>CM030364.1:206385383-206995739 GCA_017893485.1 Hemerocallis citrina
CAGTTTTTGCCTCTGAATCACTTCAAACTTCTCACAGTCAAAATTTACGAAACAATGTGAAGTATGCTTCTGTAGTCATACATACACTTCGTAAACAAAATTTGGTGCGGTTTGAACTTCAGCCCATGTCTGGATTGTAGCTGTACTGGACTCTAAAACACATCGAACTTCGTACGGCCAAAACTTATTAAAGTTTGTGCAGTTGGTTTCCGTATTCAAAAATGCAAATTGTACACATATTTTGGAGCGATTTTGAAACAGGAAAATTTTAACGAACTTAAGGAAACGTTCGGATTGCATCAGTTTTGGGCTTTGAATCACTTCAAAATTCGCACCGTCAAAATATAAGAAAGTAAGTGAAGTAGGTTTCTTTTGTTATAAATACACATTGTATACAAACTTTACTTCAAGTTAGAAACTTGAATAGTTTGACGAACTTTTGTCTATGTCCGGACTAACACAGTTTTATGCTCTGAATCACTTCGAACTTCGCACAGTCAAAATGTATGAAAGAAAGTGAATTAGATTTCCTTTGTCATAAAAACACTTTATAAACAAAATTTGGGGCGATTTTGAAAATTAAAAATTTTCACAAACTTTAGCTCACGTTCGTATTGTAGCAGTATTGGATTGTGAATCACTTTGAACTTCACACAGTCCAAATTGACGAAAATATGTGAAGTAGGTTTCCGTATTAATAAATACACATTGTACACAAATTTTGGTAAGATTTTGTGTGAAAATTTTAACGAACTTTAGGCCACGTCCGGATTGCAAGAGTTTTGGGCTCAGAAACACTTCAAACCTCGCACGGTCATAATTTACGAAAATATATGAAGTATATTTCCGTTGTTATAAATATATTTGTATGCAAATTTTAGTGCAATTTTGAAACTTGAAAAATCTGACTAACTTTAGCCCACGTCCGGATTGCAGCTATTTTTGGCTCTGAACAACTTCGAACTTCGCACTGTCAAAATTTACGAAAGAATGTGAATCAGGTAAACCTATTCATAAATACACATTGTACACAAATTTGGGTGTGACTTTGAAACTAGAAAAGTTTGATGAACTTTAGGCCATGTCCGGATTGCAACAGTTTTATGTTCTAAATCATTTCGAACTTCGCACAGTAAAAATTTATGAAATTACGTGAAGTAGGTTTTCATTCTTATGGATACAATTTGTACACAAATTTTGGTCCTTTTTTGAAACTTGAAAATTTTGACGAACTTTAGCCCACGACCGGATTGTCGCGGTTTTGGGCTCTGAATCACTTCGAATTTCGCACGATTAAAATATACAAAAGTACGTAAAGCAGTATTCAGCTGTTATAAATACACATTGTACATAAATTTTGGTGTAATTTAGAAACTTGAATAATTTGAAGAACTTTGGCCTACATCCGGATTGCCATAGTTTTGGGTTCTGAATCACTTCGAACTGCACACTATCAAAATGTACGAAAGAATGTGTAACACCCCGAATTCCAAAACAAACTGAATTCGAAGTTCCACAGGATCTTTACACTTCATTTCGTACAATTTTACAACGAATTTAAAACTTTTATTTCAACAATAATTACATCAGAGTCTTTTACATCAACAAGCAGCGAAATTAATAAAATACAACAATAATAAATATACAACTGTAACAACTTGACATTTGAATAATCATTAGAAACCATTTCATCTTTATATCTTCTTGTAAACTCCAAGTCCTGCATATAAAACTGTGGCCACGTCAGTTACTTACAACCGACGAAATATTATACACGGCCATCCTCGCTATGCCAAAACAGTATAACGATTCTTAAACACTTTAGCAAACACAAACTTGATCACAAACAAAGTTACAAAGGGACTATCATGTTGATGTCGTTATGTGCTGTGCACTTAGTCCTTAATGCAGTTATTTATATTACATGACACTAATGCGCACTTGTTCGGATTCTATGCATCCCATACTATATAGGTCCAAGGACAAGCCCTTAATTGTACTTCATCTTATAGGGTTCAATCCCTCGCCATGACTTAAACTACTACAGTAACTATGATAAGTATCCTAGATGTTCTATGATCTACGAGCCCATGTCCAGGCAGTCTGGAGGGGAATCCCACGCACTGACATGACGCATCAAGCAGGTAGACTATGGACAATTCAACCTCCGCCAGGGAACGATGGCACCACCCGTAGTCACCAAACACCCCACAAGCGTCGCCACCAGGACGATAATTCCGGAGTAGTGCTCACGCCATGTCATGACGCATTAAGCAGGCAGTCTGTGAATCACTCTCACACCGCCAATCCGATGGCCCTCATACTCGTGTTTTTCTCTTACTTTCGTCACATCTTCACTGTTTGTCGTTGTCGCACAAAAAAACTTTTGGAATCCCGGGTAGAAACTGACTTTGCTAAAGAAAAAGCTTTTATTGCAGCTAAATATCCCTTTTTCTTCCAAATATTTCTACGAACAAAAAAGACAGTCAGTCTACCTGGCTGCTTCTCAAGAGACGCTCAACCCTTAACGGTTAGCTCTTAAAATCATAAATAAAACTGCCGGTGACTAGGGTCTTGCCTAGCCTCTAGATTCCAACAACTATCTCCTTCTGGAGATCAACAATGTTTCATGATCAATTTCAAAATAATCATTTCCATTTCTTTCATTCACAAATTCTTTCTCAAAAATATTTCTTTTATAATCTCTTAACACGATATAATTCAATTCAACAACTTTTCATCAATTTAATCATTCAGGACCTTGTGTTCAAAATCAAGTAATCTTAATCAAGTATTATTATCATAAAATCTCATATTTAATCTTACTCAACTTTCACATGTCAAAAATCAAATCCGAACTCAAGAAAATTCATCAGCCAAGACAGAGGCAGTTGACCGTTAAAAGTGGCCAGTCGACTGTTCTGTGAGACTTCAAAACTCAAGAACAAAAGCCAGTTCAGTCGACTATGGAAAAATGTCCAGTAGACCATCCTGCAAACTTGAAACTCCAAAATACAGTCAGTTCAGTCGACTATTGAAAAAGAATCAGTTGACTGTTCTGCGAAACTTTGAAAACTCAAAAACCAATAACCAAGACAGTAACAGTCGACTGTGGATAAGTAAACAGTCGACTGTTCTGCCGACAAAATCCGAATTTTAATACCTGACAGTCGATTGTCGACTCTAGTTCGGTCGACTGTCGATTGCACCAGGTTGAAGTTAAAGTGGAACAAAAATATATTTTCGACATTGAAAGGCAACTATAACTTCTTCACAATCTGACAACACATTCCCACAAAAAGGTGTTTCATTAAAAACTCGAACTTTCAATTGAATTGTACTTCTATAAAAATATGCATTTTTCTCAGAATATGTTTCTTTGAAAATGTCATACATATTCTCAAATTCATAAGTTTCTCAATTTTGCAATATAATAAAATCCTTCTTCCAAATGCACAAAAACACATATAATCAATTTTTCAAATAAAATATTTTCTTTTATCAAAATTTCCTTTATAAGTTCCTATACTCATAAAATAAATATTTTTTAGGTTAGAACTGCACTTCTTTGCCACATTAACATCAAACAATTCTTTTCTACACCCTTGCATTATTTTGAACAATGTCTTAACATGCATCAATTCCATACAAATCATGTTTCTTCAATTCTAGCATTTCAAACTAACAATCAGAACAAATTAGAGAATAGATTAAGCAATTTACATCTACCGCACCAATTAAAATTTAGCAATTTAACTCTACATTAATTAGCATGTAATCTCATCATACCAATTCAAATTCAATAAATAAATTGTATATTATCTATCATGCAATTTCTACCCCTAAATTAGAAAGGATTTAAGAAACACACACCCAACGTTGAAGAATTTGTACTCAAATGAACTCCTAGAATTAGGAGCTCCTAAAGAAAACTCCAATTGCAACCTCCTCGAAATCCACGCACAAGAAAAAGCTCCCCAATATTCCTTTCGGCAAGCAACAAATAGCAAGAGCATCCCTCGGCCAAACAGAGAAGACCCTCATTCATGTGCATACTATATATATCTACATATATACATAGATATACCTATATATACACCTATATATATATATATATAATGAATAATGTATATATAAAGTTGGATAGGTGAGTAGGGGAGTAGCTTGGTCTGGCTTAGTTTTGGTGCTTTCGAATTTGACAGAGAGGGAGGAAGGAAGGGGAGATGGAAATGTGTAGGCAATTTGGACTTATATATATATGAATGGACATACTGAATTGTATGGTGGATAAACAAAAAAGGAAAAGAAGGACTTGCTGGACTTGGGGGGTTGCTTGTTGGTTTCGGCAACAAGGACAGAGAAGGAAAGATGAAAGAGATGTGTAGAGAAAGGTAGGGTATTAGGGTGTTTTTATAGAAAGATATTATGGTACTTATAATAACTACACACCCACTAGCAACACAACTCCACTCTCAAACCCACTCTCGAAATCAAAACTTCGGTTTTCCCTCCTCTCCAAAAACATCCTGGATTCCCCCCCCCCCCCCCAAAAAAAAAAAAAAAATTAAGTGTGCACTTTGCACGTGTGCACGTGCACGTGTTTTGTGTACACCCCAAAATAAATTATTTATTTAGTTCCTTTAAATAATTATTTATATATGTAATAAACATATAAAATTAACTTAAAAATTATATTTTTCATCCACGATAAAAATAGACAGACACTCTTCATGAAATTTATTTTGAACAAGAATCCGCTTAAACACGTGCACCAAAAATACGCGCGTCACCCGTAAAATCTCAAAACACAAAATTTACTATATTGACTGAAAATTATTTATAAATAATCAGATTGTAACTCAAGAAAAATATATCTAATATGCGCATCCAATAACGTAATTAATACGTACTTTGAAAACACGTGCACTATACGTATAAAAGTATATTAATCAAAACAGACAAAAGTGGATTTCCGTTTATAAAACGAATTTGAACACGTCATAAAAATAAATAATTGAACCCATCAAAAACATTGCACGTAATGGTAGAATACCCGAAATCGACACGTGCATCGATAATACGCAAAAGCACGTAAAAACACAAACATTGAAATTTAGCATTTGAGTTGTCTCAAATGGGATTTTAAGAATACGAGAATGCATAAATAATCGGAATCCAAAATACATATCGAAATACGTTACGGATATCACCAGTAATGGTACAAAATGCACGTGAGTAACACCCGAGGGCAAAATTATCGTTTTCAATTTTGCGGGGTGTTACAGAATGTGAATTAGATTTTGATAGTCATAAATGTACTTTTTAAAATGGTGTAGTTTTGAAACTTGAAAAATTTAACGAACTCCAAATTGTTGACGTATTGGACTCTAAATCACTTCGAACTTCGCACGGTCAAAATATACATAAGTATGTGAAGTAGGCTTCCGTATTCATAAATAAACATTGTACACAAATTTTGGCGCGATTTTGAAACCTGAAAAATTTGATGAACTTTAGGCCACGTCCGGATTGCAACAGTTTTGGGCTCTGAAATACTTCGAACTTTGCATGATCATAGTTGATGAAAACTTTTGTGGTAGGTTTCCATTGTTATAAATACATATTGTACATAAATTTTTGTGTGATTTTGAAAGTTGAAAATTTAGGCGAACTTTAGCCCACGCCTAGATTGCAGCAGCTTTGGGGAATGAATCACTTCGAACATTCCATGTTCAAAAAGTATGAAGAATGTGAATTATATTTTCGTTGTCAAAAATACACTTCATAAACAAATTTTGGGACGGTATTGAAAATTGAAAATTTTGATGAACTTTTAGCGCACGTCCGGATTGCAGCAGTATTTGACTATGAATCACTTCGAACTTTACATGGTCAAAATTGACGTAAGTATGTGAAGTAGGCTTCTGTATTCATAATACACATTGTACACTAACTCTGGTACGATTTTGAAACTTGTAAATTTTGACCAAATTTAGCACACGCAAGGATTACTACCGTTTTGGGCTCTGAATCACTTCAAATTTCGCACGGTCAAAGTATACGAAAGTATGTGAAGTAGGTTTTTGTTGTTATAAATACACATTGTACCCAAAATTTGGTGGGATTTAGAAAATTGAATAATATGATGAACTTAAGCCTAAGTGCATATTGCTGCAGTTTTTGGCACTGAATCAATTCAAATTTCGCACAGTGAAAATATACGAACGAATGTGAATTAGATTTCATAGTCCTAAATACACTTCGTAAACAAATTTTGGAGATGTTTTGGAACTTGAAAATTTTGAAGAACTTTAGCCCACGTCCGGATTGCAGCAGTTTTTGGTTATAATTCACTTTGAACTTCGCACGGCCAAAATTTATAAAAGAATGTGAATTAGATTTCCGTAATCAGAAATACATTTCGTAAACATATTTTGGTGCAGTTTTGACAATTTAAAATTTTGACTAACTTTAGCCTACATCTGTATTGCAGCTATATTGGACTATGAATCACTTCGAACTTCACACAGTCAAAATTTATGAAAGAGAGTGAAATAGATTTCCGTATTGATAAATACACATTGTACACAAATTTTGGTGTGGTTTTAAGGCTTGAAATATTTGACGAACTTTATCCCATGTCCGGATTGCAACAGTTTTAGCTCTGATACAATTCAAACTTTGCACGGTCATATTTTGAGAAAGAATGTGAAGTATGCTTCCGTTGTTATAAATACACATATTACACAAATTTTGCTATGATTTTGTTACATGAAAATTTTGACGAACTTTTGCCCACATCCGGATTGCAGCAGTTTTGATATTTGAATAAATTTTAACTTCAAATGGTCAAAATATATGAAGTATGTGAAGTAGGTTTCTGTAGTTATAAATTCACATATTACATAGATTTTAGTGCAATGTAGAAACTTGAATAATTCGACGAACATTAGACGACGTCCGGATTGCTGCGTTTTGCGCTCTGAATCACTTCGAACATCACATGGTCAAAATGTATGAAAGAATGTGAATTAGATTTTTGTACACTTTGTAAAATTGTGTGGTTTTGAAACTTGAAAATTTTGCCGAACTTTAGCCCACGTCCGGATTGCAGCAGAATTCGTCTCTAAATCACTTCGAACTTTGCACAGTCAAAATTTACGAAAGTATGTGTAGTAAGTTTCCGAATTCATAAACACACATTGTACACAAAATTTTGAAACTTGAAAATTTTGACAAACTTTAGGCCACGTTTGGATTGCGGTAGTTTTAGACTCTAAATCACTTCAAACTTGCACAGTCAAAATTTATGAAAAAGTGTGAAGTAGGTTTAAGTAGTCATAAATACACTTTGTAAAAAAAATTGTTGCAGTTTTGAAACTTGAAACTTTGATGAATTTTAGCACACGTCCGGATTGAAGCAATACTGGAATCTGAATCACTTTGAACTTTAAGGTCAAAATTGATGAATATATGTGAAGTAGGTCTCCAGTATTCATAAATACACATTGCACACAAATTTTTGTGTGATTTTGAAACTTAAAATTTTGGACGAACTTTTTCCCATGTTCCGATTGAAGCAGTATTGTACTCTAAACCACTTCGAACTTCGCACAGTCAAAATTTACGAAAGCATGTGAAGTAAGTTTTCGTAATCATAAATACATATTGTACACAAATTTTGAGTACGATTTTTGAAACTTGGAATATTTTGATGAACTTTAGCCCACATCCGGATTACATCAATTTTAGTCTATGAATCACTTCGAACTTGGCATAGTCAGAATTAACAAAAGAATGTGAACTAGGTTTACATATTCATAAATATACTTTGTAAACAAAATTTGGTGCGGTTTTGAAATTTGAAAATTTTGACGAACTTTAGCCCACGTCCGGATTGTAGCAGTATTGGACTATAAATCACTTCGAACTTTGCACAATCAAAATTTATTAAAGTATGTGAAGTAGGTTTCTGTATTTATAAATACACATTGTACACAAATTTTGTTATTGAAACATGAAAATTTTGACAAACTTTAGGCCATGTCTGGATTACAACAATTTTGGACTCTGAAATACTTTGAACTTCTCACGGTCATAATTTGGTTTCCGTAGTTATAAATACAGTTTGTACACACATTGTGGTGCAATTTTGAAAATTGAAAATTTTGACGAACTTTAGCCCATGTCTAGATTGTTGTAGTTTTTGGCTCTGAATCACTTCAAACTTCACACGTTCAAAATTTACGAAAGAATGTGGATTAGGTTTCAGTATTCATAAATACACTTTGTGAAGAAAATTTGGTGCGATTTTGAAACTTGAAATTTTTGACATTCTTTAGCCCAAGTCCGAATTGCAGTAGTTTTGGATTTCGAATCACTTCAAACTTCGCACGGTCAAAATGTATGAAATAATGTGAATTATATTTCCAATGTCATAAATACACTTTGTAAACAAATTTTGGGGTGGTTTTGTAAATTGAAAATTTTGACAAACTTTAGCCCACGTTCGGATTGCAGCTGTACTGGATTGCGAATCATTTCGAACTTTGCACGGTTAAAATTGACGAAATTCGGTGATGTAGGTTTCTATATTCATAAATACACTGACAGAAATGTTGGTACATTTTTTAAACTTGAAAATTTTGATGAACTTTAGCCGATGTCCGGATTGCAGTAGTTTTGGTCGCTTAATCACTTTGAACTTTGCACAGTCAAAATGTACGTAAGAATGTGAATTATATTTTCGTAGTCATATATACACTTGGTAAACAAATTTTGAGGTGGTTTTGAAAAATAAAAATTTTGACGAACGTTAGCCCACATCTGGATTGCAGCAGTATTGGACTATGAATCACTCCAAACTTCGCATAGTCAAAATTGACGAAGTATGTGAGGTAGGTTTCTGAATTCATAAATACACATTGTACACCAATTTTGGTACGATTTTCAGACTAGGAAAATTTTGACGACCTTTATCCTATGTCCGGATTGCAGCATTTTTGGCTCTGAATCACAGCAAACTTCGCATGGTCAAAATTTTCGAAAGAATATGAAGTAGGCTTCTGTTGTCATAAATACAATTTGTAAACAAATTTTGATGCGGTTTTGAAAATTGAAAATTTTGATAAACTTTAACCCACGTTCGTATTGCAACATTAATGGACTCTAAATTACTTCGAACTTCACACAATCAAAATGTACGAAAGTATGCGAAGTAGGTTTCTGTATTCATAAATACACAATGTACATAAATTTTGGTCCGATTCTTTAAACTTGAAAATTTTGACAAACTTTAGGCCACGTACGTATTGCAATAATTCTATGCTCAGAATAACTTCAAACTTCGCACTTTCAAAATTTACGAAAGTACGTGAAGTAGGTTTCCATTGTTTTAAATACACATTGTACATAAATTTTGGTGTGATTTTGGAACTTGAAAATTTTGACGAACTATAACCAACGTCCAGATTGCAGCAGGTTTTTGCTCTGAATCACTTCGAACTTCACATGGTCAAAATTTAAGGAAGAATGTGAATTTGATTTCCGTTGTCCTAAATACACTTTGTAAACTTATTGTGGTGCGGTTTTGAAATTTGGAAATTTTGACCAACTTTAGTCCACGTCCGGATTGCAGCATTATTGGACTATGAATCACTTCGAACATCGCACAGTCAAAATTGACAAATGTATTTGTAGTAGGCTTCTATAATTATAAATACATATTGTACCCAAATTTTGGTACGATCTTGTGACTTGAAAATTTTGACAAACTTTTGCCTACGTCCAAATTCCAACATTTATTTGTTCTGAATCACATCGAATTTCGCCCGATCAAAATTTGCAATTGAATATGAAGTTGGTTATCGTAGTCATAAATACACTTTGTAAACAAAATTTAGTGCAGTTTTGAAACTTGATAAATTTGGCAAACTTTAGCCCACATCAGGATTGTACCAGTTTTGGGCCTTTGAACCACTTCGAAATTCGCACTGTCAAAATTTTCTTCAATACTTGAAGTAGCTTTCCATTGTTAAAAGTACACATTGTACACAAATATTGGTGCAATTTAGAAACTTGAATAATTAGACGAACTTTAGCATACGTCCGAATTCCCGAGTTTTGGGCTCCTAATCACCTCGAACTTCGCACGATCAAAATGTACAAAGGAATGTGAATTATATTTCCGTAGTCATAAACACACTTTGTAAATAAATTTTTGTGCAGTTTTGAAACTTGAAAGTTTTGACGAACTTTAGCCCAAGTCGGGATTACAGTAATATCAGACAGTGAATCACTTCGAACTTCGCACGGTCAAAATTGACGAAAATATGTGAACTAGGTTTCTGTATTCATAAACACATATTGTACATAAATTTGGTATGATTTTGAAACATGAAAATTTCAACGAACTTTAGGCCACGTTCGGATTGCAACCGTTTTGAGCTCTGAAACACATCGAACTTTGCACGGTCAAAATTTACGAAAGAATGTGAAGTAGGTTTATGTAGTCACAAATACACTATGTAAACAAATTTTTGTGCGGTTTTTAAACTTAAAATTTTTGACGAATCCTGGTTGCAGTTGTATTGGACAATGAACCATTCGAACTTCACACGGTCAAAATTGACGAAAGTATGTGAAGCAAGTTTCTGTATTCATAAATACGCATTGTACACAAATTTTGGTACGATTTTGAAACTTGTAAAATTTTACGAACTTTAACCCACGTCCTGGTTGTTGCAGTTTTTTGCTATGAATCACTTCAAACATCGCACGGTCAAAATTTACGAAAGAATGTGAAGTAGGTTTCCATAGTCATAAATACACATTGAAAAATGGTGCACTTTTGAAAACTGATCATTTTTATGAATTTTTAGCCCAAGTTTGGATTGCAGTAGAATTAAACTCTAAATCACTTCGAACTTCGCACGGTCAAAATTTACGAAATATGTGAAGCTTATTTTTGTATTCATAAATACACATTATACCCAAAATTTGGTGTGATTTTGAAAATTGAAAATTTGACGAACTTTAGGCAACGTCCAGATTGCAACAGTTTTGGGCTCGGAAACACTTCTAAATTCGCACGGTCATAATTTATGGAAGTTTGTGAAGTAGGTTTATGTTGTTATAAATACACATTGTACACAAATTTTGGTGCGATTTTGAAACTTAAAAATTTTGATGAACTTTAGCCCACGTTCGGATTGCAACAATTTTTGGCTCTGAATCACTTCGAATTTCGCACAGTCAAAATTTACGAAAGAATGTGAATTAGGTTTCCGTAGTCATAAATACACTTTGTAAACAAAATTTAGTGCGGTTTTGATACTTGATAAATTTGGCGAACTTTAGCCCACGTCAGGATTGTACTAGTTTTGGGCTTTGAATCACTTTGAAATTCGCACTGTCAAAATTTTCGAAAGTACTTGAAATAGGTTTCCATTGTCACAAGTACACATTGTACACAAATGTTGGTGCAATTTAGAAACTTGATTAATTAAACAAACTTTTGCATACGTCCGGATTCCCGAGTTTTGGGCTCTTAATCACTTCAAACTTCGCACGGCCAAAATGTACGAAGGAATGTGAATTGTATTTCTATAGTCAAAAATACACTTTGTAAATACATTTTTGTACGATTTTGAAACTTAAAAATTTTGACGAACTTTAGCCCAAGTCGGAATTACAGCAGTACTGGACAATGAATCACTTCGAACATCGCATGGTCAAAATCGACGAAAATAGGTGACGTAGGTTTTCGTATTCATAAACACATATTGTACTCAATTTTTGGTAAGATTTTGAAACTTCAAAATTTTGACAAACTTTAGGCCACGTCCGGATTGCAAGCGTTTTGGGCTCTGAAACACATCGAACTTCGCACGGTCAAAATTTACGAAAGAATGTGAAGCTGGTTACTGTAGTCACAAATACACTATGTAATCAAATTTTGGTGCGGTTTTGAAACTTGAAATTGTTGACGAATCCGGATTGCAGCCGTATTGGACAATGAATCATTCGAACTTCGCACGGTCAAAATTGACGAAAGTATGTGAAGTAGGTTTTCGTATTCATAAATACACATTGTACACAAATTTTGGTACGATTTTGAAACGTGTAAAATTTCACGAACTTGCTCATTGTACAGAAGATTTTTTGTGGATTCGAAAATTTAAAAATTAGACGAAGTTTAGTCCGCATCCTGATTGTAGCACAATTCGACTCAAACCAACTACTGACTTAGATCAGTCAAAATTTACGAAAATGTACAAATACTTTCTCATTGTTTTAAGTAGTTATTGTACACTAAATTTGGTGTGGTTTTCAAATTTCAAAAAATTGACGAATTAGCATGGATCATAATTGCAGCACATTTTTACTCAAAACAACTTCGAACTTCGAAATGCATATTTTTTTTAAATATGTAAAGAACTTGCTCATTGTGAAAAATAATCATTGTACTCCAAATTTTGTGTAGTTCTGAAATTTTGAAAAATGGATAAAACTTTAGCCTCGCATCCTGATTCCAGCACATTTAGATTCAAAACAACTTTGAATGGTCAAAATTTACAAAAATATGTAAAGTAGTTGCGACTTGTCACAAATAGTTATTGTGCACAAAATTTGGTGTTGTTTTGAAATTTGAAAAAAAAAATGACGAACTTTAGCCCGCATCCTGATTGCAACACATTTCGACTCAAAACAACTTCGAACTTCGAACTGTTAAAATTACGAATACATGTAGAATACTTACTCACTTAGTTTAATAGTCATAATACACAAAAAGTAATGTGGTTTTGGAATTTAAAAAAGGACGAACTTTAGCCTGGATCCTAATTGCAACACATTTCTAATCAAAATAACTTCAAACTTTGAACGGGGAAAACTTACGAAAATATTTATATCACTTGCTCGGTGTTAGGAATAGTCATTGTACACATAATTTTGTGTGGTTTTGAAATTTTAGAAAATGGGTGAACTTTTACCCGCATTATGATTGCAGCACATTTCGATCCAAAACAACTTCAAATTTCGAACAGTAAAAATTCACGAAAATATGTAATGTACTTGTTCGTCGTTATGAATAGTCATTATACGAAAAACATTTTATGGTTTTTTCTTTGAAAAAATGGCCAAACTTTAGACCTCATCTTGATTACTGTTGCCGCTAAATCTGGTGTGGGGGCAAACAGATAGTATTTGTGGATTCTTAGGAATACTGAATAGCAAACCTGTTACCTGTTCCATCGGAGTTTGACGCTGACTCCTGCCATACACCTGCAAAAAGTGCGAGACACCAAGGTTGTTCCCAGCGACGCACCCTCCGACGCTCAAGTCAGTAATCAGGAATGATTATGAGAGAACGCAAAAACTAGGAAAAGATTGATTACCTCTTAATGGAGATGGATGGGGGGTATTTATAGGCACCACTGGGATCAGATTAGGAATGTAATCCCGCTGTGGTTAGATAAGGAATGTAATCCCTAAACCCCAGTGAAGGGATAGATATGAATCAGGGCCGTTGATTAGGATTTAATCAGAAACCCTAATTCTATCCCTTCTGGACCGGGTTTGCTGCGGGTGGGAACCCGCACCCAGTTGAGACAGATCCGTTTGCGGGTATGTGGGTCTTCGGGGAAGAGAACCAGTACCCGCTTCAGACCCGTTGGTAGGTGAAATTACCATTTTACCCCTAGGCTTCAAGATTCTTGTCCGATTTGGACGGTTCCGATTTAACCCCCTTTTTTAGCCATATTACGAGCCCCCCACTTCTAAAGACTGAGTTTGATTAGCCTTTGAGGAGTAGTTTAACTGTTTTAATGGCTAGTAGAGTTGTATCGGAGTCCAAATGGAGGGTTTTGAATCTCGAAGGGGGTAGTGAGGTGATTTTTCAAGCTGTAAGCTGTCCTTGAGCTTCTCTGGATATTCGGCGGTTTTTATCTATTTTTTTGGATTATTTATTTAATTTTACGATGTGTTAACCAGTCGTTCGGGGGTCTTAACAACACATTCCAGGCAATAATTGTTCGTTCAGGAGCTCAAAAATATTCCCCCGAATTTGTAATTATTTTCTAGAATTTCTAGTTAATTTTTCCGAATTTTTAGTAATTTTTTCGCAATTTTTAAATAAATAAAACGATTAAAATAAATAAAAACTAATTTTTAATACCTATTTATGGCGTGGCGCGATCTGGGCCCTCCTTCAGCATCGAGCGCGATTTTCTGGGCGATCGGACGATCCACATTCCTCGGCAGATAGCTTCTTCGTATACGAGGGTCGGTTCCTCGTCCCATCGGCTCGGCTGCTCGGCACCTAGCTCGGAATCAGCTGAACTACGTGGCGTGATCCTGAGCGTCCATCTCAGCATGGATCCCCAAAAAGCGCTATCTTGTCGTTTAGCGAACGTGGCAAGATCTGGGCCGTCCATCATGACGAGCGCGTTTTTTGACAAGATCCAACGGCTGAGAAGGGTCGGCAGATTTTTTCTCCATATATGAAGGTCGGTTCCTCGTCCCCTCGGCTCGGCCGCTCGACACCTAGCTCGGAATCAGCCGAACTACGTGGCGCGATCCTGAGCGTCCATCATTGCGTGAATCACGAGGACTGGGTTCAGATCACGAAAAAATGTTATTTTGTCGTCTTGTGGGAGTGGCGCAATCTGAACCGTCCATCGAGTTTTGACACGAATTTTGGAGAGATCTGACGGTGATTCAGCCTCGGAAAGATTTTTCTCCATATATGAGGGTCGGTTCCTCGTCCCCTCAGTTCGGAGGCTCAGTGTCATTAGCCGAGGTATGGAGTTAGACGTTTTGAAGGGACTCAGTAGCTCGGTTGCTCAGCCAAGCTGTTCGATAGCTCGGCTTGGCCGTCCGGTGGCCGAGTCGTGGATTTAAGTGGTTTGAGGAGTCTTTGTTTTCGAAATGTCGCAACTCTCCGCTTTGGCGCTTTGGCTTCTTAGTGGGCTTTTTAGATTCCCAAGGAAGCCCAACATCAGACTGGGGTTATAAGCTCCCACTCCCCCACCCCCAAGCTTATTTCTCACTTTTTACTCCAAACTTTCACTTTTACTCTCTGTGTTCTCTGCTAGCGGCGATTTTTGCTCCAAGGCGGTTGCGTTAGCTGTCGCGTGGGCCAGGCAATTTCCGGCGAACTTATTCCGACCGTGAACGTCACTTCAAGGTCAGTTTACTTGCCTTAGCCTTTTTTCTAGAGATGTCAAGGGTGGACTCGGGGAGTGAGGCCTCGTCCTCGAGCGACAGTGGTGCCGAGGAGAGGAGGCAAATGGAGATTCGAAGGAAAGGGAAGCAGGTTGCCAAGCCATCCGTGGTCGAGGCGAAGAAGAAGAAGAAGAAGGGGGTAGTGTCCCAATCTCCTGTAGTCGAGGAGATTGTGGAGACACCGAGGCAAGCCCCTGAGTCGGGCTGGTACCCTTGTGTACTGTCCGGGCATGCTGGGGTCAGGCAATACGAGGGCGGCCTCATGAAGAAGGTGATCCTAGGTCAGTCGGAGGTATACGAGGAGAACAACCCGGTTCTAACCACCGAAGTGGACGAGATTGCGACGGTGTTATCCGAGAAGGATCTGCTCCGGATCAGAAGAGGGTTCGCCATCCCTCCGAAGTACAAATTGATTCTTCCCGGCCCGGGGATGCGGGCGAACTCTAAACTGTCGTCGTCGGATATGTGCATGTTCGACTACGACTCGCTGAACGCGGGTTGCGCTTTCCTCTGCACCCCTTTGTTCTTCAGGTCCTCGGGTGGTACTGCCTCGCGCCTACTCCATTCATGCCAAACACCTGGCGCCATGTGAACGCCTTCTTGCTGCAGTGCCATAACGCCGAGGTCAAGCCAGACCTGACGATCTTCCGGAGCATGTATTGGGTTCACAGAATGCACAAGACCGAGCATCGTTACTATCTGGCTCCGAGGAAGGGCGTTCGGATCATAGAGAACCCGGAATCGATCAAGGGTTGGAAGGAGAAGTTCTTCTTGTTGAGGGAGCCCTCGATGCTGAAGGTTCCGACCCAGTGGAAAGTAGAGGTGCCAAAGTTTTCGAGGGCCGACCCGGTACTGACTGCGGTCGAAGAGGAAGTGGTGGGGAAGATCATGGCTCTCCCGATGTTGAGCTGGAGGGAGATGATCGAGGAAGTGCTACACGGGCCGGGCCTCAATCCGATCGACCCATGTACGCTCCTGACATCTCACAATACATTTTTTTTCTTCCAAGTTTTTGGCTCGTTTTACTTACTTGTCGTTTGTTTGTTGCTTGAAACAGAAGCGCTGAAGATGGACTTTTTGGCGGTGATGAACGATCGAGGCAAAGTTGCCGATGGAAGGAAGAGGAAGAGGCCGAGTACGACCGCCTCGTCTGGTCGGCCTCCTAAGGTTGCCTCGGCTATTTCTCCGCCTCCCCCCGTTGCTGAGGTCCCCTCGCCGACGGTAGTCACTGTCGCCGACCCCTCGGCTCCTGATGCATCTGACACGGCCAGTGAGGCCTTCGACGTGACGGCGGTGCTGACGCTCCAGGCTCTGCCATTGACCCCTCAGGCCGAGGTGATCTTGACCGAGCAGCATAAGCAGCTGTTCGTCCCGAACTGGCACGTCAAGAACCACGACGGCTTCCTCGGGAATTCGCAGATGTCCATGCAGGCCGTCAAGCATTTGGCGACCCCGAAGGACCGAGCTGCGCTGAAGGCGGGGACGGTTGGCGACGATACCTATGAGGTCGCTCGGTCGCTCGTATCGGTAAGTATCGCGTACTTTCCCTTGAGAATTTCTTTAAGTCTGTCGTTCGGCTCTTACCTTGTTCTCACTATCGTTTTGTTTTGGCAGGCCACTCGTCACTTTAACCATCTCCTTGAAGCGTTCGCCGAACAGGAGAAGGAGTTGAAGGCCGCCAGTGATAAGGACAGGGCGGACAAGGTGAAGGCGATTCGGCAGCTCGAAGCAGAGCAAAGGAGAGCCGAGGGCTTGGAGGTCCAGGTTGCCAACCTTGTGGCCGACCTGGAGCGAGTAAAGGGGCGGCTCCCTGAGGAGGCTGCCAAAGCTGCCAAGGCTGCCGAGGAGCTGGCGGCGTCAGCGAAGGCCCTGGCGGAGGTGAAGGCGGAGAAGGATGCCTTGGCGACGAAGATCAGGGCTGAGGTCGAGGCCGAGGCGAAGGCACATATGGCCTCGAACATGGAGAAGTCCTACCAGAAGGTGCTCGACCATGTTCAGGACCGCGTCCTCGGCTTTCAGCGGGTCGGCTACAGATTGTGGCCCGGATCCGCATCAGATGGCGAGGAGGAGGGAGGCGAAGCGGAGGAAGGTGACGAGGGAGAGGGCGACGAGGAGGAGGAGGTGGTCGCCGATGTTGTGGTGACAAACCCCCAGGCCGGGGCGAGAAATGAGGGGCCGTCTGGCGAAGCGCCTGTGGTCGAGCCGACGACGCAGGTGGACCCCTGATCTTCTCGTCTTTTTGTAATTTTGTTTTCTTTTTTTTTCTTTTCAAAAATGTAACGCCTTTTTGCGGACTGGCCACCGCCTTTTTTTATGAATGAAAATTTTATCTCGAATTTTTCCAAGTGTTTGGGTCGGTCTATAGTCTTCCAGTTGTGACGTTCTTGTATTTCAAATCCTCGAACATGCCCCAAACACCATAGCAGCTCGGCGTCGTGCCGAGCTGTTTAAGCAATCTCGCGAGGCTCGCCTCGAGGGTGAAATCGAGCTGATCAGGAGGGTGTCGCTCAACGTGGAGAAGAGGAACAGCGAGCTGCTGGCCGAGGTGCACCATCTCCGGATAGTTGAGGAGGAGCTCTCGGCGAAGGAGGCGGAGCTAGCCTCGATGCTGGCCGAGTGAGATGAGTTCGCGAAGAAGGTCGAACAGCTGCAGAGGGTCACGGTCGACAAGAGCATCGAGGTGACTAACTTACGTCGAATCATTTCGATAGCGCTGAATGTCCCGGTTCGGCGAAACTCCCTCGATTCAAGATAATGGTTAAGGACGACACTCTGAAAGATAGGATTGTTGAGCTCAAGGAGGAGGTGGCTCGTCTGAAGACTCAGCTCGTGAGGGCTAATGTCCGCAGCACCTCCTGCACTCGTGAGGAGAGAGAGCGAGGGATCACCTTCTACGAGCTCGCAACTCGTCCTCAAGTCATTGGTCGGACAGCAGCCGACGCACAAAGCGGAGTAGCTGTTAGCTTGAGTGGAGCCTCGGTCGGAGCCACCGTTAGGCTCAGCGGTGAGGCAGAGTCCCAGTTCGTCGGCCTAGAGACAAGCTCGGAGGTGAAAAGACGAAAACCCCGATTGTCTCTAAATCGGAACGTCCCTGTTCCGAGGAGGCGCTGAACGAGTGGCGTCGAGCTTTAGACTTGCGTCGTACTTCTTGTTGTAATGACATACCTTGTAAATTTTTCGAGTCGTTTTTTTCGCTGTAACTCTTTGCCTTGTAAATTTATCACGTTGTTTCAATAAAATCGATGTTGCTTTGCTCATTGTTGTGCCGTAGTTGCCTTACTTGAACCATAAGGACCCCTAGTTATCTTCTTCGAGTGTTTTAGCTGTGGAACTTTAGTTTTTTGCTCGGAGTATACCAAGGCAACTTTGCACTTCCGCGGTGCGATAGCTCGGATTTCGGACGCAGTCCACGTGGCTCAATCTAGATGGTCGATCATGATCGTGGCACGCATCACGAGGTGGGAGGCACGAGTTCCGAGAAAACACTATCTTGTCGTTTTGTGGACACGTGGCACGATCTGATCCGCTCATCAAGTCCTAGCACAGACTTCGGGGTGATCTAGCAGTGAAACCGGTTCGGCAGAATTTTTCTCCATATGTGGGGGTCGGTTCCTCGTTCGCTCGGCTCGGGGTATTGAGTGAGCGCAGTCGAGCCGAACGCTGGACTCCGAACCACCGTCAGAGTTGCTCGACGGTTGTGGGAGCAGTTCCGAATGGCGACCTACTTCTAGCTCGCTTACGAGTGAACTTACGAAGTAGAATCGAGCCAAGTGTTGGACTCCGAACCATCGGTAGAGTTGTTCAACGGTTGTGGGAGCAGTTCCGAATGGCGACCTACTTCTAGCTCGCTTACGAGAGAACTCGCGAAGTAGAATCGAGCCAAGTGTTGGACTCCGAACCATCGGTAGAGTAGTTCAACGGTTGTGGAAGCAGTTCCGAATGGCGACCTACTTCTAGCTCGCTTAAGAGCGAGCTTGCGAAGTAGACTCGAGCCAAGTGTTGGACTCCGAACCATCGTAGAGTAGTTCAACGGTTGTGGGAACAGTTCCGAATGGCGACCTACTTCTAGCTCGCTTAAGAGCGAGCTTGCGAAGTAGACTCGAGCCAAGTTTTGGACTCCGAACCATCGGTAGAGTTGTTCAACGGTTGTGGGAGCAGTTCCGAATGGCGACCTACTTCTAGCTCGCTTAAGAGCGAGCTTGCGAAGTAGGCTCGAGCCAAGTTTTGGACTCCAAACCATCGGTAGAGTTGTTCAACGGTTGTGGGAGCAGTTCCGAATGGCGACCTACTTCTAGCTCGCTTAAGAGCGAGCTTGCGAAGTAGGCTCGAGCCAAGTTTTGGACTCCGAACCATCGGTAGAGTAGTTTAATGGTTGTGGGAGCAGTTCCAAATGGCGACCTACTCCTAGCTCGCTTAAGAGCGAGCTTGCAAAGTAGACTCGAGCCAAGTTTTGGACTCCGAACCATCAGTAGAGCGAAGAGTAAAGGCAGAGAGAAGTAACAACTTTTACAAGTAAAATATGAAAAAGCCCTTTATTAATGACTAATGGTCGGCTGCTTCTAAAGTTGCTAGCTGTTATTACAAGAGAGAAAATAAAAGAAAAACATTACAAGTAATAGGAGGGGAACGGTTCGACATCCCAAAAAACATTACAAGTATTTTAGAAGATGATCGGCATTCCAGGTCCTGGGGATCTCTCTGCCTCCGAGATCTTCTAGTCTGTATGTCCAAGGCCGAACTTCTTTGACGATCTTATAGGGTCCCTCCCAATTTGGAGCCAGTTTGCTCTTCTGACCGGGAAAAGAGATTGCTAACTTTCTGAGGACCAAGTCCCCTTCTTTGAGGTCGGTAGGGCGGACTCTCTTGTTGTATGCCAACTCGATCCTTCTTCGGTAACCTTGTTGACGAATGGTAGCTCTTTCTCGGATCTCATCGATCAGATCTAGATTTGCTCGGAGTTCTCTGGCATTCTGTTCTTCCTCATAAGCCATTAGTCGAGGAGAGGGTATTCCAACTTCTAGGGGGATCATGGCTTCAAACCCAAAGGTGAGGTTGAATGGGGACTCGCCTGTGGGGATCCGTTTTGTGGTGCGGTAGTTCCACAACACGTTGGGGAGCTGATCGACCCATAAACCTTTGGAACATTTATCCAACCTCTTCTTAATGTCGGAGAGGATCTGTCTGTTAGCATTCTCGACTTGGCCATTCGACTGGGGATGGAAAACAGAGGAGAATCGGTGTTGGATGGCAAGGTCTTCGCATAGAGCTCGGAATGCAGCCCCGGTAAACTGGGTTCCGTTGTCTGTTATGAGGACCCGCAGGATGCCGAATCGGCAGATTACGCTCTTCCAAAAGAACTAAACTACCTTGTTCTCGATGATCGTGGCCAAGGGCTCGGCCTCTATCCATTTTGAGAAGTAGTCGATTGCCATGACTAAGAATTTGAACTGGCCGGGAGCCGGTGGAAATGGCCCTAGTAAATCCATCCCCCACATTGCGAAAGGGATCTGACTTGATAGGGAAGTGAGTGGAGCTTGTGGGAGGCGTCGGATGTCGGAGTACTTCTGACAAGAGTTGCATTACCGAACGTGTCGTTCAGCGTCTCGTAGGAGAGTGGGCCAGAAATATCCGTAGTTCAACACTTTGCGGGCTAAGTATCTGGATCCCGAATGTGCCCCGCCGATGCCCTCGTGGAGTTCTTGTAGGGCATAGTCGGCCTGCTCGGGGGAGAGACATCTCAGGTAAGGCCTGCCGTCTACCTGTGTGAAGGAGTGTTTATATAGGATGGCTCCGATTAATGTGTAACGCTCGGCTCGGGTTCTCACTCTTCAAGCTTCCTTAGGATCTTCGGGGAGGAGCCCGTCCCTCAAGAATTCAACGAGCGGTTTCATCCAGTTGTCCTCAAGCAGGATAGGCAGCGACTCCATAAAGTCGGAAGTTTCGTCCTCTATACTTGGCTTCAGAAGGACCTCTATCAAGACGGTCTGCTCAAGACCTTGAAGGGAGGAAGAGGCTAGTTTGGAGAGGGCATCGGCCTGAGCATTTTCTTCCCGGGGTATTCGTTGGATGAGGGCTTCTTCAAACAGTGCCATGAGGCTCTTGACCTTGGCTAAGTATTTAACCATCCTGTCATCGCGTGCTTCATACTCGCTGAGGACCTGATTTACGACTAGCTGAGAGTCGCTAAAGATCCGGAGGCGTTGCGCCCCTGCATTGCGAGCCATTCCAAGGCCGACTATGAGTGCCTCGTATTTTGCTTCGTTGTTCGAGGCCTTGAAGTTGATACGGAGGGAGTATTGGAGGATGAAGTCATCTGGGCCTGCCAGAATGACCCCAGCTCCGCTTCCCTCATTGCACGAGGATCCGTCCACATAAACCGACCAGACAGGCGGTCCCTTCATCGCTTGGCTGAACTCGGGGATGGTACTATCGACTATGAATTCAGCTAAGGCCTGAGCCTTGATCGCGGTCCGAGGCTGATAAGTTATATCATGCTAGCTCAGCTCGATAGACCACTTCATAAGACGGCCGGAGGTCTCCGGCTTGTGGAGCACTTGCTTCAGCGGTTGGTCGGTAAAAATGACCACCGAATGGGACTGAAAATACGGGCGAAGCTTTCTCGCGGCCATCACCAGGGCATAAGCCATCTTTTCTATCTTCGGGTAGCAGAGCTCGGCATCCCGAAGTACTTTGCTCACATAGTAGATGGGCTTTTGAGCGGTCTTCTTCCCTTACTAAAACGGTGCTGAGGGTCTGCTCGGAGGCTGCCAGGTAGAGGTAAAGGGGTTCACCAGGAATGGGCTTGCTGAGGAGAGGAGGGTTGACGAGGTAAACCTTGAGCTGGTCGAACGACTCCTGCTGTTGCTGCCCCCATTCGAAACCTTTAGCCCCCCTGAGGGCCTTGAAGAAGGGGAGGCATTTCTCCCCGGATTTCGAGAGAAAATGCCCTATGGCGGCTAAGTGGCCCGTTAGCCTCTGAACTTCCTTAACATTCTTGGGAGGGGCCATGTCCAATATGGCCTTGATTTTCTCAGGGTTGGCTTCAATCCCTCGTTGGCTGACCATGAAGCCGAGGAACTTTCCTGACGAGACACCGAATGCACACTTGTTCGGATTGAGTCTCATGTTGTGCTTTCTCAGAACATCGAACGCCTCCTATAGGACAGTCACATGATCGGCTCCTCGGATGCTTTTTACAAGCATGTCGTCAATATACGCCTCCATGTTCCGGCCGATTTGAGCTTGGAAAACCTTGTTGACGAGAAGTTGATATGTTGCGTCTGCATTCTTCAAACCGAAGGGCATAACCCTGTAGCAGTAGAGGCCCTGGTCGGTCACGAATGAGGTCTTCGGGATATCCGGAGGGAACATCTGGATCTGGTTGTAGCCTGAGAAGGCGTCCATGAAGTTGAGGAGCTCATGTCCCGAGGTGGCATTAATCAGAGTGTCAATACTCAGAAGAGGGAAGGGATCCTTGGGGCAAGCCTTGTTGAGATCGGTAAAATCAATACAAATCCTCCAAGTCCCATTGGACTTCTTCACCATTACTACATTCAACAACCACTTGGGATAGTTCACCTCTTGTATGAACCGGGCCTTCAAGAGCTTGTCCACATCCTCTTTTATAGCTAGCTGGCGCTCGGGGGGCGGGGGGAACTTGCGCATCTTCTGTTGAACCGGTTTGGACCCGAAACAACGCTGAGGTGGTGGACTAAGAGCTCTTCGGAAATTCCGGGCATGTCTACAGCTGACCAAGCAAAGAGGTCTCGGTTCCGTCGGATGCACTGTACTATGTCCGAGCATAGGGCGGATGGGAGGGTCTTGCTAACAAAGAACTTTCGAGTTGGATCCTGCTCAGAGAATAGCACTTCCTCCAATTCATCCACCGGCTCGGACGTCGGTTGGGCAGCATCTTGGGGGATTTCCAGAGTTTCTAGGGAGAGGACTGGACCAAGGGTAGAGGTCATGTAGCACTTGCAGGCCGTTTCCTGATTGCCTTTTACTTCCCCTACTCCGGCCCGAGTGGGAAACTTCATTTTGAGGTGATAGGCGGAGGGGACAGCTTCAAAGGCAGCAAGGCCGGGCCGACTCAAAATGACGTTGTAGGCTGCAGGAACATCTACGACCATGAAGTCCATCGGCTCCGTTCGGGTAGTAGGAGTTTTGCCAGCGGTTACATCGAGGGTGGTCACCCCTTCGATAGTCACTGGCACTCCCGTGAACCCATGGAGCGTGTAGCCGGCGGGCTTGAGTCTGTCCCGGGAGAGTTTGAGGCCTTTGAAAGCGGCGAGGAAGAGGATGTTAACAGAGCTGCCATTGTCCACTAGGATCCTCTCCACTTTAAAATTCGCCATGTGGAGATTGATGACGAGTGCGTCACAATGAGGGGTGCGGACACCTTCAAGATCTTCGTCTGAGAATGTGACGGGCACTCCGAGGCCTTTGGGAGGAGGGGTGGCGCGAACCGAATTGACTTCCCTAATGAACGCCTTTCGAGAGGAGTTGGAGGAGCCCCCCATTGGGCCCCCGTGGATGAGGTGTAGGACACGCTCCTCTTCGAAGTTGGGCATTTCATCGCGTTCAGAACGCTTATTAGCCCCTCGAGGCGGGGGAGGAAGGTCGGCTCGGTCCTTTCTTACGAACCTGGTCAGCTGCCCCCTCTGGATGAGGGCTTCTATCTCATTCTTCAAGGCCCGACAATCATTGGTGTCGTGGCCATGGTCTCGGTGATAACGACACCACTTCTCTTTATCCCTTTTCTTGGCGGGGGTGTTCATCCTCGGAGCAGGAGGTATGATCCCTTCCTTCTCAACTTCCATTAGAATGGTAAAGACATTGGTGGTGAGAGGAGTAAATTTCTCGAATCTGGGGGGAGGTCGGCACTGGCCGGTATTATCTTTCTGGAGCTTCTTGGCTCCCTCCTCTTCTGTTCCCTTTCTCTTGGACCCGGAGGAAAACCCCTCCAAGTTGGGGCAGTGCTCGGCTTCTTCGGCCCGAATATACTTTTCACTTCGGAGGAGGAGGTCAGAGAAATTCTGCGGGGGCTTCTTGGCGAGGGACGAGCGGAGGCTGGAGTTGAGGACATTGGATTGAAATGCTGCTGCAGCGACCGACTGGTCGAGGGATGCTATGGACCTGGCTTCAGCTGTGAACCTTTTCACATAGTCTCTCAACTTCTCACCATTCTTCTGGTGGAGGTAAAGTAGCGAAATGCTGGTCTTCTCATTTCGGCAGCTACTCACGAAGTGGGTGATGAAGAGGGTCTCGAATTGCTCGAAGGAGAATATCGAGGATGGGGCAAGGCGAGAGTACCATTCTCGAGCTGGACCCTTGAGAGTTGCGGGGAAGGTTTTGCAGAGCAGGGCATCGGAAGCTTGATGGATGAGCATTAGGGTCTTGAAGCTTTCGATGTGATCGACGGGGTCAGTCTCCCCGGAATAGGTCTCAAATTGAGGAGGCTTGAATCCGATTGGTACGGGTGCATCCATTATCGTTCGGGAAAAAGGAGGTCGACTAGGACGAAGGGTCCTTCCTCTAAGCTCCTCTTCTCGGTCTAACTGACCCAAGCGCCTCTCCATTTCGTGGAGACGGCGGTAGACGGCATCATCCCTTCGACGGTAATCAGCCGAGCCTCTAGACTCGTCTTCGTATGAGGGAGAGCGGGGGCTATGACGACGGTAGCTGCTGGAGCGGCGAGGACTTGGCATATGCCGGGAGTTGCTAGGAGCTGGAGGAGGAGTTGGGGACCGTCGGCGAGGACTTCGGACCGGAGGAGGAGAGGGAATCTTTGGAGCATTGGTGTTAGGACGGAGAATGAGAGCTTGCAGGACGGTCGCTTGGAACTGCTGGAACTCGGCACGGGTGATGGGTGCCTCATCGTTCCTAGGCTGTTGCCGACCTACAGGGGAGTGTGGTCTTCTTCTGTGATGCTCGGGGGATTCTCTCTGCCCCCGTCGGATGGGGGACCTCCTGTTGTCTCGGCGGTGAGGAGATCGCTCATCCGGATGGTGTTGGCGGGAGGCTCCCTCTAGGACCCGCTTTTCATCCAGACGGCGGCAAAGATCCTCATCCTTCTGCTGTTTGAGGATGGTGTTGCGAAGGTCGGATACTTGGGGATTGTAGGAGGCCATCGAACCCGAAGAGGCATTGTGGATGGAGACGTGGTCCGGATGGAGAGGTTGTTTCTGCGGGTTGGGACCCTTAGGAGGTTGTTGATTCTGCGAAGGAGGTAGGTCCTGTTGAAGAGGGTCCATGGCTTGAGGAGGAAGTTGCCCCTGTTGTTGAACGGGCTGAGGGGGAACTTCCTGTTGCTGATCGGGATTGGGTCCTCGGTTGGACCCTCTGGATCTGACTTTCCTAGGAGGCATGGCTGGAGAAGATCTGTCCAACGGGAAGAGGGGAGGTTGCTATTCGTTAGTTTTCCCACAGACTGCGCCAATCTGTTGCCGATAAATTTGGTGTGGGGGCAAATAGATAGTATTTGTGGATTCTTAGGAATACTGAATAGCAAACCTGTTACCTGTTCCGTCGAAGTTTGATGCTGAATCCTGCCGTACACCTGCAAAAGTGCGAGACACCGGGGTTGTTCCCAGCGACGCACCCTCCAACGCTCAAGTCAGTAATCAGGAATGATTATGAGAGAGCGCAAAAACTGGGAAAAGATTGATTACCTCTTAATGGAGATGGATGGGGGGTATTTATAGGCGCCGCTGGGATCAGATTAGGAATGTAATCCCCCTGTGGTTAGATAAGGAATGTAATCCCTAACCCCCAGTCAAGGGATAGATATGAATCAGGGCCGTTGATTAGGATTTAATCAGAAACCCTAATTCTATCCCTTCTGGACCGGGTTTGCTGCGGGTGGGAACCCGCACCCAGTTGAGACAGATCCGTTTGTGGGTAAGTGGGTCTTCGGGGAAGAGAACCAATACCCGCTTCAGACCCGTTGGTAGGTGAAATTACCATTTTACCCCTAGGCTTCAAGATTCGTGCCCGATTTGGACGGTTCCGATTTAACCCCCTTTTTTAGCCATATCAATTACAACACATTTCGACTCAAAACAACATTGAACTTTGAACGTCTAAATTTAAGAAAATATGTAAAGTACTTGTTCCTTGTTATAATTACTCATTGCACTCCAAATTTGGTGTAGTTTTCAAATTTTGAACAATGGATAAACTTTAGCCCCGCATCCTGATTCTAGCACATTTAGATTCAAAACAACTTCGACAGGTCAAAATCTACAAAAATATGTAAAGTAGTTGTGACTTGTTATAAATAGTTATTGTGCACCAAATTTGGTGTGGTTTTGAAATTTCAGAAGAAATGATTTAGCCCGCATCCTAATTGCAGCACATTTCGACTCGAAACAACTTCGAACCGCAAACTGTCAAAATTGCAAATATATGTAAAGTACTTACTCACTTTTCTTAATAGTCATTATACACAAGCCGTAAGGTGGTTTTGAAATTAAAAAAGCAACACATTTGTAATCAAAATAACTTCAAACTTTGAACGGGGAAAACTTACAAAATTATATATATCACTTACTCGTTGTTATGAATAGTCATTATACACAAAATTTTGTGTAGTTTTGAAATTTTAGAAAATGGTCGAACTTTACCTGCATCACATTTCGACTAAAACAACTTCGAATTTCAAACGGTAAAAATTTACAAAAATATGTAATGTACTTGTTCATTATTATGAACAGTCATTATACGCAAAACATTTTATGGTTTTTTTCTTTCAAAAAATGGCCGAACTTTAGACCGCATCTTGATTGCAACGCATTTCGGCTCAAAACTACTTTGAACTTTGAACGTCAAAATTTACGAAAATATGTAAAGTACTTGTTCGTTGTTATGATTAGTCATTGTACACAAAATTACGTGTGGTTTTGAAACATCGAAAAGTGGACTAATTTAGCCTGTATCATGATTGCAGCACATTTTCAAGTGAATACAACTTCGAACTTAGAAGGGTCAAAATATACAAACATATCTAAATTTACTTGATGGACGAATTTATGCCGCATTCTCATTGTAGTATATTTCGACTCAAAACAATTTCAAACAGTCAAAATTTAGTAAATATTTAAAGTACTTGCTCGTTGTTATGAATAGTCATTTTACAAAAAATTTGGTGTGGCTTCGAAATTCAAAAGATTTACGAACTTTATCCCACATCATGATTGCAGCACATTTTCATGCAAAACAGCTTTGAACTTCGTCTGGTTAAAATTTATGAAACTATGTAAAGTACTTGCTTGTTACGAATAGTCCTTGTACACAAAATTTGGTGTGGTTTGAAATTTGAAAGAATTGATTAAGTTTTGCTTGCATCCTGATTGCAGCATAATTCGACTCAAACCAACAACTAACATAGACACTCAAAATTTATGAAAATATACAAATTACTTCTCGTTGTTATAAGTAGTCATGTACACAAAATTGGGTGTGGTTTTCAAATATGAAAAAATTGATGAATTAGCATGGATCCTAATTGTAGCACATATTTGCTCAAAACAACTTCGAACTTCGAACTGTCAAATTTTTTGAAAATATGTGAAGTATTTGCTCAATGTTAAAAATAATCATTGTACTCAAAATTTGGTGTAGTTTTGAAATTTTGAAAAATGGATAAACTTTAGCCCCACATTCTGATTCTACCACATTTAGATTCAAAACAACTTCGAATGGTCAAAATTTACAAAAATATGTAAACTAGTTGTGACTCGTTATAAATAGTTATTGTGCACAAAATTTGTTGTGGTTTTAAATTTTTTTTAAAAATTTCGAACCTTAGCCCGCATCCTGATTGTAGCATATTTCGACTCAAAACAAATTCGAACTTCGAACTGTCAAAATTATGAATATATGTAAAGTACTTACTCACTTTTTTGAATAGTCATTATACACAAAATATATTGTGGTTTTGAAATTTAAAAAGGGCGAACATTAGCCTTGATCCTAATTGCAACACATTTCTAATAAAAATAACTTCAAACTCTGAATGGGAAAACTTACGAAAATATATATGGTACTTGCTCATTGTAATGAATAGTCATTGTACACAAAAATTTGTGTGGTTTTAAAATTTTAGAAAATGGGCAAACTTTACTCGCATCATGATTGCAGCACATTTCGACTCAAAACAACTTTGAATTTCGAACGGTAAAAATTTATGAAAATATGTAATGTACTTGTTCGTCTTTATGAATAGTCATTACAAGCAAAACATTTTATGGTTTTTCTTTCAAAAATTGGCCGAACTTGATACCGCATCTTGGTTGCAACATATTTCAACTCAAACTGCTTTGAACTTTGAACGTCAAAATTTACAAAAATATGTTAAGTACTTGTTCGTTGTTATGATTAGTCATTGCACACAAAATTACATGTGATTTTGAAACATTAAAAAATGGACTAATTTAACCCGTATCTTGATTGCAGCACATTTTCAAGTAAAAACAACTTCGAACATAGAAGGGTCAAAATTTTCAAACATATCTAAATTACTTGATGGACGAATTTATGCCGCATCCTCATTGTAGTATATTTCGACTCAAGAAAACTTCGAAAAGTCATCAAAATTTTCAAACATATCTAAATTACTTGATGGACGAATTTATGCCGCATCCTCATTGTAGTATATTTCGACTCAAGAAAACTTCGAAAAGTCATCAAAATTTTCAAACATATCTAAACTACTTGATGGACGAATTTATGCCGCATCCTCATTGTAGTATATTTCGACTCAAGACAACTTCGAAAAGTCAAAATTAAGTGAAATATCTAAAGTACTTACTCGTTGTTATGAATAGTCAGTCATTTTACACAAAATTTGGTGTGGTTTTGAAATTCAGAAAATTGACGAACTTTATCCCTCATCATGATTGCACCACATTTTCACTCAAAACAGCTTTGAACTTTGAATGGTTAAAATTTATGAAACTATGAAAAATACTTGCTCGTTGTTATGAATAGTCATTGTACACAAGATTTGGTGTGGTTTTGAACTTTGAAAAATTAGACGAAGTTTAGTCTACATCCGGATTGCAGCACAATTCGACTCAAACCAACTACTAACTTTGATCAGTCAAAATTTACGAAAATATACAAATTACTTTCTCGTGGTTATAAGTAGTTATTGTACACATAATTTGGTGTGATTTTCAAATTTCAGCATGGATCCTAATTGCAACACATTTTTACTCAAAACAAATTCGTACTTCGAACTGTCAAAATTTTGAAAATATCTAAAGTATTTACTCGTTAAAAATAATCATTGTACTTCAAATTTGGTGTAGTTTTCAAATTTTGAATAAAGGATATACTTTAACCCCGCATCCAGATTCTAGCACATTTAGATTCAAAACAATGAATGGTCAAAATTTACAAAAATTTTATGTGGTTTTAAATAGTTATAAATAGTTCTTGTACACAAAATTTGATGTGGTTATAAAATTCCAAAAAAACTTTAGCCCGCATCCTGATTGCAACACATTTCGACTCAAAACAACTTCGAACATCGAATTGTCAAAATTACGAATATATGTAACTACTTACTCACTTTTTTGAATAGCCATTATACACAAATTGTAATGTGGTTTTGAAACTTAAAAAAGGACGAACTTTAGCCTGGATCCTAATTGCAACACATTTCTAATCAAAATAACTTCAATCTTTGAACGGGGAAAACTTACGAAAATATATATAGTACTTGCTCGTTGTTATGAATAGTCATTGTACCCAAAATTTTGTGTGGTTTTGAAATTTTAGAAAATGGGCGAACTTTACCCAAAATATGTAATGTACTTGTTCGTCGTTATGAATAGTCATTATACGCAAAACATTTTATTGTTTTTTCTTTCAAAAAATGGTCGAACTTTAGCCCGCATCTTGATTGCCACACATTTCGACTGAACTATTTTGAACTTTGAACATCAAAATTTACAAAAATATGTAAAGTACTTGTTCGTTGTTATGGTTAGTCTTGAAACATTAAAAAAATGGACTAATTTAGCCTGTAACTTATTGCAACACATTTTCAGGTGAAAACAACTTCGAACTTAGAAGAGTCAAAATTTACAAACATATCCAAAATTACTTGATGGACAAAATTATGTCGCATCCTCATGTAGTATATTTCGACTCAAAACAACATCGAACAGTCAAAATTTAGTAAAAATATCTAAAGTACTTACTCGTTGTTATGAATAGTTATTTTACACAAATTTTGGTGTGGTTTTGAAATTCAAAATATTGACGAACTTTATCCCACATCATGATTGCAGCACATTTTTATGCAAAACAGCTTTGAACTTCGAATGGTTAAATTTTTTGAAACTATGTAAAGAATGGTTAAATTTTTTGAAACTATGTAAAGTATTTGCTCGTTGTTATGAATAGTCATTGTACACAAAATTTGGTGTGGTTTTAAATTTGAAAAATTAGACAAACTTTAGCCCAAATCCTGATTGTAGCACATTCGACTCAAAACAACTACTAACTTAGATCAGTCAAAATTTACGAAAATATACAAATTACTTGCTCGTTGTTATAAATAGTCATTGTATACAAAATTTGGTGTGGTTTTCAAATTTCAAAAAATTGACGAACTTTAGCATGCATCTTAATTGCAGCACATTTTGACTCAAAACTACTTCGAACTTCGAGTTGTCAAAATTTTTGAAAATATGTGAAGTGCTTGCTCATTGTTAAAAATAATCATTGTACTCCAAATTTGGTGTAGTTCTGAAATTTTGAAAAATGGATCAACTTTAGCCCCGCATCTTGACTCTAGCACATCTATACTATTATTAAGCAAAGCCTTATTTTGCTGGCTTTTTACTATTATACCCTCACAAACATAAAGGGCTAAAAAAATATATAGGGGTATAAAATGTAATTTGCATGCCTAATAAATGAGACTAAATCAAAAATCAGTTAGAATTAAATCTATACTATCAAAAACCGGGTTGAATTAAAGGTGAACAATAAAAACCGGGTTTAATTGCTACACTGATAAAGGTGAACAATTAAATTTAGTCATGCACACTGATAAGGCCTTCAAAGGTCTTCCATCCGAATATTAACAGCAATGGGAGCATCTGCCTTGACATCTTGAAGGAACAACCATTTACAAGGTCAATACTTCTCTCGGGAAAAAAAACATTAATTCATCTTTCATTTAATTGAATGCATTGATATCAGAATTCAGAAACCATTTCCAAGGTCAATACTTTTTCTCAGAGAAAAAACATTAATTCTTCATGCATCTTTCATTTAATTGAATGCACTGATATCAGAATTCATTCATACCCATTCATACCTCTTCATCCCCTTTATTAACAGCAACCCATTCATACCTCTTCAACCCATTCGTTTTCATTTATTTCCCCTTTTTCTTCTTCTTCTTCTTCCTGGTCAATCCGAACCTTCACCCTAACCCTAAAATCCAACATTATGATTTGGGGGATTTGTAGAAATCTATACTATTATTAAGCAAAACCTTATTTTGCTGGCTTTTTACTATTATACCCTCACAAACATAAAGGGCTAAAAAAATATATAGGGGTATAAAATGTAATTTGCATGCCTAATAAATGAGACTAAATCAAAAATCAGTTAGAATTAAATCTATACTATCAAAAACCGGGTTGAATTAAAGGTGAACAATAAAAACCGGGTTTATTTGCTACACTGATAAAGGTGAACAATTAAATTTAGTCATGCACACTGATAAGGCCTTCAAAGGTCTTCCATCCGAATATTAATAGCAATGGGAGCATTTGCCTTGACATCTTGAAGGAACAACCATTTACAAGGTCAATACTTCTCTCGGGAAAAAAAACATTAATTCATCTTTCATTTAATTGAATGCACTGATATCAGAATTCATTCATACCCATTCATACCTCTTCATCCCCTTTATTAACAGCAACCCATTCATACCTCTTCAACCCATTCGTTTTCATTTATTTCCCCTTTTTCTTCTTCTTCTTCTTCCTGGTCAATCCGAACCTTCACCCTAACCCTAAAACCCAACATTATGATTTGGGGGATTTGTAGAAATTGTATATAAGAGGAGGTAACCTGGCTCGGTTGAGCTTTTCGGCTGGTACCATTTTTGGGAATGTGGAAGTGCTACGTTTGAAGTACTTAAAAGATTTAGAAGGTGGATGGGTAGAGCTGCTTGCTGCATTTCCAAATCTTTTGTGCTTGGAGGTTCACAAATGTGACAAGCTAATATTCGAAGGTGTGCGGTTAAGCATACTGATTGGTTGACGCTAAGAGGTGTAGCAGTGTGGATTAAGGAGAACTAATTGGTCGAAGCAAAGAGCTGATCATAAACTGTGAAGCAGTTCAAGGTAATTTTCCTCACAGTGACTCAAGTGCATATATTATCAACTTTATTATCTTACTAGGTTTGCAAATTAGATTTATTAGGCATGCAAATGTAATTTGCAAACCTAGCCTTCATTAATTAGATTTATTAGCAACAGCAATCGCTCTATCCTCATCTCATCCCTCCTCAGGTCTTAAAAACTTTCCTTAAAGTTTTGATCTTTATTCGATTCCAGTTTAGGAAAGGTATAATTTTTAGCAAATTATGTAATTTTTTTCATATTTGCTGCATTTAGTTGTTGTTGATTTTGATGAGGTTAGTTGTTGTTTATTTTTACCAATGATAATTTTAAACAAGAACATCACCTAAAAAAGATCTCTAAATGAAAAAAAATGAAAAAAAAACTGTTCTTTTCATCCTGGTTGAGGATTTCAGATCTGAGCATCTAAAAAAGTTACAAACATCAGGAAATCAATTCCCAAAAGATTAAAGTTGTAATTGTTGAAAGTTTTTGAAGCTTAATTAATTGCTGCAATAAATCAAACCTCAACTGCGAGACTGGTTCTTGATTATTTTGTGTGAAATAGGCACTAATATCAAACAGGTGATCAGAGTGCTCTTTCATCTCATCTCCCGAATCTAAAGAAATGGGTCTTTTGTATTTGGGTAGTTTACTTAATGGTTGTTCTTGAGCTGTAACAATAGATCAATTAATGAAAGAGGAAATGATAGGGGAGAGAAAGTAGAAGAAGATAACGTACTAAACATAGAATGCAGGGCCAAAATGTTTATGGTATTCTCTTTCTTTAAAGACTTCTGTTAATTCATTTCCATTTATTTAGATGTCATTAAGATGTTTGTCAATTAAACATACTTATGGTGCCACATATGCACCACATCATCAATACCTCATTTAGCAAAGTGAGCCGCCACCTCATATCCCATTTTCCCATATATATAACCTTCCACTTTTAATCTTTGTCTTCCAAATCTATTTTCTTTTTTTATTTTCTCGCCAAACTATAGGATTGTTTAGATCAGTGGGTTTGGGATCCATTGAAGTATTTTTTTGTTTATACTCAAAAGTTGTACAATATGAGTTTAACTTCTTTGTGTATGGTAGATTTCCAGTTATGATATTGTAGATTTTAAATATTTAACAGTTATTTTCTATTCACATAATGGGTTCAACTTCTTTGTGTGTGTGTGAGTAGTTGGGCGGCGGGCGGTGGGGATGGTAATATACATATAAGTTTGAATAGTTCAAGGACGGAAGAGGATGCACTTCAACTGTGCCATTTCAAATTTTAGTTTGTTGTACATAATAAAAATAACTCAAATCTTCTATGACAAACTACTAACAAAGCAGTTGCTCAGATTCCAGCAAAACATGTTTTACAAATTGCGATAATAGTTATACAACGACTGCCTGTATTTATTGTATAGGTTACTAACTTCTCAAGACTGAAGGGAACTGGAAATTTTTGAAAAATACGGATAGATAAATTCTGCAGTGTGGGAGAAAAAAGACATGTAAATAGGAAAGCTTACAACATACATTTTAATGGAGTTTTACGTGGGATAGTGACCATCGTACAATTAACACTTTATGGGGTGACCAGACAACTATAATGAAACCAATATAATTGATACCCATCATTACTTATATACTGCTGTTTTCTTTAAGAAATACCAAAGATGAGGTATTGGGTCATAGAAATAAAGTTAGACATTTTCGAGGCCAGCTTCATGCATAAAAGTGAACTGATTTCTCTGTCATTTTATATAGGAAATGCAAAATAGGAAATGCATTTTAAATGACAGAGAAACAAAATAGGAAATGCATTTTAATAGCCATGGTTCTTTTTATGTTTGTTAAGGCTTTTAATCAAGTATTGGTTTGTCCCATGAAGACCAAATTTAATAGGAAATCTATTTATACTTCAAAGCATATATTATAGATTATCATATAGATTATTTACAATATTGATACTCTTTTTGCTAGACGAGACTTGCTATTCATTTGTAATTTCGAGTTATGGGAATACATTGATCAATGTTTGTTGTGAATAAACCTTTTTATATCACTCAAAATGAGATCATTATATGTGATGTTATTTCGTAAAAAACTAGTTCTTACTTTGAAATAATCAGCTCACACTATTTGTTTCTCATATGTAGGCTTCTGCTCAGGGGTTTTAATAATCAGCTCACACTGTTTGTTTCTCATACAAAATCCCCATTGAGAAGATGCCAAGAAATGCCCGTTTGAGTGATATTAAGAGACAAGCAAGATCTGCATCCCCATATCATGTAGTATCTAATAATCAAGAAGGTATCCTCCCGAAACTACTATTCTTTTATAAATTAAAATCATTGTCAATGATGTTCTAATTAATATGCACCTTTCAACAGTTCATCATGGCAGACATAATTCTACGACAGTTCATCCGGCAAGGAGACGCCATAACTGTGCTAGAAATTATGTCGACATAAACATGATGCCAGTACACGTGTTATCAGAATCCAAATTCTGCGAAAAATGTGGTGCTAAGTTGTTTTCAGCTGAACAAGAGAGATATGTTGTAGGAATGGAAAAATCTCACTACCGCAACTTACAACGCCTGTCGAATTGAAGATGTTATATACTGATCAGAGTGAGGAGGGAAAGCATTTCAGACATAACATTCGGACATACAATCATATGTTTGCCTTCACTTCGATGGGAGTTCATTACGATGCAAGTCTCGCCAATGGCTGTGACGGAATTTATACTTTTAGAGCCCAAGGGGCACCAAAAGCAGGTCTTTGCAACGGGACAAGATTATTGTGTCGAGGTTTTTATCAGTACTTGATCGATGCAGAAATTGTTACTGGAATTTCAGCAGGAACACGAGTTTTCCTTCCTAGAATACCACTAAAACCTTCGGAAAGCATAAGCTTGCTGTTCAAACTAATTAGAAAACAATTTCCTGTGCGTCTGTGTTTCGCTATGACCATAAATAAAGCGCAGGGACAAACTATACCGTTCGCGGGGATTTATTTAAAAGATCATGTTTTCAGTCATAGGCAACTTTACGTGGCTTTGTCAAGAGGAATTTCAATGAACTCCACCAAGATAGCTATTCGTGAAGGAAAATTGTCCGGGCAAGATGGAACATACACAAGAAATGTTGTCTACAAAGAAGTGTAATTCAATTAGAAAGCTCAGCTGTAGTTTTATTTTGGTTGGTACTACGTACTCTTCTATGCACTTTTACTTTTTTATATGGGTTTGGGTTTGGTTAACAATGCATTTTGAATTTTGTATATCGTATAATGTATTATTGAAGTTTGATTATATAATCGCTCACACTTATATTCTATTATTTAAGCCTGCTATTTTGGTTGGTACTACATACTCTTCTATGCACTTTTACTATTTCTTTTCTTATACGATATACAAATTCATCCCATGATGGCTAATGATTAAATTTTTTATAGACGTGCATCGCACGTGCATTATACTAGTTTAGATTGAAAACAACATCCAATGGTCAAAATTTATGAACATCTGTACAGTAGTTGCTACTTGTTATAAATAGTTATTGTGCACAAAAATTTGTGTGGTTTTGAAATTTCAAAAAAATGATGAACTTTAACCCGCATCCTGATTGCAACACATTGCGGGGTCAATACAATATCAAATTTGGAACTGTCAAAATACACAAATTTTGGTGTGGCCTTTTTTTTTTTTTTTTTTTTTTGAAAATTCATAAAATGAACTGCGAAAGTTTGGCCCGCATCATGATTGCAACCTATTCGACTCAAAACGATTTTGAAATTCGAAACGTCAAAATTTTTGAAAATATGTAAAGTACTTGCTCATTGTTAGGATTAATCATTGTACACAAAAATTTGTGTGATTTTGAAATTTTAAAAAACGGACGAACTTTAACGGACATCCTGATTGCGGCACATTTTGATTAACTTCGAAATTCGATCTTCAAACCATCAAAATTTATGAAAATATATAAAGTATTTGATCGTTGTTATAAATAGTCATTGTACACAAAATTAGTGTAGTTTGGAAATTTTAAAACATGGATGAGCAAACTGTTTTGGTGCTAAATCTTCACCAGTTATAGCATCCACTGTCGTTTTCTAAAAACCCAGAAATCAATTTAGAAAATACCCTCACTATTGTTCGCTATATACCCAAAATTTAGAATAGGAGTGAACAGTCGTTCGCTAAACTTAGAAATCGCTTTGGAGAAATGCTAAAAGTAGAAGATGGATGAAGATCATCCGTTTGCAAAAAAATTCGGACGGACGGAAGATGATGCTCCATCCGTAGCAAAATTTATTATTAAAAAAGAGAAGATGAAAGACGGAGGAAGGAGCTTCGTCTCCCCCTTTTTTTTTTTCAAGTAGTCAGATTTTTTTTTTCAAAAACTTACAAAAATGCCATCCAAATATTACGAAAATACCATTAGTTATTTACCAAATCGCCATTAAAAATTATAAAAAAAAAAAATCAATGGATATCTGTCCCAACATTTCTCCACATTTTAATTACCAAATTATTACGGAAATGCTATATGTTATTTATGAAAATGCCATTTTTATTTTTATTTTTTATTTATTTTTATTTTTTTTGGGGGGGGGGAGGGGGGGGGGGGGGGGAATACTATTGCTATTTTCCAATTGCTAAATATACAAATTTGGTTTAAAATGATAGTGGATGCTATAAGGGTGATATGTACTGATGTATCATCTCCATGTCCACAATAAGGATAACTACTTCAGTGCTGTCTTCGATGTGACAAGGGTTTTCATGTTGTGTCGCCAAACTCACAATAAGGATAACTGCGTCAAAGTCTCCGAAGTTGCACTCGCAATGACTACTTTGATGAGAATAAGCATAACAATGACTACTTTGATGAGAATAAGCATAACTACTTTGGAGCTAAGACTACGTTGTGTCTCGATAGTCACAATAAGGATAACTACTTCGGTGCTAAGTACGAGGGATGGCAGCTTTGATGTTGCATTTTTATGTAGGCAGGTGCTGACTAATACCCACCCACTATCAATTTCACTATATTTTTCTTTTCTTCGCTATCTTCAGTAGCACGCTTTAATAGGCGGGGAAGAAATGGCACATAGGTAAACTCTCCAATAGAAGTGTGTCACTTAAGTTTAAAGAAAATGGTAGTGAGTAAAGCATTACTCGGCAGGTGCCTAGGGTTATGCGATTAATATTAATTCACTTAGATTTCATCCCCGTACATATCAGATAGAGAATTAGCTTACATGATTTACAAACATCTAACCATCATATCAGACTATGTGAGGCATGAATGTCAAATAAAGAGAGCATGGTGTAAGCTTTAATTTTCAAAGGGAATCCCTAAAATGATATTGGCTTTGATTTCCAAAAGTGGCGTTCCTTTCATAAATACGTTTGTGCTTTACCAAAAGCTTGGTTATGGAATTTGTTCAAAAAACATGGTAATGGAAAGGAAATGGAACTACTCTTCCCTCCAATCAGCATACGAATCCCCAAAGGAAACACTAAAATGACAGGATTAATGAGAAAAGAAACACTACAGTGACTGACTAAGTTCGAGGACAAAAGAGTAAAATATGATCTTGAGGTCCAATACACCAATTCTCATCACCTTCCTTCTGCAATAGGGCAGCGAATCTCAATGCAATTTATCAATATACTGGTTTAGATATAAGTATTTCATCAATATGCTTCAAATCTATCCTCAAGTAAATTATACTTGAAAAGATAAAATTAAAAACGAGTCATTTTCAGTCAGCAAAAGCAATGGTCAACGCATCTAAAGTTTTCCCTTGCGCTAAATAAACCGTCAAAAGAATACAATCCAATTTTGCATCACATTAGTCAAACTGCTTAATGAAATCAAGGAAACTGCAAACAACAACAGACAACATAACATATTATTTTGATTTCTTGTTATCCTTATCATTACTATTACTACTATCAGGGTAACATTTCTCAAGTAGCTCGAGGAGAAGAACTGCAGCAGAGTCCTTGGCCTTCTTCACGCTCGGCATCGCCTCGCCAACACACTCATCCGTCCATCCCTTGTCTGAAGTATTCACACGGACAGCATATACAAATCTCTTAGCGTGAGCAGGGCCGCCCTCATTCACGCAGCGATACTGAGGCATCGGCCACTGCCGCCTCAAACAAATGTCATTTAATGTCTGCCTTGTGAACATCTGAGAACTGCTCTTCTTTTCCCCATTATTATCTTTCTTTAATGAAGCTTCAGTCTCCATCTCTTTCTCTTTCTCCTCCTTTTCTTTTTCCTTCAAGGCTACAAGTGCATTCCTTGCTGCGAGTTTTTGAGCCATCTTTTTCTGTGGATTCTGAGCGACTCCAATCTGAACTCCATCTACAAAGACTTCGACGGTTGCCACATTTCCTGCACGAGTGGCTTTGTATTCCAAACCCTCGGCTTGCTGCTGGCACCTCTCTTGGAGTTCTCTTACTGGGTGCATGGGGAGAGTTTCGGGGGTCACCATTGGATGTAGCAAAGGTTGAAAGACCTATCGTAATGGAGGAACAAACAATGTTAGCACATTGTTAATATAATAATAAATTAATTAAATAATTAATTAATTTACTGAGATGATTGAAAATAGAAAATCACCCCCCAAACTACTGAAGTATCTCTCCCACTGTCGAGAAAAATGGCACCAGCAATAGATTCCACAATGTCACCAAGAACTTTAGGAGCCTTTCGATCCCCAAGGCCAAAAGAATTGAACCCTGGTTTTAACAGTTCATCCTGGACGTCCTTCACAAATTCTCTGATCTGTAAATAAACCAACAAGCAAAAAATAAACAAACTTGAGATCCACAAGTAGTATGGTAACTAAGTAAAATTACTGAATAATCTATAAGCCATTAAATTAAGAAACTGCTTAAGCTAACCTGTGTCTCTAAGGCACTCGACCCATGACGAAGATGCATGTGCAATTTGTGCTTCACAGCAACCCTAGCAAAGTTTTCATTGTTCACAGCAGCAGCTCGCAGGTCAGTCAGCCGTCCCGGTGGCAAATCTGTATAACTAAAAAAGAGATGTCTAGTGATCAAATGATCCAACACAGCATCGCCAACAAATTCCAAACGCTGGTAACAAGAAACTCCAGAAGAGGGCCTGGAAGCATGCGTAATGGCTTCCACCAGAAGCCCCTTGTCTTTAAACTTCACATTTAGTATGCTTTCCAATGACTCAAAGTCGATGTTTCTCATTATGCTCTCAGGAACCACACGAGGTTTTGGCTCTTCTAACTCTGCTGGGTCAAAATCCACTTGAATCCCAACCCATTTCATCAAATGGTTGGCTGCATCCTTTCCACCTTCCACATAATACACCCCAATCAATGCCTCAACCACATCTGCTAAGGTTTTGCATGAGATAACTCTGTCACTGTCAGAGTATTCTTCGATTTCACCATCCTCTTTAGAACCATCTACATACTCATATCGATCATCATCATCATCATATAGTTTTGTTTTATGTACAGTACGTGTATCAGAAGATGCACACTTGTCATCAAATAAGGAGTGGTCTAAGTCCTCCTTAGTGTCCTCATCATACACAGGAAGGACACCAGGAGCAGCCCATTTGGAGGCGGCAAAACGATCAGCTTGGATGTAGGATTGGAGGCCTTTACTAAGTGCATGATGGTATAGTATCATGTTACTCACCATTTGCTGCCTCATTCTCGTAAGTTGGCCCTCGTGCTTTTGAGGATATCGAAGAAAAAGATATCTACTAACTACCCACTTAAGGTACGCATCGCCTAGAAGCTCTGCTCTTTCATAGCAGAAGGTCTCTTGACATGAAGCAGCAGTTAATGCTTCCAAGATCTGTTGAAAGAAACAAGGTTCATTTACTGATATATAAAATTAATGGTGTGGAAAGCAGAAAGCAGAGTTACATGGAAATGGAAAATTAGGGATCTAGCAGCGAAAACTGGCAAGATTATTTTGTAAGGAAATATATAACTAATTAAACTTCTTGTAAAATTAACACTAACACCCTAAGATATAATTCTGAAAAGTTTTCTCCCAAAACATTATTTGTTGCAAAATTTGAAGCAGAGCTAAAGCATTTTAAAACAGTAATTAGCAGGGACTTTACAACAAAGTTCCAAATGCAAAAGGTACGATAAAAATTCGTGTGCATAACATAAACCTTGGAAGCAGGAAGAGGATAATTGATCAAATCCCTCAGCTGAATAGCAAGTAGCATACTCTCAACCCTTCTCATAATGGAGGGAAGCCTTTGAGCACCTCGAACAAGAGATCCCGGAAGAGGATGAACAAGGCAGATTTCTGGAGGTAAGAAGACATAGTATGTCTTGTCTACACTTTCTTCAGATTCACCTTCTCTTGCTACAATTTCAAAACCCATCCAGAATTTCACAATGGTCCTTCCAATATTCTGTAAAAGCTAAAGACGATAACAACTAATAATACCAAGAGATAAGAAGGTAAATGAAATACCTTGTTCAAATCTAGGTGACAGGAGATTCTTGCAATATGAAACACCACGTCCTCGAATTAGAGGTTGCTTTTTATAAATTAACTCCACTCCGTATCTGTAACAGTTTATAGCATTATTGATCTACATTTAGAAATATTACAATGCTACTCCTTGAAAAATTAAAGGACAAAGTAATTTTAATTTGATACAAAACGAAATGTGGTGATGTTACGGGTATTTTTCATTGACGGTAGAGTATTATATCATATTCAGTCAAGCAGTTTAAGCTGTATTCTTAGATGTTCATTTCTAACACTAAGTTGATTAGGAAACCAACATATAGAAATAAGTCACTAAAAGAAAAAAAAAAGAAGGTTTAAAATGCCCAGACAAGCAGTAAATGAAAGTGAAGCTGTTACAGAGTACCATATTGGAAATAAAGCACAATTTGGAAAACTATTAATTGATTGGGAAAATAAGATCAGTAAATTTACGTAAGAAACCTATTCATAATTAAAATTACAAATGGATAGTTCTGAATTGGATCAGTAAATTTATGTAAGAAACCTATTCATAATTCTACAATAGGAAAATCAGCCCAAAAATTGGATAGTGGCAAAGACCTTGTTTAGATAACATGGACAAGTACATCAGAGACCAATTATGTCGTATATAAGATTTATAGGATTGCAGTTGGTTCCTACTTGGTGGAGCAAAGAGTAGATCCAAACAAACTTTAACTGAGGCAACTAAGAAGATGTTCATTTGATGAAGTTTCTAACCTTACGTTAATAGAGCTAACTGAGAAAAGGATTTAAGTGGCCAACCTCATAATAAAGGCTCAATGATCAGAAATGCTCATTCCGTCCTAGTAAGGTTAAAAGTCAATCAACACCTATCTAAAAAATTCAAAACGCGAGGCCAAGGGCAAAATGAGAGGTCACCGCTCCCAAACCCACAACATCCCTCCCCCTTTATCCTTCCTTCTCTTGTTGTTGCCACCTAATATTTTCCACATTCAAATTTATCACATGATGATAGTTTCAAGCAGTTCTCAAATTGGCTAGGCGGTAGTCGGGCAGCCAATAGGGGCCTAGCGCTAGACCTTGTAAGCGGGGCCTAGGTGGCTAAGCGCTAGGCAGCTTTTTCCTTCCCTATTTATCTTTTGGTTTTGGTTTGTTGTTCCACCATGCATTATTTTGCTCTTTATTGCTCCCCATCCTTACTCTTGATTTTTCTCCTTGCTATTGCAAGAGGAGCTTTAGAGAGTCTAAATGACTCAATTGCTTGAAGGTGTTGGTTTTGGTAATAGATATGGGTAGAGCGATGATTGGTCATAATAATGATGAGAATTTTTAATATCTTAATCAGATACATCAAAGAAAAATAACTGTTATACTAGTTGTAATATGTCTCTTTTGATATCTGGATTGCCTTATCTTTTCATAATCAAAAGCGTCGGAAGATTTGATATCTTGGAGGCAAACAGTGTTGTACTAGTGATTTTCAGTGAACTCCAATTGACAATTTGTAAAGTTGGGATGTGTGTTGTCCTTCTAATGAAAACAATTTCGAGGAAAAAATAACATAAGATATCTCTTTCCAATATGATGATTGTCTAAATATGTAGTAGCTATATAAGTATATATATTTTTTAATATAGGAAGACTATTGCCATCCCGTTTCATTTGATCAGTTGATATCGGAACAATAACACTAAATCCACAAGATGAAACCACACCTACAATTACAAGTGAAAGACACCACCAATAAGCACTATTACTACTACTACTACTAATATAAACTAAGTCTCTAACTCATCTTATAAAAATCCATCAAAGATTCTCCAAAACCTACAATTACAAGCAAAAATCCACCTAGGCCGCTTAGACCTGCCTAGACCCGCTCAAGGGGCCAAACCGATTTTTTCAAACACCTAGGGCCTAAGCGAGTTGCCTGGGGACCGCCTAGCCCCTAGGTCGATTTTTAGAAACAGTGGTTTTAATTGTTATTACATTTATGTTGCCAACAACAACATTTAACCAAGGACCTGGGCAAAAATTTTCTGCATTTGCCTCCAGCTATTCTACTAAAATTGAGAAAAGAATTAATTATCTACCTTCTAGTGCACCCAAAATTGATTGTGAATTATTTCTACTCAAGTAGAAGACAAGACATATTACAAATATTCAATTCATTGGCTACTTAACAATTTTCTAATGGATAATTTAATGGAACACTACCAGAAACATTATGTGCAAGTTGGACTTAGAAATATCTTCTAATTAAATTTTATATTTTCACAGGGGTTTTGCCACATAACTTGGGGGTGTTCGTAGACCGGGTTGGACGAGTTTTAGGACAAAATCGCATTTACGGCCAGGTTATCATAGCACGACGAACCCGGCCTAGTATGAACCTTAACCCGAAGGCTTCAGGTTCGGGCTGGGTTCATATGGGTAAGCGGGTTTTAGCAAACTTTAGCGGGTTTTACTTAAAACATAACATTTGTAAATCAACATAGCCACAATTTGGAAAAAAATTGTCCAAATCGTCATAATTTAAAGTTAAACTATTTTGATAAAAAATAAATTAGTTAACAGTAGAAGTTGAACTTGAAAATTTATATGTGGTTACTAAACAGGACTGGGAGTCACGTTATTATTTTTATAAGATTATTTGATAATTTTCCAGACCTTTTATAAATGTGAAAACTTGACCTCAGGTTACTGTGAGAACGCTAGTTCAGTAAAGAACCTGAATTTTGACCTAATTATAGATAATTTCAATTAGAAATCATTAATTAAGACCGGTCTCTTGATAATTGGAGGCCTTTAAACGCCTCCAAGAAGAGAATATTGACCGAACTTCCATTGTCCACCAGCACCCTGCGAACGTCGAAGTTGGCCATTTTGAGGTTGATGACGAGGGCATCGCAGTGGGGCATGCGGATGCCTTCACTATCTGTTAATACAATGCTACAAAGATAAATTAGCGCAAAATAATTATTCAAACCATGTAATATTCATATTTTTGAAGATATAGAGTGGCCAAGGAAACAAGAAACTAGCATAAGTGATAATATAGTGCTACAAAGATAAATTAGCGCTAAATAATTATTCAACCATGTAATATTCAGATTTCAGATAGATATATAGTGACCAATGAAACAAGAAACTAGCATAAGTGGCTATAAGCTAACAAAAATAAATATAACAGATATATAACTAAGTGGTTTGATGTTGAAGAAATTAAGTGTCTTGATTTCATGTTAGTTTTTTTTTTTTAACAATTAGTGCGAACAAAATAAATTAGTACCCATGATGCCTCGATCAGTTAGTATATCTTCTATATAAGGAAAACTTAGTAGCTATATATATGCATAAAACAGTGCAACGATACAATACAATTTGTGTGTGTGCCCCCACAGCGGGCACTGGGAATGCACAAGAAGGCACATCTGATGCTGGTCTGACAAGACCTAATAGAGGAATTGGTCCCACAAGGACAACCCAAGAATACTGTGATTAGTGAGGAATACTGGGTTCTTCTCCGGAGCTCGATGTTCGCCTAAGACTTATACCAACCCATGCTCTGGATCCACTGAGATCCAGAAAAGAGTGGCTCATAAAGCCCCAGTCAATACGTAATTCATATTGTGTCTGATGGAAAGTGGCTTTGTCGATTGGGAAGTCTTCATCTTTCTTCTAGCTTTTCGTTCTGTCTAGCGATTCCTGTAAAGAAATATGTCCTACGTCCCCTGTTAGTATTGGTCCTACTCTATCTATCGGTCTCAACTGGATTGGTTGCTTTGTCGGAACTCCTCCCTTGCTTGATCTCGCCTATAGTGGGCGATTTCAGGCGGGTCATGTTCGGTTTTGGCGGACATGTTCGGTCTATGTGCGCGCTGTTTCTAAATAATTTAACCCGCTCAAAAAGAAGAGATTAATCTTCAATCCGCCCAATCAGGTTGTCGGCGGCTTTTAAGGTAACATTAAACCTAAAAAATAGGTTTGGGTTAGGACGTGTTCGGGCTTGAAACCACTCGATGAACACTAAGGCTGCAAACGAGCTGAGTCGAGCCGAGTATCTTGAGGCTCGAGCTCAGCTCGTTAAGCAATCGAGCTCAGTTTCGAGCTCGAGCTCGTTTCGAGCCGAGCTTTGACCGAGTTCGAGCCGAGTAGCTCGCGAGCTTAGCCTAATAATCACAAAAAGCCCAAGCCCGACCTCGGCTTGTTAAGCTATCGAGCTTGATTTCGAGCTCGAGCTCGGTTTGAGCTCATCTCGCGTCGAGCTTTGACCAAGCTTTGATCGAGCTCAAGCCGAGTAGCTCGCGAGTAGCTCAGATCGTTTGCAACCCTAATGAACACCCCTAACATAACTCGGTAACAAATGTTCTAATTCCATATTACTCACAAATCACTAATTGACAAATTCCGAAACTGATCAATCCAGACCTGAATTGCAGCATAATGAAATTTTGATCAATTGATCCAACTTTCAAGAAAGGATCCAAACTGGAAGCGTTCTCTAAAAGTAGTCGTTCTATACTTGCGTTCTTCTTGACCATTCGACCTAATATTTTTCTTAAAAATTGGTTCAGTTGATCAAAATTTCGAGTTTCAAAGAATAAACCCATTTCAAAACAAATATTATGTGAAAAAAGCTAAATACTCCCTAATATTCTGCCAATCTTAATATATGGGGTGAGAGTGAGTGTGTAACGGGCTCGTTACAAGAAAGCTAAAAGGAAAAACCAACAGGATAACCATATATTACGCGAGGGAATAGACGGCAAAAAGGCAGTTTGCCTAAGGCTCTGTTTGGTTCAAAGGAGAGGAGGGGAGGAGAGGGATTTAATGAAGACTCTGTTTGGTTCAAAGGAGGGGAGGGGAGGGGAGGGAAAATAATTATCTTCTTGTTTGGTTCACAAGGGGAGGGAATGGATTTTATAATAAAATTACTTTTATACCCTTAGCCACATGCTAGTAGGAACTTTATAATTTTAAATTTAGAGTCAATAGTTAGATGTTTCAGACATTAGTCTTTAAATATTTTTTTCTTTTTTTTGGAAGTGGGCCGTGACAGTCATCGTCTATTTTCTTCTTCTCTCTGTTTTCTTCATGCATGACACAGATTTTTCTTTCCAGTCAGTGCTACTTTAGATGAACATCGACCAATGTTGAAGAATAATTTCAAGAGGTTTCTTATTGTGTGAAAGAAGGATGTTCTGTAGCTTAAGCGGTACAAATTTCGTCATAGCTGTTGGACATCGATGGTTAACATCTGAGTCTCATATTGTCGTACCAAGTTTGGAGGTGGTTCATGCATGGTAGGCTGAGTTTGACTCCTTGAATTTTAATGAAAATGGAAAAATAAGAACTATTCAAATAATTTTACATAGTATATTCTGCTAAAGCAAGCATGACTTCAATTAATATTATAATAATCTAACTACACTTTTTCCCTGTCTGGTGAAGTGTTCTTCTAAGGCTTTGTTTGCTACTGTATGTAGTTGTGTCATATATGCAAGGAGACAAAACTAATTAGACATAATCTCTCATATATGCAAGTTTGTAAGAAAAAACCCAAGAAGCAAAAACAGAGAGAGAAGGTTTTTTATTAGGATTTAGATTTAAAAGGACAATTTAGTCCATTCACATTTAAAAATTAGTCATAATTTCTCTCTCCTCCAAATCCCCCCACTTTTGGAAGGAAGCCAAAATTGGCTCAGGAGGGGTGTTGCACCCCCCCCCCCCCATTTCTCTCCCCTCCCCTCCTAAAAAATGAACCAAACATGAAAAGTTTTTAAAAACCCTTCCCCTCCCCTCCCCTCCCCCCCATTTCCCTCCAACCAAACACTCCCTAAGGGATTCAGATCCTCTACTTTGCTAAAACTCCAGTGTGGCACTTGAGTATTTGTGGCCCTCCATCCTAGAATAAAATTGAATGGATGACCACAATTAATTAGGCACATTAGCATCATATTCGCATCCCTGAATTGAAGCTAATTAATTTACTTTCCAATTAAGTTTCAATTAACTCATAAATCTGTTTTTACATAATCAATCATAGGGAAGGTTTCTTTCTTAAAGAATGCCCTAACCACAAAAATTTAGAATGCCCTGAATTTATTTCTTTATACATGGTGATAACCGTTAAACTCATTTTGCATTAGATTTGCAATATATTTCAAGGAATGTAAGACATATGGAGTAATCTGATTTATTCAAAGACTTCTTCGTTGCTCATGAACTCTCACAACCATAAAGAATTATACTAGAAGAATAGAATGATAAGAGCAAAGCAAGTGTGTAGTTTAGGGTCTTTTTTTAAAGCATACTTTCCAAACATGCATAATATACATCCAATATTTTAGACTGAATGTGAAATCGATTTAGATAGAAACTAATGTAATAAGTATAAATGCATGATGAATACTCATATGAAAATTAATCAAGTTTACTAGATTTAAGGGGTGCTAATGGGGCCTAGTTAATTGTGGCTATCCATCCAACTTGATATAAGATGGAGGGCCACAATTATTCAAGGGTAGATACACTTGATTTTTGGCAGAGTAAACAAAGCAAGATCATGATCATTAAATAATAAATGAAACATTGAATAAATTGTAACTTTAGTATTGGTTAGTAGAAAATTTATCGATATTTTCTATGGTAGAGTGAATTTCACTCAATAATCAATATTAATGGTTGCAAGATAAGGGTATACCAAATTGCTCAATTAGGAAATACTTTATGGGAAATTATAACTAAACACAAATTTACAAATAAATAAAGTGATAATTTGTTCAGATTTAATAGAAGTAATGAAAATTAGTCACAGGGAGAAGAAAAGATAAATCATAAATGGTTCAAAAAGATTAGAAACTTGTGTATATGGTTCAAGCGAAGGTGTGGAATTTTTTGCATGTCACTCGAAGTCCACGCCGTGTGACGAGGCCAAGCAAAGTTGTGGAATTTTTCACGTGTGGTTCGAAGTCCACGCTGACAAGGTGAAGTGAAGTTATGGAATACTTCGTGTGTGGCTCAAAGTCCACGCCGAGAGATGAGCGCAGCAAAGTTGTGGAATACTTCGGTGTGACTCGAAGTCCACGCCGAGGAACCTGGCCAAGCTAAGTTGTGGAATACTTCGCGTGTGGCTCGAAGTTCATGCCGAGGGATGAGACCAAGCTTTGTGGAAGTCTGCTGAATACGGAATACTTGGAGGATTCTGCTGGGTACATTGTTTGGCAATGCGTGTACACATCACACGAGTTACCTAACGTCGTAACCACTGTATAAGCATACGCACAACACGTGGTGGATTGATGTCAGCTAACGTCGTAACCACCGTATAAGCATGCGCACAGCATGTGAGTGGACTGACGTCACCGCTGGGAAAATCGAGGCGTTCTTCCCTTATCAACTGTTGGATTAAATTGTATGGTTAGAATTGATTGTGGATATCGAGGAGTTCTTCACCCCGCTTATATATTCCCCCTCATTTCATTCTATATGTTCTCTCTAGTTGCAGAATTTCTCTCTTTATAATTCTCTCAGGCAATCGGGAGCGTACTTTTCCGATTACATTTCTGGCAACAGAACCAGGTAAAGTATATTAAATTATGTCAAGGGTTCAATCCAGTTCTTCAATCTCTACTTCTGGCCAAGACGAGCAAACCTCCTTGTCATCGTCAAGCTCCACATCATCAGAGGAGGTTCAGAATGTTTCTTCCGAGTCTACTTCTTCAGAGGAAGTCCAAGAAATTGAACAAGTTGAAGTTAGATCATGTGACGAAGTAGATGAGGAAGAGAACACTGCGGAGGAAGAGGTGGGAGAAGTGGAAGAGGAAGTGGAGGGAGAGATAGGAGAGGAGGAAGAGGATGGAGAAGGGGATGACGAAGTCGAGGGTCTGAAAGTCGAGGGCGGCACTTCATGTATGCCAACGAAACCGAAAGCAGAGCCCATCGAGTATATGCCAGCGGGTGGCTTTGAGACCCCGTGTCAATACGGATGTATCCGGACGACCTCTTGGACCTGATTCAGTTCATTATACAACATTCCTTGCCGAGTCGACAGAAAATCGAAGCTGACAAAATTGGGAATATACTGGTGAAGACTGACCTCCCTCAGATTCGGTCGTGCTATTATATTCCCCGAGAGTTCGAGTGGATTCTTGGTTCTGCATGTTTCCCTTAGATGCCTTCGTCTATTAGCTTAAGCTGCCTATGCACCCGTTCGTCAAAGTGATGCTGAATTGGGTCGGGGTGAGTCCGATGCTGTATGGGCCGAACTCTTGGAAATAGCTCGTCAGCTTCATGCTTCTTTGTGAAGAAAAGGGGGTGCCTTTGAGGCTTAAGTATTTCTGAACGTGCCTTGGACTCCATACTGCTAGGGCGTAGTCACTTTTCCCCTCGACCAGGGAGGCAAGTGGTTCATGGTCATCTGGACTCAATCAAAGAGTGGAAGTCAAAGTACTTCACGGGACATTCCTACGAGATTGTCTTTCTTTATACCTAAGCATAAGGCTTCGATGTCGCTAACTTTACGGCAAAGGAGGACGAACTGGATCGGATCTTCATTGGGGGGAGCTTCGATGTCACAGAACTTTACGGCAAAGGAGGAGGACGAACTGGATCGGATCTTCATTGGGGGGAGTGTGAGTTGGCCGAAAATGTCAGTGAGGCACCTAGGGAGGATTGGACTGAGCCCTGTTGACCCTTGTATGTTTTTCGTTTCCGTTTTGCATCGAACTTTTTCCTTCATCCTCACAACTCATTCTTTCTTTTGCAGCCATGATCGATGATAAGGAAATCAAGGCTAGGAGGGCCGTCTTGGCCAAGAAGAAGGTTGTGGAGCATTCAAAGAGTAAGAAGAGGGTCGTAGCCCCTGCTTCCGAGCGGACTTCCGAGGGAAGTCTACGAAATCGAAGGTGCTGACGGTTGCTGGCACTCCCAGCTCGACCAAGGTGACCCTGAGCTCGGATAACCTCAAGGTTGCTGAGTAATCGAAGACTCTTGTATTCTTTAATTTCCGATTGTTGGAAAGATTGTAACAATATTCCGATAATGGGCTTAACTTGTCATTGGATAGATAGTGATTGGATGATCCAAAAGAGAATCATCTCATTTGGGGTTTTATTGTATCCTCATAGTGGACTAGTTATTGCAACACGTATTTTAGAAGTTTGTGATTTATATCATATTCGTAATAAAAATTTTACTATTAGTTTTAATAATGCATCTAACAACAATGCTTCGATTAGTACATTAGAAACACAATTAGCTCCTCCATATAATAAAATTTTTCATGTTAGATGTGTCATATTTTAAATTTATGTGTACAAGATACAATGAAAGTAGCCTATTCATATATAGTTACAATTAGAAATTGTGTACATTTTATTGCTTTGAGTGGTCCTATGCTTCAAGAATTTGGAGGAAAAATACACCTTTTAGAAAATTTTCTAAGATGTTAAACACTGATGGAACTCTACTTTCGATTTACTAAATGTTGTTACTCAATACAAAGATATTATAAACGACTTTTGTCTTGCAAAAAACATGGAAAATTTTCGAAGACTCCCAATAATGGTATTTTGCCGAATCTTTATTTCAATATTTGGAACCTTTTAAAACTGCAACATTGAAGTTTTCTACATCTTATGATTCTACTTCTAGTAGTATTTTTATTTCAATAATTACTATGATGCAAACTTTTTAAGACATAATTTCGGACTAATACATTAGTCATATTGTTGTTCCCGCTTATACTAAAATTTTGAAGTATTTTAATCATCCTCCTATGTTGTATTGTATTCCTACTGTTATGGATCCTCGTATCAAATTAGCGGGTACGAAAAATTTGATTGAAATATTTTTTTCTTTACTTCTTGAGATGATTCCGGATATGACTGTAATGAATTTTTTGCTAGCTTTGAATCGACATTGAATAACTTGTATGATTATTATGATAGAACTTTTGCATCTAGTTATATAACTAGTATAATTACATCTTTTACTTCTAGTGATAAGGGTAAGAGTACATTAGAAAATGCCACTGCTAATTTACTTGTTCGTATTCAATCAAAAAACCTAGGACTAATACACCTAATGAATTAAATTGGTATAATCAACAAGAAAGTGCAAATTCTAGTACTAAGATTGAAGTGCAACAATGGTGGAAAGACCATGAAAATCCTTTTCCTATTCTTTCACATATGGTTAGAGATCTACTAACTCCTGTCCCTACAATTGCTTCCGAAAGTGCTTTTCTACAAGTGACAGAGTTCTAACAGATTACAGAAATCGCTTGAAACCGGATTCATGAACAAGAAGTTAACGGATCTATCATTGTCTACGAGGATGCGTCGAACTTCGTGGTTCGCCAAACCGATACTGATTAGTAGGGCGTCGCAATGAAGAATTCAGACTCCCTTAAGGTCTTCGTGCGAGAACGAGACAGAGACCATGACCTCGATGAGGAGGGCAGTTGTGGACCGAGTTCACCTCTCGAACAAACGCCTTACAGGAAGAGTTGGAATCTCCCCCCATTGGTCCTCCATGTTTAGAGTGGAGGATGGTCATTCTTTCGAAGTTCTGAGGCTCAGGAGTCCATCTCCGGACGCTTATTAGGCCCCCCGAAGAGGGGGAGAAGTTCTATGTTCCTTTTGAGTAAATTTAGACAAGTAATTCCAAACACAGGTAATTCCAAATCCGAATTACCCAAAGTGAACCCACTCCCTTTTCTAACTCAAGATAATTATTGATCTCTTCTACAAATCCAGGATATAATAAGAATGCTAAATATAATGATTGGATGTTTAATAAATTTAATATTAGAAAATATCATACATTGTTTCCACTATTCTCCTTCACTGCTCTTCTTCCTTTTCTTTTCTTTTCTTTTCTTTTCATTTCTTTTTTTTCGGTGGCGGCACTCGAGAGGCAAGAAGGAAAAGAGGGGAAGAAAATATTCACAGGAGATTTGGAGCTAGGGAGGTGCTTATTTTCAAAATATCCTTTCTAAGCCTCTTTTACAAAATAGCCCTATACAATTGTCTTCTGCATAAATATTGAATTATTATGTGAGTGTTATTGTATGAATATTAATAATAATTGTGATGGTCAACTTAGTTCATATCATGATGCATTATCTTATATAGTTTATGTAGAGTTGCATGTACATGAGTGGTCTATGACAATTGGTATATCGAGATGATTATACAAGTTATTATCTATTTATAATTTTATTCCTCGTGTTATGCATCCATGTTATATACCGGTTTATGAGTCAGAATTTTAAGTAACCCCTTATGGGCTCTCATGTGTCCACTCTGAGTGTTGAAAATTGCGCAATAAATTGTCCTTACCACGGACCGTAGTGGTGTTCCCTTGTCAACCGGGCTATTAAGTGTTGACCGCCCCTACCACGGACTGTAGTGGTGTTCCCTTGTAAACCGGGCTTGTAAGTGTTGACTGCATGAGAAGGGGGCATGCCTAAATTCCTTGCATTCTATGTACTATTTTTATACTATTTGCATTAGTGTATGTTTGTGCATTAATATATTTAATTATTAATGCGGTATTTTATAAATTGCCGGCTACTTGTTATATTTATTCAATTACTTTTGGGCGTCAGCTCATTTTATTGTTAATACACTTTTTCAAATTAGTGCATCAAGATCGGGTGTTTAAAGAGAATAAAAGATCAGCAAGCTTAAATATTTTGGGAATAAATTGTCGGATTTGGAAGATTGTTTAAATTGTTTTATTGAAATTGTAAGGAGACTTATTGCTTAAAATATTTTAGTTAATTTTTTTGTAATAAATTATATACTTTTATTAGCCATTTGAGCTACTTTCTATTGTTGGAAGTTATTATCATAAGATTGTATAATTATTATGCTATTGCAATGGTTAACATTGGTTTGGGGGCATTACAGAATGGTTTCAAAGTTATACCCCTAGATTTACAGTCTCATATTAGTTGGGAAGTGGGGTATGAGTTAATATATATTAGTTTGCCAATGATCCAAGAGCACCTACTAAGCTATAGCACTTTTGATGAGGTTGTGCCCTGTGGTGGGACTGTGGTTAGGTTCTGTAGGGCCCGTGATGTTACGAATAGTATCAGAGCCGACTTTCACCGATGGCAGGGTCACAGTGGGCGTACACACTGGTGGGGCCAGGGGCAGTACACTAGCAGTAAGATCAGGTCAATACGCTGGTGGGACTAGAGTAATGGCATCTATGTGGACCACATCGGCCAGAAAGGAGGTCCTGGCTAGATGAAGGGCCCAAGCTTAGTGAAGATGCTAAGTTCAAAGCAAGGGTGATTGTAATACCCTAGATTTACATAGTCCCATATTGGTTGGGAAGTAGGGTATGAGTTATTATATATTAGATTGCCAAGGATCCAAGAGCACTTACTAAGCTATAATACTTTTGGTTAGGCTGTGCCCTGTGGTGAGGCCGTGGTTAGATCTTGTAGGGCCCGAGATGATACGAAAAAAATCTCGTCTTTCAGTGTCTGACAATTACCAGTCTCGTGTCCATGGTCTCGATGAAACCGGCAGTAGAACATTCAGTCTGTTGTTCCCAGTGTTCGTCCGAGGTGGGTGTCGGATCAGCCCCTCTGCTTCCACTTCCATGAGGATGTCGGAGACACTTGCATTGAGCGGTGTGAACTTCTTAAACTGGGGTAACAGGGGAGAACGTCTCTGTCCAAAGTCATCATTCTGAGTCTTCTTAGGGGCCTCTGAGCTACCAATTTTCCTCTTCCCCTTGGAGGGGGATTCCTTTCGGGCCTCCAAGACGCAAGGCCTCCTCGGCTTGGATGTATTTCTCACAACATATGAGGAGGTCAAGAAAGTCCAAGGGAGACTTTTTAGCCAGCAAGGTCTTCAAGAGTTCGTGTTGAATGTTGTGCCTAAAGGAAGCTACCGCGGCCCCGACATCAAGAAAAGAGATGGACATGGCCTCTGCAGTAAACCTCTGAACGAAGTCTCGGAGGGACTCACCGTCCTATTTCAAATCGACCAGGGAGGCACTCGTCTTTTCGGCCTTATGGTTAGTCACAAAATAGGCGAGGAAGCACTCCTCGAGCTGGTCGAAAAAAGAAGATAGTTTGGGGCTAGTTGGGAATACCACTCTCACGCGGAGCCCTGCAGTGTGGCGGGAAACACGCAGCAGAGCAGGGCATCTGAAGCACAGAAAATCATCATGAGGATCTTGAACCCCTTAATGTGATCAGTTGGGTCTGACTCCCCGTTGTAGGTCTCGAACTTGGAGGGCTTGAAGCTCCGCTGGATCGGGGCTTCGAGGATGTAGGAGAAGGGTGGTCGAACCGGGCAGTATCCCGTATTGGACCATTTCTCATCATCACCTATTTGAACGAACCGGTCCTCCATTTCATACAGTCGCTTCAGGACTGCGTCTTCTCATCCCTCAGATCAGGTCGACCCGTAAGACTCCTCGTTGTCAGTTCTTTCGATGCGCAGATTGTCCAAATAGTAGTCATCTCTGGCTCCCCCTCCGAGAGCTTGAAGGACCTCGTTCCGGAATTCCTGGAACTCGGCTCGGGTTATGTGGCCTTCCTCTTCCTAGCAGCCATGCGGGGCTCGCCGATCTCTCAAAGGGAGGCGTCACTCCTCCCACCCATATGAGTGACGGTTGCGGCTCGACTACTGATCCGAGGATCATTCACCGTTTTTGGAGCTGTTAATGTGATGGCGAAGGTCCTCATTCTGCTGATTGTTAATAAGATTTCGGAGGTTCGAATCTGCTGGGAGTTCGGCCCTTCGCGTGATCGAACGAGAAGCGCTTGGAGCTGGCCCCTATTGACGTTCGACTCGCGGCTGTTGCGACCCTTAAGTAGTCAATCGGCTACGGGATGGACGAACTGGGGGAGGCAGGAGATCCACCTGACGCCCAGCGGTAATTGTCTTCCTAGCCTTAAGGGCCATGGGAGACGAAAGCGAATAAGGCGGCATCTGAAGCTTCCCACAGGCGGTGCCAATCTAATGCTGCTGATTTCTGGTGTGGAAACAACAGATGATGAGTTCTTGTATTTGGTAAAAATCTCAGGTCTCTGTCGTCGATATGATCTTGATAAAAGGCCAAATTTGACTGGAATTTGTGGATCTTGTGGTGGTTGTGTTGGTTGTTGGCCGCCGAAAACCTGTAAAAAGCCTGAAACATGGGAGTTTTTCCGGCGAAAGGCCCTCCGACGATCAAGTCAATAACCAGAGGAGGGGGTGTCAGTATTTATCGGCAAGGAAGGTGAGTAATTATCGGGTGGACACCGTAACTGGTGAGGACTCCCTCCTTGGGCTGACCCAAAGTCGTGGGCCTATAAGTGGCCCAAGTGAATTGTGGGCCTGCAGTCGTTGTGAGAGTACAGCTGGGCCTTCCGAACCTCCGAGATTCACACAATGATCAAACAGTTCAGATCGACTGCGCTTTTAATCCATATCAGACCGAGCAGATTGTGGGCTTGCAGTCATTGTGAGAGTGCAGTTTGGCATTTCGAACTTTCAAGATTCGCACAAGGATCAAACGGTTCAGATCGACTATGCTTTTTACCCATATCAGTCATTATTTGTTTCAACAAAATCTCCAATAAGACTTTCTTTCGAATAAAACTATATTTGTAAATTGTCATAACTAAAGTGAAGACACTAATTAATTATTGATTACAATCATCAATTAATGGTTGGTTAGTTGGTTGGCTTTTATCATGGCTAAACAGAGTGGTTGAGAACAACTGTAAGCGTATCAGCCCCCTCGCCTCCCTACCTCCCCACAGAAACACACATAATATGTTCATTATACATAAATTGAACAAAATAAAAATAAAATAAAATTATGGAACTGTTTTTTTTGATGAATAAATTATGGAACTGTTAAGATTTAATATTTTAAATCAATCTACAAATAGTATAATTTAACTTTTAATATATAAGTGAAATAGAGACGAAATAATGTGTACAACCACAACCATGCAAAATGAAAATTCATAGATATGAAATTAATGGTAGAGTAATAAAACTTTTATAATAAACCTTTATAATTTTTGGCTGTATAAACTCATTATACTTGATGACCAGTTATAAACAATAAAATTAGGGTTACAAAAACTAAAACGGATCAAAACAGCCAGGCACCATTGGATTTCTTTCCGTTTAAACGGGGTGTAATCGAAAAAAACAGATTTTCGTTGTATTATAATATTTTTAAAATAGAGACCATGAAGGAGAAATATATAAAAATCTAGAAATAAAGGGGATAATAATTAATGTGTCAAATATTAAGGATCTCATAACATAGAGCATATCATAAGCGCAAATAAATATAAATTTGATAGTTCATTATTAAATTAAGAAAACTTGCAAAGTGTAATGTGTCGGAAAAAACTCTTATCAACTTTCTCTATCAATTCATTCGGTTTGATATATAATGGTCTAGTTTTAATAGAATTATTTGATTAAAATTCAAAACCCAACACTAAAAACGACAATTTTTTAAAATCCGCTCAAACCGAACCTGTTAATACCCATTTAACCCATTTTTACTCGTGTTTGTCCAATTATTTAACAAAAATGTAGGAAAGCATTCTCAACCACTGTTTTTCCACAAATGAAATGGTAGACCCAAAATTCATTTAAACTGTTTTTATAGGTTTTCAGTACACTAATAAAGATGAGACAAAAGGCTGAACAACTTCCTACGAGAGAATAGAACTAAACTAATTCTTAAAACGATAAAAATCCTTAAATTGACACCATAGCTACCTAACAAAGTAATTATTAAGTTCATGGTGTAAATTTAACCCTAGATAGAGAATTTTTCAAGAATGTTAAAGAATTAAGTTTACCAACAAGTAGTACCGATTAAGTTAGAAATTAAAACTAGTAACTGTTTTGATGGATTTTTACGAAATTGAATGAGTTAACAGTCCCTATTAAAGATTCAAGCCTAAAACTCAATGATCATAGTTAAGTGTTATTAGCAAGTAAGGCATTCAATAATGATTCGTATACTATTTGGCAAGTAGAAACACACACTCAATATTTATGGACGACAGAAAATTCAGATAAGATCCTAAAGATGATAGGCAGTAGCCGCAGTACCACAAGTAATGGAGGAATGGAAAGAAATTACCGAGGTTTGATGAAAGTGTCGCTGCCACGGATGAAGAGGAAGAAGATGCCAATCGTTTGATGAAAGTCAATGGCGTTTTACTCCTCCATAGCCCATTCTCCTGATGTGAGGGTTAGGGTTTAGGATTTGGATGAAGATTTGGGGATTAGGGTTAGGGTTTGAATGATGATTTGGGGATTAGGAGTGGGGGAAGGTATATGGATGATGGTGGGGCTTATAGGGATGGGTTGGAGGAGAAGGGGGGTCGAGGTGGTCGGGTGAAGAGAGAAGGGAGAGGGGTGGATTTGGTGCAGTTGACGGCATGAGGCGGTCGGGTGGTAGGTGCGGTGAGGGACGCAGTGAGGGTGGCGTTCAGGAGCAAAGTGAAGGAGAAGACTCGGGAGTTGGGTTTCGGGATGATGAGATGGGGGTTTGGGTGTCGGCTGAAGAAGAGAGAGGTTTGGGGTGATGGGTTTGGGGTTACGGGATGAAGGAAAGGAAGAAGAAAGAGAGAGGAGAGAGAATGGCAGCTGTGAGATGGGGGGGATAGGGGTGTGTAGTTAGGGTTTCTCACAAACCCAACTATTATCTCAAAGTCTCACACACGAGATAAATGAAGAGCAAAATCATAATAATTTTTAGTTAATCAAAGCATTCTTTCTCATTAGTCTAAAGGCCTATATATAGGCTCAAAACAAATCTCCAAAATTTAGAAAATAAATGGTGCAAACAGCAAAATTGTTGCATATGCCAAAATAACTAAAAGTGCTGAAATGAAAATAACTTGGCTAATAAAATAGCCATCCTAGACGATGTGTGCACTGATAGAAGTGCCCAAATCATCTCGAACTGATGTTCTCATCAGTTCAGGTATATTATACTTTATGAAATCAATTAAGTACTGTAATGCCCCCTCCTTATGTACTTAGCATCCTTGCTAATGTCAGACTTATATACAAGGTCTCCTTTCTAGCCAATGTTGTCCTCCTTATAGACTTCCTCTCTAAGGTCAAACCCGTAACCATAACCCTTCTTCTAGCCGATGTGGTCTACATGGTTGCCACTACCCTGGCTCTACCAGCTCACTGATCCGGCCTCTCTGGTAGTGTTCTGTCACCGGTCCCACCACTGTGCACAACCATTGTGGCCACCAGGCTCTACCATGAGGTTCGAAAGTCGGCTCTAATATATAAATGAGATGTGAATGAGAGTAGTATAAACATAAAGCTAATGAACCCGAAGATACCTAATAAACTAGCTCTTTTGGGTGAGGCATAACCCTATGATAGTTGCATGACACACTCAAGGTTTTATATGATGAACGTCAGTATCGTGGTAGTCCAAGAATTCTCATGTCTAGATAAGATATGTCAAGGGATATATCAAGATATTAATATACGACTATTATGTAAGATAAGATAAAAAAATATAACCAGAACATGATCTACATAACATTTAGACATTACCTTATCCCACACCAAGACAAATAATACAAAACTGAATGTATTAATGAATGCAACATGCATTATGCACTCATTCAATGCACATAAATTTTCATACAATGACGCACAATATTCGAAGGTTCTAAATGTCAGAATGTCAAAGGTAGGCTGGTTTAAATAGTCATGATAGTAAATATCTGAGTCCAAAATGTACCTAAATAATCGAAGGATGAGATTCTCTCCTCTCATTTGAAGGACATATATCGAAAGAAAAAAACAATAACAAAGAAACAAAATACATGAGAATTTTTAGTGTGATTAATATTCGGTCAAATAATGGGCTTATCTCTAAAAAATCTAAAATTATACTTAAGTTGGGCGTCTTTCCGAATAATGTAAGCAACATCTTGGGTGATATTTCCAATCGGATATGTCGGCAACATATATTTCCAAAAAGGACACAGGATTTTAAAAAAATGGCATATCGATGTTAGATACCCTTTAAAATTATATCGGGGGATATATCGGATATGTCGGGGGCATTTAGAACACAAGACACTCTTCTATTGTCAAGAAGATGCAATAAACAATTTCTAATAGAATGTAGACAAACAAGAGTGTAATATTCAAGTAATAATAGTAATCCTGTATCTAGACCGCATGTGACAATGAAGTAAAATAATTGGAACACCAGCATTCAAATATATATATATTCTTCATAAACCTACAGCCTAAACCTTATAAACAAAAAACAAAAAACAAAGTTAATGGGTAGTAGAAACATACTTTTGCTTGTAATAATCTGCATACGAGCTGTACTCCAACGGTCCGAGGTAGCCCTCCTTCCTTGGGAAAGAGTTCTCAGCATTCATTTCATAGCGGACAGAATCCACATAAAATCTTTTCCCTGAGTGCGCAGCAGTAACAATCCTCCCAACAAGATCCTTCACGTCAAAGTAAGAATCTGCCATAATCAATTTTCCTTTAAGCAAGCAGCTGTCATCTGGCTCCTCCACAAAACTACATCGACTCGGTACCAATCCTGAAGCTTTAACAACATCAAATTGAGCTACAGCTCCACGAATACCGTATGTAGGATGTGCTTTCTGCCCAAAAGCCATGACATTACGTAATTTTCCGAATCCATACTCCCTACGGTCCCCACCAAGGGTTCGTTCACTAGTACCTAGAAAAACATCTGGCCGTGCCCTCTGAAGAGGATTGTTCCAAGCATCAGTTGTGATTATATTTTCAACCAAATTCCAATCAATCTCTTTTGAAGGATCAGGACAGCTCTCAGTAACAACAGGGACAAAAAGATAAGCTTTTGAAGGATCCCATGGAGTAGTCAAGGGATCCACGTCTACATCAAGCACAATACTCATAAGCCGTACATGAAAGCTCTTTAGTGAAACCAACTGGCTTTCTGTAATTCTTATAGGTCCCCGGAGGGCGAGAGATGCCTTTGTTATCATAGTTCTAGCAACAAAGAGATCCATCGACATCGATAAAACCTAAACAAAAATGAAATTGTCAGGGCTCAAAATAGATTTTTCAAATTATGTTTGTTGTATACCACATGCATACCTCTGCATCCAGCTCACTTCCGAAAAGTACCGCGAAATTTGAAACCTGTGTTATGAATGGATCTTTGGGAGTCCCAACATTTACATATTTCACTGTGTACATATATAGTTGGAACTGTGAATAACCATTGCAATTATCATTCCCAAACAAAATCCACTCACCCTGAAACAAAAGGTAATCTCATTTAAAATATTAACGCATAGGGTGCAGATGTTGTTCAATCTCTGTTCTGGCATACTGTCGGCAAGGAACAAAATTTACTATAATAGATTCTGGTAACAATATGCCACGCCATGAAAACAGCGGGATGAAATAATTTGTAGGCATATTGAAGCAGTTTGTCAGCATACTGAAGCAGTTGATAGCTCGCTAAAATAGAAGTGAAACTCAAAAGGAGAGTATTGTCCAAATATATCAACTACAACATATTTCTTAATAAAATGTCAGTTTAAAAAAAAAATGTGACCCTGCCACTGCATCAAACCTCTGATACAGTGGTAGGGCTGAGCGCCTGAGTTTATATTTATTTCTAACACGCGAAGGCAGGTTAAGCGCCCTTTCTGTGAGTTAGACACTACATTGTGTGAAGCGCTGTCTTTTAATAGTCCACTTTTAAAGTTTAGACACGAGACCAGACATTTGGACCTGGGTGACTCCCAATACCATGTCAGTTGACCAACCACTATCACTGCACCAAAGCACCTAAGTTGTGGTGAGGATTGCCAGATTAATAGTTATATTGAAAGATGTATCAAGCAAAATCATAGGGGTGGCATCAGGTCCGTGCCGGCCCGGGACCGGCCCGGCCCGGCCGGGACCGTGGTTTGGCGGGCTCAACCCGGGACCGGCCCCCCAAACCCAAGGGCCGGTTCGGTCCTCCATTTCACCAGAAAAGCCCGACTAGGCTTGGCCCGGTTTCGAATCGGGACCGGTTGAACTGGCCCGCCCGGATCCGGGCAGGGCCGACCGTTGAGTTCAGATCTGATTGTTCTTTTTTTTGGGGTTCAGAATTTTTTTAAAAAAATGGAAAATTACCAAATTGCCCCCCAACAGATCTATACTAGCTAGTTTTGGGGGGTACTTTAGGAAATCAAAAAAAATGCATATTCTATATATGCAACATCATTTCTTTCATTTCTCTTCACTAATTCACTCAAATCTCTCTAGTATCTCTCATATCTCGCCACTGTCTCTCAACAAATCAAGTTTCTACTACATTTTGCAAGCATCAACAATCAACACTACTACAAGCTCTCAAGTCTCAACTCTCTCAACTTTCATTCTTCAAACTTCAAACACTCATACGGTAATTTAGTATATGTTTAATTTGTAGATTTAACATAGTTGATTATTCTCATCGATCTCTAATCTCTAATATTATAATGGGAGAAGGCCTTAGTGTCATTTGTCATTTTGTCATTCTACCAACATGTGCAACGCATGTACAAAACTAATATAAAGGAAGTTTCCGGTTCAAATCCTCCCTACGTCAGAGTTTTTATTTTTAATTTTTGAAATTATTAAAACATGCATTTCACATGTAAATTACTAGTATCTCTTAATTAGTTTGGGTTTTCTTGAACTTACTCTCATTTTTTTCAGATTTTATTTATAAATTTGGTAAAGTGGTAAACATACATACACTACTCACTAGTTCTTGTTATTATTGTTTTTTTAGTTGAGATAGATTGTTGTTCTTTTTGAATTTTTTTGTTTCTCTTTATTTAATTTTGTTGTTTTAAATTATTAGTTGTCATACATTTAGTTGTTTCTTTTAATTTAAATTTTAAAACATATACTTGCTTTCCCTCTAACTATACATACACTAGTTTTTAATATTTAAATGGCTTCTAATCGATCACGCGGTGGTAGACATAGTAGTCAAGAGTCCACTAGTCGTCACATTCCTTCAATTCCAATTTCATATATAGATAGTGAAGAAACATTCATGAATTATGATAGTTTTCCCGATTTGAATGAAACACGCTAAATCCTATAGAAATAGATGATCATGTAGAACCACAACCATCAGAACAAGGTCCTTCTCTAACTCGTAAAACAAGAGGGACTACTTCCGAAGTACACAATTATTTCAATTTTATCCCTTCACAAAATGATAAGAGTATAGGACTAAAAATATGTAAGAAGTGTCAAACACCATATAAGTTTAAAATAGGATCGGGTACGGGTACACTTCAACATCACTTAAACAAATGTCAACCCGAATTTTCTAAAGACAATCTCACACAACAAAAAATACATCCTACAACCGGTCAAGTAGATAGTCATAGCTACGATCACGATATCGTTCGTAGGAAAATGGCTAAGTTAGTAATTAGGGGTGAATATTCATTCAGTGAAAGTAGGTATGTAGAGACTTTTGCACAAACCTCCTTAAACCCCCATTATAAAAAGATTGTTAGGAATGTTGTTAAGGGTGATTGTAAATTAGTTTACAATGAGACTAAAGATTTTTTGATAGCAACACTAACATCACTAAACACTAGAGTTTCTTTGACATCGGATGGGTGGGTAGGATTAAAGGCGTTCCAATGATGTGTGTAACATGTCATTGGATAAATTCGGATTGGATACTTCAAAAGAGGATAATTTCATTTGGATTTGTTAGGTACCCACATAAGGGTTAAATTATAGCCACACACATTATGGAAACATGTAATAATTTTGGTATTAATGATAAAGTGTTTGCTGTTGGTTTTGATAACACCTCTAATAATATTAAGGCAATTGATAGTTTGAAAATTACTTTAGATCCTATAGAACCCAAAATTTTTCATGTTAGGTGCTTGTCATATTTTAAATCCGTGTACAAGATGCACTAAAATATGGAAAGGATAAACTTGATGCAATGAGAGACTATGTTCATTATATTACATTGAGTGGTCCAATATATCAAGCCTTTCATGATTGGTGTAAACTTAGGGAAGTTGTATATAAACGTTTTCCTAAAGATGTTAGACATCGTTGGAATTCTACATTTGATTTATTAGGTATTGTTCTTCATTATCGTTTTAATCTTAGAGATTTTTGTGTTGCAATGGGTATGCAAAATTGTATGTTAGATGATGATTTTTGATTTTTTGCCGATAGTTTGTATAAATTTATAGAACCTTTTAACGATGCTACTTTACAATTTTCAAAAACATGTACATCTACATCTAGTGGTATTTTACTTGAAATTATCACTATGATGACAACAATTAAATATTTGCAAAATGACCATTTTATTGGGGATATGGTTAATGCGGCATATATTAAATTTTTAAAATATTTTCATCCACTTCCTATGTCATATTGTGTAGCTAGTGTAATGAATCCCATGATTAAATTAGATGGCACAAAAAATTTAATTGAAATTTTTTACACTTATGCCCCACACGATGCAATACAAGATTTTGATCATGTTGTTTTTACTCGTCAATTTGAGCATATTTTAACTAGGTTATATGATGCTCAAGACAGACTTTATTCATCTAACACTACACGAACACAAACAAAAAATGTTGATTCTTCTTCTTCTTCCTCCATATTATCAAAAGGAAAGAGTCATGCAACTAGTAGTGTTTTAAATCTTATTAAATCAAAAAAACCAAGAACCAATTCACCAAATGAGTTGAATTGGTATAATGCACAAAGTTCAATTGAAGATGTAGTAGATGTGTTACAGTTTTGGAAGAGCAATGAAGTTATTTTTAATATTCTCTCCTATGGCTAGAAATTTGCTAACAACATCAATGTCAACCGTTGCATCAGAAAGTGCTTTTTCTCTTGGTTGCAGGATAATGAGACCAAACAGGAATCGATTGACAGCCAAAATTTTGGAGATGCTAGTATGCGCCGAAAATTAAATGAAAGCGGAAGAGAGGACCCAAGATTTACATGAAGCATAGGCTGGCTCAACAAGTAGCGATGAATGAACAATTAGATTTAGTCGATTTACATTGTAATGATGTACTATTGTAAATAATTGAGAAATTTAGGGGGATGAGATTATATATTTAGGTTAAGTAGAAGTACACGACAATAGTCCAATGCCTTCTCTTCAATCTAAATAGAGGCCATCTCGATCTCTAAATTCAAATAATTCTCTTGTTTTGTAATTTGATCTAATTTGTATGAAATTTTATTCATGAAGTTCATTTTATTTAACAATTTGTAATTTATTAAATCAATTTGACTTTGGTTTTAATTTCTTTTATTTATTAGTTCTTTGCAATTGTTATGAAATTACAATTTAATACTTAATCTTTCATCTTTGTTTTTAAAAAATAATTACACTAAAAAAAGGGCCCAGCCTGGCCCCCACCCTGGGGCCGGGGGCCAGGTTCGGGCCAGACTTTTCCCCACCTAGCCCGGCCCGGGCAAAACCCGGGCAGTTCCGGCCCAGGTGGCCCGAATGCCACCCCTACAAAATCACTTCATTATACTTTTAATCCATAATTTGGAAAAGAAAACGCCAAAAGAAACATACCTGCAGGATATCCGCAACACCTTCAGGGTAGTAGTGTCTATGCCTGGCAATTCCAGGAAGAGGATCCCCTTGATCATTCTGCTCAACTTTCTCGCCCTCCTCCCCACTTCCTTTGTCAGGCAAAAGCATATCAGTGAAAGCTCCCATCTCATGTAGCTTCTTACAAGCAGCCAAAGCAACTGCCTGCTCAACAGAAGTAAATAAAATGCATACATACAATTGTTTTCAGTCATGAATTGTTAAGAGAATAGCAAAGAATTATATGTACCTGTTGTGCAAGGCGCAATGAACCACACACAGGACCTTCTATCTTTTCAAATGGAGCATTGCCTGGTAGCTGCAGCTTGCAAGAATACATAGTTGAAAGCCCAGTATTCTCATGCTTTACCATGATAAACTCAGGGCGTAGCAAAGAGTACCTAACAACAGTGGAAAAATAGAAAATGCCAATACAGTAATAAAATTAAGAACTTTGAAACAAGGAGTAAAGAAAATATGGATACCTGTCACTTGGTAGCTGAGAACAGTAAAAGTGGATGAGGCCAACAGCAGAATTTAAACTAACAACAGCACCAGTTGACTCCACCTGGTACATATCACCAGGTAATGTATCTACTGAAACTAACTTTGAACTACCCTTAAGATGGCTCAGATCAGTTCTCTCAATAGCCTCTTTCCTCAGTGTTTCCTCACTGTTACGAGCATTCCTCAAAAATGTTTCATGTGACAAATTCCCCCTGGGGCATCGTATTGAGGTTTAAAAAGGAAACCTCAAACCTTAAATCAAGGCAAACCAAAACTACTACTACATACTACATATTTTATGTAAAATTTGGTATTGTACCTCTCCAGCATCAGTATATAGTCAGATCCAGGTTTTCGTGCACGGCCTCTAGATTGGATATAAGCCAGTACAGTTTTTGCAAGGTCAAAGCGAATGACAACATTGCACTGTCGAATATCAAGTCCTTCTTCAGCTACACTAGTAGCTACAAGTAGAGTAACCTGCAAATCAGATGCATACCCACTTAATATTTGGAAAAAAAACATATTATAAAGAAGAAAAGAGTACAAGTAAATTGGTTGTTTTGTTCTATAATGAACATTACTACCAGTAAACATGCAGTAAACAAGGATAACACAAATAAACTGGAATGTTTACATGTTTTGATAATTAGGAAAGTGCACAGTAAACCTGTTCCCTCTCAAGTGTTAGTATATTAGAATCAAGAGGATTTTAAGGGGATATACAGGTATGCATCACATCAAGCTTAATACATGCCCAACCCGCCCAACCTGAAAAGGAGGGTGTTTTGGGTTTCTGAAACCTGCCTGAAATCAATCAGGCTTGGTGTTTTTACTTTCCCAAACCCAACAGACCCAATCCTAGCAAACCCATAAGGCCATAACTAAGCCTGCCCCAAAATGTAATTTTTTATAAGCATAGAAACTTGCTTAAGTACACCTATACATTATTTTAAGAAATGATTATCCATTTACAAACATACTCGACCATCACGAAATTTAGAAATAGTGTCTTGCATCTGGCCACTCCGCATTTCCTGGTTATTGTTGTGCCCAATCAAGCTTGCACACTTGACAAAACCTAGTGAAGGAAGCTCTTGAAACACCTGCATATAAGCAAGAAATTGCAATTTTCAGAAATTGACTATCAAGATAACTCCTAATTAAGAAATTAGTGATATAAACAATAGTATACAACCTTTGGAAGAACTAAAGCCGCAACAACTCGCTCCACAAAGATAATTGCACGGGAGTCCTCGGTGTGTTGATATTTAAGGAGTATTTTAATCAATGCCTGCACTTTAGGAGTAACTTTTCCATCCGCCACAGCTGCTCCTATTATCGCATCTACATGTTCACCTCCAGAGACAACTACGTATTGAAATAAAACAGCTTACTGTCAGAGTATAAATTAATGCCAATTTCAGACATGGATATAGGCCAATCCAAGTACACCTGTAAATACAAACAGGCACAAAAAGAACACATGTAGATAGACAGGACATGAAGTCTGATCCAAACAACTCAATCGTGTTGACCTACAAGTCGAGGACTTAAAGACTAAATAGCCATGCCTGAATCTGTATGAATATTTTGACAAATGTTAGAATAGAAGTGCAAAACCCTCAACTACAACTTTGAAGTTTTGGTCAATGGCAGGGTCTTTTACATGGTAAAAAAAAGGAGCAACCTAGGTTCGAATCCACAGGGTGTGTGCGTATTTACAAATGGAATTCTAATAAACACACTGCGCCACACAGCGAGATCTCGGCCGATAAAATGGGCATTTATCTCATCTTTGTCTTGATCCAAAAAAAAAAGTTGGCGTTCAACCTATGAGGTTGTGTCAGAGAACAGAGATACAAGTGTAAAACCCTCGATCCTCACTACGGCTTTAAAGTTTTGGAGTAATTGCAGGGTCTTTCACAACAAAGACTGATGTCACACATGTAAAAATACATACAAACAGGCACAAAAAGAACACATGTAGATAGACACAAACAGGGAAATGAAATTTGATCCAAATCACTCATTTGTATTGACCTACAAGTAGAGGACTTAAAGATTATAAATAGCCATGCCTGAATCCGTATGAATATTTTGACAAATGTTAGAATAAAAGTGCAAACCCTCAACCCTCACTACAACTTTGAAGTTTTCGTCAATGGCAGGGTTTTATATGGTAAAAAAAAGGAGCAACCTAGGTTCGAATCCACAGGGTGTGTGCGCATTTAAAAGCAGAATTCTAAAAAATAACACTGCTCCGAGGTCTCGGCCCATAAAATGGGGCATTTATCTCATCTTTGTCTCGGTCCAAAATAAAAGTTGGTGCTCAACCAAAGCAGTTGTGTCAGAGATACAAGTGTACAACCCTCAATCCTCACTACAGCTTTGGAGTTTTGGTGTAATTGCAGGGTCTTTCAGAACAAAGACTGAAGTTTAAAAGAATGAAAGTATACATAACAGTTGACCACGTAAACAATAGATACAGAACATTCTGTTTCAGACCCAACAACACATGGTTCACTAAAACTTTTCAAAAGAAAGATGGGATAATTAATCAGGAACCATCCTATAACTTGTATTAGAGCTTTGTTCAGTGCAGAAGATATTGAAATAAAACTTAAAGATCAACATACACATAAGACTAAAGAAACTAGAAGAAAAAAAATTAGGAGAAGAACTGGAGCAAGCAGCACTGACCATGACTATCTGCCAGCTCTCCTTCCTCTACCTCATCGATGTAGTGGGCATCAATGACATCAGCATCTGCACCATTTGTGTCCTTAGCAGCCACGGCTCCCTCACTCAGCTGGCATTGCAACAAAGCAACCACCTTTTCCAAGTATGACTCCTGAAACTTCACATCAAGCTGGTAGTTTGCCCTTTCATCGTTTTGCAAGGCCGTCAAAAATGAAAGTGCAACCTGAATCAAAGCCGAATCATATCCACCATCAAATTTATAAATCAAATTATATCCAAAACTGTAGATTTTCAATTTGGATGACCACTTATTCGATTTGATGTAAGATTACCAAAATTTGGATACTTCTGAAAGTATATAAATACTAGTCAATAACATGTGATGCAGTTCTAAATATAAATAAAACAAGATTTATAAATAAAACAAGATTTTTATGGAAATTAGTATCAACAAATTTAAAATCTAGAGAGAAACTTTTCAATTATAAAACATTTACTAAATGAAATAAGTGAATAATTATTTCAACAAATACTTGCCAGACAATCTACCCATACTAACAGAAAGATGCTTTATGTATGGTGTGTACTGCCAGGCCCACCTAATAAAAGTTAGACAAGTAGTAAATACCATGCTACTGCAATCTAAACTTCCAAAAAGTTCTAGATGAAGTGAATAAGAAGTGACCATGAGTTTCAAAATAGGGACTAAGTAAACTTTTTAATGTTTAATTCTCCGTGATCAATTAAAGACTAGAAATTGTTAAAAATAGGGTTTGATAAGTAACTTAAATGCATATAAAACAAAATATTAAAATATCACCTTGTACGCACACCACTGACCAAGCTCATCTAATGCATAGTTAATAGCCCGCAACTTTTGAATAAGATTAGCAGCACCATCACTTTCAGTTCTTTCAGAAACACCATAAACAAGGCGTAACTCTTCCTTAGATCCTGCATCCCTAGCCCCCATGAACTGCCACTTGCTTTTCCTAGAACTAGAATGTGCAGCTTCTTCTACGGCACTTTCCATTTGTTTTATTTGTTCGTGAAGAGACCACAGCATAGCTGCTTTGTCGTACTGCACTACAATTTCCAGCGGCATAGGCACATGTTTTTCAAGCTCCCTCCGATCCTTCACAGTACAAACAATAGAATCCAATTTGCTTTCAAGATTGCGAATCTTGATAGCACAATCCTCTTGGCTAGATACTCCTACAATATTAAAACAAAAAGAAAATTGTGTTATGAATTACAAAATGTTACATCACAAATATCTAGAAATAATATTGAATTATACAAATGAAAGAATGAGGGTCAATAGATGAAGGGGCCATACCCTTTAAGTTGACAGGAGATGCAGTCATACCAAAAATTGCAGGTCTTTTATCCTTTGGAGTCGTATGATAAAATTCAGACATCACCAATGAATATGGATGCTTTTTCACAGCATGATGACACTCATCTAAAATCAAAAGATGGATAGCATCCATTTTAATTATGCTGTGCCTGAGAATGTTCAACAAAATTTGAGCTGTCATAACCAGTACCTGCAATGGAGGTTTGTCAATTTTTCTTTAAAAAACCCCTAAAAGTCATTAACTGAAATTTCAACTGGCATTTTCTTCAGTTTTCACTAAGTAAAAGATTCCAAAGATGCTCAAAGTGAAATGAAGAAACACTAACACGAAAGTTGTTGATGAGGACATCGGTTCAAAACGATTCGGGCATTTCTATCAGCGAAGGCATCGTCTAGGACAGCTGCTTCATTAGTTTAGTATTTTATTCAGTAATCATATTTGTTTTTGACAATTATAGTCATATATAGTAGTTTTACAATTTGCACCCTTTCTTTTATGCATTAGAATATTTTTGAGATTTTTGAATATTTTGAAATTTGTATCAAGATTTGTTTTGAGCCTATATATAGGCCTTGAGATTAATAAGAAGTCATGCTATTCTTGATTAAAAAAATTATTGTGTTAAGAGTTTTTTGCTTTTCATCCTCTTTTTTGTGTGAAACAATTGAGATACAATTTAGGGTTTGTGATAAATTCTAAAACTACCTCTAAATCCCCAAATTAAAATCCCCAAACCCTAACTCAGCCGCCACGCTTAGTCTCTTCTTCTTCTCCCTCTACACTGAACCCCTAAACCCAACCCCTACCCCCGGCGTCCTTGTCCTCCTCATCCCGCTCGGACCCCCATCCCGGCCTCACCTCCCTCACCTTCTTCCCCTCCTCACCGTCTTCTCTGTCTTCTCCGAAACCCACTGAAACCCTAGCTGTCCCCGTCAACCAACACCCGCAGCCCCGTCGGTTCCCTCGCCATCGTCGAAACCCCCCCACCAGCGCTGCCCCACCTCCCGTCAACCCGCAACCACCACTGTCGACCACAGCACACTGAAGCCTTCCCTCCGCACCACCACACCCGACCACCACCACTCTCCTCTCCCCGTCGCAACTCGCCGGCGATCGTCAGTCACAACCACTAATCGACTTCCCTACTGTGGTGGATCGCAGTGCTTCGACTCAGTCCCAGCACAACTTTTTTCGACCCCAGTAAATTCTTTCCACTTCTCATTTATTTGTGATATCATCTGTCATCTCTATAATATTATCGTCCACAATTAATGAGAGAGTGTGTTCTACTTGCCTATTAGTGTACAAATCTTTATTGAATATCTTACTTGCTAAGAACGATTAAGTATTATTGTTGATTAATAGGATTGAACTTTTAATTGGGCTTGTTAAACTATTTCACATCTTGAAAATCCATCAAACCAATTAATAGTTATAATTTCTAACTTAATCTGCATTACGTGTTGGTAAATTTAATCCTTTAAAATTCTTGGAAAATTCTCTATTTAGAGTTAAGTTACATTATTTTGGTATCAACGCAAAGGTTCTTAAAACCCTGGTTCTTGCATCATTTAGGCATAATTTTTGCATTCATTTAGGATCGTTTTAGTGTCTTTTATTTTTTTTCTTTCTTTTTCGATCATTTTAGATTTTTAAAATTAAAAAAAAAAAATTAGGTGCATTTAGGACACGTTTTCCCAAATTTTAGCAAACAGACAACCCCTAGTTTTTCACCATTGGTGAATGCGTCTTCGCAGCACCATCACAGATCCTAAAGAGCCTTTCTTGTCCCTCCCAATAGGAATCCTAGACTTCCGCGAGCCCCTCCTCGAACTGAGATGGACAACTCTGAAATTTCCACTACCCTACTGTCATTTAAGCAACTTGCCAATATCAATCAGAGGCTTGAGAAAGTAGAATTAAATCAAACTATTGCCCCTGAGCTTCATGCTAATTGTCAGATCCCTCAAGGAAATGATCGTGACGATCGACGTGAAGATCGTGACCCTGACGAACAATACAAAAGAACGTTAAAGCTAACATTCCCCACTTTGAAGGCCATATGGAACCCCAAGCTTATCTCGATTGGATCTATGAAATGGATCACTACTTCGTGTGGTTTGACATGAGCGAAGCCCGAAAGGTTCAATTTGCCACTATGAAATTGACTGGTAAAGCTCAACAACATTGAACCAACTCTATCAAGGAAACAAATCCACCCAAGAGTATGTTGATAAGTTTAATGACTTTCTTATTCGGTGCAATGTCTTAGATAAAGAGAGCGAAGAACAAACTCTCTCTAGGTTCAGAGCTGGACTACGAGCCGATCTGAGGAACGAGCTAATTCATAGAAATGTGGACTCATTAGCGGTAGCTTATGCCCTTATCCTCGATATGAATTCCCTTAAAGCAAATTCTCATTATAAATTCAGGGAGTCAAGAGATCATTCATCTAGAATTACCTCCATTGACCCCTCTAGGTCTAAGCCCTCCTCTTCTCAATACCCCAATAAATCTTACGCAGCAAGCCTAATTCAAATTCCTATCTACCTAAAAATGACAATAAGGGTAAGAACACCCAAAAGACTACTCCAAGGTTATCCTTTCACTAAGTGCTATAAATGTAAGAGATACGGCCATGTTGCTGGCAACTATCCCAGCCCCAGTAGGATCAATATAGTAGAGGGTACCGCTGTCATCGCTAATGATTCCGACAATGAGTTTTCCTATGAGTCTATTGAAAGCAATGACTTTGGCGAAGAAGAGGATGACCAGTATCTCCACTGTATTCGGTCGATCCAATCACCTCACTTGAATGTAGTCAGACGTGCTTTGTCCCAACCAAAAGAAGAAGATGACTGGAAGTGCACTGCTATATTTCACACATTTACGACTATAGATGACAAAAACTGCAAGGTAATTGTAGACAGTGGGAACTGCGTCAACGTTGTGTCTTCTGCGGTCTTAGCTACGACCGGACTTAAGGCTGAACCTCACCCATGCCCATACAAAGTATCTTGGATTGATGCGACAGCCCTCCAAGTAACACATCGATGTTTGGTCCCTGTGGACTTCAAAGCTTACAAAGAGCAAATTTGGTGTGATGTGCTCAAAATGGATGTAGGTCAAGTCATTTTAGAAAGACCTTAGTTATACGACCACGATGTGACCATATATAGTTGATCCAACCAATGTGTATTCCAGTACGACGGACTAAAAATAAAGCTCATATCCGTGAGCCACAAACTGTTCTGGCTGAAACAACACCGGCTCTCTCGAGAAAGGGCAAGGAAGTAACGTATATGGGTGAAAAGAAACTCATGAAAGAAATTGACAAAAGGACTACAATTCTTCTACTCACAGTGAGAGAAGTCCCTAAAGATCCTAAGTCACTCATCCCGCCTCAAGTTACTCCTATCCTACAGGAATTTGCAGATGTATTTCCTGCTGACCTCCCCAACCAGTTGCCCCCACTGCGTAACATCCAACACATCATTGATCTGGTTTCAGGAGCGAGTCTACCGAACTTGCCACATTATTGGATGAATCCGAGAGAACATGCTGAGTTGAAAAGGCAAGTTGATGAGTTATTGGCAAAGGACTATCAGAGAAAGCTTAAGTCCTTGCGCTGTTCCCGATCTATTGACGCCAAAGAAAGATGGAACCTGGCGTACGTGTGTGAACAACCATGTCATAAACAAGATCACGATAAACTACCGTTTTTCCATTCTCCGTTTGGATGACATGTTGGACATAATGTCTGGTGCCACAAACTTTTCCGAGATTGATCTTAAAAGTGGCTACCACCAAATACGTGTTTGTCCTGGTGATGAATGGAAGACCGCCTTCAAGACGAAGGATGGCCTGTACGAATGGATGGTCATGCCGTTTGGAATGACGAATGTCCCGAGCACGTTTATGAGAGTCATGATGCAAGTACTCCGTCCCTTTATAGGCAAGTTCCTTGTGGTGTACTTTGATGATATTCTCATTTATAGCCGATCCAATGGGCAACATCTTAACCATTTAAGACAGGTCTGCAGTGTTTTGAGGAAAGAACAGCTTTACGCTAATTCTACCAAATGTACATTCCTCTCCGATCAGACTATCTTCCTGAAATTTATTGTTTCTGTCAAGGGAGTATCTGCTGATCCAAAAAAGATACGAGTTATTACTGAGTGGCCTGAGCCCTGCAATATTCGTGATGTGCGGAGTTTTCATGCTCTTGCCACCTTCTATCGTCGGTTTGTGCAAGGATTTAGCACAATCATGACTCCGATAACCGACTGTTTGAAAAAAGGTGAATTCATCTGGTCGAAAGAAGCCACAAAATCCTTCGAAGAGATTAAGAAAAAAATGACTCAAACACCTGTCATGAGGTTGCCTGGTTTCATTAAAGTTTTCAAAGTAACGTGTGATGCTTCTGGTATGGGTATAAATGGAGTCCTTAATCAAGAGTCATCATGTTGCTTATTTTAGCGAAAAGCTGAACGAAGCAAAACAAAAATACTCCACTTATGACAAGGAGTTCTATGCGGTACTTCAGTCACTTCACTATTGGCGACATTACCTCCAGCCGCAAGAATTCGTCATTTTCTCAGACCATGAGGTCTTAAGATTACTTAATTCTCAATAAAAGTTGAATCTGAAACATGCTCGATGGGTAAAGTTCCTATAAGAATATTCGTATACCATTAGGCATACAAAAGAGATTGATAATAAGGTCGCGGATGCGCTAAGTCGGTATCACATGATCTTATCTATACTACGCACAAAAATTATTGGTTTTGAGAGATTAAAAGATGAGTATGCCTCCTGCCTATTCTTTGAATGATGGCATCACTCGAGTGATAGATGATTATTTCTTGAAAGATAATTATCTCTTATACCATTAGGCATACAAAAGAGATTGATAATAAGGTCGCGGATGCGCTAAGTCGGTATCACATGATCTTATCTATACTACGCACAAAAATTATTGGTTTTGAGAGATTAAAAGATGAGTATGCCTCCTGCCTATTCTTTGAATGATGGCATCACTCGAGTGATAGATGATTATTTCTTGAAAGATAATTATCTCTTCTATCGCTCCAAACTGTGCATTCCTTGTACATTATTACGTGAGTATCATGTTTGGGAATTGCACGCTGGTGGCCTTACTGGACACTTTGGGCATAGCAAGACCATTGATGTTGTGGAACATAAGTTTTACTGGCCTAAACTAAAGAAAGACGTTGCGAGACTTCTTAACAGATGTCATACTTGTCAACTCGCCAAGCAACAAAAACGAAACACGGGCTTGTATACTTCGTTACCTGTTCCCAGTCGCCCTTGGGAAGATGTGAGTATGGATTTCGTATTAGGCTTACCGAAAACACAAAAGAAACACGATTCTATTCTTGCCGTTGTGGATCGTTTTTCTAAAATTGCCCACATCCTTCCATGCTCGAAAACTTTCAATGCATCTCGTGTAGCTCAGATCTTCTTTGATAACATTGTGAAGCTACATGGATTGCCAAAAACCATTGTGTCCGATAGGGATGTGAAATTCACGAGTTATTTTTGGAAGACCCTATAGCACAAGATGGGTTCGAAATTAAAGTTCTCTTCAGCCTTCCACCCACAGACTGATGGACAAATTGAGGTTGTCAATCGGAGTCTTGGCAATCTCTTGCGTACACTTGTGGGTGAGAACTTACGAACGTGGGACTTAAAATCAATGGTTGCTGAATTTGCTTATAACACATCTAAAAATAGAACCACTGACATGAGTCCATATCAAGTTGTACATGGTTATCATCCTAGGCAGCCTATAGATCTCGTCCCCATGTTAGAACATCACCGAATCTCAGAGTGCATCTACATTTGCATCCCGCATTCATGACTTGCATATAAAAATTTCCAAGAAAAATAATGAGAATAATTTTAACTACAAGCTAAGAATAGATATTAGAAGGAAAATTAAAAATTTTATTGTGGGTGATGAAGTGATGGTTCGGATTCGTCCGGAACAGTTTCCAGCTAGATTCGTTAAGAAGTTGAATGCACGTGTTGCAGGCCTATTTAAAATTCTTCATAAAATCAATGATAATGCCTGTCATTGACCTTCCTGAAGGTTTTGGCATAAGTAAGACTTTCAATATTGAGGATATAGTACCCTATGAAGGCCCAGAATTTAACCATAGAAATTCTCCTATAAATGAGCCTATCCTGCAGCCTACTGGTGAGATTCCCACATTACCCCCACTACCTGATACTACTTACCCACCGAAAGAAAAAATGGATTACATTTTAGATGATCAGATAATCTCTACTAGAGATGGTGGTATTCATAGGTATTTGGTAAGATGAAAAAATAAGCCGGAGTCAGAGAATACTTAGATTGATCGTGAAGAGCTCCAGCGCTTGGATGCAGACCTTTTGGAGCACTATGACAGGAGAACAGGTTTTGACTCACTGGGTCAAGCCCTCTCCCACCCGGGAAGAATGATAAGAATATCAGTTCAAGACGATTCAGGCATTTCTATCAGCGCAGGCATCGTTTAGGACGACTTCTTCATTAGTTTAATATTTTATTCAGTAATTATATTTGTTTTTGACAATTATAGCCATATGTAGTAGTTCTAAAATTTGCACCCTTTCTTTTATGCATTAGAATATTTGAGATTTTAAAATATTTTGAGATTTGTATCAAGATTTGTTTTGAGCCTATATATAGGCCTTGAAATTAATGAGAAGTCATGCTATTCTTGATTAAAAAATTTATTGTGTTGAGTTTTTTGCTCCTCATCCTCTTTTTTGTGAGACAATTGAGATACAATTTTAGGGTTTATGATAAACTCTAAAACTACCTCCAAATTCCCAAATTAAAATCTCCAAACCCTAACTCAGCCACCACCCTTAGTCTCTTCTTCTCCCTCTATACTGAATCCCAAAACCCAACCCTACCCCCGGTGTCCATGTCCTCCTCATCTCGCTCGCACCCCCGTCGGCCTCACATCGCCCTCGCCTTTTTCCCCTCCACACCGTCTTCTCTGTCTTCTCCGAAACCCACCGAAATCCTAGCTATCCCTGTTGACCATCACCGGCAGCCCCGTCGGTTCCCTCGCCGTCGTTGAAACCCCCCGCCAGCGCTGCCCCACCTACCGTCAGCCTGCAACCACCACCATCGACCACGACACGGCACACCGAAGCCTTCCCTCCGCACCTCCACACCCGACCACCACTGCTCTCCTCTCCCCGTCGCAACTTGTTGACGATCGTCAGTCACCACCACTAATCGACTTCCCCACTGTGGTTGATCACAGTGCTTCGACTCAGCCAGCGCAACTTTCTTCGACCCTGGTAAATTCTTTCCACTTTTTATTTATTTATGATACCATCTATCATCTCTATAATATTATTTGATTTATCTGTCGTCCACAAATATTGAGAGTGTGTTCTACTTGCCTATTAGTGTATAAATCTTTATTGAATATCTTATATGCTAAGAACGATTAAGTATAATTGTTGATTGATAGGATTGAACTTTTAATTGGGCTTGTTAAACTATTTCACATCTTGAAAATTCGTCAAACCAATTAATAGTTATAATTTCTAACTTAATCTGCATTACGTGTTGGTAAATTTAATCCTTTAAAATTTTTGGAAATTCTATATTTAGGGTTAAGTTTAACATCAGTTGCACTCTGGGAATTCCTATGAATTTAAATGAATGATTTTAGTGCAAAATATTTGAATTATGCATACCCAAGCATAGTGTGCAGCAAATAATGTGCACAGGCTAAAAAGTTTATAAGCGAAGCGAACTAGTGTCTAGCACTTCGTATAAACATTCGACTTCTTTGAGACCTGCAACATTCGACTTCTTTGAGACCTGCACCTTTCATTGCATGACTACCACTGTCGAACATCGACGTTGGTGCTAGTGCTAATTATCCTATGAGTATTATAGATTTATTTCTTTCAAAAGTACCCCTATATTCGTGATCAAACACAATATGCAAACTGTTTTTGAAGAGAAGTAGTTTCCATACTAAGGAATTCACAAAAGTTTGAAACTATACCCTACAGTGTGTGGGTAAACTGTGTCAGCGCAAACATTGCACACTATAATCCAAAATAGTTAAGTGAGAAGCTAAGAATCACACGCATATCGTAAATCTATGTACATACTTTTTTATATTCATAGGACCCACACACCCACCCTACAAACACATACACACTCATCCCATAATAAGGCTTAGTGCAAACAAGGCTCAAACCCCCTACCTCTTGCTCACTAGCAACGAGGCTTACAACTAGACTACTAAGGCACTTGCAAGCTATGTAAATATCGAGTATGTATGAAAAGTGTCACCGAACAAAGACTTTGCAACTGCAAATCCGTGATCGGCATCTCAATGCACTCGTACATATTCTAACAAAAATGTGGCAGGAACTTGAGAGCCACTTCATAAAGTCGTAAAGGGAATGTTGGTAGCTTGTTAGTTTGCAAGTTACATCAGAAATAGAAACAAAAATTTGAAGTAGTGCAAGTGAGGTTGCATATTCCCTTGAAGAACTCCAATTCAGAACATAATTCAATTACAAGGACCCACAACTTTTCCTTTGAATTAAAATCATATAAATGATTTTCATTTAAAGTATTTCAGTCATACATGCATGCCCAAGCATAAAGTGCAGCACGAATGTGTACAAGCTACAAAGTGAATACCTAAGCAAACAACTGGCAAATACTTCATAGAAACATTCCACTTCTATGAGACCTGCATTTTCTTTACATAACTTACAGTGTCAAACTTTCACCGAGTATCCTACGAGTATTTTAGATTTATATTTTTAAAAAGTACCCTTAGTTCATGATAGGTTGCAACGTCCTTATTCTATTAAACTTACCTCGTTTTTATTATCTAAATCCCCAAATGATGAAGTGTCAAATGCAATTTACAAGTTTCCAAAGAGCAATTCGATTCACAAAATTTCAAAAAGTGACCCTATAATGATAGTATAAAGGATCGGCCAGATAGGATCGGGATAAGTGAGAGGATTGGTATTGGAGAGGGGCGATTCAATCATCCTCCAAAAATATTGGGATCGGCGATCCAGATAGATTGAGACAGACATGGGATTGGCCAGATTGAACATGTCCAGGTTTACATCATCCATCAGCAAATTTTCAAAAATTGATCAATTATTTTATAAAAATATATATATTAAAATATTGTAATTAATAATAGAAAATATTTAAATATATTTTCCATAAAAAAACATCTTATACCAAAATTTTGATCTGTATATTCGATGTTGCCGATTTTGCCGATACCAATCCAATACCAACAATTTTAGCAACCCGATACCAAAATTTTGAACCTTGCCTATAGTGTACGCGCACACATAGAGGGAGGAAGGGAGCAGTAAAGAGACTCCCATTCTCCAAGATATGAGAATCCAAAATGTTGTACCTATTGTCGGTGCAAACATATTACACAATATAATCCAAAATAGGCGGTGTGAAGCACAAAATCACTCTTCTATCACAAGGCTATGTATATATCATGTATGGAAAGGGTCATCAACCAAGGACTACGGGAATGCAAATCAGTAATGGTAGCTCAATGTATTTGGACATTTTTACGAAAATGTGGCAGGAACTTGGCAGCCATTTCATGAAGTCTTAAAGGAATGTTAGTAGCTTGTCAATTTGCCAGTAGGCAGTTGCATAAGAAATGAAAACAATTATTTTGATGTCTCAGTAAGGTTGCATATTCCACGAACTCCAATTCATGTCCAAAATGAAAATAAGTCAACTACTAGACTTTTCCCCTAGCAACAGGGGCGGATGTAGGAATTTAACTACGTGGGGTCGAAATATCGGTAGGAAAAAATATTAAGATACCTTGAATATGCTAGAACATTAAAATAACAAAAATAATACTAATCAATCAATTAAAACGAGTATTTTTCACCATAACATTCGTCGAGCCTTCATTTTTGAAAGTGTTGTACGATAGTTTTATTTTCGGCATCAAATACATCTATTTATCTATTTTTAATTTTATTTAGAGCATGTACACGTGAAATGAGCCTATACTTTTTTATGTTCTTAAAATTATCACAACTGTTGGTTGTTCACCCTCCGCCTCCACCTCAACCAACACCGTTATCACTAGCACAATATTCACACAGATCACGCGAACAAGGAGCAAAAGTTAGATGGAACAAGTTCTCAAGAGTATGGGTTCAATTTCTGAATTGGCCCCTCTAATTTTTGAAAATTATAAAACTTCAAAACTATTTTTTTTTTGTTTGGCAAAAATTCTATAAATCCACCTGAATCCACCAATGCATAACAGGGTTCTCAAACAAATACGGGGAGAGAGGAAAGAATGAAAGAAAGAATTCAAAACTCTACTACTTCTCTTTTCTTCTATCATCTAATGTTGGAGTTATTCATACTTCATCTTTACAAGTTCCAAGATTGGCTTACATCTAAATAAATCATGTGGCACTCAAAAAATATTTAATTAGTTTTCTTTTAAGGATGAATATTAGTTAGTAGTGAAGATGCTCATATTTGAATGTCAAATTTGATAGTTTATTTAGTTGAATTTTATTTGCCAACTTTAGAGGGTTTTTTTGTATGTAAGATTTACCTTTCTTCTTTTATACTTCAGAGAAAATTAAGGGGAACATAAAGGGGAGATTCAAAAGTGAGAGCGGGAGAGACAAGGTTTATTTTATTCTTTTTTACCTTCATTTATATGGGCCCATAGACAGATTACACAAAAAATGAGCATAAGCCATATGCAAGAACAAGTTCTCAAGGGTGTGGGGTCAATTTCTGAATTGGCCCCTCTAATTTTTTCAAATTACAAAACTTCAAAACTATATATATATAATAAAACACAAAGAAAGCTATCAAGTGGCTCTCATTCAATAGGGTTGAAATCAATGGTCCAGATATAACCTCACAAAACATATTTTTCCGCCCAAAAGTTTTCCCCCAAAACTCAAATTCAAATCCCCAAAACAACTCCTTCATTTATTTATTTATTTATTTATTTATTTATTTATTTATTTATTTATTTATTTATTTATTTACTAGATTTGCCCGTGGCTACGTGCGTACGGCATGTCTTTAGAACGATACAACATATGAAAAGTCTTGTAAGCAGTAAATCAACAATTATATAGCTGAAGTTTGAATAGTATGACAATAATTAGTTGTAAATAAAAGTCCATGTTTCCATATATATATATATAGAGAGAGAGAGAGAGAGTGAGAGAGAGAGAGAGAAAGAGAGATAAATAAATGAGTTGTTTTGGGGGGGATTTGAATTTGAGTTTTGCGGGGAACTTTTGGGGGAAAAATGTGTTTTGTAAGGTTATATCTGGACCTTTGATTTTGGGGGGACTTGAATGTGAACCACTTGATAGCTTTCTTTGTGTTTTATTATATAGATTTCTCTCTCTCTCTCTCATTCTCTCTATTTACTCAGAAATTTATATTTTCAGATTTTTAATGCAGTTTTTATTACTCATGTTACACTGAAAATAGCAAATATCTCATCAACAGTTAAATTTCATCATTTTCCACACTCAAAATTTTAAGAAGTTGGATTTTACACCCCTATTTATAATTATTTTTCAACATATACTAATGGAAACATGGACTTTTATTTACAGCTAAATTATTGTTTTACTATTCAAACTTGAGCTACATAATTGTTGTTTTACTGTTTACAAGACTTTCATATGCTGTATCGTTCCGAAGACGTGCCGTAGGCATGTACCCACGGGAAAATCTAATATATATATATATATATATATATTGGGTTAAAATTATGTAAATCCATCTGAATCTACCCATGCATAACAGGGTTCCCAAACAAATACGAAGAAAAAGGAATGAATGAAAGCAAGAAATCAAAACTCTACTACTTCTCTTTTCTTCTATGATCTAATGTTGGGAGTTATTCATACTTCATCTTTAGGTTCCAAGATTGGCTTCCATCTAAAGAAATCATATGGAACTCAAAAATTGAATGGAATGCATATATAACCCTTATAGAGTTATACCCAGCTAAAATAAAAATTTGTGGCATTTCTACTATGAAGTAGAGACACTTTTATATGGAAATCATGGCGTGCCTTGCAAGTCGGGACCTTGTGTCAATATACGTATCCGACACAACATTAGCTATTTAAATGTAGTGTTTCAAAAAAAATCATGCCAGTATGTATTGTTGCATTGTGTCCATACTTCTTTTGTTGCAATATAGGTTTCCTCTCTTCTTTCAGCTAGTCTTTCCTTATTTTTTACACTCCTCTTCATCTACCTCCTATGTCGTGGCTTGTCCTTCCTCCCTCACTTTTGCTCTCTTCGTCTACATGAATCACAAGGGTTTGGGTGTAAATGGGTTATGGGAGTATAAGGATAATAAGGTTCAAACTCAACACCAGCATTTACTTGTGCGTCATTACCCACTATATAATGTCCATATTCAGCATAAACTAGAACTAACAAGAGGAGAATTAAAAGCGAAAACTAAAACTATATTCAACAACAACATAGCCTTTATCACAAACCTCTTAGGGTCAGCCACAATCAATCTCGCATTCAAGAGTAATTTTGAGGTAAAAAGCTTTTATGAAGTATTAATGAGTCAACGGAAGGTAAAGTTCTAACATAGATTTAAGGGCTAAAGCATACAACCTAAAGAACTCACTTCTACATTAGTCTCAAATTAAAAAAAAAATTAAGTTTGAAGAGGAACGAGAACGTTTCACCTCACAAAAGAAAATTAGCTAGTATGTACATAAATCTAAATAGAAATTCTTTTGTTGTTTAGTTAGGCATACAATGAAAATCTCTATAAGGCTCCACAAATATAAATACATGTAATAGAAATCACAATGTCTATTGATTAGGCCCCAAAAAATTATGATACCATATTAACCATCTTACAATAATATATAGTAGAGATATATTATATCGCTACAATTATATTACAAGTCCCAGAGTTGCAAAATAAATAAATAATCTCAGGCACACATTTTAAGTCCAATTTATATCGACTATTCATTTTAAGTCATGTGCATCGCCCATGCATTAAACTATTATATAATAATGGTCATCTTAGAGCATACTAACATACATCACACATGTCACTTACTAGCATTAATAATTATGATTTAACCTAATTTACTTTTGTACTACTACTACTACTACTACTACTACTACTACTACTACTAATAATAATAATAATAATAATAATAATAATCACATATAATAATAATAATTAGTTGAGAAATTCATAATCACACTAGATGTGTATTTGAATGTCACAAAAAGAGGGGCATGGATTTTGAAATCACTTTGATTCTAAAATCACACTAAGTTTTTGAAATCTTTTCCCACTAAAACCCCCTTAGAATAAAATATATGTACAGAAACAATTAAAAGCATGTCATAGGAAAAGAACCTTGTCATATTTATACTTGTGATAAAAAATGCAACACTTCTATATCACAAGATATATGTGAGAAAGGTGTACCAAGTAAAGCATGGTCAACAACGAAAAAGGGTTTTAGTAAGCAAGTAGTTTGGATGCTTTATATAATTCTAACCATTGTTTACCTATAGAAATTGGACCTTCTACAACCCTGACCCAAGCATGACCTCATCTTTTTTTAAGAAAAAAATCTTATAATCAAAACATAAACGAACAAATACAATTTGGCAATTTCTCTTATTTCAAATAGTAAAACCAGTGTTGGCGAACTACAGGTATTTATGATGAGCAGCAGAACATGATAAGGTAAACTAGTACGCTATCGTCTTGCATTATGGGGGAGGGAAAGAAGAGTTATTAGCAAGGTTTGAGAATTTCGGTTTCGGTTTGGAATTTGCAAATATGATGTCTACCAAAGTTTTCTTTGGTTTCATTCCGAGTTCCGATTTTAGTTTTAATATGTATTTCCAGTATTATATATATGAAAATAGACCAAAATAATAGATTCTAATATTTTTCCAAATTTAGAGCAGGCGAACTGGCGAACTAGCGAAAAAAAGAACACAACATATATAGGCTTACAATGTCTTAATGTGAGTTTATAAGATTTGATCCACGACTTTTAAGTCTCGGATAGGTGCTTGAGTTAGTTTCAATTTGATCTGGTCCGGCACATAACGATTCACTTAAATCCCTCAAACTCGAAATCTCTCTCCTAATAGCGGTGCTTCTTTCATAAAAGAACGAAATAAATACAGACAAGGAAGAAATGCAAAACTGTAAAAAAAACAAAAAACGAACAAAACGAAAAAAGGTAAAAGACGATCTTGAACAAAGATCTCAAGATATTGATGCAATGAAAAATTTTTATGAGTATTTCTTCGATTTTATGAAGATTTTCCCTTTTTTTTTGAGTTTCGGCAGAAATCAAGATTTTCCCTCAATTTCGCCGTGCATCCCTTCGCAACTTGTCTGCGACAGCTAATAGCGGTATGTATCGGAGGATACCTCAAACCTTGGTTGCAAGTACATATCACAACTACCCAGTTTTTGCATAACTCATTAAGAAGGACCTTTAGCTTTCAAGAAGAATTTTGTTCATTTCTAAGCCGGAGAGTTATTCTTCTAATGGTTCAAAATTGATTTTTAACCACTTTGTCATACTAGTTCTCACTATATTCATCTGAAAATTGGCTGAGACTAAACCTCACAATCAACTACACTGTCTTTTTATTCCTCATCGTATTCTAACCTCAATGTATAACCTTCACTAAAGGCACTTGAAGGAGACTGACTAGCCTAAATACCAGAGCCAAGTTCATGACATGAATGAAACCAACTTTATTATGTTACTTACTCATCTATTCTTAAAGTGGAAGGCGTAAAGGATTGCTGAAATGTAGGTTTCTGTAAATGTAACCATCTTATACAACCTATAGTCATGCCTTCATCTGCTTCTATTTCATCTTCTATCTTAAAACAGCAATAAACTTGCTCCTTTATTAACTATCTGATTAAGAAGATTAGCACATACATTGCACGCGTTCTCTCTTTACAATTTTAGTCATTATGAAAAACTATGACAACCAGAGAAGCAAAACACATGCAATACACAAATGAAACCACGCATCCAATGTCGACACAGCCACATTTCTCTCTAATTAAGATAGTAAAGACTACTCTTCTCAGTATATTAATCAACTCACCATGCGCTTCAATAGCACCAAAACAGACAACACAAGACACGAGACTTTCATGTAATTCAGCATATCATAAGTCTATTTATATAAAGATCAACATTGTTCATGTACATTGATAGAAGCATTATAGCCATTCATATGAAAAAGGGACAATGAATGTTAAAAGGGAACAATCTAATAGACAAACAGAGCAAAATTTACCTGTTTCGACTCAAATTCATGCTGCCACCTCCGTGCATCCCAAAAATCTTGGCCCATCTCTCCACAGTAATGCCCAACTTTGTAACCAGTCCTCTCCCGAATCACTTCCGCTTGCTGCAATACCCATCACCAAAATTATCAAACATCTGAACTAAAAAAATTAGAGCAAAAACATTCCTTCCTTTTTTTTTTTATTTTTTTTTTAAAACATCTTTCTGCCCCTAACCTGATACACAAGAGGAACCTTTGGAACCAAAAAAATAGCCAGCATTTTCTTATTCTCCTTCATCATATCATTACACACACTCTTCATCAACAAAACTGCAATAAGTGTCTTCCCAGCCCCCGTCTCGAGAAATGCTATGGTATTCTTCTTCTTCGCTTGCTCAAGCACATCAAGTTGATATTTCCTCGCCTGCTCCTCCACCGGTTTCTCCTTCTTCTCCACCTTTTCAGGGCTCTTCTTTCCATCTTCAGGACCATCCACCCTTGCCCTCTTTGCATCTCTACTAGGGTCTACCTCCCATGGGCCCATACGAAACACAACATTCCCAGTCCCGTCCCTCTCCCAATACCCTCTACTCGCTCTATCCCTCTCCCTATCTCTCCAATCCCTTCTATCAGGGCCATTCCATTCCCTCTTCCTACCCCGTTGTTCCCCATCCCGTCTCCTCCAATCCGCCTCCGACTCCCGACCCCTTCTCCTTCCATACATTCCCCCCCTACTCTCCAACCTCTCATTAACAAGTCTGGGCCTTTTGTTATACCTCCCATCTTCTTCATCTGCCACCAGTGGAACCGCCTCTTCCCTCTTGGTTTCCTCTTTCTTTTCAATCTCTCCTATCACCGGAACAACAGTATCAACAGCACTATCAGCAGGAACCGGCGGTGGGAGAGCGTTCAGTTTGTTGTGATCAAAAGTGATGCTTTCAAGAATCTTATCAATTTCGCCAAAATACCCATCATCGAACACAATAGGCAGAGCGGCCGGATCAATTTCAGCGAAATCAATGCCCAATAATCCGTTATTGTCCTCGCAAGCGTCGAACCAGTACGAAGTCGGGTCAGTACTGCCTCCGCCGTTGGGGACTCCGTTTTCGGACCCCATTTTGGGAAGAATCAGTAGTAGCAGTTAAAGACAGACAGAGAGCAAGAAAGAGAGAGCGAGAGAAAGAGGCGGCGATCTACCGTACGAATCACGCAAAAATTAGGGTGTCCTTTTGTTTGTTTTTATTTTGTACTAGTGAGCAGTTGCAAGATTCGACGGTGGAACAAGGCGACTCTCTCTCTCTCTATCTCTTTCACTCTCTGCTTTCTCCTCTTTTGAGTTTGACAGATGAAATATTGATTCGGATTTTATGCTTATTAGATGATGATTTTGATGGAGGCTGCGAATCATCGACTGATGAAGGAGATGAGGGCGGTTTCGTCGCACGTGCGAAATCCGGTCCTTGCGGTCCAACTGATTGCTTTCTGGTTTTTCTACTTGGGTCCGGCTTGGTTTTTGAATTTCGTTTCCTTACTCTTTTTAGTACGGTGGTCACGTGGACGGATGTTATTGGCTGGGTTGGACAGTTTTAAGGGGAACGTGTTTTTTGGCATAGGGACTGGAAGGTGAACACCCTTTGGGGAATGGGCTATGGGGCCGCCAAGTGGGTTGACTGTTTGGTAAGGTGGAAATGCTGGTGCGTTTAAACTTTTTGGTGGCGGAAAGTTGAAACTTCTCTGGATTTTATTATTTCTGCATTTTACCTTTCCTGCTTTTTTAGGTTTGTTAGAGCATCAACAATGGTGTTTTTTATTTTATTTTTAAATAGCAGCGACAGTAAAAGTAAATAGCGAAATACTCTGAAGTGGTCGTTTACTATATTTTTAAAATATTTCATCAACCGAGACAGTGATAGTCGACTGTCCTGCGAGGATTTAAAACTCGAGAACCAACAGTCAAGACAGTAACAGTAGACTATTGAAAAATAGCCAATCGACTGCCCTGCGAGGATTTAAAACCCGAGAACCAATAGTCAAGACAGTGACAGTCGACAATTGAAAAATAGCCAGCCGACTGTCCTGCGAGGATTTGAAACTCGAGAACCAACAGTCATGACAGTGACAGTTGACTATTGAAAAATAGCCAGTCAACTGTCCTGCGAGGATTTGAAACTCGAGAACCAACAGTCAAAACAATGACAGTCGACTATTGAAACATAGTCAGTCGATTGTCCCGCAAGGATTTGAAACTCGAGAACCAACAGTCAAGGCAGTGACAGTCTACTATAGAAACATAGCCAGTCGACTGTCCTGCAAACTAAATTCGAAATTTAGTACCTGACAGTTGACTGTCGACTGTCAATTGTACCAGCTTGCAGTTAAAGTGGATCATGAATATATTTTCGACATTGAAATGCAACGATAACTTCTTCACAATTTGGCACTACAATTATCACAAAAAGATTGTTTTCTTACTTTCTTTTATTTCTACAAGCATATCTAGAACACAATTCTCTTTTATCACACTAGTGCCACAATAATTAATATAGCATATAACCAATATTTCAATAAATCAACTAGCCATTTACGAAAATATATTCTACATCTAGCATGGTTCAAAATTCACATTTTCATAGCAACATGGTAATTCTAATGTAATAATCACAATTATAGCAACTATCAATCAATTCATCAAGCATTCACTTCATTTCTAACTAGTCTCTTTTAAACAAACACATGGCCAAACTTAACTAGTTTTTCTTAGCAATTTCATCAATTTAATCCCTAGCATGATATCTACATTAGAAATTTAAGAAATCACCCACCTTTTTGAAGAAAATAATTAGAAAACTCATAGAAATCTCATTGAACACACGAACAGATTCCTTCTTCTCCTAGATTGTGCCACCAAGAATGCACCTTCTCCTCCTAGCTTGATGGAAAACCCGAGCTCCCCTCCTTGATGTTTGGCCGGCCTCCTCTAAGTTCAAGAACACCCAACTCAACTCTCTCAATCTTTTTCTCACAATTGCTCTCAATCTTTTTCTCACAACTAGTTTTCTTTTCTTTCTTTTTCTTTTACAAAATTTTCTAGTGCTTTACATGAAGAAGATGAGGGGGTATTTATACTTTTTTCAAAGCAAAATGGAGGGTGTAGATTAGTTTTGATGAAAGTAGATTAGGGGCTAGGATGTATTAGGGAGTTAGAACAACTACCCATGACACAAAAACCACCTCTCCACTACTCCATCTCTCCCACTCTCCATGAATGCCATCCGGCCACCCCTTCACTTGTGCTTGGCACGTGCAAGTGCAATGCACGTCACACAAAGCACTCCTAGTTACTGGTTGTACATGTTTAATTAATTAATTGTTATAAAAACATGTCTACCCTACAAGTTATGTTATTTAAAAGAGAATTAAATTAGTGGGCTCAATCTAGAAGGTTAAAAATCTGTGGGCTTCTAATTTAGTTAATTAAATTAATTAGTGTGGGCTAAAGTTAGACAATTAGGCCTAGAGTTTTAAATAGGCTTTTTTAAATTAAAAAGAAAAGAATTAAATTACTTGTTCATGATATGAAAATAAATAATTTTTCTAGGGAAAAATGTATAAATTTGTACATGAAAAACACTTGAAATCAAACAAACTCTTATTTAATTATAATTGAAAATTCAGGATGTTACATTAATAGATTGAATTGTGATAAAAGTGTGTTTCATTTTGCCATATGCATGTAGTGTTGTAGTCACTTGATAATTTGTGAAATAGGGATAATTTAAAGAGTTTAATTCTTGTAAAGAATGAAAGAGAGAAAAACTTGCATGAACTTTTATGAATGAGGGGAAAATGGTCGATAAACGGATTCTTATAAGATTAAATGTTTCTATGTCGAAATGTATCTAATTTGATCCATTGTTTAAATGAACTATGGGAGAAATATCTTTTTATGTTAAAAACAAATGAGTTCTATAAGAATTATAAAAGTACAAGTTACTTTTTTTTTCTTTCAAGAAATTATACTCAGGAAAAATCTATATTTTATAAGAACAATTTAGATGAGAAAAATCGAGTTTTCTACAATTAACTAGAAACAGTACAGTCAGACATAAAAACGTTTTAACAAAATTCTCTTACGGGTGAGTCACTCGGACCTACTGGTCATCGGGTGCATTTTAAGAGTTACTGTAGCTAGGCGGAGTAGATACCCTGGGTTCGAGTCTAGGCAGAGACTTGTTTTTTTTTTTGAAAATCTAATTTTTATTCAGAATCGAACCTAAAAACTTAAGTATAATTTAAGTCATCCTTTAAACAGGGAGTCGCTGTGGACTTTTTGGTCCTCGGGTGCACTCCAAAGCGGTTACTGTAGCAGCAGGCGGGGGATTTTTATGGGTTCGAAACCGGCCTCTCGCTATTTATTTTATTTTTTGATTTTTTTATACTTTGACTTATTTGATGAGTTTTAATGTTGTAAAAAAATTGATAAAAATATTAGAAATTTTTCTTTAAATACCTAGACTTCATAAAAGTTATTTTCTGAATATTTGAACTATTATAATGATAATTAGAAGTGTATTTGTGAGAATAAGAATTAATAATTTTATTTGGATATGATTCTTTTGTAATCAAAGATACAAAATAATTTGTTGAACATAGAGAAAATTGTGAAAAGTTCAAAAATGAGAATTTAACTTATAAATTAGTGAGTAAAATTCAATGAAAGATTGTTCAAGATTATGCAAGTTGTGCATGGAAAATAAATTGAGAAGAAACATGATGAAATGTGAAATTTGTGAATATATGTACTCTCATATTGATGAGCATGGAAAGAGAATTGAGACTCGAGTTTAAGCTAAGTCCCTACGTCGGCAAGAATGAAATTTTGAAAAGAGAAATGTGATAAATAAAGACCAAGTTTGGGTCATGGTTAATGATTCATATTTAAGACCGACGTAGAGGTAACGCTAATTCTACAGTATTGATTTTTATTCATGATTCAATTATCTAAGGATTAGATACATAGTGGAGATGTGATGAAAGTAAGAGAAAAATATACGTATGAGGGCCATTGGATCTGCGGTGTGAGGGTGTTCACAGGATGTCCTCATGATGCGTCATGATTAGGGCGTGGATACTACTCCAGGATATTGTACCGGTGGCGACGCTTATGGAGTCTTTGGTGACTTCGGGTGGTGCCATTGTCCATGCCAGAGGTGAACTGTCCACAGGATGCCTGCATGATGCGTCATGTGTTAGTGCGTGGGATTCTCTCCAGGATATCTGGACATGGGCTCTAGCTCATAGAACACCTAGGATACTTATCGTAGTTACCGTAGTAGAGTAGATCATGGCGAGGGAATGAACCCCACATGATGAAATACGATTAAGGGCTTGCACTCGGACCTATGTAGTATGGGATGCATAGAATCCGAACAAGTACACCATTAGTGTCATGTAATAATAATTGCATTAAGGACTAAGTGCACATTCACACACGACATTAATAGAATAGTCCCCCTTAGCTTTGTTTGTGACAAGTGTGTGCTTTTTAAATAAGAGAAATTGATGTATTATATCATAGCGTCAGTTGTATGCAACTAATGTACCCACAGTTTCTATGCAGAACAAAGTGATTGACAGGAACTAAAGATCGATTGCTGCTTAAAGAATGTTCAAGTTGTTATTCAATTCATGTATAATCTTTTAATTTGCTTCCGCTGTGTAAAATATAATCATTATTGTAATAAAAGTTTTTAATTTCTTGTAAAATTGTATGAAGTGAAGTGAAAAGATCCTGTGGAACTTCGAATTCAGTCTTATTTAGAATTTGGGGTGTTACAAAGTGGTATCAGAGCCACGCTTCCAAGTAGAACAAATTTATAAGGAACGACACCCTAGAGTAGGCATTAGAGTGTGAGTTGGGTATAGAGATTTAAATGTAAGCAACTTACATTTGTGTTGCTCTATGATTGATGCTTCTTCTTCTCCCTTCCCCAAGATGGCGAACAACCAGGATCCAGCAGGCGATGATGATTGGCACATAATCGAAGAGGACTACTACCCCGGATAAGGAGATTCCTACGAAGAAGATCCCGTGGAGTATGAAGAAGAATGGCCCGAGTTCCGAGAGATCACTCCACCTCCGGACTCATCAAACATTTCATCCAACGAGGAAGAGCCAGATTAGGGAGATCTCATCAAGACCCTTCAGAGTCAAGTGGATACGCAGAGGGAGAAAGCGGAGCTGTTGCAGGAGCAGTATGTGAAGTGCAAGGAGAATATTACAACCCTCAGTCATCGTGTTTAGGAACTCGAGAAGAGAAAGAACATGTTTGATGTACTGAAGGAAGAAGTAGCAAAACTACAGGTTGAGCTTAGGGAAGCCAAGAGGAACCGTAGGGATTAGAATGTTGTATCTTCTCAATATTTTTGTTTGATGTCAGACGATGTTTTAAATTTGAATGTACAAAGTTTGAATTCAATGAAATGAAAGAAGTTGGTTTAAGTTCATATTTTCTACTTCGAATTTAATGGATCTTTTGAATCAGAATATGGCTAGAAGAAGATCAAGGAATGGAGAAGAACCCAGTTGTGGACTCGACTTAGAAATAGAGTTGGCTAGAGTCTATCAGACCCTCAACACCATTGCCATGAATCAAAACCATAGGGGGATGCCTGTGAATCTAGTTCCTGAGGTGATCAAACTCGTAGAGTCATTCAAGAGGATGAAGCCACTAGTGTTTGAAGGGAAGTCAGACCCAGATGCAGCTGACAATTGGATTCAACAAGTCGAGACTATCTTTGAAGTCTTGGAAACTCTAGAAGGTAGCAATGTGAAGTTGGCTACTTTGCACCTTGAGAATGATGCAGCTGTGTGGTGGAAGTCGATGAAGCAGACTATGGGAATGGTGTCATTGGTTGGGAGGAATTCTTGGAGGAGTTCCGCGGTCACTACTTTCCATCTGATGTCCAAGAGAAGAAAGCGATGGAGTTCCTGGCGTTGCAGCAGGGAGGCATGTCTGTCAGGGAGTATGAGACAAGGTTTACTCAACTTTCGAGATATGCACCCGAACTTGTGATGGACGAGGCGAATAAAACTCGAAAGTTCGAGCACGGATTGAGGCAGAGTCTGAGATCAAGGATGATACCCCTCGGTATCAGGAGGTTTGACAAGTAGTCAAGCGAGCTGCAGCTACTGAGGCGGATATGGAGCAGTTTCATGCCGTCCAGAACCGGAGGAACAACTGGAATGTGGAGAAGAGGCCCGCAATTTCTGAGAATGTCAGAGGGCAGCAGCCGACTCAAAGGTTCAAACCTACTAGGGAGAATGCTGTCAATGTGGCTGGGAGACCCAGGAATGGTTGGGTGAGACCTCCTGTGACTTGTTTCAACTGTGGAGAGATAGGACACTACAGATCTCATTGCCGTAAGCTGCGAGATATCGTCCGTAATGGACCAACGTAGCAGGTCGGGAAGAAGTCATACCAGCAGGGGCGAGTATTTTCCTTGACTGAAGCTGACGCTGATGAAGTGGATCACGTCATTACTGGTACGAGGGAGGATGTTTAGAATTTTCCTGTTGTTCTCTTTTCCTTATTTATTTAGTAAAACTGTTATGTAACGAGAGTGTGTTATGTAATAGAAGAACTTTATTTGAATGGAAAGAAAGTTGTTATTTTGTTCGATACTGGATCCTCTCATACTTTTGTATCTCCTAAGTTTGCTAAAGTCTTGGGAGTCGAACCGAAGGTCTTTCCAGGAAAAGTCTTAGCAGTAGCTACTCCATCTTAGGAGAATTTAACCACTGATCGGTATTATGCAGACTACGAGATCGTGATTGGGGAAAGGATTTTCGGGATTGATCTGATCGAGCTGAATATCCTGGGGGTCGATGTTATCATTGGCATTGATTGGATATCGATGTACAGTGCAAACATCGAGTGTAAGACCAAGGAAGTAACAATGAAGGATCCAAGGGGTCTTGAAGTCACTTTCCAGGGGAAGAAGAGATGTTCAGATTTGATGGCAGCTATCAGCAAGAAAAAGTTTCTTGTAGAGGTGCAGCAAATGCCAGTGGTTCGGGATTACTCGACTGTATTCTTGAAAGATTTGCCCGGGTTACCCCCGCATCGTGATGTAGAGTTTAGCATCACTGTTCCGCCAGAAAGTGTACCCATTTCCAAGGCACCATATAGGATGGCGCCTGTGGAGCAGGATGAGATCAAACGGCAGATTGAGGAACTGTGGGAGAAATGCTTTATTTAACTGAGTGCGTCACCCTGGGGAGCACCGGTGCCGTTGGTAAAGAAGAAGGATGGGTTGATAAGGATGTGCATCGATTATTGAGAGCTGAATAAGGTACTGTTCAGAACAAATATCCAATTCCACGAATTGATGACCTGTTCGATCATCAACAAGGAGCAGCTGTTTTCTTCAAAATAGATCTTCGATCGGGATACCATCAGGTTCGAGTGAAGACAGAGGATGTACATAAGATTGCATTTAGAACTCGACATGGGCATTACGAATTCTTCGTTATGCCATTTGGAGTGACAAATGCACCTGCAATCTTTATAGACATGATGAACAGAGTTCTAAGGCCATTTATTGATTCTTTCGTCGTGGTGTTTATCGATGATATTCTTGTGTACTCCAAGTTGGAGGAGGAGCACACTGAGCATCTGGCTGAGTTTCAGAGGAAGCTTCAAGAGCATGAGTTGTATGCCAAGTTATCCAAGTGCGATTTCTGAAAATCTTAAGTGGCATTCTTGGGTCACATCCTTTCTAAGGAAGGAGTGGCAACTGATCCTTAGAAGATAGAGGCGGTGAAGGATTGGGCAAGGCCTACTGCAGTGAAGGAGATTAGAAGTTTTCTTAGGCTAACTGGATACTACAGGAGGTTTATCCAAGACTATGCTCAGATAGCCGTGTCGCTCACTGGTCTGACCAAGAAGAATGTGAATTTCAAGTGGACCGAGCAGTGCAAAGCAAGCTTTCTGGAGTTGAAAGAGAAGCTGACTACTGCTCTCATTTTGGCTTTGCCTAGAGCAGATGTCGAGTATGATGTTTACAACGATGCTTCACATCGTGAGCTTGGTTGTGTCTTGATGCAAGAAGGAAAAGTGATCACTTATGGGTCTAGGCAACTAAGACCACATAAGAAGAATTATCTGACTCATGATCTGGAGTTGGCTGCAATTATCTTTGCCTTGAAGAAATAGAGACATTACGTGTACGGTGAGAAATTAAACATGTACACGGACCATAAAAGCTTGAAGTACATCTATCAGCAGAAGGACCTGAATCTGAGGCAACGGAGATGGTTGGAAGTACGTGAGGACATTCGTCCTAAGATTAAGTACCATCCTGGGAAGGCTAATGTTGTTGCTGATGCACTTAGCCGTAAAAGCAGTTTGGCTAGTTTGATTACGACTCAGAGGCATCTTGCAGAGGAGTTGGATCAGGCTGGTATTGAAGTAGTTATGCAAGGCTTGGAATTATCTTTGGCTCAGTTGAGGCTTCGGCCTATGCTGAACGAGAGGATTATAGCAAGTCAGAAGGAAAATGCAGAGATTCAGAAGAGGAGTAAGTTGGTGCAGGCAAGTTGTTTGAGTTGCAAATCAAGGATGAAGTGTTGTGGTTTGGAGAGAGGTTATGCGTTCCCGATCAATCGGAGTTGAGGGAGAGTATTCTTCAAGAGGCACATGCTAGTCTTCTGTCTGTACATCCTGGGAGTACCAAGATGTATAAGGACATCAAGCAAGATTTCTAGTGGTCAGGTTTGAAGCGGGATGTGGCTGAGTTTGTGGCGAAGTGTGAGATCTGTCAACAGGTGAAAGCCGAGAATCAGAAGCCCGGAGGTTTATTGCAACTGTTACCCATTCCGGAGTGGAAATGGGATAACATCAGCATGGATTTCATCACGAGTTTGCCCAAGAGTTCGAAGGGTAATGATGTGATTTGGGTCATAGTCTATCGACTAACCAAGTCAGCTCACTTCGACTATGGACAAGTTAGCCGAGCTATATGTTGGAGAGATCGTCAGGTTTTATGGTGTTTCGTTGACCATTGTGTCTGATCGAGATGCGCGGTTTACTTCGCATTTCTGGAGAAGTCTTCAGACAGCCTTGGGTACTAAGACGGTTTTCAGCACTGCCTTCCATCCTCAGACTGATGGATAGACTGAAAGAGTCAATCGGGTTCTGGAGGATATGCTTCGGTGTTATGTTCTAGATTTTGGAGGCAGTTGGGAAAGGCATCTATCTCATGTAGAGTTTGCCTACAATAACAGTTTTCAGACTAGTATCGGGATAGCGTCGTATGAGGCTCTGTATGGTAGGAAGTGTAGAACACCTGTTTGCTGTTTGAAGTGGGGGAGCGACAGATGTTTGGGCCTGAAATCGTGCAGCGGACCTCTAAAAATATTGTTTTGGTCAGGAAGAGGTTGGTGGATGCTCAGAGTAGGCAGAAGATTTATGCAGACAACCGGAGGAGGGACCTTGAGTTCGAGGTTGGTGACTTTGTCTTTCTGAAGGTATCACTTAGTAAAGGTGTGATTTGCTTTGGCAGAGGTGGGAAGTTAGCCCCAAGGTTCATATGCCCATATAACATATTGAAGCGGATTGGAAAAACTGCTTACCGGTTGGAGTTACCGGAAGAGTTGTCTCAGGTGCACAATATCTGCCTTGTGTCTATACTGAGAGGTTACATTCCAGATCTAAGTCACCATTTGCCTGAAGTGCCGGAGGGTTTGCATCTGGATCTGAGTTACATTGAGCTACCGGTTGAGTGTGGATCGTTGGAAGAAAGTCTTGAGGAACAAGACGATACCGATGGTCAAAGTAGTCTAGAGAAACCACTTGGTTGAAAAGGCTACTTGGGAATCTGAAGAGAGGATGTTGAAGGATCATCCTGAGCTCTTTGTGTGATTTGTATTTTTCTCTTTATTTTCTTTCTTGTTGTGTTTTGTTTTGTCACTCTTTAAGCTTAGTTCCGAGGACGGAACTATTCTAAGGAGGGAGTGTTGTAACATCCTGAATTTTCAATTATAATTAAATAAGAGTTTGTTTGATTTCACGTGTTTGCACGTGCAAATTTATGTACATTTTTTACCTTAAAACTATTTATTTTCATTTCATGAACAAGTAATTTAATTCATCTCCTTTTTTAAAAAGCCTACTTAGACACAATGCCTAATTTTCTAAATCTAGCCCACACTAATTAATTTAATTAATTAAATTAGAAGCCCATAAACTTTTAGCCCACTAGATTGAGCCCACTAATTAATTCTCTTTTAATTATCACAACTTGTAAGGTAGACTAGTTTTGTAACCAATTAATTATGTACTAGTAACTAGGTGTGCTTGGTGTGACACGTGCAATGCACTTGCACGTATCTTGTGTGTGCTTAGGCTTGGCTTGATTGGAGCAAGAGAGGGTGGAAGAGATGGAGTGAGTGGCGAGGTGGTTTTGAGTTCATGGGTAGTTGTTCTAACTCCCTAATTCATCCTAGCCCCTAATCTACCACCATCTAGTTCAATCTTGGTCGTCCATTTTACTTTGAAAAATGTATAAATACTCCCCCCCCCCCCCCCCCCCCCCCACATTCTCTTCAAGAAATACACTAGAAAAATTGGTAAAAGAAAAAGAAAGAAAGAAAAAAGTGTGAGAAAAGATTGAGAGCAATAGTGAGAAAAGATTGAGTTGCATTTTGTTGTGTTCTTGCATCCATTGCAGGCCGGCCTACAAGCTAGAGGACAAGGGGAGCTCGGGTTTCCATCAAGCAATGAGGAGAAGGCGCTTTTGTGGCACAATCTAGGAGGAGAAGGAACCGTTTGTGTGTTCAAGGAAATTTCTAGGAGTTTTTCTGTTCATTTTTCTTCAAAAAGGTGGGGTGATTTCTCGAGCTTCTACTTTAGATATCATGCTAGGGATTGAAATTGTGATTTTGTTAAAAATGAGTAGGAAAGATTGCCATGCATCTGTTTAAGGAGATTAAGAAGAAAAGAACACTAATTGAGCTACATAAAAAGTTAGTAGAACAAACTAGAATGTGTAAATAAGGATGTGTTATGATGGTTTGGGTAGTATAATTGCATGCTAAATAGAAAGATTATGATTTCTATGAAAAATTGCTTGTGTATGAATTGGAAAAATACAAATGTGCTTATGGATAAATTATAGAATGTAAATTAGTATTCGTGAAATATTAATTGTAACACCCTGAATTCCAAATAAGACTGAATTCGATGTTCCGCAGGATCTTTACACTTCACTTCGTACAATTTTATAAGGAATTAAAAACTTTTATTACAACAATGATTTATATTTACACAGCGGAAGCAAATTACAACATAATACATGAATTGAACATCAACTTGAACATTTCGTTATAAGCAGCAATCACTCTTTAGGCTTATCAATCAATTTATCCTGCATAAAAATTGTGGGTACGTCAGTTCCATACAACTGACGCTAGGATATAATACATCAATTTCTCTTACTTAGAAAACACACACTTGTTACAAACAAAGCTAAGGGGACTATCCTATTGATGTTATGTGTGAATGTGCACTTAGTCCTTAATGCAGTTATTTATATTACATGACACTAATACACACTTGTTCGGATTCTATGCATCCCATACATAGGTCCGAGGGCAAGCCCTTAATAGTTCTTCATCTTGTAGGGTTGGATCCCTCGTCACGATCTAAACTACTACGGTAACTAAGGTAAGTATCCTAGATGTTCTATGAGTTATGAGCCCATGTCCAGACAGCCTAGAGGAAAATCCCACGTCATGACATGACGCATCATGTAGACAGCCTATGGACAATTCAGCCTCCGTCATGGGACAATGGCACCACCCGAAGTCACCAAACATCCCGCAAGCATCACCATAGTCCCAATAATTCCGAAGATGTGCTCACGTCATGACATGACACATCATGTAGAAAGCCTGTGAAACACTCTCACACCGTACACCCGAGGCCCTCATACTTGTGTTTTTCTTACTTTCATCACATCTTCACTATTGTATTGTCCTTAGTTATTTAAATCATGAATAAAATCAACACCCTAGAGTTAGCACTTCTGCTATACTGGTTTTAACCATTGATCAATAATAACGACCCAAACATGGTCTTTCATTTCAATATTTTATCTCAAAAGAATTTATTCAATGTCAGTATAAGGACTTAGCTATACTCTAGTCTTTAATCTCATTTCATGTTCATAAAATTTGAGTATTCACACTCACAAACTTTTCACATATGATGATCTTTTATTTCATTTTTCATGCACAAAACTGATGTATAATACCACAATTCATTTTTCAAACTTACCACATTCATAAACAAATTTCACAAATTTCTTTCACTTTCATAATATCATTCTTCCACTTTATTAAGCCAAAATCACATTTATCTTACTTAAATTTTCCATGTCACAATTCTCATTTTAAAATAACTCTACTCAAAATTTCTTTCAAAGAAAATATTTATTTTCTTTAATTAATCAAGATTACGTTCTAAGAAATTGTATCAAGTTCTTTTTCTCAAATAGCCTTTAATTATGATTATAATAGGTCAAAAATGATAGATAATTTTCATGAAGTCTAGGAATCTTTAGAATAATTCTAATATTTTTTCTCAATTTTTAGAACACTTTGAAATATTTCATCAGCCGAGACAGTGATAGTCGACTGTTGAGATAGGCCAGTCGACTATCCTGCGAGGATTTAAAACTGGAGAACCAACGGTCAAGATAATGACAGTCGACTATTGAAAAATAGCCATTCAACTGCCCTGCGAGGATTTAAAACTCGAGAACCAGCAGTCAAAACAGTGATAGTCGACAATTGAAAATTTTGCGAGGATTTGAAACTCGAGAACCAACAGTCAGGACACTGACAGTCGACTATTGAAAAATAGCCAGTCGACTGTACTGCAAGGATTTGAAACTCGAGAACCAACAGTCAAGACAGTGAAAGTCGACTATTGAAACATAGCCAGTCGACTGTCCTGCGAGAATTTAAAACTCGAGAACCAACAGTCAAGACAGTGACAGTCGACTATTGAAACATAGCCAGTTTACTGTCCTGCAAACTAAATCCAAAATTTAGTACCTGACAGTCGACTGTCGACTCCAGTTCCGTCGACTTTCAATTGTACCAGGTTATAGTTAAAGTGGATCATGAATATATTTTCGACATTGAAATGCAACGATAACTTCTTCACAGTTTGGCACTACAATTATCACAAAAGATTTTTTTTCTTACTTTCTTTTATTTCTACAAGCATTTTTAGAACATAATTCTCTTTTATCACACTAGTGCCACAATAATTAATATAGAATATAACCAATATTTCAATAAATCAACTAGCCATTTACCAAGATATATTCTACATCTAGCGCGGTTCAAAATTCACTTTTTCAAAGCAACATGATAATTCTAATGTAATAATCACAATTATAGCAACTATCAATCAATTTATCAAGCATTCACTTCATTTCTAACTAGTCTCTTTTAAACAAACACATGGCCAAATAACTAGTTTTTCTTAGCAATTTCATCAATTTAATCCCTAGCATGATATCTACATTAGAAGCTTGAGAAATCACCCAACTTTTTGAAGAAAATAATTAGAAAGCTCGTAGAAATCTCCTTGAACACCCGAACGGATTCCTTCTCCTCCTAGATTGTGCCACCAAGAATGCGCCTTCTACTCCTAGCTTGATGGAAAACCCGAGCTCCCCTCCTTGATGTTTGGCCGGCCTCCTCTAAGTGCAAGAACACCCAACTCAACTCTCTCAATCTTTTTCTCACAATTGCTCTCAATCTATTTCTCACAACTAGTTTTCTTTTCTTTCCTTTTCTTTTACAAAATTTTCTAGTACTTTACATGAAGAAGATGAGGGGGTATTTATACATTTTTCAAAGCAAAATGGACGGTGTAGATTAGTTTTGATGAAAGTAGATTATGGGCTAGGATGTATTAGGGAGTTAGAACAACTACCCATGACACAAAAACCACCTCTCCACTACTTCATCTCTCCCACTCTCCATGAATGCCATCCGGCCACCCCTTCATTTGTGCTTGGCACGTGCAAGTGCAACGCATGTCACACAAAGCACTCCTAGTTACTAGTTGTACATGTTTAATTAATTAATTGTTATAAAAACAAGTCTACCGTACAAGTTGTGTTATTTAAAAGAGAATTATATTAGTGGGCTCAATCTAGTGGGCTAAAAGTCTATAGGCTTCTAATTTAATTAATTAAATTAATTAGTGTGGGCTAGAGTTAGACAATTAGGCCTAGAGTTTTAAATGGGCTTTTTAAATTAAAAGAGACGAATTAAATTACTTGTTCATGATATGAAAAAAAAATAATTTTTATAAGGAAACATGTACATAAATTTGCACGTGCAAAACACGTGAAATCAAACAAACTCTTATTTAATTATATTTGAAAATTCAGGATGTTACATTAATAGATTAAATTGTGATAAAAGAGTGTTTCATTTTGCCATATGCATGTAGTGTTATAGTCACTTGATTCATTATCTATATTGTCTTTTGAAATATAAGAAAATGGGTAATTTGTGAAATAGGGCTAATTTAAAGAGTTTAATTCTTGTAAAGAATGAAAGAGAGAAAAACTTGCATGAACTTTTTATGAATGAGGGGAAAATGGTCGATAAAAGGATTCTTATAAGAATAAATGTTTCTATGTCGAAATGTATCTAATTTGATCCATTGTTTAAATGAACTATGGGAGAAATAGCTTTTTATGTTAAAAACAAATGAGTTCTATAAGAATTATAAAAGTACAAGCTACTGTTTTTGTTCTTTCAAGAACTTATACTCAGGAAAAATCTATACTTTATAAGAACAATTTAGATGAGAAAAATCGAGTTTTCTACATTGAACTAGAAACAGTACAGTCAGACATAAAAAACGTTTTAACAAATTCTTTTACGGGTGAGTCACTCGGACCTATTGGTAATCGGGTGCATTTTAAGAGAGTTACTGTAGCTAGGCGGAGCAGATACCTTGGGTTTGAGTCTCGGGAGAGACTTGTTTTTTTTTTGAAAATCTGATTTTTATTCAGAACTGAACCCAAAAACTTAAGTATAATTTAAGTCATCCTTTAAACAGCGAGTCGCTGTGGCCTTTTGGTCCTCAGGTGCACTCTAAAGTGGTTACTGTAGTAGCAGGCAGGAGATTTTGATGGGTTCGAAACCGGCCTCTGGCCATTTATTTTATTTTTTGATTTTTTTATACTTTGACTTATTTTATGAGTTTTAAAGTTATAATAAAATTGATAAAAATATTAGAAATTTTCTAAAAATACCTAGACTTCATAAAAATTATTTCCTGAATATTTGAACTATTATAATGATAATTAGAAGTGTATTTGTGAGAATAAGAATTAATAATTTTATTTGGATATGATTCTTTTGTAATCAAAGATACAAAATAATTTGTTGAACATAGAGAAAATTGTGAAGAGTTCAAAAATGAGAATTTGACTTATAAATTAGTGAGTAAAATTCAATGAAAGATTGTTTAAGATTATGCAAATTGTGCATTCAAACTATATTGAAAAGAAACATAATGAAATGTGAAATTTGTGAATATGTGTACTCTCATTTTGATGAGCATGGAAAGAGAATTGAGACTAGAGTTTTAGCTAAGTCCCTACGTCGGCAAGAATGAAATTTTAAAAAGAAAAATGTGATAAATAAAGACCAAGTTTGGGTCATGGTTAATGATTGATATTTAAGACCGATGTAGAGGTAACGCTAATTCTACAGTATTGATTTTTATTCATGATTCAATTATCTAAGGATTAGATACATAGTGGAGATGTGATGAAAGTAAGAGAAAAACATAAGTATGAGGGCCATTGGATCTGTGGTGTGAGAGTGTTCACAGAATGTCCTTATGATGCGTTATGATTAGGGCGTGGATACTACTCCTGGATATCGTACCGGTGGCGACACTTATGGGGTGTTTGGTGACTTCGGGTGGTTCTATTGTCCATGGCGGAGGTGAATTGTCCAAAGGATGCCTGCATGATGCGTCATATGTCAGTGCGTGGGATTCGCTCTAGGATGTCTGGACATGGGCTCATAGCTCATAGAACACCTAGGATACTTACCGTAGTTACCATAGTAGAGTAGATCATGGCGAGGGAATGAACCCTACAAGATGAAGTACGATTAAGGGATTGTCCTCGGACCTATGTAGTATGGGATGCATAGAATCCGAACAAGTGCGCATTAGTGTCATGTAATATTAATTGCATTAAGGACTAAGTGCACATTCACACACGACATCAATAGGATAGTCCCCCTTAGGTTTGTTTGTGACAAGTGTGTGCTTTCTAAGTAAGAGAAATTGATGTGTTATATCCTAGCGTCAGTTGTATGCAACTGACGTATCCACAGTTTCTATGCAGGACAAAGTGATTGACAAGAACTAAAGATCGATTGCTGCTTAAAGAATGTTCAAGTTGTTATTCAATTCATGTATAATGTTTTAATTTACTTCCACTGTGTAAAATGTAATCATTGTTGTAATAATAGTTTTTAATTCCTTGTAAAATTGTACGAAGTGATGTGAAAAGATCCTATGGAACTTTGAATTCAGTCTTATTTGGAATTCGGGGTGTTATAGTTCACATACTTAAATTCTAATTATATATACAAAGAATTGCTTAAATTAATTATTCCTGATAATAAAAGACTCCAATCCAATTAGTTAAAATGCAAAATTAGTTTTCTAACCAACTAATAATTTATAGCTAGGTAAATACAAACGAACAAATAAAATTGTGTACTGATTTCAACATAGTGGTATCGAAATATCTTTAGTGATTGCTTTCTCCATACTTCAATATGTTGGAATCAACATCACCGAGTGACTGAATTCTTCACACATGACACCACATCTCGGCCTACATAAAAAGATAACACAAAACAAAATTTTAGTTAATTGCATACCATTAAAAGTTAATTACTTATATAGCGGCATGAACCATTTGAATTGATATAAGCTGATACATAAATGAAAGAGAAGAATAATAAGATTTTGATAAATTCTAATAAGAATGAGATAGGTTTATGAAAGTGTAGTAGACCATAAATTTGAAGTGACATAATGACTTTTTTAGATACCTAAATATAAAAATATTGCGTACAATAACCATTATTTTAATCATTTGAATATAATTAGATTGTGAGACGGGTAAAAAATAGAACTAAATAAGGACCGTTCAAATCGTGCACGAATCTTAAAGCTCTCAGGGGTAAAACAATAATTTTACCTATAAACAGGTTCGAAAATGGGAACTGTGTCTTTTCCATGCCCAATAACCGAAAAACGGGTTTGTCTTACTTGGTCAGGGTGACAGCCCATTATGAACAAGCCCAGGACATTTAAAGAGCAATTCAAATTCATGATTATCTCTAAGAGATGCTTTAAACCAACTCTCTTATCATGAAACGATTTAAACTTTATATCTTATCCAAAAACACCGGGAAGTAGAGATAAGTAATTATCTCGAAACTATTTCCAAAGACGACTATAAATACTCCTCTACCTCACCATAAAAAAGGTAATCAGTATTTTCTCCATAAAAGCTCTTTTATAATCTTCTTGATTACGACTTGAGTATCGGAGGGTTCGTCGCCGGGAACAATCTCGGTGTTTCAAACTTTTTTGCAAGTTTGCGGCAGCGTCAAGAAATGGTTAACACTGGCAAGAAGTCAGCAGGTTTGCTTTTATTATTTCTAGAAGAATTCACATATCATCTGTTTGCTCCCAAACCAAAATTAACAGCAACAGATTGGCACCACCTGTGGGAAACTGTAACCCCTATTTCCGCAAATATGTATTTTCTGAGTATTTTTCTGTATTTCGAGATTTATAAAATTGTTATTGTTAACTGCATTTTGAGTTCTTAGTTAAAATATTTTCTTAAACAATAATTATAATTATTTCGAATAAACTTTGTTTCCATTTCTACTTGATCAAATATTTGTGTTTTAACCCTCAAAAATATTGTTACTGTTGGGACTATTTCCATAAATTCCTATATTTATATACTGTTATTATTTTGATAATTACTATTGTCATTGTTGGTATTATTTATTGTTATTTTGTTATTACTATTATTTGTTGGATTATGTAGGCGAGGCAACAAACACTAGAGGGGGGGGGGGGGGGGGTTGAATAGTGTTAATAAAAAAACTGCGGAATAAATAATTTTTTTCTTCGGTGCAGTCGACTTAGTTGTGAACCAGTCGACTGATATGACCAAATAAAAACAAATAAAAACTCTGTGCAGTCGACTTAAAGTTGAGACAGGCGACTGAAGACACAGTTAAAATACAACTTATACGAGACTGACCAGTCGACTGATAATGTTGGGAGTCGACTGTCCAGACACGTTTCACAGAACTTTAAGTAAACAAAAAATAAATGCAAGATCAAGAGAGCAATCACAGAGTACACACGATATATCCTGGTTCGGTCCTTCCGACCTACATCCAGTCCCCAAGCAACCAACTTGAGATTTCCACTATTCTTGAAAAACAAGTTTACAAGAATACCTTACGGCGTTAAGACAACAACCTTGTCTAACCCGTAGTCCTTTCTCTCAACCAGAGAAAGCAGACCCACTCTACTACCAAGAGTGAAACGACCGACTCTACACCCTAGAGTCTAACTCTCCAACTGAGAGCAAAAAGAAACAATAAAAATTTTACAGTCAACCTATAGCCTTGTTGGTGTTATGTGTTATAGAACGTGGCTAAACACAGGTCGACTTCTATACCCAGTCCAGAACTAAATCGTTGTTATACTGGACTGAGTGTAGAGAACCAGAGATTTGAAACTTGAAAGCTTTTTCTCCTTTTTACTTAGAAATCTCAAGAATGCTCGGAATCGTTTTTAAAGAGTGTTGTTAGATCTTTTTTCAGTGAGATCTGAACTCTATTTATAGAGTTAGATCTCCTGGACGTTGGCAGACAGTTATTCCAACTGTCAACCAACGGATCTTAAAGCTTTTGAATTTGAAAAATCGATTTTGAAAACAGAAAACGGTTAAAAGCACTCGAACAGTCGACTGGGTTGCCATATGAGTCGACTGGTCAGAGTTTGAATAAATTTAAATAGTTTTGTACTGTCAGTCGACTGCCAGAGGTATCAGTCGACTGGTACTCAACAGTTAAATTATTTCAAACTGTTTTGACTCTTTTTGTTGTTTTTGAAAAACACACATAATAAAATAGTGAGTGTATGTGTGTGTGACAAGGCTTTACAACATACTAAGACTCAACAAAAGTAAAATTACATTGTTTACAAGACATGACAATTTATTGACACATTTGAGCTTGAGTCTTGAGTCTTGAGTCTTGAATGAAGCTTTAACCATTGTCTTTATCTGGAGCTTTTGTGCTTGTTTATTTGTTCAGCTGTATAGTAGTAGGTCCTTTGTGTATAGCACCTGTAAGTTTAGCATAGATACATATGCAGTGTGTTGTGATCATCAAAATCAAGAATCAACATTCTCCCCCTTTTTGATGATGACAACACAATAGCTGATAATAACAGAAAATATACTAGCATGGTAATGATATGCTCCCCCTATTAAAAACACAACATGCATAAATAAAGATGTATCATAAAATAAATGTATCAGTCGACTTATAAAATGAGGCAGTCGGCTGAACAGATAAAGAATATACAGGACATATGTGAAACACAAGTACAGGTATATCAGTCGACTTATGAGGATATCAGTCGACTTATCAGAGATAAAAAATACACACAGAATTTTAAACAAACACAGTAAATAAATAAGAGGATATTTCTCCCCCTTTATCATCAACAAAAACACAAAATAAACAGTCTTTTGCATAAAAGAACACAGAAATAAATGTCTCATACATAAGCTAATAAGTTCATCAATACATAGGAAAATAAAAATTACATAATAACGAAAAATAAGCTTCAATCGTCCTCTTCGGAGTCTTCATAAGCAGCTTGAGAAGGAGGGGGAAATTGAGAAGTGAAGAGACCGGTTAGGTGATCAATTTTGGAGTCAAGGGAGTGAAGCTGAGAATCAACATCGACTGAATGTCTCATAAGATAATTGACACATTCATAGAGAGTAGCTGGATCTTCATATCTAGCATGGGGAAGAGAGGAGCTAGAGGAGGCTGAAGGTCTAGCACTAGAAGCCAAAGGAACTTGTGAAGGAGGAGGAGACCTAGGGGTTGTTCTAGGAGCAGGATCAAGAAGCTTCATACGTGCTAAACTAGCACGATCAAAGCATTCATATTGCTTAACAACATTGGTCTCGGAGTCGAGATCAATATCATAAGCCATAAAGATCCTGGTAAGGAGACCTCCAAAGGATAGAAAATGAACATGATACTGTTGAAGTTTAGAGAAAATGACATGACCCCAATTAATAGCTATTTTACCAAAAATGGCATAAACAGCTTGTTGCAATTCCATCAAATACTGATCATAACTTCCTCTTTTGGGAAGAATGTTATAAGCAAGTATTCTAGCAACTAATTTTGCAACAGGTGTTATATTTTTACTTGTCATTGGGGGTCCTTGATTTGGTAAAAACATTTTAGATAAGATAGAAAAATCATCAAGGATAATGTCACCGAGATCAAGTCCCTCGTCATCAATACCCATTACTTGATTGATTCTCTCGGGTGTGAGAGTCATTTTGGTATTTTTGACTGAAGAACGAATCACAACATCTCCATCTCTCAATTGAACATCTCTCATGTTCGTATAGAAGAGATAGATTAGTTGTGGGTAATAGTCGGGTTGATTAACTAAAGAGAGATATTCATAGAGACTACAATTTTGGAATAGGGGAACAAGATTAAAGCTATCCAAATCATTAAAATTGACAAAACGACCCGGAAAAATAATAATGCTACACATTAAGTGCCAACGTTCTAGTAGATCCTTACTCAACAAATATTGGGAATAGTCTTGAGATGAGCTAGCATCATGAGACCTCTTAGAACGCTTAGGGGCCATAACAAAAGAGAGTAGGAAGGATTTTACCAAAGAAAAAGAGAGAGATCAGCAAGGAGTCGAGCAGCAGCAGCAGATTGAGTCGACTTCTTCTTCTTCTCAGATTAGGGTTTCGAAATTTGGGGAAAATGGTGAGAACTGTAAAAGGTGAATAAGGGGGCTGTTAAAGGGGTTTTTAACAGGGAATTGAAGGTTGAGATTGAAAGAGTAAAGATCGACGGTTGATATGAGTAGTCACGGGTGAAAAGAGATGAGATTTTTATCTCAATAGCTGCGATGAGTCTTCGCTGAAGATAGTTGAACTCGCGACAGTCGACTGGTAGGGTATATCAGTCGACTTAGTCGAGAAGAGACTAAATTTTTGTATCTGCTGATCAGTCGACTGGATTAAGGATCAGGCGACTGGTCAGAGAACAAAATAGGTATATATCAAAATACAGTACAGTCGACTTACTCAAAACACAGTCGACTTAACAGATGAAATTTTTAACAAATGTCAATCAAATTACATATTCCTAGTTCTCTTCTTAAGTTAATAAAAGTATCTTCTTTAAGGAGTTTGGTAAAGATGTCTGCTACTTGTTTATCAGTAGAGATAAAGTCTAAAGATATATCTCCTTTTAAAACATGATCACGTAGAAAATGATGTCGAATATCAATATATTTCGTACGTGAATGTTGAATCGGATTTTTAGATAGATTAATTGCACTAGTATTATCACACATAATTGAAGGTTTTTCAAATGAAATACCATAATCTAATAAAGTTTGTTTCATCCACAAGATTTGTGCACATGCCAAACTTGCAGCGATATACTCAGCTTCTGTAGTTGATAGGGATACGGAATTTTGCTTTTTACTGCACCAAGAAACTAGTGAATGTCCTAAAAAGTGACATGTCCTACTAGTGCTCTTGCGATCAGTTTTACTACCGGCAAAATCAGCATCGCTATATGACAAAAGTTGAAAATTATCGGTGCGTGGATAAAATAAACCATATTCAGATGTGCCTTTAATGTATCTTAAAATTTATTTCACAACTTTTAAATAAGACTCTTTAGGACTAGACTGATATCTAGCACATAAACATACGCTGAACATAATATCTGGTCTACTTGTGGTAATATATAAGAGTGAACCAATCATACCTCGATAGAGTTTTTGATCAACACTCTTACCTAATATATCTTTGTCAAGGGTAGTAGTAGTAGCCATAGGTGTGGATTTACTACTAGTACTATCCATGTTAAAACGTTTGAGTAATTCCTTGCATATTTTCCTTGATTAATAAATATGCCATTTGAGGACTGTTTAATTTGAAGTCCACGGAAATAATTGAGTTCACCCATGTGACTCATCTCAAATTCGTTTTTCATGGTATTAGCAAACTCTTGACATAGATTATTATTATTAGTAGAACCAAAAATTATATCATCAACATATATTTGTATGATTAAGATATCATTCTTAACTCTCTTAATAAACAATGTAGTGTCTACTTTACCTATTTCAAATCCTGTTTCTAAAAGAAAAGTTTTCAGACGATCATACCAAGCACGAGGTGCTTGTTTAAGACCGTATAAAGCCTTTTTCAATTTATAAACATGATCTGGAAATTGTTCATGTTCAAAACCTGGTGGTTGTTTAACATAAACATTTTCTTTAATAAACCCATTAAGAAAAGCACTTTTAACATCCATTTGATAAAGTATAAAATTTATGAAACAAGCAAAAGATAATAAAATTCTAATTGATTCTAGTCTAGCAACAGGAGCATATGTTTCATCAAAATCTATACCTTCTTCTTGATTATATCCTTGAGCAACTAATCTAGCTTTGTTCCTTACAACTTGTCCTGATTCATCTAACTTATTTTTGAATACCCATTTGGTACCAATAATAGTCTGATCAGGAGGTCGTGGAACTAAATCCCATACATCATTCCTTATAAATTGGTTTAATTCATCTTGCATGGCATTCATCCAAAATTCATTCTCACAAGCTTCTTGTATATTTTTCGGTTTAAAATCCGACAAGAATGTTGTATGAGAAATCATATTAACATGTGATCGTGTCTGAACACCATGGGAGATGTCACCAATTATTAAGTCATGAGGATGATCTTTAACTTCAACAAAAGATTTTGGTAAAGTTGAAGATATCACAATAGGATCAGTCGACTTGACAGGTTCTTCAGTCGACTGCTTTACTTCAGTCGACTGGGAGTCCTTATCAGTCGACTTATCAGCCAGACTAGTTTGTTCTAAAAATTTAATCACATTATTTAAAGGTGATGAATCAGTTTCATCATCTTTATTTAAATTTGATGAAGGCAGAGATTCATCGAATGTAACATGCATTGACTCTTCAATAGTCATTGTAGACTTATTGAAAATTCTATATGCTTTACTCCTATTTGAGTATCCTAAAAAGATACCCTTATTAGATCTAGGATCAAATTTGTCTAAATTATCTTTAGTGTTCAGAATAAAACACTTACAACCAAATGTCTCAAAGTAAGAGACTTTAGGAATTTTGTTAAAAAACAACTCATAACAAGTCTTCTTTAGCTTAGGTCTTATAAGAATCCTATTTAAAACATAACAAGCTGTAGCAACAGCTTCAGCCCAAAAGTGCTTTGGTAAATTTCTTTCAACAAGCATGGTACGTGCACATTCTTGCAAAGTCCTATTCTTCCTTTCAACCACTCCATTTTGTGGTGAAGCTCTAGGAAATGCAAATGAATATGTTATACCATTTTTGTTGCAATATTCTGTAAATGTTTCATTCTCAAATTCTCCACCATGATCACTTCTAATAGTGACTATGGTTAGAGATCTTTGATTTTGAATACGTTTACAAAAATTTGCAAATTCATCAAAAGCATTATTTTTATGTTTTAAAAAGAATGTCCAAGTGAATCTTGAAAAATCATCTACTAAAACAAATACATATCTACTTTTATTTAAAGAAGCAACTCTAGTAGGGCCAAATAAATCCATATGAATTAATTCGAGCGGCCTACTACTAGAAATTACTTCTTTTGTATTAAAAGTGGATTTGATTTGTTTTCCTAGTTGACATGCATCACATAACTTATCCTTTTTAAAGGATAGTTTTGGCAGTCCTTTAACTAGGTTATACTTAGATAATTTTGAGAGATTCTTCATGTTCACATGTCCAAATCTTCTATGCCATAGCCAAGATTCATTGTTAGAAGCTATTAAACAAAAATCATTTGAAAACTCAATTGCATTCAACCACAATTCATAAATATTATTTTTACGAAAACCTTGAAAAATGATATTTTGCATAGTAGAGTCATAAATCAAACATGCATCTTTTTCAAATACTATTTTATATCCTTTATCACACAATTGACTAATACTTAATAGATTATGCTTTAATCCACTAACTAACAATACATTTTCTATAGTGGGGTTAGAATTTTTACCGACCATGCCGATTCCTATGACTTTTCCTTTGTTGTTATCACCAAAGGTAACTGTTCCTCCATCGATGCTTTGGATGGTGGATAAAAGGTTGGCATGTCCTGTCATATGTTTTGAACATCCGCTGTCGAGTATCCAGCGATCTTTCTTGGGTACCTATAAAATATTCAAGGTAAATATGGTACCCTTTTTATTGGGTCCAAAACATATTAGTTTGGGGGAAACCAAACCCATAAAGAGTTTGATTTTCCTCCATAAGCAGGAATATAATTAATAGAATTACACACATTTAATACATATGAATTAATATACGCAATTTTATCATTCTGATTTAAGCTGACTGAAATCCATACAAACTTGTTCTGTCCAGTCGACTTGACAGTGTCCTTCAGTCGACTTCTAATGTGAGTCAGTCGACTGGATGGTACACTAGGTCGACTTATATGAGGTTTTGATCTTGTTGAATAAGATTCAATTCCTCTGGACAGACGACTGATAGATGGGCTCAGTCGACTTAACCGAATGTCAGATTTGCTTTTATCACTAAAATTTACTACCTTAGGCTTTTCAAAAAATTCATATAATTTGTGTGTAACACTAGAAATAGATGCTGATTTGTTTCTACTAGTGTTTTTAGAAGAAGATTCTTTTATAGAAGAATTTTTGAAACCAAGACCGTATTTTTGACTAGATTTTACTTGATGATGAAGGACATCATTTAAATTCTCTTTGCCTTTGTTAAACTTAGATACGTTCTTTGATATCTCTTCATAATTCTTTTTGAGAGTTTCAAGATCAGTATCTAAATTTGCAATGCGAGAATTTAAGGATTTCACTTCCTTATCAAGGTTAAGATTTTCTTGAGAAAGTGTTTGATTAACTTTCTCTAGATTCTTAACTCTAATCTTTTCCTTTTTTAACTCTTGAAATATTTCATTAAAGGCATCAAGTAAATCTTCTGAATCGAAGTCATTACTTACATGATCTTGTGACGCCATAAAGCACATATTTGCCACTTCATTGTTTTCATCCGTTTCTTCTTCGGAAGAGGAATCACTATCATCCCATGTTGCTTGATAGGCCTTCTTGTTCTTGGCAAATTTATTCTTTGAGTATTTGTCCTTCTTGAAGTTGGATGTTTTTCCCTTGTTCTTTGCATTTTCTAGGGGACAATCCTTCTTCATGTGACCTGTTTTATTGCACCTGAAACAAGTAGGAGGGTCATTAGAATCTCTATTTTTGGAATTAAACTTACCCTTCTTTAAATTTTTTTTGAATCTTCGAGTGAACATTGCTATCTCCTCTTCATCTTCTTCCTCATCTTCTGAGTCTGTCATGGCTTTAAAAGCCAATGATTTCTTCTTTGCTTGGTGTGATTCTGCATCCTTCTTTTGATCTTCAAGTTGAACCTCGTATGCCATGAGATTTCCCACAAGATTCTCAAGAGAAAGTTGTGACAAATCATTTGCTTCTTCTATTGCCGTGGTCTTCTTTTCCCATTCTGGAGTGAGTGCACGAAGGACTTTTCTAACCATCTCTGCTTGAGTATATGTCTTTCCAAGTGCCACAAGAGAGTTTGTGATATCAGTAAATCTGGTGATCATCTCGGACACAGTCTCATTTTCCTTCATTCGGAACATCTCAAACCTGTGAACAAGAATAGAGATTTTAGACTCTTTTACTTTATTTGTTCCTTCATGTGTTACCTCGAGTGTATGCCAGATTTGATGTGCGGTTGTAGCATTTGATACACGGTTGAACTCTTCCTTTGTGAGTGCACAAAATAATGCATTCATTGCTTTGGCATTGTTCATAGTTTGGTTCTTTTGATCATCATTCCATTGTGCATATGGAATGGTAGGGGCAGTGAATTTCGTCTCTGTCATGTGCCATATTTCGTAGTTGATTGATTGGAGGTAGATTCTCATTCTGCACTTCCAATAATTGTAGTTTGTTCCATCGAAGAGCGGTGGCCGTTGTGTAGATTGGCCTTCATTGTACTGATACCAAGTGTTGGATCCTGTAGGCGATGCAACAAACACTAGAGGGGGGTGAATAGTGTTAATAAAAAAAACTGCGGAATAAATAATTTTTTTCTTCGGTGCAGTCGACTTAGTTGTGAACTAGTCGACTGATATGACCAAATAAAAACAAATAACAACTCTGTGCAGTCGACTTAAAGTTGAGACAGGCGACTGAAGACACAGTTAAAATACAACTTATACGAGACTGACCAGTCGACTGACAATGTTGGGAGTCGACTGTCCAGACACGTTTCACAGAACTTTAAGTAAACAAAAAATAAATGCAAGATCAAGAGAGCAATCACAGAGTACACACGATATATTCTGGTTCGGTCCTTCCGACCTACATCCAGTCCCCAAGCAACCCACTTGAGATTTTCACTATTCTTGAAAAACAAGTTTACAAGAATACCCTACGGCGTTAAGACAACATCCTTGTCTAACCAGTAGTCCTTTCTCTCAACCAGAGAAAGCAGACCCACTCTACTACCAAGAGTGAAACGACCGACTCTACACCCTAGAGTCTAACTCTCCAACCGAGAGCAAAAAGAAACAATAAAAATTTTACAGTCAACCTATAGCCTTGTTGGTGTTATGTGTTGTAGAACGTGGCTAAACACAGGTCGACTTCTATACCCAGTCCAGAACGAAATCGTTGTTATACTGGACTGAGTGTAGAGAACCAGAGATTTGAAACTTGAAAGCTTTTTCTCCTTTTTACTTAGAAATCTCAAGAATGCTCGGAATCGTTTTTAAAGAGTGTTGTTAGATCTTTTTCAGTGAGATCCGAACTCTATTTATAGAGTTAGATCTCCTGGACGTTGGGAAACAGTTATTCTAACTGTCAACCAAAGGATCTTAAAGCTTTTGAATTTGAAAAACCGATTTTGAAAACAGAAAACGGTCAAAAGCACTCGAACAGTCGACTAGGTTGCCATATGAGTCGACTGGTCAGAGTTTGAATATATTTAAACAGTTTTGTACTGTCAGTCGACTGCCAGAGGTATCAGTCGACTGGTATTCAACAGTTAAATTATTTCAAACTGTTTTGACTCTTTTTGTTGTTTTTGAAAAACACACATTATAAAATAGTGAGTGTATATGTGTGTAACAAGGCTTTACAACATACTAAGACTCAACAAAAGTAAAATTACATTGTTTACAAGACATGACAATTTATTGACACATTTGAGCTTAAGTCTTGAGTCTTGAGTCTTGAGTCTTGAGTCTTGAATGAAGCTTTAACCATTGTCTTTATCTGGAGCTTTTGTGCTTGTTTATTTGTTCAGCTATATAGTAGTAGGTCCTTTGTGTATAGCACCTGTAAGTTTAGCATAGATACATGTGCAGTGTGTTGTGATCATCAAAATCAAGAATCAACATTATTATTATTATTATTATGACTATTGTCACTATTATTATTGATAGTCCTTTTATTCTTATTGATTGATTGATATTACTATTATTATTTTATTGACGTGGTTATTTTAGTGTTCTTATGGTCATGGTGAATATTTATTATTATGATTGATTATTTAAACAAATCCATTCTTATTGGATAATTGTGTTTATAATTGTATCAAATAATTTATGTAACACAAATTATATTTTTATCGCATATATTCCTTGTATTTGGATTTACGTTGATCAATTGTATTATATACGATGTATTTTATTTTATTGGATCTATACCCAAATACCCAATAGCCCAATATCCTATCTTTTTCTTATAAATACTAATCTCTATTATATTAAAACCCTAATACATTTTATTAACTCTAATCCTATTCTTAATTCCCTAAACCCCGCCGCCTAACCCCTCCCCTTTACTGTTCATCCCTCTCCATCTTTCCCGCTCTCTCTCCTTGTTTACCCTACCGCCCAACTCTGTTGCTCCGATCGCCCTCTCTTCATCACCGCCGTCCCCTCATCGACCTCTCTTCCGAGCACCATCCCCATCTCCATCTTCCCCGTCCTCGTCGCCTTCAACCTCCTACATTGCCGAACCCAACTAAACCCATCGCCATTAACCCATTCCTCGCCGTTTCGTCCTTGCCTCTGCCATCCCGTGCTCCGATCGCCCCTCCGTACACCCCCGCACCCTCCAGAGATCCCCTAGCACATCCTCATCATCGTCCAAGCCGAGCACCCAGTCGCTTCGTCTTCCCCTATTTTCGAGCGAAAACAGAGCTTGTGTCGCCGTTGCTCTTATCATTGCGTCGCTTCCCGACCACCAGCGACTAGCCGCCACCACCTCACCGTGGTCGCCACTGCCGAGCGCCCTGCCGCAGTGTCGTGCCATCGTCGGAGTTCTCCCGCTCCCTCTCTTTATCTCTGTCGAAAAAAGGAGAAGGAGTGCGATTGGTTCGTTTCGCCGTTTGGTGTTCTGGGCACAATGGATCCATCTCACTGTGTGCTGTTTGCCTGGGATCCAGTGTGTGATTGCTGAAGTTGCTGTCTTGATTTGCTGTTTGGTCTTGTGGTTGCTGTTTGGTGTTTTGCACGTGTCTTGCTCGTGATCTTGTGGATCATCGATCGGGATTCCGATCCCGTTATTCTATATTATTCGAATTAATCGTCTCACATGCAAGTCTCTTCTTGAACTAATTTATTCTTTTGTTCAAGTTTATTTGATCTCTGCAAGTAGATCCTGTCCCATTTGTTATCATACTGTTTTGACAATTCGTTAAGTTTATCGAGGGTTTACACGAGTAACCCGACATACTCTTAACATCGTGCTGTCTCTTTGATCTAAAACCTAGTCCCTATTGTTTCATGCATATGCACATTTAAATAACTAGATTCATGTATATGACTACTTGATAAGTTGGACATGTTAAATTGAATGTGCTAGATTGAAATTGATCGATGAATTGATATCATGCTTGTGATAATTGTATCTTAAACTTAGAAATTTGCATGTTGATGCCTAGGATCACTTTGATTACCAATTTGCATGCTACATGTGATTGTATGACTTATTTATTTCCCTTTTATGTTAAAACAATTTCTGGACTGCTAATTGTTCCATTTTGAATCAGATTTTCAACCACGTTAACGTCATAATTTGAAATAACTTGTTGAACATAAATTGTAGCCCCGGATGTCTAGTTCGCTTTCCTTTTTAGCGGATTTTAATTCCGATGTGTAACATGCTAGATATCATCATTTTAGTACAGCCATGTTAGAAATTTCAGACTCACAAATGCATGCGTATCCTGCTGTTCTACAATTTATTTGACCCTGTTAATAGTAATATAAAAATTTGAAATAAATTAGGTTGGACCTAGACATGTATAGGTACTTCCCAGAATTTTTATAGATTTTATTTGAAACAAATAGTTGAATACAACTTACTGCATGCTGCCTGAACATAAAACTTGAATAGAATAGATTTTTCACCTAGTTCTTGTATCTTTTATACGCCTTAATTATATTCACTGGAACCGTATGGAAGTCTACTTTCTAGACCCTTCTAACGGATTCAGATTTGCTATTTTGTAGTGGCTGTAATCCATATTTTAGTATAGCAAGGTCATGCTGTCGTGATTGTGTGAATTGTGCTCATATGATGTGTTTGCTTCATGCTTTGTATGCAGTGCATAGAATTAGTCATACTTAGTATTATACAACATTGACACCCTCTTGCATGCTCACATAGGATGAAATTAAACTAATAACAAGTCGGGGTATCATGGGTAGGACTTGATAGTGAACGATCGGAAAATGTACTCGGCAAGGCCTTATCGTTATATTGTATTGGAAGGAGGAGAAGTATTGATTGGAAGAAGAAGTATTGAATTTAAATTATTGATTATAAAACTATCGTCATCGACGCCGTGTACACGATCCGTGAATTCACCATCAGTCTAAAATGTTCACTGTGTGTTTGCGCCGAACCTGTAGTATGGAACGCAGTAGTACGTGCACTAGATAGATTATTAAAATACTTAATAACAAGCATCTTATGCTTGATCTTGTCTTGACATCACTCATTACATGCGTGATTAATTGTAGATCTTTGATATTATTGCCTGCTCTTTGCTTTGCTCTTTGACTTTGATCCTGTCCCTTTATCTTTGATATTCATGCTTTCCTTTATCCTCTGTTTTCTCTACTTGCTGCCAACGACTTGCTCTAAGGGAACTTTTTTTTTCTTTTTAGATCAAAAGCTTACAGGTATCGAAGGAGCAATACCAGAACAACTTGGTGGGCAAACTCTCTGAAGATCGGAGCTGGACTATTAGGCTACTTAGCTATCTCTTGTTATTTGCTTTTTGTATTGCTTTTATCATACTTTGTATTCTTGGGCTTTTATGACCCGAAGTTTGTTTTTATCCTAGATGTTGGATTATTATTGGCAAATTTTATTTCATGATTAATTTGGAGTTTATTCATTGTTTATGTGATTATATTCTTCGTGCGTGGTTGTTTTCTCTTGTATATTGTTGAGTTAGACTGGTACAGCTTATGGATGATGTATAATCATTCGTTGGGCCTTCGCTACGTGCTCTTATTCCCGTATTTTGGGAAGCGGGGCATGATAGAAACAAAAAAAACAATCCAACCATATTTCACCGGTGAAAGTAATTTTCAGCCATGCCTCCGAAAGAAAAAGGGAAGACAGTGGTGTCCAGCCGAAGAACCACTCATCTTCCTCCTCCTCCCCCACTCCAAAATGTTCTTCTTTAAACAGACCAACAAGTGCAACAGCCTCAGCCTGAACAGTTGTCCCCTCAGCAGGTTCTTTCCATGTCTAGATGGGCTGTAACGGGGGCCTCCCGCCGAAGCCGTCAAAAACAGCCCCCTCTCCATGGCCACCTCTCGATCCATAATCCGTCCACCGACTCGGCAGCCTTGCACAACCCTCATGATTCAAGAGACATCCGTCAGGACATCGTCAACCGCCAACAAGGAGTCGACCTCCGAACCTGCTTGGATGAGAAGCGAGCTCGCGATGACATCCCTCATCCAGAGAACCAAAGAAATCAGAGGGGTCGTTCTCCCCGAAGAACGAGACCCAGAAGATCCCCCTCCCCAAGGACTCATAGAGGGTCCCCTCCTCATCATCAACCAAAGAGTCTAACCCTAACGAGCTGATCAGCACCAAGGATGCACCAGGGCGGGGGGGGGGGGGGAGGGCACCAGTCACTCAGGCCGAATTCCAAAACCTCAAAAATGACATCCTGCGAGCCCTTAACATCGCTCCGAGCTGGGACCTACGTGCACCTAGCCCTCCCCGGGTCACCCCTCATGCAGGAGAGTTTCAAGGGTCGATTAGATTTGACCAATGGGACAACTCGGTCCATCGCCATCTCAGGGAGATGGAAAGGCGTTTGGACAGAATCAACTACGAAGAAGAACAACGAACCAATAATTTCTGCCCTAGCAGACCTCCCTTCTCCAGGGCCATCATGGAAGCTCTGGTCTCCGAGACCTTCAAGCCCACCCCACTTCGAGTCTCGCAATAGGGAGTCAGACCTAGCTGATCATATCGAGAGTTTCAGAATGCTCATGATGATTCACCAGGCCTCAGATGCGCTCCTTTGCAAGATCTTCCGGCCACGTTGAAAGGACCTGCGTTGTAACACCCCGAATTCCAAAATACAACTGAATTCGAAGTTCCACAGGATCTTTACACTTCTTTCGTACAATTTTACAAGGAAATAAAGAACTTTTGTTACATCAGAGTTTACAATTACATTACATATTTACAGCGGAAGCAAATTACAACAATTTACATAAATTGAAATGTATAACACTTGAATCATTCTTTAATCAGCATACATTCTTTAGTCTTGTTAACCACTTTATCCTGCATAGAAACTGTGGGCGCGTCAGTTGCTTACAACCGACGAAATATTATACATGGCTATCCTCTCTATGCCGAAAAAAGTATAACGATTCTCAAATACTTAAACAATCACAAACTTGATCACAAACAGAACTACAAGGGGCTATCCTATAGATGTCGTGTAGTGCGGTGCGCTTAGTCCTTAATGCAGTTATGTATATTATATGACACTAATGCGCACTTGTTCAGATTCTATGCATCCCATACTACATAGGTCTGAGGGCAAGCCCTTAACAATTCTTCATCTTGTAGGGTTCAATCCCTTGTCATAACTTACACTACTTCAGTAACTACGATAAGTATCCTAGATGTTCTATGAGTACGAGCTTATGTCCAGACAGTCTGGAGGGGAATCCCACGTCATGTCACGACGCATCGTGAAGAACCTATGGACAATTCAACCTCCGTCATGGGACATGACACCAACCGCAGTCACCAAATACCTCACGAGCGTCGCCTGCGGTACGGACTCCTGGAGACATATCCACGTCATGTCACGACGCATCGTGAAGACAGTCCGTGAATACTCTCACACCGTAGCTCCGAGGCCCTCATACTCATGTTTTTCTCTTATTTTCATCCCGTCTTCACTATGTATCCAGTCCATAGTTATTTGAATCATGAACAAAATCAATTCTCTAGAGTTAGCCCTTCCACTATACCGGTCTCAACCATTTATATCACATGACCCAAATCTTGGTCGTTTCATTTCAAGTCTCATCTCAACATATTTCTTTTCGATTCCGGTATGAGGCTTAGCTACATTCTAGTTCTCAATATCAATTCATAATCACAATATTTGAGTTCTCATACTCATAAGTTCTTTTTCACAATTAACTTTCACAATTAACATGATTTCCATTCTTTCCAATAATTCAATTCATAATATTCTCATTCAACCAAAATAAGTCTCAGTTTCCGTACTAATATTTCTTTTCCTGCAAAATTTCAAAAATCAAATTTCTTATTTACTTTCCAAAGCATATATTACCCAAAATAATAACAAAATTCTTAATGAAACACACTTCAAGTTCTTTTTACACAAAATTTCCTTTTATAAATTTAGTATAACTCAAAAGTCACTTTTATACTTGTACTTGTGCAAAATATCGATTTTTTTAAGGTTCTACTAAATTTTTCCTCTCACGCTATTTAAATCAAGTCGAAATAGTGTACAATTATTTTTCATGAAGTCTACATATTTTTATAACAATTATAGAATTTTTTTCCCGAATTTTGAAAGTCACAAAATCACCAAAAAAACTCAAAAAAACTCAAAAAAACTAAAGTTTTCAAGTTGCTGAGTTCGGGTTTCGAACCAACGACCACAGACAAAGCCAGCGCATGCACTAACCAAAGGGACAGAGCACAACCACATCACAAAGATGGTTCGGATTCATATGAGTCCAATCTCGAGTTCGGATTTTTTTTCCAAAAAAATAAAAAGAAAAAGTCTCTTGTTCGGTTTCGAACCTGAGACCAAGGCCAGAACCCATGCTACAGTAAGCGCGCCCAACACACCCACTAACCAATTAGGCTAAGTGGCCAACTGATAAGAATTGGGTTTTTAGGGGGTTTGATCTTAGTTTCGGTTCATTGAACTTTTATAAAAAAAAAAACTAATTTTGATTTCGTTTCTTCTCCATTTTCTTTCAAAAATTCCAGAACATAACTTTTATACATTTCTAACATATCAGTAAATTAAATCTTGATTTTTGACATAAAGACATCACTTTTTCTATTTGACTACAAATTTGTCTACAATTTCAAATAGGTACAACCAAAGTCGTTTCTTTTGTAAATTGGCATTCAAACTTCTTGTATTTCCTTCTTATTATGACTATTAATATTACTTAATTATTTTAGTAACAAAAATCCCTTTTTTCTCATTTTAACCATTGAAATAGCAAATTCACCACTAAATATGATTAACATTTCAATCCAATTAAGCATGCAATCATGTCTCCTTGAAATAGCACAATCATCAATTAAAGCATGGTAGAAATGTCAAAATTAAACTAACTATCAAAATTTGCAACTAATTATCATTCTTTTCACACACAATCAAGCATTCTAATTTGTCTTATTCTTATAGCATATGGCTAGAATAACTATGTCTCTTTTTAAATGCATCAATCATACTCTAGCATGAACCTAGTTAGAAGTGTAAGAGAATCACCCACCTTTGATGGAGAGAAAAAAACAAACAAACTCCTAATGATCTCCTACAACGATCGAGCGAAGCCGTCTCCTCCTAAATCAAGCCACCAAAAAGCTTCTCCTCCTAATGATGCCACAACTCGAGCCTTGCCCCCTAGTGTAGTCCGACCACCTCCTTGGATGAAGAACAAAATAGCACACAATCTCACAACTCCTCAATCTTTTGTCTCACTCAAATTACTTCTCTTTCTTTTCTTTCTATTCTTTACTTTCAAAAATTCTAAGTGTGAGAATGAAGAGTGTGGGGAGGGGTATTTATACATTTTTTTGGGGTGAATGTAGGGCTAGGATGTGGTCAAATGGTAAAAGACCAATGGTCTAGATGAACTAGGGAGTTATAAAAACTACCCATGATGCACAACCACCTCTCCACCACTTCCATCTCTCCCACTGATGGAACTGAGATGATTCCCAGGACTACGGATTGGTGTGCGTATCGATTGTTAAAAATTTAACAGATTAAATACGTGATCTAACCCTATATAGCGGAATCTAGGGTTCACGAATTATACCTGCGATGAGAAGAAGACGACAGCGACCCCAAGATCTTCTGCACGTATTCCTTCCTCGGGTTGGACGTCGTGTGGGCGACGATCTCCCAACCTTTCTTCTCCTTGGCTGACCTCTCTTTCTCTCCTTACGTGAATCACGAATTTTGAGAAAAAATCTTATATTTCAGATTATCCATGACGGCCAGAGAATAGAGGATATATATAAGGCTACGGCAGGGACCATAAGGAGAAATTAGGGTTAGGTCTCCTAACGAATCTGGGTATCCCGTGTTCAGCCCGAACACACAACCCAGGCCCATTAACAATAACTCGGTCCACTAAGGAGCTATTGTTGCACTACCTTCCTAATCCCAAATTATATTTATGAGCTTCTTTTATTATATGCTCGTTCAACTCCCCATGTTAAGATATCGAATGTCCGTCGATCAAATTAAGTTACTGACAACTATATTGATCAACATCTTTTATCCTTAAGTAGTACCACTCAACTTTATTTGTCATGTCGGATGTAATCCACCTGCAGGGTTTACATGACAATCCTTATAAGCTCCTTAAGGGGACATCATCAACCCGACGTATCGGGACATGGATTCCTTTTACAATCAACAGCCCATCATACATACAATGCTATTACCCAATTCATAGAGGTTGTTGATCCATAATGAATCTCACTCTTTTATGAGTCAAAGTAATGCACACTGCATATACATGTCTGTTATTATATCTGGATTAAGAGCATAAGCATCCATAATAACAGAGGTGTTTGTTCTCTTTTGTAGTCAGTACAAAGAGAACAACCTCAAGTGGTCCTGTTCAATACACACAAAGTGTACTAGTGTAAACCTATAGTCAAGACAGACTAATACTAGATTACACTACAACCTTTCCAGTGGATTGTCCAAGTCCGTCTAGGTTGTGAACTATTTATATATTCCATAGGGAACTGATAATATGATCTTCTGTGTGTCACCTCACACCATATTATCAACCTTATAGAATATCAGACACTTGCATTAATATTATAATAAACACAATATGCAAACATATGCCCATATGATTCTCATTCAAAAAAAATAAGGAAATAAAGTTAATACAAAAGTGATGCTTTCAGTATATAACCCTAACAATGTCCCACTTATACTCAAAGCATTGCTTTTCAGTATACTGTTACAAATCTCCCACTTATACTTAAAGTCATGCTGCTACGCATCTGACTCCCATTCCCTCAACATGACTATCAAAAGCCTTAGCTGGTAAGCTCTTAGTGAAGGGATCAGCTAGGTTGTCTGCTGATGCTATCTTGATCACAACAACTTTTCCTTTCTTTACGAAATCTCGTATCAGGTGGTTCTTGCGCTCAATGTGTTTACTTGCCTTATGGGCTCGTGGTTCCTTCGAATTTGTAACTGCACCACTATTATCACAATAAAGTGTAATAGTCTTAGGCAAATTAGGTACCACATCCAAGTCCAATAGGAAGTTTCTGAGCCAAACCGCTTCTTTGGCTGCCTCAGAGGCTGCCACATACTCGGCTTCCATGGTAGAATCAGCAATACATTTTTGCTTGATACTCCTCCATATAGTGGCTCCACCTCCCAAAGTAAACACATAACCTGAGATTGATTTTCTGGAATCCCTATCTGACTGAAAATCTGAGTCTGTATACCCCAAGGCAACTAAACTATCTGCCTGGTAAACTAGCATGTAACCTTTAGTCCTTTTCAAGTACTTCAAAATATGCTTTACGACAGTCCAGTGCTCTTGTCCTGGGTTAGACTGATATCTGCTAACCATGCCAACGGCAAAGCAGATATCTGGTCTCGTACATAGCATTGCATACATTAAGCTTCCTACTGCTGAAGCATAAGGAAATGCTTTCATGTTCTCTATCTCTTTAGGTGTCCTCGGACACTGCTCCTTTGATAGGGCAATTCCATGCCTAAAAGGTAAGAAACCTTTCTTAGAATTTTGCATGCTAAAACGAGTTAGTATAGTATCGATATAGGAAGCTTGGGACAAGCCCAACATCCTTTTCTTGCGATCTCGTAGAACTTTGATCCCAAGGATGTGACCTACTTCTCCCAAGTCCTTCATATCAAACTGTTTGGATAACCATACCATTACGTTAGATAATACCTTCACATTGTTTCCAATGAGCAAGATGTCATCCACGTAAAGTACTAGGAATACCACTACGTTTCCGTCACACCTTTTGTATACACACGATTCATCTTGACATTGATCAAATCCATAGGATTTTATCACCTGATCAAAACATATGTTCCAAGATATGGAAGCTTGCTTAAGTCCATAAATGGACTTCTTGAGCTTACAAATAAGATGCTCTTGGCCCTTTTCAATGAACCCGTCTGGTTGCTGCATATAGATGTCTTCCTCAAGACTTCCATTAAGGAACGCTGTCTTGACGTCCATTTGCCAAATCTCATAATCAAGATGAGCTGCAATAGATAAAAGAATCCGGATAGACTTAAGCATGGCTACTGGCGAAAAGGTTTCCTCATAATCAATACCCTCTCTTTGAGTAAAACCTTTTGCAACAAGCCGAGCTTTAAAGGTTTCAACCTTACCGTCTGATCCTCTTTTTCTCTTATAGACCCACTTGCATCCAATGGCTTTTACACCAATAGGTGGTTCTACAAGCTCCCAGACTTGATTAGAATCCATAGATTCTATTTCAGATATCATTGCTTTTTGCCAAGACTCTGCATCTTTATCTTGGAGTGCTTCACTGTAGGTACAGGGATCATAATCTTGTTCCTCAGGGACAAAGTCTGACGACTCTCCCAAGAACATATATCTATCAGGTTGTATCACAACCCTCCCACTACGACGAGGCACATCGGTTGTGGTATAACATTTGTGACACGTTGTGCAGTTACTGGTGGTACATCCTGTTGTACTGTTGGTACTGAAGTATTTGGCGTCTCACCTCTCAGTTCTTCTAGAACACCTCTACTTATGGGTTTATGGTTCATCACATAGTCTTCCTCTAAGAATCGAGCATTGGTGCTAACAATGACCTTCTGATCCTTAGGACTATAAAATAAACCTCCTTTCGTTCCTCTTGGATAGCCTACAAACAAGCGTACTTCTGTATGAGATTCCAACTTATCAGCTTTCCCATTCAGCACGTGTGCTGGACTACCCCAAATCCGAACATGTTTCAGACTAGGCTTACGCCCAGTCCACAGTTCTGTGGGAGTAATTGGTACTGACTTAGAAGGAACCAAGTTCAAAATATAAGCTGCAGTTTCTAAGGAATATCCCCAAAACGAATCTGGTAAACCTGAATAACTCATCATTGATCTAACCATCTCCATAAGAGTCCTATTCCTTCTTTCCGCTACACCATTCTGTTGGGGTGTTCCAGGTACTGATAATTGGGATGTAATCCCAGCCTCTGACAAATAGTCCCTAAACTCCCCAAAGAGATACTCGCCACCACGATCTGAACGTAATGACTTGATACATTTTCCATGACGTTTCTCCGTTTCTGCCTTGTACTCTTTGAATTTCTCAAAGCACTCAGACTTACGGCGCATCAAATAAATATATCCATACCTTGAATAATCGTCAGTAAATGTGACAAAATATTCAAAGCCACCTCTAGCCTGGACAGTCATGGGCCCACACAAATCAGAATGAACCAATTCCAACACATCTTTGGCCCTATACCCCTTTGCCTTGAAAGGCCTTTTGGTCATTTTACCTACCAAGCAGGATTCACTGACTGGTAGTGCCTCCACTTCCAATGAACTCAAAGGTCCATCTTTAACCAGTCTTTGAATCCTTCTTAGGTTAACATGCCCCAATCGCAAGTGCCAAAGATATGTTTGGTTCATACAAGAAGGTTCTTTTCTCTTATTTATGTTAGAAGACATATTATTCATTTCCATAAGTTGCATCGTGGGCGAAATAGGATTAATGACATATAGATTATCAACCAATGCACCAGAACAGATAAAATGCTTATTTTTTCTAATAACAATATTGTCATTAAAATAAACTGAATATCCATCCTTAACTAGCATGGAAACAGAAATTAAATTCCTTCTAAGTGAAGGTGCATAAAGACAATCTCTCAATGTCGAAGACTTATTTCTACCAAAAGATAAAATAACATCTCCTATTGCAACGGCCGCTACTCTTGTAGCGTCACCCATAAACAAGCATATCTCTCCATCACTGAGCCGTCTGGTTTTCTGGAACCCCTGCAATGTATTGCAGACATGATTAGTGGCTCCTGTATTTACACACCAGGTGCCGGTAGATAACACCGCTAAACATGTTTCAACAACTAGTAAATAAGATATACCTTCTTTGTTCTTTTGTTTGAGAAGTGGACAGTCAGTCTTCCAATGTCCTGACCCTTTGCACTTGAAACACTTGCCTTTTGGCTTTTTCACAGCGCCTTGAGGTCCCATGCCCTTCTTTGCTGAGTTTACTTGTTTCTGAACTTTCTTCTTCTTACCACCTTTCGGCTTAGAAGTAGAGTCCTTTTCAGTCACATAAACATGGGCATTCTGCTTGAAGAGAGCTTCAGCATCCTGTAGTTCTTTTGTAAGTTCTGCCAAAGTATACAACCTTTTGTTCATGTTGTAATTAAGGCAAAACGAGTCAAAAATTTTAGGCAGAGTCCCGAGAATGATATCGACCTGGGTTTCCCCATCGATTTCAGCACCAAGGATCTCCATCTCATTTAGATGACCCATCATCTTGAGAACATGATCCCTTACTGGTGTCCCCTCAGCCATAGATGCATTCATCAAACTCTTCATAGCAAATTGCCTAGCTGCTCTACTCTGATGTCCGAAGAGTTCCTTAAGGTTGTACATCATATCATAAGCTGTGGGCATGGCCTGATGCTGATGCTGCAGTACATTTGACATAGATGCCAAAATGTAACACCGCGCCATCTCATCTGCCTTATTCCACTTCTTATAAGCCTCTTTGACCTCTTCATCAGAGTTAGCATCAGGCTTAGGTGGGCATACTTCATTGAGTACAAATTTGTACTCTTCAGTAGTTAAGACAATATCCAAGTTACGTTTCCAGTCAATATAATTAGGGCCAGTAAGTTTGTTTTCTTTAAGAATCACCATAAGTGGACTAAAAGAACCCATTTTGAAATCCTGAGAATCACATAAAAAAAATTATGTAGGGCAAAACTTTTTGAATTAATTAAATATTGATTCCCTCAAAACAATAATAAAAAAATTCACCAACACCTTAAACACCATGAATTTAGCATGCCACGATAGTGTGAACGTATACAAATTCAATATTTGTTCAAGTAGGTTTTTCCTATTAATTTTACTATCATGTCAACACAACTTTTTGACAAATAAAATTAATCTGTTGGTCTTGCTCTGGTCCTACAAATAATAGCAGTGACTCCGATGGGGAGGATACCATTATTTGTATCTAAGTGTATACCATTGCTTAATACTAAGTCCATTATCTTGTATTGAGTTCCTTCAGATGGAGAAGTGAACACATACTAGGTAACTTTCTACAATTATCCCTAAGGAAGTCTGTACTGGTGATCCATAATTATACTCATACGATATGGAGGAAAGCACTAAAGCCAACACGCAAGTATAATTATATCACCTACAAACCAGCAATGGAGACCGTGGGATTCATGTTAAATGAATTTCCTCTCCCACTTAGTTATTTAACAATGAGGGTTTTTCTACTAGTTAATTTATGTCCATGTTGTCCATTATTAATGTGATCCTAGTTTTTCAAAAAAAATCACAAAATAATAAACATGCATAATCAGAATAAGCAATAATGGCAATAAATTTGAAAATAAATATCCAACTATTATGACCATCTTTCCTGATTCTTCCCCGACCGTGCGAATCCCAAATCTGACCCTGCGCGGAGCTATCCGGGACCGGGTCGCGGGGTTCGGGGCAGCGCCCCGATTTTTTATTTTTTTTGGTAGGTTTGGCTGCCCGATTTCTTCATCGAAAACCATCTGTCGATCTCCGGACTGCCTAAAAACAGCATCTCCTCCGGCGTCAGAAACAGCCACCACCGCCATCACGATCGATCGAAAAAAATAAAAATAAAATAAAATAAAAATTACATCCATCCTATGCCTCCCGAAGGAGTTCACACATAATCTAGATTGAAAAATTAAAATTATAAGCACGATCAACCCTCGTGATATTAATTACATCCACAAAACAACAACAACACAAACAAAACATGCATTGGACCAGAATAGTTGGATCTAAGATGCCTGCAAAACCGAGTTTGAACAGATCTACATCTAGAACAGATCTACATCTGCCGACTATCATACAACACAAGTTTTATTGGACAACATGGATGTAACAATCAATACGCAGATCCAATACCGGCTCTGATACCAATTGATGGAACTGAGATGATTCCCAGGACTACGGATTGGTGTGCGTATCGATTGTTAAAAATTTAACAGATTAAATACGTGATCTAACCCTATATAGCGGAATCTAGGGTTCACGAATTATACCTACGATGAGAAGAAGACTACAGCGACCCCAAGATCTTCAGCACGTATTCCTTCCTCGGGTTGGACGTCGTGTGGGCGACGATCTCCCAACCTTTCTTCTCCTTGGCTGACCTCTCTTTCTCTCCTTACGTGAATCACGAATTTTGAGAAAAAATCTTATATTTCAGATTATCCATGACGGCCAGAGAATAGAGGATATATATAAGGCTACGGCAGGGACCATGAGGAGAAATTAGAGTTAGATCTCCTAACGAATCTGGGTATCCTGTGTTCAGCCCGAACACACAACCCAGGCCCATTAACAATAGCTCGGTCCACTAAGGAGCTATTGTTGCACTACCTTCCTAATCCCAAATTATATTTATGGGCTCCTTTTATTATATGCTCGTTCAACTCCCCATGTTAAGATATCGAATGTCCGTCGATCAAATTAAGTTACTGACAACTATATTGATCAACATCTTTTATCCTTAAGTAGTACCACTCAACTTTATTTGTCATGTCGGATGTAATCCACCTGCAGGGTTTACATGACAATCCTTATAAGCTCCTTAAGGGGACATCATCAACCCGACGTATCGGGACATGGATTCCTTTTACAATCAACAGCCCATCATACATACAATGCTATTACCCAATTCATAGAGGTTGTTGATCCATAATGAATCTCACTCTTTTATGAGTCAAAGTAATGCACACTGCATATACATGTCTGTTATTATATCTGGATTAAGAGCATAAGCATCCATAATAACAGAGGTGTTTGTTCTCTTTTGTAGTCAGTACAAAGAGAACAACCTCAAGTGGTCCTGTTCAATACACACAAAGTGTACTAGTGTAAACCTATAGTCAAGACAGACTAATACCAGATTACACTACAACCTTTCGAATGGATTGTCAAGTCCGTCTAGGTTGTGAACTATTTATATATTCCATAGGGAACTGATAATATGATCTTCTGTGTGTCACCTCACACCATATTATCAACCTTATAGAATATCAGACACATGCATTAATATTATAATAAACACAATATGCAAACATATGCCCATATGATTCTCATTCAAAAAAAATAAGGAAATAAAGTTAATACAAAAGTGATGCTTTCAGTATATAACCCTAACACCCACATCCCTCCATCACAATCCGGCCTAGGTAAAGGTGTGCAATGCACACCCTAGTGCTTGCACGTGCCAACTAGTACCCCCTCCTTACAAGTGTACATGTGCATAAAAAATTATTTGTTCATGACAAGAGTCTACAATACAAGTTAAATTGTTTTAAAAGAGAAATAAGTTAAATCGGCTCACTAATGGGCCAATTTAACTATGGGTTTAAATAATTAAAGTAATTAATTAATAAAGCGGGCTTAAAAGACAATTTGGGCTTTAGATTTTAATTAGGTTTTAAAAGAAAATAATTTTGGAAAAAAATAAGGGAGAACAAATACTAAAAAAATATTTTATACGAAAAGTTATACAAATAAAATCATACGTGCAAAACACGTAAAATCATAAAAATCTCATAAATCAAATCTAGGATGTTACAACACTCTCTCCTTAGATAGTTCTGTCCCCGGAACTACACTTAAAGAGTGAGAAAACAAGAATACAACAAAGAGATAAGAAAAGAAAGAAAAGAAGATACCAATCACACAAAGAGCTCAGGATGATCCTTCATCATCCTCTCCTCAGATTCCCAAGTAGCCTCTTCAACCAACTGATTTCTCCACACTACTTTGACCATCGGTATCGTCTTGTTCCACAAGACTTTCTCCTGACGATCGACAATCTCAACCGGAAGCTCAATGTAACTCAGATCCAACTGCAAACCCTCCGGCACTTCAGGCAAATGGTGACTAGGATCTGGAATGTAACCTCTCAGCATAGACACATGGAAGACATTGTGCACCTGAAACAACTCTTCCGGCAACTCTAACTGATAAGCAATTTTTCCAATCCGCTTTAATATCTTGTATGGGCCTATGAGCCCCGGGGCTAACTTTCCACCTCTGCCGAAGCCAAATCACACCCTTGCTAGGTGAAACCTTCAGAAAGACGAAGTCACCAACCTCAAACTCAAGGTCCCTCCTCCGGTTGTCTGCATAGCTCTTCTGCCTACTCTAAGCATCCACCAACCTCTTCCTGATCAGATCGATCTTTTCAGAGGTCTGCTGCACAATCTCAGGCCCAAACATCTGCCGCTCTCCAACTTCGAACCAACAAACAGGTGTTCTGCATTTATTTCCATACAGAGCTTCGTACGGCGCCATCCCAATACTAGTCTGAAAACTGTTGTTGTAGGCAAACTCTACCAAAGCCAAGTACCTTTCCCAACTGCCTCCAAAGTCTAGTACACAACACCGAAGCATATCCTCAAGAATACGATTGACTCTCTCGGTCTGCCCATCGGTCTGAGGATAAAAAGCAGTGCTGAAATCCGTCTTGGTACCCAAAGCCGTCTGAAGACTCCTCCAGAAATGCGAAGTAAACCGCGCATCCCGATCAGACACAATGGTTAACGGAACACCATGAAGTCTGAAGATCTCACCAACATACAGCTTAGCCAATTTGTCCATCGACGAAGTGAGTTTCATCGCCAAGAAGTGAGCGGACTTGGTTAGTCGATCGACTATGACCCAAATCGCATCATTGCCCTTAGAACTCTTGGACAAACCCTTGATGAAATCCATATGGATGTTATCCCACTTCCATTCCGGAATAGGTAACAGTTGCAATAGACCTCCGAATTTCTGATTCTCGGCTTTGACCTGCTGACAGATCTCACACCTCGCCCCGAACTCAGCCACATCCCGCTTTAGACCTGACCACCAGAAATGCTGCTTAATGTCCTTGTACATCTTAATACTCCCAGGATGTACTGACAAAAGAGTAGCATGTGCTTTCTGAAGAATACTTTCTTTCAAGTCTGACAGTTTCGGAACACACAGCCTCTCTCTAAACCACAGCACCTCATCCCTGATCTGAAACTCGAACAACTTGCTAGCACTGACCTGCTCCTTCATCTTTTGAATCTCTGCATCTTCCTTCTGAATTGCGATAATCCTTTCGTTCAACGTTGGTTGAAGCCTTAACTGAGCTAAAGATGATCCCAAGCCTTGCAGAACGACTTCAATACCAGCCTGATCCAACTCCTCTGCCCGCTACCTCTGAGTTGTGATCAAACTAGCCAGACTGCTCTTGCGGCTAAGTGCATCAGCAACAACATTAGCCTTCCCAGGATGGTACTTAATCTCCGGACGAATGTCTTCAAGCACCTCCAACCATCTCCTTTGCCTCAGATTCAAATCTTTCTGCTAAAGATGTACTTCAAGTTCTTGTCGTACGTGTACATGTTCAATTTCTCACCATACACGTAGTGTCTCCGTTGCTTCAAGGCAAAAATAATCGCAGCCAACTCCAGATCATGAGTCGAATAATTCTTCTCATGCAGTCATAGTTGCCTAGACCCATAAGTGATCACTTTTCCTTTTTGTATTAAGACACAACCAAGCCACGATGTGAAGCATCGCTGTAGACATCGTACTCAACACCTGCTCTAGGCAAAGCCAAAATGGGAGCAATAGTCAGCCTCTCTTTCAACTCCTGAAAGCTTGCCTCGCACTGTTCGGTCCACTTAAAGTTCACATTCTTCTTGGTCAGACCAGTGAGCGGCACGGCTATCTGAGAAGCCAGCTCATGTAACAGGAAGAGAGAACCTCCTAGAGCTCTTGTACTACTATAAATAAGGCCCTCTGGCCAACCTTGTAAGATATCAGAAATCCTTTCTTCTTCTTTTCTTTTGTGAGTAAGAGTGCTTGTTTTTCAGGTTTTTGTGTGCTTCTAATTGGTATCAGAGCCCTTGGTTGCTTGTATATCCCAGTTTAAAGTTGAGAGTCCTCTGTACTATATTATAAGTTCTATCTTTGTATTTGCAATAAGTAATGATAGGCTAATTTCCTTGAGCGTATTTTATATTTGCTTATAGCTTTTCCATGATCTAATGTGATCTTCATTAGCTCTCTTCCATTAGTCCGTACACCTTATGTAGGAAACGAAATAAGATTGTGCTCTATCTCTGTACTAGTAGAAGCTTGTGGTATTGATCCGTTACATCCAGAAGGGATTATTGGATTTATCAGCCGTTAGGCAGATTCGAGGCTTAACCCTGCTATAAATCCACGGTAAGGGATACTAGAAGCAGAGATAAGGGTCAAAAAGGATTAAAGGATAGAGAGATTATAAAGATAACATTAAAACTAGAGATTAAGCTATAACCAAATATAGAATATGTTCAACCTTTTTTCTCACCATGAGTAATCCTCCTATTATTACCGATGACACCCATAGGTGTTACCATAATTTAAACAAAGAACAATATGACCACTATGTTCATCTTCCAACTAGAGGTTCTGAGCAAAAGGGAATCTTTAATTATATAGTAGATCTCTTACATGAGATCAAAGAGGAAATAAGTAGTATAAAAACAGTATATCAACCTAAAAAAATAAATAATGAATTTAAACTATCATGTTTATCTAAACCACAAATAAATATGGTAAAATATTCGCTAGAAGAAAAAAATAAAATTGATCTGACAGACTTAGATAAAATTTATTATGATGTTTTTAACGAATTACAACAAAAGGAACTATCTGGAGTAATAGATAGTATAGACGTTTATGCATATTATGAAAAACATACTCATGCAATAAATTATTGGCAATACCATGGATTTCCACAAGATTCAGAGTCTGAACAAGACTATACCTACCAATTGGAGGAAAATCTGGATTCCACATAATCCAATTCCGACACATCGAAAAAATTACAGTACGCAATACGTACAAACGGAGCAGGAACCAGTGGTGGTTCTAGTTTATACTTACCACACCCTGAAGGATTTGTTCCTCCAAATCCTCAACCTGTTTTTGTTCCACAACAACCTCAAGAATCGATCAATCAAACTGTACCACCTCAGGATGAAGAAATGGCAGAAAGCCAGAATCCTAACAGAACACAGTTTCAAACAAGATCCAATTTAATCAATATTCATTCTTCGAGAAAAGCTAAACAAGCAGTCTCTTAGAATGAAACGTCTGGCATGATTTTAAATATAGATCATGTTCCACATAAAAAATTAAAAAAGACATTATTAAACTGGTTACAAAAAATGAGTGGAATTGCTTATATTCTTCCTCAAATGTCTGTACCAGATTTTTTAATGCATGCTTCTAGTTATTGGGAAGGATATGCGTTATGGTGGCTCACAAGCCTAGAAAATACTAATGAGAGCTCTTGTACTACTATAAATAAGGCCCTTTGGCCAACCTTGTAAGATATCAGAAATCATTTCTTCTTCTTTTCTTTTGTGAGTAAGAGTGCTTGTTTTTCAGGTTTTTGTGTGCTTCTAATTGGTATCAGAGCTTCCGAGGTCTTAAGCTGTCTCGAGATCGTCTCAAACCTACTGGCTACACCCTCCACAGATTCTCCGGGGTCCTAGTAACCATCGAGGGAGTCATCACTCTTGATGTAACCACTGGCAAAGCCCCAACAACCCGAATAAAACCAATGGATTTCATGGTTATCGACATAAAGGGTGCATACAATGCCATCCTTGGCTGGCCCGGCCTAGCTGCACTTCACGTCGTTCCCTCAGTTTTCCATATGTAGATGAAATTCCCTACCGCGGCGGGGGTGGGAGAAGTCAGGGGAAGCCAAGAGACTGCTCAAAAATGTTATATGACTTCGATGGGGGGTCCGGTCCTTTCCCTTGAAACTATAGAGCTCCCCCAAGGGGGCAACCAAGCCATCTCAAAGCTAGTAGATGAGTTAGAAGAGCTTCCCTTTTAAGAAGGAGACCAGACCAGGATGTTCCAAGTGAGCACAGTCCTCCCTCGCCAAGTCAAAGGAGACATTATTCAATGCTTAAGGGGGAACAAAGACCTGTTCGCCTGGACCGCTGCCGATAATCCTGGTATATCAGAAGAATTGCCCATGCACCGTTTCAGCATAGCCCCTGAAGATAAACCTGTCCAGCAGAAGCATCACAAATTTGCCCCGGACCAACAATCGGCCATTAAAGAGGAAGTGGATAAACTTCTGGCGGCTCGGTTCATCCAAGAGGTCAGCTACCCCAAGTAGCTGTCCAACATTGTAATGGTAAAAAAAGGCTAACGGGAAATGGAGAATTTGCATCGACTTCACAGACCGGAACAAGGCATGTCCAAATGACCCGTTTCCCCTTCCTAGCATCGACGCCCTAATAGACACCACTTCTGTTCATGACCTGCTAAGCTTTATGGATGCCTTCTCCGGATACAATCAGATCAGAATGTCGCCCCCCTCCCCCCCTCGATATTCCAAAGGCCTCTTTCACAACAGATCAAGGCCTTTATTGTTACCGTGTCATGCCCTTCGGATTAAAGAACGCCGGAGAAACCTATCAGTGCCTCGTCAACAAGGTCTTCAAGGAACAGATTAGAAGGAATATGGAAGTTTATGTGGATGATATGTTGGTGAAGAGCCTTCGCAAGCAAGACTATGTGATTTGTAACGCCCCAAATTCCAAACACAGGTAATTCATAGCAAATATAGGATCTTTTACTTCAAATTCGTACAAAAATACAAGGAATTTAAAACCTTTTCATTTATAACATCATTCTTTACATCAGAACAGCAAAAATAAATAAGTACATTACATATATAATAATGAAATCTCTTCAATCTTGTGACATCTCTCACAATGACTTCAAATCCATGCCAAAACCAATCCTGCAGCTAGGAAACTGTGGGCACGTTAGTTGCATACAACTGATGCAACGCTATAATACAGCGATTCTTCTTCTTTAGCAAACACAAACTTAAATGCGAAACAGAAATATGGGAAATGACTATCCTAAACATGTTAGTGTATGATATGAACTTAATGCCTAATGTAGACATTACACTACGATGATACTAATGCACACTTGTTCGGATTCTATGCATCTCATACTACATAGATCTGAGGGCAAGCCCTTATCGTACTCCTTATTACAGGGTTCAATCCCTTATTATGAAATTCTATGACGGTGATGAAAACAAGATTTAGACCTTCCACAAGTATAGGTTCCAGTCTCGGAGTACATCCGTCTGACCATACAGAACCCTCATCACATAAACATCCCGTAAGTGTCGCTCTAGCTTAGAACACTGGAGACTCGTCTCCCTTCCGCCCGACTATACATAATCCCGGAGTACATCTGCCCGATTATTCATAGTCCCTGAAGTAATTGAGACTCATCTCGCATAAAACTCGTAGTCCAGGAATACATCTGCCTGACTGTAACCATAGTCCCGGAATACATCCGCCCGACCATGTTGAGCCCAGTCCTGGAATACATCCGCCTAACTGTAACCATAGTCCCGAAATACATCCACCCGACCATGTTGAGCCCAGTCCTGGAATACATCCGCCCGACTGTAACTATAGTCCCGGAATACATCCGTCCGACTATATAGATCCGTCTCACTCACGTTTGCTCAAGCTTCATCACACCTCCTTTTCTAGTGCATGTCCTTAAGTTCAAACATAAAAATAATATCACTTAGAGCTAGCTTATCCACCGGACTTAAATCAAACACTAAGAATGTTAGCTCACACTGGCTACTTCTCAAAGAGAAAGTTAACCCACACTGGCTACTTCTCAAATTTTCACATATCATAACCTGCCGACATTCTAGGTCTCGCTCAGTCTCTAGAATCCAACCATCTCAGCATAGAGATCAAATAGGTTACATCTAACCTCTTATAAAAATTTCCATTCATTAAACATCTTTTAACTTATTTTATCCATTCTCTTTGCTATTATCAATCATGCAGTAACCAACTTCTTATAGCAACATTCAATAACACTTGATAAGTTAAAACTCTTATAAACATCACATGTTTAATATTTCAACTTCATCCTTTAATTATCTTTTAATCCCTTATAAGGTACATCTTACTAACATTCCAATTTTAAATCCAATTTTATATGTTGTAAAAGTTTTAGGACAACTAGATAAAAGACATCAACCTAATAGTGTTGTAAAAAACATATACATTCCAATACTACTTCAAAAATAGATTTATTAGTTTCATAGGAATCATAAATGAGTTTACTACAACTTTGTAGTTAAGAACATATAAAATCATCCTCAATTACTTCGTCTAAATTCATTTGCAAAACAGTACGTTCAAAATCTGAAAACTGCAGCTCATGGTACTTGTAAAAATCATAGAAAATTTTATACTTCATGAAACATTGTGTTCTTTAGATCAAATTAAAGGTATAAAAGTCTACGATAACTTTGTAGTTATAAGTTTCCCCAAAATATTGGGTCTATAACCTTGAATTCTTCGAAATCTACAGTAGGGTAGAAATGATAAATAGACTGCCACTGTTCAATCTTATAAAATTCATTATAAATTCAGTTCTTCATGAAAAAAATAATTTCTTAGACTCTAAATAAAAGTTAAAGAATCTACTTCAACTTCTTAGTTGTGACCTTTCTTAAAATACTGCATCTTAGATGCCAAAATGATCAAAATTTGAAATGTAAATAAGTTTCCAGCAACTAGCCAACTGGCAACTAGTCCTAAGTTTGAATTTTATTAAAATAGTAAACAATATCCAAATATTATGAAATTTTAAAGAAAAGTTCTTGACATATACGAGATGCTCCTATAAAATTTTTAGCTCTAGATTCCATCTAGTTTATTGGTTATGATTTTTTGAAGTGTAACTAGAACTTAAAACAGAACCTTTTGCAAATGCCCCCAAATCAACCATATTATAATTTCACACATTCAATCAGCAACAAATAATCTAAATATGAATGTCCAATCTATGTAAGTTATCATGCATCTAACAATTCACACATGTCCAGCATTTTATTATTAAATATATATTAAAAAGTTGAAGAAACACTGACCTCAACTGTAGAATTCCTAGTAGTAGAATCCTAGAGAATAATGCTTCAAAGCTCCAAGCTCCCTAAAAAATGGCCGGCCTCTGCCTGGCACAACCCACAAGCTCTTCTCCCTCTTTCTCTTTTGTGTTTTGTTTTGAGTTCTGTTGTTCATGACATAAGTAGGGACTATTTATATGAAAATTATGTGGTGAAAATAGCTCCCCACTTCCCAAAATAACTCCACATTTCCCACTAACTCACACCACTTTCCTTCATTCTCAACCATGGTAAGAACACGTACACGTGTAGTCAATGTGTGTGCACACTCTTTATACAAATTTTACAATTAATTTTTATTAGGTTAGATATATGTGTTACACATGGCAAATGTACCAAACTAACTATATTTTAAATGCTCACTTTAGTGCACAGAAAATCAATTATGAACTTTAAATTAATTTTAGTGGGCTAGAAAATGGATTTAGGCATAATGGATTTAATTAAAAATAAATCACACAATTGTGACTAGAAAAATGAAGAAAAAATGTCCATGACTCAAGAAAATTTTAGGAACCAACACATACATTGCAAATGTGTGCGTTACACGTAAAACAAATATTCAAATACGAAATAGATTTTATCAACATAGAAAACCCGTGCACCACACGTATAAAAATATGTTTGAATAAAAAATAGAAGAAAATGAATTTCAATTTATAATACGAATTCGAACAAGTTATAAAAATAAATGGTTGAAATATGTAGGAATTTTATAATATTACATGTAACAGTAGAAAATACGTAATCGACACGTGTATTGAAAGCACATGCAATTCACATAAAAATAGAATATTAAATATTTGATTTAAAATTTAAATTCAAATACATAATCGGATTTGAAAGAATATATATATATATAGTAAAAAGGATATGAGCAACTTGTATATATATATATATATATATATATATATATAGTAAAAAGGATATGAGCAACTTGCTCATTTCGTAAATGAGCAATTGATTATGTGGCATGCATGTGATACATTGGACAACTAACCCTTTTAAGGATTTTCCAATCACATGTATGCCACATCATCAATTGCTTATTTACTAAATGAGCAAGTTGCTCATACCTTATATATATATATATATATATATATATATATATATATATATATATATATATATATATATATATATATATTTTGTCATAACTGAATTTTGAGAAGTGTTTCATGATCGATCTTCAGGAAGCATTCGACGTCTTGCGGAAGCACAAAATGAGGCTCAACCTGTCTAAGTGTGCCTTCGGGGTCTCGTCCGACAAATTCCTGGGGTTTGTGGTCAGCCAAAGGGGCATAGAAGACAACCCAGAGAAGATCCGAGCTATATTGAATATGGCTCCCCCGTCCACCGTCAAGGAAATACAAAGACTCACAGGGCGTCTCGCTGCTATAGGGCATTTTCTCTCTAAATCAGGAGAAAAGTGTCACCCATTCTTCACAGCTCTAAGAGAGGCAAAAGGCTTTGAATGGGGACAATCCTATCCGGAATCTTTCGACCAACTCAAGGTGTACCTAGTCAATCCCCTGCTCCTGAGCAAGCCCAAACCAAGAGAAGTCTTCTATCTTTACCTCGCCACATCAGATCAAACCCTCAGTTCCGTCCTGCTAAGGGAAGAAGACAAAGTCTAGAGGCCAATCTACTATGTGAGTAAAGTCCTCTGGGATGCCGAACTCTGCTATTCAAAGATAGAGAAGATGATCTATGCCCTGATCATGACTGCCCGCAAGCTCCGCCAGTACTTCCAAGCCCATTCATTGGTCGTTCTTATTGACCAACCTCTCAAGTAGGTATTGCATAAGCCGAAGAGCTCGAGGCGTCTTATGAAGTGGTCTATCAAATTAAGCCAACACGACATAAGCTGCTAGCCGAGGACTGCTATTAAGGCTCAAGCCCTTGCAAAATTCATTGTGGAATGCACTATCCCTGACTCAACCGAGGAAGGTGAAGAGCTCCCATTCTGAAGCATTTATGTTGATGGATACTCATGTGTTGAAGGAAGTGGAGTGGGGGTCATCCTAGCCGGTCCCGACGACTTCATTCTCCAGTACTAACTTCGTATAAACTTCCAAGCATCTAATAATGAAGCGGAGTATGAAGCTCTAATAGCCGGACTATTCTTGGCCCGTAAAGTTGGCGCTCGGCGCGTCAAGATGTTTAGCGACTCCTAGTTAGTGGTAAATCAAGTTTCAGGAGAGTACGGGACCACAGATAACTGAATGGTTAAGTACCTATCCAAGGTCTGGGAGCTACTAGCCACCTTTCAAGAGGCAAAAGTCATCCGTATCCCCCGCGAAGAAAATGGGCAAGCAGATGCCTATCAAAATTGGCGTCCTCTTCCCTCTAGGGACTAGATCGAACCTTTCTAATTAATGTCCTCCTGATGCCCAGTATTAAAGAAGAGAATTTCGAGCTCATGGTAATACCTCCCCAGCACGCGGGGAGAACTGGATGAAGCCTCTATTAAAATTCCTCGAAAAGGGAATCCTCCCCCCAGACCCTAGAGAAGCCAAGAAGGTTAGAGCAAGAGAAGAGCGATATACACTCATTAAGGGGGTCATGTACAAGCGCTCCTACACTCCGGTGGATAGCAGACCCTACTTACGGTGTCTTTCCCTCGAAGAAGCCCAATACGCACTCAGAGAGGTCATGAAGGGGTTGGGGGCGCCCATATAGGATCCAGATTTCTCGCCCGTAAAATCCTGAATCATGGATACTTCTAGCCCATACTTTTAAGCAACGCCCAGCAACATGTCTGATAATGTGCTCCCTGTCAAAAGTTCTCATTCATCCAGCGGGCGCCTCAAGCTGAGCTCTCTTCCTTATCCAGTCCGATCCCCTTTGCCATGTGGGGGATGGAATTGCTCGGGACCTTCCCTCCGGTGCATGGTCAGAAGAAATTCCTTGTTGTCGCAATCGATTACTTCTCCAAATGGATTGAAGTCGAGCCCTTGGCGATAATCACGTAAAACAAAATCCAGCAGTTCTTTTAGAAGAACATCGTTTGTCAATTTGGTATCCCCCGGATCCTAGTAACTGACAACGAGACTCAATTCACAAGTGTAGCTTTCCGCAACTTCTGTATGGACCTCGGCATCCAGCAGCGATTCTCTTCGATATCCCACATGCAGTCCAACGGTCAGGCAGAGAACGCCAACAGAAAAATTCTCACTGGCACTAAGGAGAGACTTGACAAATCTGCGAAAGGGATGTTGGTTGAACAGTTCCCCAATGTGCTCTGGAGCTATCACACCACCAAGAGAACCCCGACGGGAGAATCCCCCTTCAACTTGACATATGGCTCTGAAGCCCTCATTCCACTGGAAGTTGGTCTGCCCTCTCCTCGCTTGCTCGCCTTCAATGAAGACCAGAATTCCTACAACCTCTGGGGCAACCTCGACCTCATTGATAAGATCAGAGAAAGAGCACCCATTCGCCAACAGATCTACCAGCGCAGAGTCGAACAGTCATACAATAAGAAGGGCCGCCCCACAAACCTTAAAGAAGGAGACCCGCTTCTTAGAAGATTAGCAATCTCCTTCCAGCAAAAAGGGAAAGCTAGCTTTGAATTGGGAGGGACCATATAGGATCTCCAAAGTTGTCTGCCTTGGGGCATATCAAATTGAAGACCCGGGGGGAAATAGGGTACTAAGAACTTGGAACGTCGTACTCTTGATGAAGTACCAAGAAAGATAGCCCCTCTATTCTGCTATTGTTGTATTCTAATAAGTCCAATGCTCACAGCACGGCCAAAACATGTAATAAAAGCTCGCAACTTAGAAGCAGCCATTTAGTTTATCTTTTATAAAAAGTCTTAGTTTATTTTTCGGTTCAAATTGTTGTTCCAACCTAAAATATACTTGTGTGATTTCACAACCAAAACACTCTTAAAACGATAATTTCGGAGTCCAACACTTGGTTTGACGCCACTTTAGCCATTTGTAGACAAGCAAGTGCGGAGTAGCTCACCATTCGGAATTGCTCCCATTACTATTGAAACTCTTAAAATGAAAAGTTCGGAGTCCAACACTTGGTGCCACGCCACGTTAGCCACTTGCAGACAAGCAAGTGTGGAGCAGCTCACCAATCGGAATTGCTCCCACAACCGTTGAAACTCTTAAAACGACAAGTTCGGAGTCCAACACTTGGTTTAATGCCGCTTTAGCCACTTGCAGACAAGTAGGTACGGAGCAGCTCACCATTCAGTATTGCTCCCACACTATTTGAACTCTTAAAACGACAAATTCGGAGTCCAACACTTGATTCCACGCTGCTTTAGCCACTTGTAGACAAGCAAGTGCATAGCAGCTCACCATTTGGAATTGCTCCCACAACTATCAAAACTCTAAACATGACAAGTTCGGAGTCCAACACTTGGTTCCACATCGCTTTAGCCACTTACAGACAAGCAGGTACGGAGCAGCTCACCAATTGGAATTGCTCCCACAACTGTTGGAACTCTTAAAACGACAAGTTTGGAGTCCAACACTTGGTTCGACGCTGCTTTAGCCACTTGCAGACATGCAAGTGCGGAGCAGCTCACCATTCAGAATTGCTCCTACAACTGTCGAAACTCTAAAAACGACAAGTTCGGAGTCCAATACTTGGTTCGACGCTGCTTTAGCCACTTGCAGACAAGCGGTACGGAGTAGCTCACCATTCGGAATTGCTCCCACAACTATTGGAACTTTTAAAATGACAAGTTCGGAGTCCAACACTTGGTTCGACGCTTGTAGACAAGCACGTGCGGAGCAACTCACCATTCAGAATTACTCCCGCTGTTGTTGAAATTTGAAAACAAAAACTCACAGTACAAACGTGGTAAGATTTTATAAAGAGAAGATTCACAGAAACATTGCTTATTCCATAAATAAAACATTGGGAGAATCTTATTCCATAACAAGAATCCGGTTACAATCTTTATTAAGACATAAGCCTCTACAAAATTACAAAAGTCTCCCTAACTTCTTCTAAGAAGAGAGACGCTCCTCTTAAGAGAAACGCGTGGCCTGCGGTTCTTAGCTACCACATGAGTGCTATTCCGGCCTCTAGAGCCCCCTGAGGAGATCTCTAGACCCACGAGCCGAGTCGTACCTTCGGGGCCTATCGTTCTTGTCGCCTCTCCAACTGACGACCCACCAAACGAACCAACCACTCAGCTCTGAGCGTCCCCTGGATTTCGCAGGACTTCAGGTAAGTGTAGGGCCAGTTCATGGAACGATCTCCCTTGGGTGTGTTCTTCACGCGAACAAGAAGTGCTCCTGACGTTACCACAATTTAGAAGTCATTTTAGCCGATGCATTTCAGTCTCTAGTTCGACGATCCTCTCTAAGAGAATTGTCCCCCACTTTGAAGGTTAGACGAGGTGCACTCCCCATAGAAACTTGAGAACTGCTCTCTTGAGATGAGCCACTTCCATGCTCCTCTCGAGCACTACATTCCTCAACTCGTCCCTTTCATTGGTAGCAGAGAGTAAGAATTGGCGAAGGAGCTTAACCCTCGAAAATTCTCTAGTAATCATTTCCCCCGAGGGATGATCTTCTACACCCATTGGAGGCACCTCTCGGGAGACATCCTCCTTACACCTCGCTTCTATGTCCCCCTAAGACAATACTCATCTCAAATGGACAAGTTCCGTCTTCGGTTTAAAAAGACTCTCTCTCGAGCGGCTAAGTCCCAGTTCTATAGCTTGAAGTTTGGTTCGATGGCATTTGATTTCAATCGAGTAATGACCACCTTTGTCATACAAGAAAACCTGCTGATGAAAGTAAATTATAGATCACTCCAACAAAAACAACCAAGTCACAAGATGCAAAAAAATGCAAAAAAGAATCAAACACCGTGCGAGACGAGAATGAAGCAAGTTTTCATTGCAATGCAAAGATACAATAAAGCAGTGGCCAGTCCGCTATTAGGCATCTATACATAAGCAAAAAACCAAAAAAAAAGAGACAACTGATTAAGAGAGGATTCAAGGGCCCACCTCGGCCGACTGATCCACAGGGGGAGTAGACTCGTGACTGATCTCGACCTCCTTCGGAACGACAACTAAGGTGTATTTAGGGTTTGCTACAACAATCTTCTCATCCTCCTCCCCCCTTATCCTCGTCCTCAGGCACAAGATCGTACAGGGAGTATCCTGAGTGATCGAACCCCGGGACGCACAATTCGACGTGTCGAAGAGCCCTATCATACGAATGCACCATGTTCGAGGCCAAATGATCCTTGACTTTACCTCGCCGCCTTCACCGCATCCTCCTTCTTTTTCATGGCCTTCTCCCTCACCTCAGCTAGAAGAGCCATCCCTCGGTTCGCTCTCTCCTTCTCTTGGGCGACCTGGTCGTTGGCCTTCGCCAAGGCTGACTCCAGCCAAGCAATTTGCGATGCCTGGGACTCTGACAAGCACGTCGCCTCTTCTAACGCCTTAGTTGTGTTCGCCCGCTCGACCTGGTCACGGTCACTCGCAGCCTTCAGCTCCTTCTCTTGCTATGAAACTCGCTTCAACAAGTTGCTGAAGTGGCAAGTGATCTACAAGAGATGAAACGTGCAAAGTTACAAAGGGAAATACTGACTCTAGTAAATCATAAAAAAGCTAAGTGCCAAGACAAATTAATTGAGATCTTACCACCATGTTGGCTCTGGCAATCTCCAGAGCATTGTCGCCCCCGAACTCGCTGTCATGGCAGCTCTATCCTTCGGAGTCGGGAGATGTTGAACCTCTTGCATGCAGGTGGCAGAGTCCCCGAGGAACCCATTGTGTATCATACCATGCCAATCGGAGACGAACAACTTCTTGTGCTCCTCCATCAGAATCGCCTCCACCGTCGCGGTATGTGTCACGCCCCGCTTCCCAAGAAGAGAATACGAAATACGGATACGTGACTAAATCCAGTGAATGATTTTAATCATCCATAAGCTGTCAGGATCGTTACAACATTTCACAGGAATAATAGAGTAATAAGCAAGGAGAAGTCAACCACGCATGTATAAATGAATTAATATACCAACAGAATTTACTTGAACAAAATTTAATAATTCTTAAATAAATCAGATCTGAACAAGTTAATAATTCTGGGTCACATTGCCCAATATAGAATTCATGTAGCAGATACATTTATTCAAAATAAGCAACAAGAAATAATAATAATAGCAAGAACTCCAGCATCTAAAATCTCAGATCACCTACTCCATTTGGCAGCTGATCACCATAATCTGCAATTTAATAAATTGCAGGAAAAGGGAAAAGAAAACAAACGCTCGTCAATGCAAGTTACGGGCCGCTTGTAGTGCAGGCACAAGTACAGGAAAAGAATAAACGAATATAGAGTAACAGCGAAAGCAAGTATAGCATGGAAAAGATGTGACAACAAAATAGAGCAACTAACTCTAAGTCAAGAACAGAACAAGTAGCATGGCAATGTAATTAGGTGCAAGTGGCTTGTAACAAGTGTCAAGTAATCAAGTATCATGTACAAGTAGCAAGTAGCAAGTGTCAAGTATCAGGTATCATGTTCAAGTCTTGTATTATATCTATCTAGGTAGCACTTCATGCGTCCCATACTTTTACCACATGGTTGCTACATTCATACAAATTACGTTTAGATCGAGTGGTGGGTTTCTTTAGGGACGTGTACTCAGGCGTCAAGTAGCAAGTAACCAGTACAAGTAACAAGTAACAAGTAACAAGTAACAAGCACGAATCACGGAATTGTGAACTCATGGCATTATATAGTAATAACAAGCATGAATCATGTAGTCATAAAACATGGCAGCATATAGTAATAACAACCATGAATCATGTAATCATGAAATATGACAGCATATAGTAATAACAAGCATGAATCATGTAATCATGAAACATAGCATCAAGTAACGGGAACACGGGCCTCTTCTGAGTACACATACCTATATTGTACACTTCTAAGGTCTTTCCCTTAACCTGGGGTATTCCCTAGTATGTATAGTATCATAAAATAAGGTTTTGTAATTTTTCAACATAGATAGAATAGTCAAGTTAAATGAGGAAACAGCAAGATACAGTAATTTTGTAAATCTGAAATCATAAACACAGCAGTACTAAAACAACAATAGATTACAAAATATACATCGAAATCTAGATCCGTCGAAAGGGTGATAAAATAGATACAGTAGGCTACAATTCATATTCACAAGGTTTTTATAAAAAGCAAATAGAATCAGGTCGAAATTATGTTTCTTTATTGAACAGTATGAAAATTCTGCAAGTATAGTAGTTGTTTGCAAGCATAGAATAGTTTATAAAAGTCATAAATTAAATCCACAAAAATTAGGGGTTAATCCCAATCAAGTCTAGTTGTAATCAGCAAAATATTGGATCAAAATATTACCTTTAGCATCAGTATAAAAATAAATTACTCTCCAGAATTCACATAAAACCAAATCTGTAATTTTTCTACACCTCTGTAGTAAAACAGAAATAACTTGCAACACACAAATCGAAACTGAGATCTGTCAGAAATTCTGGAAAGTAAAAAAAATTCTCTATAATTCATATTCACATATATTTTTCATATACTGACTTTAATAGGGTCTAAGATACTGAAGAAGAACGGGGTAACAACAAGGACATAATTATTCTTCATGCATAAAATTAATTAGATCATATGAAACACATCCAAATCACAACAAAACATGAAATAGGGTATACTATATGTCCAAGCAACATGGTATAGGATATTTAGCAAGTCTACACCAAGTTATACTATGACTAACACAATCAAGCATACGACATTATACGAACAACATACATGTATACATCAAGAAGTGATCATCTCTATGTTATTTCAAGTCGTGTGTGTAATGTGACAACTATGGGTGGGTCAACACATAGAGACAAGATATAACAAGGGTTTTGCACAAGAATTGTCTCTAGAACACAACTACACTACAGACGGTATTTAGTACTTATATTACACAACAAAAAGAATACAAGTTACTTGCCTTATAGATAACGACCAAAACGACAAAGCAAGAACAAGAATAACGAGAATGGATTCCCGGGCACGAACTCAACAAATGAATAAAGAACCCAAACACGACTCACGAACAACAAACTACGAGCACCCGAGATCACATGCAAACAAAGCAACACTCGCACACAAGAGGGAGAAAGAGAGGCCGGGTGGACGAGGGAATGGCGACGACAGCAAGTGCTGCGCTGCATCTGCTGTAGCTTTGGTGCAGGCTTGCATTGCTGGGTCGAGGAGGCACTGTGGCTGACATCGGTGCGAAGGGGAGAGGGGGCTGGCACCGGTGTGGCGCCTGGTGTTCGGGTCGAGCACTGCAGGGGAACGCGATGAGCACAGGGTGTAGGGGGAGATCGGGATGAGGGATGAAGAGGATGAGAGGTCGGTGCAGTGGGTTGGCTTGGAGGTCAGGGAAGCACAGGGTAATAGTCGGGATAGGGTTCAGAGTAGATGAACAGGTGAAGGGGATGAGTAGATAGGTGGCTAGGTTAAGGTAGGAGAACAGGGAAATAGGTACAGTAGTATATATATATATATATAGATAGTTAGGGTTTTGTGCATATTGGTTTTGGGTTGGTGATGTAATGGGTATTTGGGTAACGGGTTTAATGAGGGTAATTATTGGGTTTGGGTGTGAAGGGGTTTAAATGGGTTAAATAGATATAATGAATTAAAGATCCACTAGGAATTTGAATAGGGTTTAAATCAAAGGATCCAACAACAGATATAAGAATAAAAGTAAATAAATAACATAGGATATGAACAATTTATAAGGAGGATCAAAATAATGGCCCGACCAACAGAGATGAAGTAATAGACTGACAATTGAATCAAGAAGATCAAATAAGAAGACAACAAATCAAATAGATGAATATATTGAAAAAGAAGATCTAATACATGGTTCAAAAGAGTCGGAGAAATACAATATGAATAAATACCCAAAAAGAAAAATACATCCAAAAAATACAGAAAATCGAAAACAGGGGTTACAGTAAGAGAAGGAGCTTCTAGTGCAAGAGTCGCACCGAGCGTGAATCCCCCGGAGGATGGGGCAGGAGAAGAAGAAAGGGGAGACTCCAAGTTCACTCCCGAAGAAGTAAGCGCCGAACCTCTAGCATCCTTCGCCGATGAACGCCTCGCGGCCGCTCTCTTGCTCTTCTTCTCCTCATGGGCTTTGCCGCTCAACCACGAGCATTTGGAGATCAGTGCTTTAAAGTCCATACCAACAGATCCTGCAAGACAAGTAGCAAAATGTTGAAGTGTGAAATGAAAGAAGATAAGATATCTACAAAAAATACATATCAAAGACGCATACTAGGGTTGATCGGACTATGACCCCCCTGAAGAGAAACTCCTCGGTTATATCCTTCCAACTTAGAGAAGGCTGAATCAGAAGCTTCATAACCATCCTGTCTTCCTCGGGACTCAAAACCGGTTCGGCCTTCGCCCTCCTCGGCACCTCGTCTCTCCACCTTGTGGGGATCGCCCACTGTTCGCGACTACGAATGAGGAACAATTTTTCTTTCCAAAACTTTATGGAATCGGGGTTATCGATCAGCTTCACCCCCCGACGAGGTGAGAGATAAAATCTATACTCCATCTTATTCTTCTGGTGAAGTCGGTAAAGCATTCTAATGAAGCTCAGTCGCAGCTCGACCCCTGCCGCTTGGTACTGAAGAACGAAGCCGTTGACATGCCTCTACATGTTCGGCATGTACTGAATCGGACTAAAGGCATATCACTTTAGAACCTCAGTCATGAAAGATGGAAGAGGAAGACGAAGACCTGCGAGAAAGCCGTCGAACGGAAAGAAGCAGGTATCGGGGGAGGTCAGCGTATAAGCCCTAATGCCCGACCCTGGAAGAAGAAGGCCGAACTCCCTCAGAATCATAAAGCACTCTTGAATACGACCTAAATCTTCCTTCGAAAGTATCAACGATATGACGTCAACCTCGGAATGCTCGTGTGGTCTGTTCTCCTCGTAGGAAGGGGCCATTCCGTAGACCACTCTTGACAAAAGGTCGGCCAAATAGTCTCGAACTCCACCTAGGTTCGTCAAAGGGCTCGGAAGCCTACCCAATGCCCCCGCTTCCCTTGTTCTCTCAACAACCATATTTACGAACACCGACTCCACCACCACCTTCCCCTTATCCAACCTCGGGGAAAGAATTACTTGTCGACCTCCACTATGGCTCGAGGGGAAGGTCTCGTCTCCCGAAGACACCCTAGACATCTTTGATGAAATATCTATATATAAACAATAAAAAAATATTTTTACCTTGATGTGAAAGCAACAACCGGAAAAGATCATCGGAAAAGTTTAATGCCTAGCCGCGACCGCTAACAGAGCCGCTCAGGAGAAGAAAAATTCTTTTTGAGAGTGGAAAGAAAAGAATGAAGGAGTGGGGGTGGTGTTGAGGTTTTAATAATGACAAGAGGCGTCGTATAAACTTCTTGGGCCCAAACAGTTGAAGAGGCCCACAATAATGGGAAGCCCAAACGACCACGAAGGCCCAACGGTGAGAAATCAAACAGGCTGGAATACCAAGCGACTGGTCAATGGTCAGCGGGACACATGTCGCCTCGTCGAACCATCTTCAGCGTTCGGTGGTAGGTGCCGAGCAAACGTGTCCCCGAACATGAAATCTCACAAAAGCCGTTGACTGGTCAACGGACACGTGTCGCCTAATTGAACCATCTTCAGCATTCGATGGCAGGCACCGACCAAAAGTGTCTCCGAGTGTGAAATCACACAAAATTCGTTGACTGGTCAACGGTCAATGGTCAGTAGGACACGTGTCGTCTTGCCAAACCATCTTCAGCATTCGGTGGCAGGCACCGAGCAAATGTGTCCCGAACGTGAAATCACAAAAGTCGTTGACTGGTCAACGGACACGTGTCGCCTCACCAAACCATCTTCAGCATTCGGTGGCGCGTTCGGTGGCAGGCGCTGAGCAAACGTGTCTCCAAGCATGAAATCAGAAAAAAGTCGTTGACTGGTCAATGATCAACGGTCAACGGGACAAGTGTCATCTCACCGAACTATGTTCAGAGTTCGGTGGCAGTCTTTGAACAAACATGTCCCCGAGCGTGAAATCACACAAAAGTCGTTGACTGATCAATGGTCAATGGTCAACGGACACGTGTCGCCTTGCTGAACCATCTTCAGCGTTCGGAGATAGACGCCGAGCAAACGTGGCCCCAAACGTGAAACCACACAAAAGTCATTGAGTGGTCAACGGTCAACAGGACACGTGTCGTCTCGCCGAACCATCTTCAGAGTTCGGTGGCAGTCTCCGAACAAATGTGTCCCTGAGCATGAAATCACACTAAAGTCGTTGACTAGTCAATGGTCAACGGTCAACGGGACATGTGTCACCTTGCAGAACCATCTTTAGCATTCAGAGACAGGCACCGAGCAAATGTGCCCCCGAACATGAAATCACACAAAAGTCATTGACTGGTCAACGATCAATGGTCAATGAGACACGTGTTGTCTTGCTGAACCATTTTCAGCGTTCGGTGGCAGTCTCCGAGCAAACATGCCCCCAAACAGGAAATCACACAAAGCCGTTGACTGGTCACCGATCAACGGTCAACCGTCAAAGCACACATGTCGCTTAGCCGATCAATCCACATCGTTCGGTGCCAAGAACCGAGCAAACTCGCCCCCAAACAAAAAAATGGAAGAAAAGCTCTGCCTTCCGATGCTTGCTTGATCATGATCAGCGGCTTAGATCTTGCGACGTCGCCTCCTCTATCATTAGCGCATCAGCGCGCGAGCTCGATCTTTGATTGATGCCTTAGATCGCGCCACGTTGCCTCTTCATCAGATCCCCTCATCATGGACACCCAATCTCATCTGCACGCGAGCCATCTTGTGATCTACAGTCGTAATTAAATCAAGATAATTTCTTTTATTTAATTCCTTTATTTAATTATTAAATTGAATTAATTATTAAAATTTCCAAAAAATAATTAAATATTCAAAACAAATTAATTAAAAATTCTAAAAATAATTATTAATTCGGAAAAATATTTTTGAATTCTTAAAAAAATAATTATTAATTAAAATTTTTGAAAAATTAATTATTAAAATTCAGAAATTGAATAAAAATTCAAAAAATGATTAAAAGATGGAAAAAAAATTGGAAAATTCACAAAAAGTCCATAAAATTCTAAAAATAATTCGAAGTATTGTACAAACTTAGGAAAGCATTGTTACACTCCAAGCGAGCCCTAAACATTCCTGAGAACGCCAATAAATTCTATGAGCCATTAAAAAGGGCGAACTACTCCTCAAAGGCTGTGAAACTCAGTCTTCGGGAGTGGGGGGCTTGTGATACGGGTAAAAATAGAAATAAATCAGGACCTTTCAAATTGGGCACAAATCTTAAAGCTCTCAGGGATAAAACAGTAATTTTGCCTATAAACGGGTCTGAAAATGGTTTGCTTTTATTGTTTCAAGAAGAATTAACATATCATCTGTTTGCTCCCACACCAAAATTAGCAGCAACAGATTGTTAATGAAATCTACATTTGAATTTATTATCATGGAGTTACACACTTCTTGAAGAACTTCATGATACTCCACATTACGTGTACAGTTATTAGTCTTTTCGGGCTTATTTGAGTTATCTGTCAATAATATCTTAAAGCCAAAACAAGAAGTGCAATGCAATAATGCTACATCTAATTGACCGTGTGTAAACACACGTCTTTTTAGATAAAACCCAACACTATGGAGAGTAGACTCTTATTTATTGTCATAGCAAATGCCAACTTTACAGGATATTGTTTCTTTCTAAGGACAAATGGCCATCTGGTTTTTGTAGGCGACATGCTCATTCTTTGAATCACAACTGTCTCACCTACATGCCTTCCCGTAATAATTGTAGTTATGATAATTTATTCTCTCATAGTATGAACAGTAAGACATGTCTTATTGCAAAGTCCTAAAGATTGATTCAAATTTCTCAGTAGTATAATCAATACTCCTTGCTTCAATTCTAAACAATGATTTGGCAGCCTGCTCATCTTAATTATATGTAGAAATTCTGGGGTATGCATATCTTGCTCATTTGTACCATTCATAGTATGATCGACCGAATCTGCACTTAAGTAGTTGAGCACTTGTCCAGGAACCATAGACAAAATATGAGAATTAATGGCATCAAATTCTTCATTAGTAGGTGCTAGAATAACACGTTTTTCAAGAAATGCTGAGTCATTATATCTAGATTCAATATTAGGATAAATCTAGTCTATCAAACCCTTTAGACTATCTGCAACTTTAATTAGAAGGTCATTTGATATTTGTATCCAATCCTTTTCAGAACTTCATCACAGGATGGTAAAACATACTGTCGACCATCACGTGCCCTGTCATTGATGATACGTATTCGCAGATTCATTGACATATGGTGTTGACATATATTTTCTCCTGGAGGACGAAGTAGATCTCTTGCACGTCGAAACATATTTACGTACAGATTAACTTCATCCAACAAATTTTATTGTTTCTCCATGAATTCTCTATCTATGTTATTGATGACCATATTTTTTGTATGATTTATACGTTGATCCAACTCATATAGACCATCATAGATGTACAATTGTGCAAATTTGGGTTCGACCCCTTCAACAGTAAGAAGAGAACCAGTCTAGTGATAATTTTATCCACTTATTTTGAAAGTATATGGACCACTCCCATCCATGACCCGCAAATCAAATTTTCCTCCCATCGATGTGAAGGAGAACAATTAATTATCAATTATGACCAAGTCCTTGTATTTTGACCGAGATTTGTTGTATTTTCCATCAAGAAGTTCCATAATAAACTGAGGTGACGATGGCAAGAAAGGTAAGGTAGCTAAACCTTCTCTACAACACAATTGAAAGCATGGGTGTCTGATCGATGATGTAGAAGAACTCTCTCCAATCCACATTTGAGCATGACTACTACATTCAACATCTTTCTTGCGTAAATAGGAACTTCGCTCGATATTTGGTTTATACCTTCTCACCATACCTATATAAAAGAATTTAAGACTGTTTACAATTTTATTAGAAATTATTTAACAGTGTTAAACCATATATAGGTACTAACTATTCGTACTTCTTATGGGCTGTACATCTTAACCTCTTCCAATTATAATTGCATAACCAATCTGAGCATCAAACATGCTGCATAATCAATTTTAGAATGAATTATAAAAAGGAGATAATTAATTATGTCATAAATTGTAAGAGAGAGACTTCATATTATTAATAGTTTGGGCATTACAGTGCAGTACCGTAACCCCTATTTTTTGTTGTTGTAATTTCTTGGTATTATTATTTATTTTATTCTTCATTGTTTCTTCTGAACCCCTGTAATTTTATTATTTAATAATAGATTTCATTATTTGTTTCCAACTCAAGTTTTGTCTCCCAATCTATTTAATTTTTCTATTGAAAAATTTTGTTGTTCATTCAATTCAAATTTTACTTGTTGGTATCCCCAATTAATCTAATTATAATCTTAATTTATTTATTTATTATTTTTCCCTGATTGGATTCTAAAACCAAAACCTTATAACAATTTCCCTATTGAAACCCAACCCGCTAACCCTTAACCCTAACCCTAACCCTATTATCTACTGTGCACCCCCCTCTTCATCATCCCGCCGCTCTCTCTCCTCTGCCCCTTCCCACAACCTAACGCCCCGAGCTCTCAGCCTCCATTCACCTTCTTCCACTCCATCTTTACTCTCATCCTCATCACCCATCGACAGCCCATCGCCTTCTTCCTCTGCCACCCCGAGAACCCATCGAAGCTTCAGTGCTCCCTGCCGAACCCATCGCTCGCGCCCTCGTTGACCCACCAACCACACCTCCATCGCCCCACCTACACCGCTCTCCCTCCCCGTCATCACCATCGACCACCGAACCCATCACCGTCCTCCTCCCTCCTCTATTTTTTCTTCCGAAATAGAGTGCTGCCATTCCCCCTACCTCCTCATCTTCCACCGCCATCACTGTCCTTGCCGTCGGCACCATGCCTTGCACCCCATCACCGTCCAGTCCACTGCCGCTCGCTATCCAGTTCATCGCAGCTGCCAGTCGCTGTCGAAGTCAAAGTCGATCCCATTGTTGCTGCTATGAGGTTCACTTTTTGATGTTGTGTGGCCCCGATTGCTGTTTGCTATTGTGATTGGATTGCTGGTTGCTTTGTTGCTGTTGTGTTTCTTTGCACATAGTGTGCACATGCTTTTGTGGGTACGTGCGTTGTACGTGAATGTAACCCCTGTTTTTCATTTTATGCATTTTTGGGTGTATTTTTTTCTTTTTGTGTATTCATTCACATTGTATATCTTTTTGGACTATGTTTTGGATCTTCATTTTCTATTTATCCATTTATTTGATTTGTCGTCTTCTTACTTGAGTTTCTTGGTTCTATTGCATTCTATTGTTTCGTCTCTGTTTGTTCGAGCTATTATTTTGAGCCTTATTCTATAATTGTTCTTTTCCTATTTTTTTATTTTTTTATTTTGTTCCCATCTCGTTATTTTGGATCTTGATCCTATTCTAAACCCTATTAAACCCATTTTAATTCCCTATTGGATCCACTAACCCGGTTTCCCACAACCCATTAAACACCTAACCCTAATCCCTGTATATATATACCTATGCATATATCCCTGTTCATCCCAAAATCCCCCCAGCCGTTTTTGTCTTCTCCATCCCTTTCTCCCGAAACCCTAGCCGACTTCTAACCCACTCCCGATCCCCTGTGCTCCTCCCTATCACCTCCCCAGTTTTCCTCCGGCCTAAAACCTACCCTCGTGCCCTGCTCTCCTCCTGTAGCGACGCCCTGCATCGCTGCCCTACCCCTGCGCCGCTCAGCCTACCACTTCCAGGCCCTCTCCCCGATACCCCGGTGCTCCTCCATAGCAACCTCTCGCCTTCAGCCGAGATTGCAGCAGCGACAGCGCCAGATGCCTCCCCTAAGTTCCCTGCTCGCAACCAGCAGTATTAGCAATAGCTGCGAGCATAGTGGTGCCATCGTTGTTCTCAGTACCCTCGACTGCACACACCCCTGCCTTGGTTATGGGTGTAGGAAATTGATCCCCAACTGCTCCTCTTGGTGTGCTTGCATTTGGATTCGTGGTCGTGTGTTCGCGGATTTATCGTTCGTTGTGTTTGTGTTCGTTGCCCAGGAATCCGTTCCCATTATTCTCTTTCTCTCCATGGGATTCATCGTCGATTATAAGGCAAGTAACTTGTATTCTTTTTGTTGTGTAATACAAGTACTAAATACTGCCTGTAGTGTAATTGTGTTCTAAAGACAAGTCTTGTGCAAATCCCCTGATATATCTTGTCTCTATGTGTTGATTGTCGGTAGTCGTCTCTAGTTGCACACACGATATGAAATTTAACTTAGATCTAATTAATACCTGTTGCATATATGTATGTTGGTTGTGAACCACAATATGATGTGTGAATCTTGCATGCTTGACGTGTTACTGGTAGTATATCCTGTTGTTGATCTGTTAAACACCCTATACCATGTTGCTTGGACATCTAGTATACCCTATTTCACGTTTTGTTATGATTTGGATGTGTTTCATATGGACTAGTTGATTTTATGCATGAATAATAATTCTGTCTTTGTTGTTACCCCATTTTTGTTCAGTATTTTAGACCCTATTATGGTCAGTATATGAAAATTATTTATGAATATGAATTATAGAGAATTCTGTCCACTTTCCAGAATTTCTGACAGATCTATGTTTCGATTTATGAGTTACAAGTTATTGCTGTTTTACTACAGATGTGTAGAAAGTTCCAGATTCTGTATTATATGAGTTATGTATGGTAATTTATTTTTATACTGATGTTAAAGATAATATTTTGATCCAATATTTTACTGATTACAACTAGATTTGATTGGAATTAATCCCTAATTTTTTTGGATTTAATTGATAACTTTTATAAACTATTCTATGTTTGGAAACAACTACTATATATGCAAAATTTTCATACTGTTTAGTAAAGTAACATAATTTCGACCTGATTCCATTTGTTGTTTATAAAAACTTTGTGAATATGAATTATAGCCTACTTTATTTATTTTATCACCCTTTTGACGGATCTGGATTTTGATTTATATTTTGTAAGATATTGCTATTTTAGTATTGCCGCGTTTATGATTCCAAATTTACAAAACTGCTGTATCTTGCTGCTTTCTAATTTTATTTCAGTATATTATCTATGTTGGAAAATTATGAAACTTTATATTTTGATTCTAAACATACTAGAAAATACCCCAGATTTTTCGTGGATTTAATAATTAAGTTTTTATGCCGTTTTCCTGTCTATGAATACAAACTTCTGATTTCTGGCTGAAGATGTTTTTTGAATACAAATCTGTTTTGAGACTTGTTTTTGTGAAATACCCTGTGACTTATATATATTTTCTGGATTCGGCCGAGAGTCTATTTTCCATATTTTTTGAAGGATCCAGAATTTCACATTTTTAGAAACGGGAATTTCAGATTTAGTGTAGTACTGTCTTGCTGTCCTGAACTAGAATTTTCGTTGTTCTATCCTTTTATGTGTTGTCTTTCACCTGTACATGTTTGTCTTCTGACCTGAACCTGTTACTTGTTTATACCATGTTATTCTTGTTCCGTTTGTGTTACATACATACCTGTCTGATAATGAAAACAAAATAACCAAGCTGGGATTAAGGGAAAGATCTAGTAGTGGATAATATAGAAATGTGTACTTGAAAGGGGGCCCGTGTTTCCCACATGATTATCTGTTATCTGTTACGTGTTCATGAATACATGATACACGATTCTGTTATCTGATTACCTGACTGCACACTTCCCTATAGGAAGGTGTACTCCGAAGAGAACCCGTAGGTTCTATCTGTCTGTCTGACTGTATCTGTTATCTGTCTGTCTGATACCTGAGTACAAGGCCCTATACAGTCCACTACGAAATCTAAACGTAATTTATATGTAAGTAGCAACCATGTAGTAAAAACCTGGGACGCATGAAGTGTTACCTAGATAGAACTGAAACATAAGACCTGTAATAATATGACATTTGTTACCTATTTACCTGTATTTATTATCTGACATATGTTATCTGGATATCTGTCTTCATACCATTTGACACTTGACATCTGTTGCATATTACTTGTACCTGTTAGCACACCATGTTACTTGATTCTATTTTTTGATTCATGTTAGACATTCTATTTTGCTCTGTCATATCTATTCCATACTATGTTGTTTCTGCTGTTACTCTATATCTGTTTATTTTATTCCTGTACTTGTGCCTGCACTACAAGCGGCCCGTAACTTGCATTGATGGGAGTTTTGTTTTCTTTTTCCTCTTCCTACAATTTGTTAAATTACAGATTATGGTGACCAGTTGCCTGATGTAGTAGGTGATATGAGATTTTAGTTGCTGGAGTTCTGGCTATTATTATTATTATTATTATTATTATTATTATTTCCTGTTGCTTATTTTGAATAAATGTATCTGTTACTTGGATTATTTTGTTTTGGGCAATGTTACCCGTAATTATTGACTTGTTCAGATCTGGTTTTTTTGAAATTTATTAAATTTTGTTTCAAGTAAATTCCTGTTGGTATATTGATTCATTTATGCATGCGGGGTTGACTTCTCTTGCTTCCTACTCTGATTATTCCTGTGAAATGTTGTAAAGATCCTGACAGCTTATGGATAATGAAAATCATTCGCTGGACTTAGTCATGTATCCATATTTCGTATTCTCTTTTTGGGAAGCGGGGCGTGACAGTGAGTTGCACGTGCCACCGTCGGGATTCTTATCCCGTTATTCAATTATATTCGGATTAACCGTCTAAGAGGCAAGTCTCTTCTTGAACCCCTCTATTGTTTGTGTTCAAGATGTTTATTGATCCCCACAAGTAGCTCTTAATTCCAATTCATATATGCATTTGTTTTTGGTTCAAGAGTTTATCACAGATTCATCGGCGAAACCAAGTGATAAATCTCTTTTCATGCCATCATCTTTGACTCGAACCCTAGTCCCTATTGCACCATGCATATGCACGTTATACATGAAAACAATTAGATCCATGCTATAGAATTGATTGATGATTGAGATGTTCCGGATTGGATATGATTTCATGAATAAATTACCATGATTGTAAAAGTTTCTCCTTAATGTTGAAATCTCATGCTAATAACTAAAAAGAGCTTGTGTGAATTAATTATCATGATATTGCATGCTTGTGTGATGAAATTATTTCCAATTCATGTTAAATTATTTTCTGGCCTGCTGTCTGCCTCTTCTTGCATCAAACTTTCGAACCTGCTACTGTAATTTGAATGAAATTGTAAACATAAATTGTAGCTCCATGTGCCTACATTCCAGAACATTTGACAGAATTGAATTCCGATATATGATCTACTAGATACCTGACTTTTTGTATTCGTTTAGAATAAGAATTTGAACATAGTTTCTGTGATTTTTATATGTCATATGCATATTCACTGGAACCGCAGAGGGTCTAGTTTATAGGACTTCTGACGGATCCGTATTTGCCTTCTTGTAGTAGCAGGAATACCCATTTTTGTACAGTAACATCCTGCTGTCCAGATTGTATGTTTGGCATTGTTTTAGTATAAATGTTTCTTGCCTTGCCTATAATGAGTAGAATTAGTCACACCTTGCATTACACGATCATGAAATCTTCTTGCATGCTCACATAGGATAAAATAAAATGATAACAAGCCGGTGTATCATGGGTTGAGTTGGTAGTGAACAATCGGAAACTATACTTGGTAGGGCCCTTCTTGTTACATGGATTATTGACATGGAAGGTGGAGAAATGCTTGTTATCTTGTTATCACGTTATCATGTTATCTTGTTATCTTGTTATCCGAGTACACGATCTATTGAGTTCACCATCACTATCACGCCCCGCTTCCCAAAAATACGGAATGCAAGCACGTGACGTTGGCCCAGCGAATGACTTGCATCATTCATAAGATGTTATCGATTCAACTCAACAATATAAACAAGAAGTAATACAACCATGCATGCATTAAATGAGTAATCACATGAATAACAATACTTGAAATTTAAGCATAAAATAACCAACATAATAACAATCCAATATCTGGAATCAATAATAACAATATTCAGGTCAAAGCCCACAAATACATGAATTAACAACATTGTTCAATTATTAAAGTTCTCAAAATGGAACAATCATTATTTAAGTGGCGCAGCAAAACAATTCTTTTACCATTGTTGCTCCTCTAGTTCATCAGGTAAATCTCCTTGATTTCCTGTAAACTGTTCATCTAAAAGAGAGAATAATATGTCCTTAGAGCAAGTCGTGGACAGCAAGTAGAGAAATAGAGGAACAATGACAATAACGGTATAACGATGAATTCAATGAACGATGAAATCAATAGTATTGAATAGTGACAAAGCGATAATAGTACTATGTGCAATAACAATAATTTATAATCATAACAATAAACAATAACAATAACGATAAGCAATAACGATAACATTGTTCGATAACGATGATAAAATGCAATGACAATGCAATGAAGTCTTAAGTCTGTTATTCATTTTAATCCTAACTAATACACGTACTACTGCATCCCATACTACAGGTTCGATGTATGCAATCAATTTAGTTTAGACTAAGGTGGTAGATTCTATATGTCATGTACTCGGCACGATAATAATAACGATAACGATAACGATAACAATAGCAATTCCTTGCACAATAATGATACAAATAGTTGGCACAAAAATCCTAAAACAATACACAATGAATTGGGATACTGTGGTCAGTAATCCAACAATAAATCGATAGCACTAGCCAATACAATATTTTGGGAAACAATGCCCACATTCCTGATTACAGTCACTATATTATCAACTACCCTAGTCAACCCTTAACCCTGACCTGATTAACATTCTTTATTCAATTAACATGCAATACTAATAGGGAACAATAGAGACAGAAATATCAATGGGAAATAATAATGCGAATAATAAGGGACACTATAATGATGAAAACACAACCCTAAGATCACGCAATGTACTCTATACAATCAAATACACCGAATTTAATATTATAGATTCAATTATACATTATTAAATTTAGAAACCCAATTCTAGACAGCAGTAGATTGTTGTACCAAAATCAGAATTCCCATTGCTACAGGATAGCAAATGTGGATCCGTTAGAAGGTCTAGAAACTAGACTCCTGCCCGGTTCCAACGCATATTTAAAGTCCAAATTCTGAAAACAGTAGCTAGGTGAATTTCAGTGTTTTTTTTACAGATTACTGTTTTTGGCTGGTTATTAATGTTAACTAGTTTCAGTTGTAACAGCAGTAACTATTCATTGTAAAAAACAGTAAAAATAATTTTTATTACTCTAAGCATTTCAACCATCAATCTGGAAATTATTATGGTAATATTTGATCGTTAGTTCACCTAATTCATTAGCTTAACATGGTATGTGCATAAATCTGAAAATACAGCCCAACAACAGTAAAAAGGTCATAACTCATGCAATATAAGTCGGAATTCAAAAATTCTGGATGTTTTGAGAACTAGAAACATGGGGCTACATTTCATATACAGAAAATTATTGATTTTGATGACATTATCTAGGTCGAAACCGCATGGTAATGTTCACGTTGGCAATAAATTTCAGGGTTTCAACATATTCTTCATGAATCAAATGATTGAAATGTTATGAACGATGAGTTAGGGGTTACCAATTATAAATCTCAGCAAGTTACATCTATGTGAATATGTTATTAAGATGTATAATGTCCATAATCTTACTAATCACAATCAACTAATACACCATCATCAATCATATGAACATCAACACTAGTATACAATCTACAATAGTTGTGTAATGTCATGACATGAAATACAAAAATAATTCCTATTCCTATATTCCATAATTAACTACATGAATGCATGCGAGATCTCTATACATTGGAGGCAAAAGACGGCACGAAGTCAAGACTACTACTTGGATTCGCTCGTGTAAATCCGTAGTATCCCAATCATAGATAATAATAAACAATATACGGTAATAAATATAGATCTACTTGCGGGATTCAATAAACAGTCTCGAACACGATACAATACAATTCGAGAGTAAGATGACTTGCCTTTAGGACGACGTTAGATTAATCCGAATATAGGGAATAATGGGATTAGAATCTCGGGCAACAATCACGAACGCGAAGCACTAACACGTGCGAGCCACGTGAAAAACACCAAACACAGATCTCCAACCTCCTCCTTCAAAAAACATCAAGACACCAAATCTGATCCCCTCTCACCAAACACCATACACCAAAATAACACCACCTTTCTCCAAAATACCAAACAGCAACATGAATTACGGTAACAACAATACACACTGCGGCTCGACTGTGACGGCGGGGTGGCGAGTGGAGCAACATGGGCGGAGGGCGGTGTTAACACTGATCGATGGGGGCAGTGCTAATGCTGGTCGACAGGATGGAGGAGCAAGGCATCGATCGGCAATGGCAATGGGTTCGTCACAGAGAAGATGAAGGAGAAGAGCGGCAAGGTAAGGGCAATTACGGTAGTCGCGGTCGGGAAGAGACGACGACGGAGTCGGGGAGTAGGGGATGGGGGTTGAGGGATGCAGGCGGTGACAAGGGAAGCAAGCGGTGGTGACTGGCGACACACAGTGGCTGGTCAATCAGCGGCAGCGATGGTGCTGCGGTGGTCGCCTAGGCTGTGGAGGGATAGCGGGATTGTCGTCAGATGACGATGACGAAGTTGGCAGGACGATAGGTTCTGCGAGGCTCGACTTGGGGATGCGATGCGGAGGCACTGACGATGGCAGAAGGCAGGGCTCGGAGCTTCGAGTTCTTGGCAATGGTGAAGGGTGCTGGCTAGTCTACGGGGGATGAGGTCGACAGGGTAGGGATGTCGACGGCAGCTCAATGGAGGCAATGGGAAGAGCAGAGGAAGAGGATGGCGGTTGCAGCGGTTGTCGAGTCATTGTGTCGACGAGGCTCGAGTGGCGAAGGGGGAGGCATCAGTTTTGCTGTTGAAGGATGGAGGTCAATGGCAGCGATGGTGGATGGGCGACGAGGGATGGCGAGGAGCGGGATGCTCTCGGGGAGTCGAGGAGGATGAAGGTGCTGATGGTGGCTTGACGAGTGCACAGAGTTCGGCGGCTCGCGAGGTGGAGCGCGAGGAGGAAGACGAAGGGGAGAGCTGAAACTCTGTTTCGTTTCGAAACAGAGGAAGAGGGGAGGGGGGGAATGGAGGGAGAGAGAGAGACGGGGATATGGGGTTTATTAAAAAATGTATTATAATAATGGGGGATATAGAAAGGCTGATTTTAAGGAGAGAGAGGGGATATAGAAAGGCTGATTTTAAGGAGAGAGAGAGAGAGAGAGAGAGAGAGAGAGAGAGATTTGAGGGGTTTTAATAATTAATTAATAACAATTATGATAATGGGAAGAGATTGTAGGCATAGTGGAGCGATATGGGGAATTGGGGTTACGGGATGTGAAGGGTGAGAGAGAGTGAGGGGTTTTGTTGATCTAGTCAACACACAAAAAGGAGGGGAATTGGGTTTGGATTAACTTGGGCTTTATATTTGGGCTTCATAAATAAAATAATAATTATAGAAGGAATATAAAATTGGGCTTCAAAATTAAATAATTATATAATACAAGATCAATCGAAATCAATGGGCTTTACAAAAAATAATAATACTACTAATAATAATATTATAAGAATAATAGTATATGACAGAATTTGGTTCAACATAATAATAATAATAATAATAATAATAATAATAATAATAATAACACAACAAGATAAGGATTGACTTATCGACTTTCTATTAAAAAAATATAATCGGTCAATCATAAAATGGAAAGTGAAGTTAAAAATACACTATTATTTGAAATAACATAATTTTCGTTTAGAAAAGTTTTTAATAGAAGATTCAAAACAAATTTAACAAATAATAATCGAAACACAGAAAATATTCGGAAAATACGTATTTACGGGAATGGGGGTTACAATTACAGTCTAAAACGTTCACTTGTTTGCATGCACCGAACCTGTGGAATGGGACACAGTACTATGTGCATTACATAGGTTAATAAAATGAATAACAACGCTAAATCGACATTGCATGCTTGATACCGTTTATTATCATCGTTATTGATCATGAAATGTAACTCGTAATTATTGCATAATTGAATAAAGACCCTTGACATTATTGCCAATCATTGTTTTTGTTCTTAACTTTGATCCAGCCCTTCATTTTTGATATACCATGCTTTTTATTGTTCTCTGTTTTCCACTACTTGCTGTCCGTGACTTACTCTAAGGACATTGTTTATTTCTAGATCGCGAGTTTACAGGTACTGAAAGAGTGATACCAGAAGGACTTGTTGAGCAACAATTTTAGAGAATGGAGCTCAAGAATTGACTGCTTGAATTATTTTTATGTTTTTCCTTTGAACATTGTTATTGATATTGTACTTTGTTTTTGGGCTTTTTTCAGCCGAAGTTTGTTTTATCCCAGATGCTGGATATTATATTTTGAATTATTTCATTTATTATTGAAGTTGTTCTTCGTTTATGTGATAATATTCTCTTGCGTATGTTTTGATTGTCTTTCTATTATTGAGTTAGACTGGTATAACTTATGGATGGTGTTTACATCATTCGCTGGGCCTTCTTTACGTACTCATATTCCCGTATTTTGGGGAGCAGGGCGTGACAAGTACACCTTACTTACAATCATCACGTGTATCTTCATTGTCAGTCAATATAGATGTTGATCTTCTGATTGATGGCTCCCCTACCCAGCAGTCGTTGCCACTTCTCACATCATCTGATAGCAAAGATGGTCTTCTCCATGATGATTCACCAACACACCAAGTACTGTACGTTGCTGAATTTATTTCATATCCCCCATTGTCCGAATCTCCCACTGTAGGCATGTTGTTTTCTTGATGGACGTTTCTAATTAACTCTGGGTATTTTTCTAAAATGTTCAGGTTGAAGGTCACCCTTCTTTCATATGTACGGGTAGGCAATTCATTTGTCATAATACTTCACAAATGTTTCTGTCGTAGCTTAAGAATTCTTATCATACGTGCAATTCTGTGTGGATCTGAAGTAAGGAGTGTCATCATAGGACGATGCCTTTTCCGCCGCAATATTTTAAATCTTTGACGCCGTGCACATACAGATAGTGCTTTATTGAGTTGGAAAGACGATATATTATTTTTGTCTTGCATCCTATAATAATAAGTGTTTTTTTGTGCAATTATTTAAATATGAATAATAATATTATTTTTTATAATTTACCTAATTCAACGTAGTGAAGAAAAATATAAAGGAACATTACATATTGAGAAAAATGATAATAGGGATTAACTCGGAAAAAGGTATATAACATGAGATAAGGACATATATAACATACATGATGTAATGAAAAAGTCATGATTTGCCTCAAAATAACTGGAAATCTACTTATATGTTTGATTCTTCACACCTACTGTTGCAAACAAAATAGTTGAAAATTGTCAACAAGACAAATCTCTTGATTCTTCAATATTCAAATTTAACAATAGGCCCTTAAAATTTGCCCCTTCTATTATATTTTAGTTGCAGTAGGTCCATCGCATTAGTACCCATCTTAAAACAAAAATCCCAGCCGAATTGAAATTAACATATAGTAGCCAAAGGATTAGAGTTAATATATAGAAAATCGAAAACCAAATTATTGCATATCTAAAAGTTCTAATCCATGTGAGTCTAATTTATTTATATTGCTTCTATGACATATATTTCAACTCCTTACAGTAAATTATATCCATGTTAGTTACATAATTTAAATGGATGGAGTTATATCTTCATTTTTGTATTTGTTTGGCTTATAAGAAGAATTTAGACCTTGTTTTTGCAAGGGATCTATCATTATCAGTCTTCTAGATTTCAACCTTCCCAAAGAAATCCCATATAACATACATTAACCACTTGGCCATAATTCTAAGTGATTATTTCTCTCCTACAAATACTTAAGTGCCTAGTTCGATTGCAGATATGGAAAATGAGCTATGCTATTGGAAATACATATGAACTCCAAAATACAAATAAATAAAGAATCAAATAAAGTGAATATAAAAAAGTATAGTGTGATGCATGCCTGCAAATTGAAACTTTTTGTAAATTGAAACTTTTTTGTAAATTTACTTCACTATGCTTAAATTCTAGTTTAAACCATTTCTAAGTAAACAATGCAACAAAAAGATGACTTTTTGATGTCCTCCACTCCACCCCGACTCCTAACAAAGCCTAAAACCCCAAATTTCAAAAACCAAAAAAACTTGTAAATTATAGAGAACTTTTTTTAATTAGTAATTAACAGAATTAAGCAAACCATTCTTTCTCACCTTAAACTCCCATGACTACACCACCACAACAAAAATCCCATCAAAACCCATCACGAATCTCGAAGCACCAAAACTATATATCATCTGATCTTAATCAGCAATTAATAGAATTAAACTAACAATGATCTTAATTAGTAATTAACTGAATTAAACAAACCCTTCCTTCTCACCGACTACTAACAAAGCCTAAAACCCCCAATTTCAAAAACCAAAAAACAAGTAAATTATAGAGATTTTTTTTAAAAATTAGTAATTAACATAATTAAACAAAACCCTTCTTTCTCACCTTAAATGCCCCGACTACACCACCACAACAAAAAACCCATCAAAACCCATCACGAATCTCGAAGCACCAAAACTATATATCATCTGATCTTAATTAGTAATTAACAGAATAACCATGATCTTAATTAGTAATTAACATAATTAAAAAAAACCCCTTCATTCTCATCTTAAACGGTCCTGACTACACAACAACAACGAAAAACCCATCAAAAATCTCGAAGCATCAAAACCCTAAAACTGTAAAAAAGTTACTCACATCCAGTGGGCTGAACTCCGGTGCTCTGGGCTCGACGGTGAATGCCGCCTTGATCTTGTAGCTGAGTTGCCGAGGAAAACCGTAGTGGTGGATTGGGTGGCGGAAGAGGGTGGATGGGAGTAGCCGGAAGAGGGTAGATTGGGCTCGACTGGGTTCTGTTTTTTTTAGTGTAAATGGAGATGGAAGATGAAGAGTTGGGTGCAGGGATGGGGTTTTTGGGTTTTGGTTTTTTTTTGTTCAAAAAAAAAATTGTGTGACCTGCATGTAAAAATTTCCTTCTTTTGCTTTTCTTTCTCTATTTCAAAATAGAGAAATGAGAGAGGGGTAGACATTCTCTCTCCTATTAGCATAATATATATATATAACTAGTGTACCCCAATGTACAATATCTAATATTATCACTAGTATTACCCTGTGCAATATTGTACATATTTTTTAAAAAAAAATGATACATTATTTTTTAAAAATATATGTATGAAAGTTATCCTTAAAATAGAAATGGTAACCAAAAGTTGAAACGTAATCAATAGTTCTCCTAAAATTTTGGTAGAATCTCATTTGTAAATAAATTTATTTTCATCTATACCCATCATGTAATATTTTAAGATTTATAAATATCAAAATCATCAAGCATTTCAACATTTAACAAATCCATAAATTGTTCAGATTATATAACTAAAACTAAATTATATATATTGTATATTTATTTACTAATATAGCGAAACTAAATTATCTAACTATAATATGACTAATATAGATATAGAATTCTATATATTATTACTCAAATAATTATAATGTCTGACTAATTAGGTTCCAATTTTCATCTGGGTAGTTGAAAAACAAAGTTGACTGCAAAATGTCGAGGGTAAATATAAGAATTATTAATATCAACAATTTTCATTTTATTGCGTGTAGTTTATCAAATAATAAGTGTAATTGTTCTATTCGAATTTAAAAAACAACAAATGTATCATTGTCACTTGAAAATTTTGAAGAACTTAATAGCAATCACAACCACCATTCAATACCATGTTCTCGCTCTGGTCTACATTATTTGCCAATCTCTTCACTTTGACCAACTCAATGAAACTCCAAGCATCGTCCATTAGCCTTGCCCAAAACTGCAAACTCATCGATTAAAAGCACCCAAACAACCACATCTCATTGAGGCATTCCATTAAACACCTTCCTCGAGCACACAAATTCCATATGGGAATATCATCAAACACCTTCTAGTCTCCCTCTCAGTATCTCTCTCGACTCTCGTCAACTAATCCTCCATTCTCTAATGTTGTCACCAATCTCAAACAAAAAACACTCCACCATCCCAATCCCTAAACATATGCCCCGTCTCACTTGCCACCTCTCCTCCTACTACCACCACCGTCCCGACCGCGCCATTGCCTTCTCCACCACCGCCCTCCTCTTCCTCTCCTTCACCTGGCTCTCCCTCATCTCCTTCTCAAATTTCTTCACCTTCAAATCTTGCAAAATCGTCATCATTTCCTCCACCATCTCGCCTCTTTTAAAGTCACTACCTCCTCTGTTGTCATATGCTCTCCTTCCACCATGTCATCTCGGCATTGCCGACTCCTCCCACCTCTGGCCCTACTGTTGCCACTTCCTCCGTCTCGAGCACCACCCCTCCTAAATATGGTCATGGCCCTACAACCCCCTTCCTTATTCAAATGAGATGGATCTGTGAAAGCGATGGTGTGAAGTGGCGTGCATGCGAAGGCGGTGTGCGGCAAGGGGGGGGGGGGGGAATGGAGGATTTGGATTTTGAAAGTGGGAGGGGAAGAGGTCGTGGCTGGCTTGGAAGAGTTTGGGGCTTTTAATTTATTTTGTTTTATTTTTATGAGCACGTTCATATTGCATGTGCCAATTTAAATGGGAATTCTTACTTTTCATTTCCTTGCTCTATTCCAAAATATGGGAAGGAGAGAGGGGTATACACTCTCTCTCCTATTAGTATAATGTATAGATATAGTGTGTAAATTGTACAGATTAAAATAATTCTAAGAGACTTACAAAATTATAAGGAGCTCCTGATATGGGTAAAAATAAAATCAAATCGAGACCATTCAAATCGGGTACGAATCATAAAGCTTTCAGGGGTAAAACGGTAAATTTCACAAGAAACAGGCCTATAAAATGAAGTTTGGCCTCCCATCAACCTAAAATAGGTTTGTCATACTGGGTTTCTATTAGGGAAGTCAAAAAAAACCATAATACTGTACCGTACCAGTACCATACCATTACCATACCAAAAAAGGTATTGTACCGTACTGAGTATATTTAATATATACTTAATTTAATTTTTATATTTAAAAACCCATACCAATCTTCCTCTTTTTCTCTGGTTGGGGCTACTCAAATTTGAATCTAAGCCAAGTTAGCTACAAATATCTTTAAGTACATGGGATGCATGTAAGAATGATATCTATAAATACATAATCTCGCATTCAGGCTTTGTAGCATGTTCGGTTAGCATACAATAGGAACGTATAATTTTTACTGCAACAACATGTAAAAAATTGCCCAAAAGTCAGTATTGTATAAGTGGTTGGTCTTTTACACGTTGGGAAATCTCCAATCCAAACAAAGTTCATGGATTCTTACTAAGACTAGTATTTGTTTGGCTCCATAAATTCTTCAACTTGCCGGGATTTTTGAGAGTTGCGTAATTACGAGTATTCAGCAACAGCTAGTATCCATCTTATTTCCCCCCTATATTTATCCCCAAAAATAAAAAAAAAATCCTAACCTATCAATAACGATACCTCGTTTGCACATTTGCAATTTACTTCAGTTGTTGGGATATTGTTTCTGGTTGCTCTTTTTACCTTCGATAGAGTTGTAGCTTAATGCAAATATTATGTGATGTAGCTTAATGCTAAATTTATGTGGATGCTGGGTGTCTTATGAACTCTCTGTTTTGTTATTCCATTTGTAATCGTACGTGTACATTTGATAATGAATGATGGCTGAGGCCCTAGATGCAAAACAAATGTTGATTTTTGTGTAGTTAAGAAGCTTTATCAGCACTTGCAGCAACTAAGTTACATATAAAATTGTTGCGGGGTTGATGGTTCAAGACTTCAAGTATTTGTTTATTCGCTACTCAGATATATATACTTCTACTCAACTGAAAATTTCTTTTTCTTTTTAAGGTGCGGTACAGCCGTGACATTACCGTTATCGACTAATATTTTGGTATTATCGAACTCGGTAATACCGAAATCTTGGCACGGTAATGGGTTCTCGGTATGGTAGACGGTAGAGCAATGATAGTATAGTACCATACGGTATACCACCCCTAGTTGCCATAGCGGCCTGACAAGAAGGAGTTCATAATTATTCGAAGTACAATTCAAACTCTTTATCTCTAACACAGTAACCACTTTGATCTCTCCATCAATAAGAGACAGTTTAAAAACTCTATTTCTTTATCATGAGAAGAGTCCTAACTCTATCCCTACAACTACTTATATTTCTTCATGGCAAAATAAAGTCAACTAATTATATCTCTTTGTCAAAAGAAGAGTAACTTGCCATATATTTTCATGAAGAAGAGAATAACCAACCCTATCAAAACACCGAGAAGTAGAGATAAATCAATATCTTGAAACTGGCCCCTTAAGTGAGTATAAATACCTTATGTCCTCTTTAGAAACAAGGTAATTGCAATTTCTGCTTTAAAAACTCTTCATATCATGAGTTTTCTGACATGGGCGTCGGAGGGTCTGTCGTCGGGGCCAACCCCGGTGTTTTAGAATTTTGTAGGTTAACTAGAGCGATCACAACCGTTCATATCAGATCCAAGCTTTCACACGAGTCATATTTCAGAATCAAGATCAGTTTGCAGCAATCAATATCACTGAAAAATTAAAGGTCAGATCTTTTATTGTTTCCATAAAAGAATTCACAATATTTGTGTGCTCCCACACAAAAAATAGCAGCAACAGAATGCTGCTATCTATGGAAAACAAAAAAAAATGGCAAAATTTCGCTGGTAAAAAGCTACCTTTTTTAGTCATGACTCCAAGGGGAAAATGGAAGGCGGCGATAGCAAGCTGACAAGCCAACCCGCTTTCTCCACCTCCTCCTCATGTCCCCTTCTTACTCAGCAGAATAAACCCCTTCAACTGGATCAACCTCTCTAGCCAGAGTAGCCCTCTCAACAACCTACCTAGCCTCCCTCCAAAGAGAGTACACCGGGGGCTCCAAAAAAAGACACGATGTACCCGGTGTGTGAGTGGGAACTGGGGTTCAGTCTACACCTAAACACCCTCTACAGTACCCTCTGTTAGGTTTCAATGGTAATCTCAGATTAAACACAGCGGAAATGACAAAAAAATATCGAAACCTAGCCATGAATCCATGCGAAAAATATAAATCGTGTTTAGGAGTTATATGTTGAAGATGAATTTGCTGTCTCCACAGTATGCCGATCACAGCACTATAATATTGCGGTGCCTCTATGGTATCAACACGAACGGATCAAATCAAGCTTTCCCTCACGCCATGGTGCTAGTTGCGGGAAGAGGATGTTCCTCACGATCTCTCTCTCTCTCTCTTTCACAATTTCTGTGACGACTAGGGTTTTCTCGTATGTAACTTTTCCACAGATACGTATCATATATATAGGTGCAGAAAATCAACCCTAAGAGAGTAATGAGGTTGTTGGGCTCACAATCTGACCTAGGTCAGATTCGTGTGTGGGCCTTTGAACTTTTGTCAGCCCATTTAATCTAATTAAATGTCCAACCAATATCAGGAGTCCAAGTCTTACTTGGATCCCCTATTAAATTCATCTTATGAACTTAAATCCCAATTTCGATCCATTCAAAGTGTGTGACCCTGTAGGTTCCTATTATGTTGATAGTAATACTAAAATTATATTCTAGTATTGCAAACAGCGAGCGGTATCTAGCAATACATCACTACTACTCAAGTAATGGGAATGTCAGTGATTTGACGTAACCTATCCGTGACCAATGTTACCATGTAGTCTAGTCCCTTTGTCAAGATTTCTTTACTGTCCACAAGGCATAGAGCGTGTCACCCTTGTATAGTTCTGATATGGCTAAAAAAGGGGTTAAATCGGAACCGTCCGGATGGAGCACGAATCTTGAAGCTCGGGGGTAAAACGGTAGTTTCACCTACCAACGGGTCTGAAGCGGGTAATGGTTGTCCCCCGCGAAGATCCACTTACCCGCAAACGGATCCACCTCAACCGGGTGCGGGCTTCGACCCGCGGCAAACCCGGTCCTGAAGGGATAGAATTAGGGTCTTTGATTAATGTTAATCAACGGCCCTGATTCATGTCTATCCTTTCACCGGGATTTAGGGATTAAATTCCTTATCTGGTTACATGGAATATACCTTATCGGATTACATTCCTAATCTGTTTACGGAGAGAATATTCCATATCAGATCACGAGGATTACATTCCTAATCCGTTCCCTAAGACGCCTATAAATACCCCCCACCCATCTCCATTAAGAGGTAATCAATCTTTCACCAGTTTTTTACGCTCTTTCATAGTCTGCCAGATTACTGACTTGAGCGTCGGAGGGTGCGTCGCCGGGAACAACCCCGGTGTCTCGCACTTTTTGCAGGTGTACGGCAGGGACGACGAACGAAGCCCGACGGAACAGGTACGCAGGTTTTCCTATTCAGTTTCCCCAAGAATCCACAAGTTCTATCTGTTTGCCCCCACACCAAATTTAGCGGCAACAGATTGGCGCCGTCTGTGGGAAACTAACGAATAGGGACCTCTCCTCTTCCCGGTGAACAGGTTCTCTCCTACCATGCCGCCTCGCAAAGTTAGATCTAGGGGCTCCAACCGAGCGCCCAACCCTGACCAGCAAGAAGTCCATCCTGATCCCGCTCAGCAACAAGGGCAACTCCCTCCTACCATGGAAGAGCCGCTCCAACAGAACCCCCCTCCTGATCCAAAGGGTCCTAACCCCCAGAAACAGCCTCTTCACCAAGAGAACCTCTCCATCCACAACGCCTCCAGTGCCTCCATGGCCTCCCATCATCCCCGAGCCTCTGGTCGCCACGATGCTCATCCCAAACGCCCGGAGGATAAGGACCTTCGTCGCCATCTGGACGAAAAGCGGGCTCGGGGGGAAGCCTCCCGCCAAGAGCGATCCCCCCGACACCGGGGACACAGGAGGTCCCCCGCCCGAAGAGGGAGGAAGGACTCCCCCGATCACTACCAAAGGAGGCACTCTCCAGCAGGTCGGCAGCAGCATCGGAGCAATGAGGCACCCATCACCCGTGCCGAGTTCCAGCAATTCCAAGCAATGGTACAACAGGCCCTCAATCTCCGTCAGAACCCCAATGAGCCGAGGGCCCCCTCCCCTCCTCCGGTCCGGAGCCCTCGCCAACGGTCCCCTTCTCCTCGACCCGCTCCTACCAATTCCAGACGCACCCCAAGTCCTCGTCGTTCCCGAAGCTACCGTCGCCGCAGCCCTCGCTCCCCATCGTACGAAGACGAGTCCCGTGGCTCGGCAGATTACCGTCGGAGAGATGACACTATGAACCGCCGTCTAAACGAGGTAGAAAAACTATTGGGACGGATAAACAGGGAAGAGGAGCTTAGGGGGAGGACCCTACGTCCTAGCCGACCCCCGTTCTCCCGGACCATAGTAGAGGCTCCTGTGCCGTTCGGTTTCAAACCTCCCCAGTTCGAGAACTACACTGGGGAGACCGATCCAGTTGACCACATCGAAAGCTTTAAGACTTTGATGCTCCTCCATCAAGCTTCCGATGCCCTCCTCTGCAAAACATTCCCAGCAACTCTCAAAGGCCCAGCTCGAGAATGGTACTCTCGACTTGCCCCGGCGTCGATATTTTCCTTCGAACAGTTCGAGACACTGTTCATCACCCATTTCGTCAGCAGCCGAAGGGCCGAGAAGACCAGCATCTCACTATTGCACCTCCGTCAACAGAAGGGGGAGAAGTTGAGGGACTACGTGAAGAGGTTCACAGCTGAAGCCAGAACCATCGCGTCCCTCGACCAATCCGTCGCCACCGCGGCGTTCCAATCCAATATCCTCAATTCCAATCTCCGCTCCTCCCTCGCCAAGAAACCCCCGCACGACTTTTCTGACCTCCTCCTCCGAACTGAAAAGTACATCCGAGCTGAAGAGGCCGAGGAACAACCCAACTGGGAAGGAGCTACATCCGGGTCTAAGAGGAAGGGAACGGAAGAAGAAGGGGCAAAGAAGTGCCAGAAGGATAATACTGGCCAACGCCGACCTCCCCCCAGATTCGAAAAATTCACTCCCCTCACCACTAACATCTCTGCCATCTTCATGGAAGTCGAAAAAGAAGGGGTCTTGCCTCCAGCTCCAAAGATGAACACCCCTGCCAAAAGAAGAGATAAGGAAAAATGGTGCCGCTATCATCGAGATCATGGGCATGACACCAACGACTGTCGTGCTCTGAGAAATGAGATCGAAGCCCTTATTCAGAGAGGGCAGCTGGCGAAATTTGTAAGAAGGGACGGAGCCGAACTTCCATCCCAGCCTCGGGGGGCTAACAAACGTACGGAAAGAGAAGAGACGCCCGAATTCGAGGAGGAGCGAGTCCTCCACCTTATCCATGGGGGTCCAATGGGCGGCTCCTCGAACTCTTCTCGGAAAGCTTTCATAAGAGAAGTCAACTCGGTCCGAGCCACCCCTCCTCCCAAAGGCCTCGGAGTGCCCGTCACCTTTTCTGACGAAGATCTTGAGGGCGTCCGCACCCCCCATTGTGACGCACTCGTCATCAACCTTCACATGGCCAATTTTAAAGTCGAAAGGATCTTAGTAGATAACGGTTCCTCCGTAAACATCCTATTCCTCGATGCTTTTAAGGGGCTGAAGCTCGCCCGAGACAGACTCAAGCCCGCCGGGTACACGCTCCATGGGTTCACGGGAGTGCCGGTGACAATCGAAGGGGTGATAACCCTCGATGTCACAGCAGGCAAAACTCCTACCACCCGCACGGAGTCAATGGATTTCATGGTCGTAGACGTCCCAGCGGCCTACAACGTCATTTTGGGTCGGCCCGGCCTAGCCGCTCTCGAGGCCGTCCCCTCCGCCTATCATCTCAAAATGAAGTTCCCTACTCGGGCCGGGGTGGGAGAAGTAAGAGGCAATCAGGAGCAGGCCCGCAAGTGTTACATGACCTCCACCCTCGGACCTGTCCTCTCCCTAGAAACACTCGAGATCCCTCAAGATGCTGTTCGGCCAACCTCCGAACCGGTAGACGAGTTGGAGGAAGTACTCTTCTCGGAGCAGGAGCCGACCCGAAAGTTCTATGTCAGCAAAGCCCTTCCGTCCGCCTTATATTCAAGCATTGTGAAATGCATCCGAGCCAACCAAGACCTCTTCGCATGGTCAGCGGCAGACATGCCCGGTATCTCCGAAGAACTCTTGGTCCACCGCCTCAGCGTTGATCCGGGGTCCAAACCGGTCCAGCAGAAGAGGCGCAAGTTCGCCCCCGAGCGCCAGCTCGCTATCAAAGAGGAGGTAGACAAATTGCTGAAAGCCCGATTCATACAGGAGGTAAATTATCCGGAGTGGTTGTCAAACGTAGTCATGGTGAAGAAATCCAACGGAACATGGAGAATCTGTATTGATTTCACTGACCTCAACAAGGCCTGCCCTAAAGATCCCTTCCCTCTGCCGAGCATTGACACTCTGATTGACGCAACCTCGGGACATGAGCTCCTCAGCTTCATGGACGCTTTCTCGGGTTACAATCAGATAAGGATGTTCCCCCCGGATATTCCGAAGACGTCTTTTGTAACAGACCAAGGACTCTACTGTTACCGAGTCATGCCGTTCGGCCTAAAGAACGCAGGGGCAACATATCAACGTCTCGTCAACAAGGTATTCCAGGCCCAGATTGGCCGGAACATGGAAGTTTACGTGGATGACATGCTCGTGAAAAGCATCCGAGGCGTTGATCATGAGACCGACCTCCAAGAAGCGTTCGATGTTTTGAGAAAGCACAATATGAGACTCAACCCGAACAAGTGTGCGTTCGGCGTCTCGTCAGGCAAGTTCCTCGGCTTTATGGTTAGCCAACGAGGAATAGAGGCGAATCCAGAGAAGATCAGGGCCATACTGGACATGGCCCCGCCTAGAAACGTCAAAGAAGTTCAGAAACTGACTGGTCGACTAGCCGCCATTGGGCGCTTTTTGTCGAAGTCTGGGGAGAAGTGCCTCCCGTTCTTCAAAGCCCTGAGGGGGACTAAGGGGTTCGAGTGGGGGCAGCCACAACAAGATTCCTTCGACCAGCTTAAGGCTTACCTCGTCAATCCGCCCCTTCTCAGCAAACCCATACCGGGCGAACCCCTCTACCTGTACTTGGCAGCCTCGGAACAGACGCTAAGTGCGGTCTTAGTCAGGGAAGAAGAAAGAACTCAGAAGCCCATTTACTACGTCAGCAAAGTGCTCCGAGACGCTGAGCTCCGGTACCCGAAAATTGAGAAAATAGCCTACGCCCTGATAATGGCTGCAAGAAAGCTTCGGCCATACTTCCAGTCTCATTCGGTGGTCGTTCTTACCGACCAGCCGTTGAAACAGATCCTTCACAAGCCAGAGACTTCCGGCCGCCTCATGAAGTGGTCGATCGAGCTGAGCCAACATGATATTACTTATCAACCTCGAATCGCCATCAAGGCACAGGCGCTGGCCGAATTCATAGTGGAAACAACTATTCCCGACCCCGAGCAGACAACGAAGGGCCCGCCTATCTGGTCGGTATATGTCGATGGATCCTCTTGCAACGAGGGGAGCGGGGCTGGAGTCATCCTTGCGGGCCCAGACGACTTTGTCCTTCAATATTCCCTCCGAATAAACTTTAAAGCCTCGAATAACGAAGCCGAATACGAAGCCCTCATAGCCGGCCTCGGGATGGCCCGGAACGCGGGAGCACGACGCCTGCAGATCTTCAGCGACTCTCAGTTGGTCGTCAACTAGGTCCTCGGCGAATACGAAGCCCGCGATGACAGGATGGTAAAGTACTTGGCTAAAGTAAAGAGCCTCATGGCGCTCTTCGAGGAAGCCCTCATCCGAAGAATCCCCAGAGAGGAAAATGCCCAGGCCGACGCCCTGTCCAAATTAGCTTCCTCATCCCTGCAAGGCCTCGAACAAACCGTTCTGATAGAAGTCCTCCTCAAGCCCAGCATAGAGGACGAGGCTTTCAACTCCGTCGAAACACTGACACTCCCCCTCGAAGATAATTGGATGAAGCCCCTCGTCGAGTTTTTAAGAGACGGACTCCTCCCAAGGGATCCGAAGGAAGCCCGAAAGATAAGGACCCGGGCCGAGCGTTACATAATGGTCGAAGGCATTCTGTATAAGCGCTCCTTCACCCAGGTGGATGGTCGACCCTACCTAAGATGCCTCTCCCCCGGACAAGCCGATTACGCCCTGCAAGAGCTCCATGAGGGCATCGGCGGAGCCCACTCCGGCTCCAGAGCCTTGGCACGCAAAGTGTTGAACTACGGGTATTACTGGCCCACTCTCCTACGGGACGCCGAACGACACGTTCGACAATGCACCTCCTGCCAGAAGTATTCCGACATCCGACGCCTTCCACAAGCACCACTCTCCTCCCTATCAAGTCCGATCCCCTTTGCAATGTGGGGGATGGATTTACTCGGGCCATTTCCACCGGCCCCCGGACAGTTGAAGTTCCTAGTCGTGGCAGTCGACTATTTCTCGAAATGGGTCGAGGCCGAGCCCCTGGCTACAATTACCGAACATAGAGTCGTCCAATTCTTCTGGAAAAATGTAATCTGCCGGTTCGGTGTTCCCCGAGTTGTAGTTACAGACAACGGTACGCAGTTCGCTGGGGCTGCCTTCCGAGCCTTATGTGAAGACCTAACCATACAGCACCGCTTCTCCTCCGTCTCTCATCCCCAGTCAAATGGCCAAGCTGAGAATGCCAACCGACAGATCCTCTCCGGCATCAAGAAGAGACTCGACAAGTGCTCCAAAGGATTGTGGGTCGATCAGCTGCCCAATGTGTTATGGAATTACCGAACCACGAAGCGGACCCCGACAGGCGAGAGTCCGTTCAATCTCACCTACGGGTCCGAGGCCCTCATCCCTCTGGAAGTTGGGATACCCTCTCCTCGCCTGGTAGCCTTTGAAGAAGAACAGAATGCCAGGGAGCTCAGAACGAGCCTGGACTTAATAGACGAAATCCGGGAAAGGGCAGCCATACGGCAGCAAAGTTATCGGAGGAGAATCGAACTCGCCTACAACAAACGGGTCCGCCCAACCGACCTGAAAGAAGGGGATCTGGTCCTCCGAAAACTGGCCATCTCGTTCCCCGGACAGAAGAGCAAACTGGCCCCAAATTGGGAGGGACCGTACAAAGTCTCCAAAGTGATCCGCCCCGGTGCATACAAGCTAGAAGATCTTGAAGGTAGAGAAATTCCCAGGACTTGGAACGCCGACCACCTCTTGAAATACCAAGAGAAGGCAACCTCGCCTATCTAGGTAACTCGAGATGTCGGAACACTCCTCTCCTACTACTAGTAATTTTTCCTTTGTTCTTTCTTCCATTGTAATAACGGCTAGCAACTTTAGAAGCAGCCGACCATTAGATATTAATAAATAAAGTTCTTTCGCATTTGCCACTACGCCTCTATTTTCAATTCCTTAAACTTACGATGGTTCCGGAGTCCAACACTTGGTTCGACTCTACTCCACAAGTTCGCCCCTAGGCGAGCTAGGGGTAGTTCGCCATTCGGAATTGCTCCCACAGCCGTTGAATGGTACGGAGTCCAACACTTGGTTCGACTCTACTCCGCAAGTTCGCCAGTAGGCGAGCTAGGGGTAGTTCGCCATTCGGAATTGCTCCCACGCCCTTAAACTTACGATGGTTCCGGAGTCCAACACTTGGTTCGACTCTACTCCACAAGTTCGCCCCTAGGCGAGCTAGGGGTAGTTCGCCATTCGGAATTGCTCCCACAGCCGTTGAATGGTACGGAGTCCAACACTTGGTTCGACTCTACTCCGCAAGTTCGCCAGTAGGCGAGCTAGGGGTAGTTCGCCATTCGGAATTGCTCCCACGCCCTTAAACTTACGATGGTTCCGGAGTCCAACACTTGGTTCGACTCTACTCCACAAGTTCGCCCCTAGGCGAGCTAGGGGTAGTTCGCCATTCGGAATTGCTCCCACAGCCGTTGAATGGTACGGAGTCCAACACTTGGTTCAACTCTACTCCGCAAGTTCGCCAGTAGGCGAGCTAGGGGTAGTTCGCCATTCGGAATTGCTCCCACGCCCTTAAACTTACGATGGTTCCGGAGTCCAACACTTGGTTCGACTCTACTCCACAAGTTCGCCCCTAGGCGAGCTAGGGGTAGTTCGCCATTCGGAATTGCTCCCACAGCCGTTGAATGGTACGGAGTCCAACACTTGGTTCGACTCTACTCCGCAAGTTCGCCAGTAGGCGAGCTAGGGGTAGTTCGCCATTCGGAATTGCTCCCATGCCCTTAAACTTACGATGGTTCCGGAGTCCAACACTGTTGCCGAGAACGTTCTTCGGGCGAGAGTCCGATACGATCTCGGCTCGGTTCCTTTCGCCGAACACACTCGTGCCACCGATCGTTTTATAGGCGTGAGTTCGGCGCACTTTCAGCTCGCTGCAGTTCGCCGAACACACTCGTGCCACTGATCGTTTTACGGGCATGAGTTCGGCGCGTTTTCAGCCCGCTGCAGTTCGCCGAACACACTCGTGCCACCGATCGTTTTACGGGCGTGAGTTCGGCGCGTTTTCAGCCCGCTGCAGTTCGCCGAACACACTCGTGCCACCGATCGTTTTACGGGCGTGAGTTCGGCGCGTTTTCAGCCCGCTGCAGTTCGCCGAACACACTCGTGCCACCGATCGTTTTACGGGCGTGAGTTCGGCGCGTTTTCAGCCCGCTGCAGTTCGCCGAACACACTCGTGCCACCGATCGTTTTACGGGCGTGAGTTCGGCGCGTTTTCAGCCCGCTACAGTTCACCGAACACACTCGTGCCACCGATCGTTTTACGGGCGTGAGTTCGGCACCTTTTCAGCTCGGCACGATTAGCCGCACACTCGTGCCACCGATCGTTTTACGAGCGTGAGTTCGGCACGCTTCAGCTCGGCGTCGTTCACCGAACGTTCGTACCACTGACCGTATTACGCACTTAAGTTCGGAGGCTAACACCAGTCAAAAACACCAAGTCTCAGACCTCGGTTCCACGACTCCACAATCAGAGCAAACATTGTGCAAATACGATATGACGACAGTTAAAACGATTCCAACTTTATTAGAAACGACCCTTACAAACATCAATATTACAAGACACTAAACGATTACAAGAAGCTGAAAAGCGAAGATTACAAGACACCGAACCCGGACCCATCAACGCTTCCGGGGTACAGGGATGCTCCTCTTCAAGGACACTTGAGGTCGGCGACATTTGCCTCCGGAACCCGATCCCAGGCCGGCAAGTTGAGACGTGTCCTCGGCACTGCTTCTGGCCGTCACGCCGACGGATGCGCCGCTCGACGAAATGGCCACTGAGCTCTGCGCGTCCCCCGGGCTCGGATGGCCGAGGCGCTCGCGGGTCGCCATCTCGTAAAAGGTGATGCCTCGCTCGCTCTCCGCTCGGGTGCATGACGTGCTCCTCACATTAATCGGCCCCGAACGCGGCCTCAGGCGAGCCACCTCCGCTTCCAGCTCAGAAATCCGACCTTTCAACGAACCATCTCGTGCGTCGGCCTCGAAGGACGCCGGTACGGCTGAGGTCGGAACTCCAACATGGCTCGCGATGAGATGACGAAGGTGGGTGACTTCGATGCTCCTATCGACGGTAGCTCTCTTCAAAACATCGACTTCGGCCGCCAGTTCATCTCGTTCAGCCGTGAGATCGGCCACTTTAGTTGTCAGCTCCTCTCCCTCCGTCCGAAGTTTAGTCTCTGTAGATTGTAAGTGCTGAATCTCCGAAAGCAGGTCGTCCCTCTCCGCCGTTACCTTGGACAGCGTGTGGCGAAAGCACTTGGTCCGAAGGCTACTGGTGAAAGCAGATGGCGAGGCACCGCCCTCGCCCGAGGCAGTCATCTCGGCAATCCTGCTCTCCAGACGCCGGATATCACTGTCCCGCTGCCCCAAAATAAGTTGAAGCTGTCCTCGCTCTGTTTCGGCTCGGCGCAGCCCTAGCCCGACCTCGTAAAGTCGCTCTCTACACCTCGCCAGACTCAACCTTGTCGCCCCGAGCCCGGCCTCGGCTCGAACCTTGGCGTCCGACCCTGCGCGGGTTCGAACCTTGGCATCCGACCTTGCGCGCTCGATCTCTTGGTCTACCAGGGCAAGCTGAAAAGAAATACAGACGAGCAACAAAAGTTCAGACATGGCCCAAGTCCTAGACCTCGGGGGTTTCTAGAGAACGGATTCTCGAACACGCAACACACAACAAGCAAGTGCAAGAAACCGAGCCCAAAAAGTTGAAGTTTTTCATTCATTACAAAAAGTAGCGGTGGCCAGTCCGCTATTAGGCGTTACAAAAAAAAAACAGACGGAAAAGAAAAAAAAACAGACGGGATCAGTGCTCGACCTCTTTCCCGGGGCGGTGAGAAGGGGTCGAGGGCGACGCCTCCGAAGGGGCGACCGCCGCCAAGGGGGTAACCACCGACCCTTGAGCTCCGGCGGCTGGATCGACCAAGGGCTCGTCGTCGCCTCTTTCCTCCTCTTCTTGTTCCCCCTCCGATTCGGGGTCAAAGCCTTCGACGTACCCCGGAAAGAGCCGCCAACCGGAGACGTCGACAGAGGGGTAGGCCGCCGTGACCCGGGCAAGGGCGTCGGCGAAAGCTTTGGCCATGTTCACGGCGAGGTAGCTCTGCGCCTTCTCCAAAGTCGCCTCCTCCACCTTTTTCACCGCCGCCGCTTGGGCCTCGGCCGCATCCGCCATCTGCTTCGCCGCCTCCTCCTTCTGCTGCCGAAGCTGGTCCTCCAGCGTCTTGACCCGGTCCTCGAGGTAGGTCGCCCTCGCCGACTTCGCCTCAAAATTCAGCTCGAGCTTGTCGAGCTCGCCCCGGATCTTGTCCCTCTCCTTCCGGGCCTGGTCGTTCTCCTTCTTCATCTCCTTCTCCTGGGCCGACAGCCTCTCGGTGAGGTGCCCGAAGTGAACAACGATCTGCGGATAAAATGCAAAAAGTTACAAAAATTACCAACTTAAGAAGGTCGGCGTAAAGAGAAGGAAGCTTGGCTCGGCACTTACCGACACCGCCGAGTGCGCTATCTCGATGATGTCGTCTCCCTCTCGTCCGGCCTCCATCGCCGCGCGATCCTTCGGCGTGGCGAGGTGCTTGACGGCCTCCATGCTCGCCAAGGAGTTGCCCAGGAACCCGTCGTGCTTCCGAACCTGCCAGTCCGGGACGTGGATCCTCTTATGAGCCTCGGTCAGAAGCTCCTCGGCCGCCCTTGTCAACGGCGGCGTCACCATGGTCAGGACCTCGGTGACAGGTAGCTCGCCGGCCTTGGCCGACGACGAAGCAGCCCCGACCTCCACCACGGGGGAATCCAAGATCTCCACCTCTTCGGGCACCTCCGTAATCTTCGGGGCCTTGGACGCCGGCTGCTTCGACGCCACCCTCTTCCTCTTCCTCGGAGCCTTGTTGGCGAGGCTCGTCCTCAACGCGAGCACTGCTTGGTAATCCATCGTCTCTGCACCAAAAAGTTTAAGTTAGTTAGCTCGGAACGAAACAAGGGAAAGAAAGCAAAAAGGAAACGAAGACGATAAATAAAGGCAGCGTACTGGGGTTAACGTGTGCGAGCCCTCCCTCATACAAGACGTCCTCCGTCAACTCCCTCCAGTCATACTTCGGCCGATCGAGAAGCACCCGTACGGCGTCTTCGTCTTCGGGTCGAAGTGCCGGCGGCGCCTTCACCTTCTTCGAGACTCCTTCCACCCAACCAACGGGAATAGGCCAGGCCTCCGCGCTGCGCACCAGAAGGTACTTCTCGCGCCAAAACTTGATAGAGTCCGGACAGAGGACTAACCTCCCCCCATGTCTCGGAGTCAAATAGTACCGGTAGGCCGACCTATTCCCTTGGTGCAGCTGATAGATAGTCCGAAGCACATTCAACTCCGGCTGAATCCCCTCCGTCTGGCAGTGGAGTACGAAGCCGTTTATGACTCTCCATGCGTTCGGCATAAGTTGGATGGGGCTGACCCCGAACCAATTTAAAACCGTTACCGCGAACGGATGGAGAGGCAGCCGAGCCCCGGCGATAAAGGCATCGACCGGCCAGCAACACATGGTCACTGGCAACGGCGAGTTGGCCCTAACCCCGGGGCCCGGCAGCATAAGCTCGTACTCCCGTGGGATCTGGAAGCAGTCCCGAATCGAATCCAGGTCCTCCTCGGAGAGGATCGACACCGTCTCGTCGGCCTCCGTGGTCTCCCTCGCCGCGTTCTCCTCGAACGCCCTCGCCCTCCCGTACACTATACGTTCCGCCTTATCCTCTGGGATTTCCCGAACCCTTTGGAGCCCCGTCAACGGTCCCGGAAGCTGTCCGAACGCCCCCATGCGCTTCGGATCCTGAACTATCGAGTCCTTGCCGAACACCTTCTGGCCCTTGGCAGCTCGGCTCGAAGTTGGAGCTCCGTCGGCTCCGAGGGAGGGCTCGGACGAAGAAGAGGAGTGGGAAACAGACATGTTGAGAAGATAAATATAAAGGTTACCTTGAAAGGGGAACTCGCCGGAAATTTCGCCGGAAAACGGTCGGTGATCACCTGAAGCTCTCTCACAGAAGACTCAGACGCGAACAAAAACTTGGAAAGTAAAAAATGAGGAGGGGGTGAGGGTTTTTATAGAGGAGCCAGCGCTTCAATCGAGGTAAATGGGCCTCTAACGCAGGCCCACCTCCAAAAACGACAAAAAGAGACCCCAAACGTCACCTTATTCTTCGCGTTGATCCAGACGGCGCAATAATGACCATCACTTCTGGCAGAAGCCCAGGGGGCAGCATTAATGGACGTCACATCTGTCAGAAAACACAGACGGTGTCCCATCTGTCAGAAGCTCCGAGGGTCACATCCGCCAGAACCGCCAAAACTCAACCCAAAGAGAAACACAAGTCCGAAACTTCGTCGCCATTCGCCGAACACGCTCGTGCCACCGATCGTTTTATAGGCGTGAGTTCGGCGCGTTTTCAGCCCGGCGCCATTCGCCGAACACGCTCGTGCCACCGATCGTTTTATAGGCGTGAGTTCGGCGCATTCTCAGCTCGGCGCCATTCGCCGAACACACTCGTGCCACCGATCGTTTTATAGGCGTGAGTTCGGCGCGTTTTCAGCTCGCCGTAGGTCGCCGAACACGCTCGTGCCACCGATCGTTTTATAGGCGTGAGTTCGGCGCATTCTCAGCTCGGCGCCATTCGCCGAACACACTCGTGCCACCGATCGTTTTATAGGCGTGAGTTCGGCGCTTTTTCAGCCCGGCGCCATTCGCCGAACACGCTCGTGCCACCGATCGTTTTATAGGCGTGAGTTCGGCGCGTTTTCAGCTCGCCGCAGGTCGCCGAACACGCTCGTGCCACCAATCGTTTTATAGGCGTGAGTTCGGCGCGTTTTCAGCTCGCCGCAGGTCGCCGAACACGCTCGTGCCACCGATCGTTTTATAGGCGTGAGTTCGGCGCATTCTCAGCTCGGCGCCATTCGCCGAACACACTCGTGCCACCGATCGTTTTATAGGCGTGAGTTCGGCGCGTTTTCAACTCGGCGCCATTCGCCGAACACACTCGTACCACCGATCGTTTTATAGGCGTGAGTTCGGCGCGTTGTCAGCTCGCCGCAGGTCGCCGAACACGCTCGTGCCACCGATCGTTTTATAGGCGTGAGTTCGGCGCATTCTCAGCTCGGCGCCATTCGCCGAACACGCTCGTGCCACCGATCGTTTTATAGGCGTGAGTTCGGCGCGTTTTCAACTCGGCGCCATTCGCCAAACACACTCGTACCGCCGATCGTTTTATAGGCGTGAGTTCGGCGCGTTTTCAGCTCGCCGCAGGTCGCCGAACACGCTCGTGCCACCGATCGTTTTATAGGCGTGGGTTCGGCGCTTTTTCAGCTCGCCGCAGGTCGCCGAACACGCTCGTGCCACCGATCGTTTTATAGGCGTGAGTTCGGCGCGTTTTCAGCTCGCCGCAGGTCGCCGAACACGCTCGTGCCACCGATCGTTTTATAGGCGTGAGTTCGGCGCGTTTTCAGCTCGGCGCCATTCGCCGAACACACTCGCGCCACCGATCGTTTTATAGGCATGAGTTCGGCTCGTTTTCAGCTCGCCGCAGGTCGCCGAACACGCTCGTGCCACCGATCGTCTTATAGGCGTGAGTTCGGCGCATTTTCAGCTCGGCGCCATTCGCCGAACACACTCGTGCCACCGATCGTTTTATAGGCATGAGTTCGGCGCGTTTTCAGCTCGGTGCCATTCGCCGAACACACTCGTGCCACCGATCGTTTTCTAGGCGCGAGTTCGGCACGTTATCGGCTCGGTGCCATTCGCCGAACGCTCGTGCCACCGATCGTTTTATAGGCGTGTGTTCGGCACCGATTCAGCTCGGCACTGTTCCCCGAGCTCTTGTGCCACCGACCCTCTTACGGGGGAGAGATCGGCGCTTAGTCAGCTCGGCACCGTCCTCCGAGCTCTTATGCCACCGACCCTCTTACAGGGGAGAGTTCGGCACTTAGTCAGTTCGGCACCTTACACCGAACGCTCGTGTCCCCGACCCTCTTACAGGGGAGAGTTCGGCACCAAGTGAGTTCGGCGTCAATCACCAGATGTCCGCGGCACCGGGCGCGTCACGAGCGGAACTTCGGCTCCCTTCGCACCAACGCCCGACAAACGGAAACGGCCAAAACCGCTAATTAAGAAGAGCACGATGACGGTTCAAGAGTTCCGTCTGCCGAAAAGATCAACATACCACCTCCTTCGCGATTCAGCAGTGCTCCGTTTAGTTCCCGATAGAACCCTGATAGCCAGTGAAAACAGTTAAACTACTCCTCAAAGACTGATCAAATACAGTCTTTAGGAGTGGGGGGCTCGTGATATGGCTAAAAAAGGGGTTAAATCGGAACCGTCCGGATGGAGCACGAATCTTGAAGCTCGGGGGTAAAACGGTAGTTTCACCTACCAACGGGTCTGAAGCGGGTAATGGTTGTCCCCCGCGAAGATCCACTTACCCGCAAACGGATCCACCTCAACCGGGTGCGGGCTTCGACCCGCGGCAAACCCGGTCCTGAAGGGATAGAATTAGGGTCTCTGATTAATGTTAATCAACGGCCCTGATTCATGTCTATCCTTTCACCGGGATTTAGGGATTAAATTCCTTATCTGGTTACATGGAATATACCTTATCGGATTACATTCCTAATCTGTTTACGGAGAGAATATTCCATATCAGATCACGAGGATTACATTCCTAATCCGTTCCCTAAGACGCCTATAAATACCCCCCACCCATCTCCATTAAGAGGTAATCAATCTTTCACCAGTTTTTTACGCTCTTTCATAGTCTGCCAGATTACTGACTTGAGCGTCGGAGGGTGCGTCGCCGGGAACAACCCCGGTGTCTCGCACTTTTTGCAGGTGTACGGCAGGGACGACGAACGAAGCCCGACGGAACAGGTACGCAGGTTTTCCTATTCAGTTTCCCCAAGAATCCACAAGTTCTATCTGTTTGCCCCCACACCAAATTTAGCGGCAACAAGTTCAATATTTGGTTTCTTGATGTCTGAGTAGACTTACTAAAATAAATGAGCTCAATATCTCATATTGAATCATTTGAGCATGACCATGCGTTTTGCAGTCTCAACCAATCAAAGGGCCCATAAATATCGCTTCTATTATGTAAGAGGGATAAATCCTATCTAAGTCACTCACATCCCTCCACATGATTTGTAGTATATCCAATAGTCGACTTTATAATCACCTTATTACAGGCAATGTTTGATGATATTAAAACATACAACTTCTCATGTAGGGAACCATAGTGACTTCAAGTCAAAGGACTACATACACCATGGTCACTGTGAGAATCACTTATGACACTCACGTAACGATCCATGCAGCGTTCTCATGGTGGGTCAGTCCAGTACATTATTACTTTATGTACCCATGTGAAGACTTGATATCTCATATCCACGTGAGATATGGCCATCAGTCTACGTACTTACTAGTCGCTATGTATTATTGTTGTCCTAATTCACAATAATACTTTACTAGGGACATTTAAGAATAGTGTTCTTATTACAACCAATAGGATCTCACAATCAAGTCATGCACTTGATATCCCTTGGTACTGAAACTACTATTCTAAGGACATTATTATGTTCATTTAATCACAATAAACTACAAAATAAATGAAATGCCTCATATATGAAATAAATATCATGATACAATGTAAACTAGTAATGTTAATACACAACTGGCCTCTAGGGCATACACCAACATGTGGCACCCCAGACACAGCAAGATCTCCGCTAGATCACTCTCCCAACAACATGGATGTGACCTCCAAGACCGCTTGAATGAATAGTGAAATCAGGATGAGGTCCCCTATACAACAAGCCAGGAAAGCAAGAGGAGTCCATCTCCTCAAAGATAGAGGTCTAGAAGAACCCTCTTTCCCAAGAGGCGCAGAAGAACCCAGAGGGTGAAGAAGTAATCCCACTCTCAAGAGACAAAGAAGGAACCCTCCCCCTTGCGAGAGGAGAAGTCTGACTCCAACTAGCCAATTACCCCTAGGAGCAATAGGGGGGAAGAAGCACCAGACGCCAGGGTAGAAATTTGAAACTTCAAAGATGAGGTCCTTCAAGTCCTCCAAGTCATCCAAAGCAGGAACCGACAATCTATCCTTCACCACCCTATTCCTCCATGACATGAGGAGTCTCGCGGGCCCACTAGGTCCGAAGAACAAGACAACGCCATCCTCAAGTACCTCCAAAAGAAAGAAGACCGCCTAGCACTAAAGAAACAAGAAGATGGAAGACATAAAGGGACATATCCTCGAGGCTCATGTTCCAGCTAACTTCAAAATTCCAACTTTTGAGTCTTACAACAGCAAGTCCGACCTTGTAGACAACCTTAAGAGTTTTAAAACCCTCCTGATGATCCATCAGGCATCCGACTCTTTCCTCTGCAAGACATTCCCATCAATCCTAAAGGGATCAACATGGGAGTGGTTCTCTCGTCTCTATCGAGTGTCCATTTTCTCCTTTGATCAGCTTAAGGAACTCTTCCTCACACATTTCTTCACCATTCGCAAGACGAAGAACACCAACACCAACACCTCTCTACTTGAATTGAAGAAAATAGATGGGTAATCTCTCAAGAGTTATCTTCGGCACATCACAGCCAAGTCCCGATCCATCCCTTCACATGACTTGGTCTTAGCCACGGCTTCCTCCACGTATAATGTAAACCATGACCACCTCAAAGATTCTCTTGTCAAGAGACCCCCTCGGAACTTCTCAGACCTCTTTCAAATAGTTGAGAAGTACATCTGAGTGGAAGATGGCATTCGTTTATGAGAACAGAAGGGGCCATCATCTGGGAACAAGCATAAAAACACCAGTGAAGAGGAGCTTAATTCCCAGAAGGATGCCATGGGTCAGCATCGTCTCTTGCTGCTTCATTTCGAGAAGTTTACTCTGCTCAATGCCAGTATCTCCATGATCCTTATGGAGGTTGAGAAGGATGGGCTCCTTCAACCTCCCCCTAAAATGAATGCCTTAAGCAGAAGAAGGGATAGGAACAAGTGGTGTGCATTTCACAAGGACCACAGACACCTTACGGAAGACTATCGAGCCTTCAAAAATGGGCTTGAATCTTTGCTTTGATAGGGCTACCTCACAAAGATCTCCGAAAGAAACAACACTAAGCATCCTCCCATAAGGGGAGCCAACATGCGACCAGAGAAGCCTTCTGAGTCCCAATACATGGGGCGTATGGCGGTATTCCACTCCACCCATGGGGGACCAAGGGGGGATTTTCTAGCTCCTCTACTAAAGCATTCCTCTGTGAAGAAATCTCAGTACACAACATCCCCCCCGCAAGATCTCCAGGGTTCCAATAACATTCTCAGACCAAAACCATGATGGTATTCGAACGCCACACTGCGACGCACTTATAAGCATATGCATGGTGAATCATGAGGTGCGCCACATCCTGGTGGATAACAGCAGCTCGGTAAACATCCTCTTCCTGAATGTATTAGATGTTCTCAAGCTCTGAAGAGGTTCTCAAGCCCTAGTTCAGATTGAATGGACAGTCATCCTTGATATGACTGTGGGGGAAAGCTCCAGCCATTCACACAAAAACACTCGACTTCATAGTTGTCAACATGACGACGCTTATAACGCCATCTTTGGTCCCTCGGGGCTAGTGGCCCTTCAAATGATTGCCTCAGATTTCCATGTGAAGATGTAATTCCCAACATTCTCCAGGGTAGGGGAAGTGAAAGGAAGCCAAACAGTAGCCCAAGCATATTACACCGCCTCTGAGCTATTTTATAACCTCGAAGGGACACCTTGCTTCGAACATGATTAGATTAAGAGCTTGCGTGTTCACAAGACACTCTAGCCCAACCTCAAAGTATGAATCATCAAGTATATCAGGGAGAACAAGGAATATACAAGTTCTCAAAAGTTGTCCGTCCAGGTGTCGGACAACTTAAAGACTTGGCGGGGAAGATGATATCAAGAGCTCAGAATAATGAGCACTTCACGAAGTTCAGCGAGAGTGCTTAAAACTCCTCTGTTAGGTCCTCTTAGTTCAAACATGCAATAAAGGCCGATACTTATAATGGTCACAACATGTAATAAATGCTAGCAATCAAAGCAACCACTTAGTTTGATTGTTCAATAAATTCAACATTTCTTTCGCAAAATTATTGTACTACAATGAGCTTGGTCTCCGCTCGCTACTCGAGTTCCTCCAACAACTCATTAGCTCCCTACAATGAGTTCGGTGCTCAACTCCTCCTCCGAGCTACGCCTCCCACTCATCAACTCAAATAATCAGTTAGGTGCCCAGCTGCTCCTCCGAGCAACACCAACAACTCATCGACTGCAAACATTGAGTTTGGTGCTCTGGTCGTCTTCCAACTGCACCAACAACTCATCACCTCTAAGCAATGAGTTAGGTGTGAGCTGCTTCTTTGAGCTACACTAATAACTCATCAACTCCAAGCAATGAGTTAGTTGTTCAACTCTTCTTCCGAGTTGCACCAACAACTCATCCACCTTGAATAATGAGTTAGGTGCTTAGTTCCTCCTCCGAGCTATGCCTCCGACTTATCAACTCCAAGCAATGAGTTAGATGCTCATCTCCTTCTCCGAGCTACACCCAACAACTCATCAACTCCAAGCAATGAGTTAGGTGCTCAGCTCCTCCTCCAAGCTACACATTAGCAACTCATCAACTCTCTGAATGCAAACAGTGAGTCTGGATCCTAGTCTTCTCCCAAGCCACATCAACTACTCATTAAGCTCCCCAAAGGATGAGTGTAGAGTTCGTACTTATGGTTCAAAGAGTTGCTCTAGCAACTTGCCACCAAGCAAGTATGGAAGCTCAACTCATCATTCGATCTGCTATTAAAACTCGTTATCAACCTGTTCAGAGTCCATATCTATGGTTCAGAAAGTTGCTCTAGTAGCTTGCACCCAAGCAAGTTCAGAGACTCAACTCGCCACTCAATCTGCTCCCGAAACACCTAAAGGATAAGTTCGGAGTCCTTACCCATGGTTCAAGAGTTTCTCTAGCAACTGATCGCCAAGTCAGTTCAGAGCTCAACTTGTTATTCGATCTGCTCCTAAAACTCGTGATCAACCTATTTGGACTCCATACTCATGGTTCAAGAGTTGTTCTAGCAACTTGCAACCAAGCAAGCTCAGAGACTCAACTTGTCACTCGATCTACTCCTGAAACACCTAAAGGAGAAGTTCAGAGTCCATACTCATGATTCAAAGAGTTGCTCTAGCAACTTTCCAGCAAGCAAGTGCGTAAGCTTAACTCGCCATTCGATCTGCTCCGAAAACTCATTATCAACCCGTTGGGAGCCCATACTCATGGTTCAGAGAGTTTCTCTAGTAGCATTACACCTAAGCAAGCCTAGAGACTCAACTCACCACTCAATCTGCTCTTGAAATACCTAAAGGACAAGTTCGGAGTCCATATGTAACGCCCCGATTTCCATACACTGGGAAACCGTGACATAAGCCAGAATCTTTCCTTCAATTAGCCACAATATACAAAAAAAGGAAAATTTAAAACTTTTTATTCAACACAAATGTATTAAAAGTCCGAATGTTACAAAACTGTAATACATTACAACAGTGTTACAATAATACCTTTATAATCCCAACTGTTACAACTTTAAACAAATTTTCATCAGAGTATAATGAATAAAGAATAATACTTGGTACTTCACTTAGATGCTTCCCAACAGATAAATAAATTACAAAAAATGTTACAAAAGAAACAATAGTAATCAACATATATTACAGTGGAAAACTCAAATAAAATCGACTCCTGCTTCTCTTGCCTTCAGTCCTCCTGAATTCTGTACCTGTACTTCTGCAATCCAGTACCTGTAATTTTGCAGGACAGTACCTATAGAAGTGGGGAAGTCAGTACATATACTGACGCTTTAAGGCTGATGACTAGCAGTGATTCTCAACTTTAAGCAAACAGATTGTTGAAAAGAGAAACATGTATATATAGTTGATGTGTCAGTGTATGCTATGACTTAGACTCTAGTGCAAGACTTATTAATACAAGGATGCTCTTATTCTAATGCAAGCAAATCTCCAAAACAGTATGCATCCCATACTACATATGCCTAATCTCAAGCCATTTCTTCATATATAAGGATTTGAACCCGCACCATGAATTTTACTCTTGTGCTCAACTTGTATCTGAAGATATAGCGTGACTGATGAGGTTGCTCTGAAACGGTCTGATCCCGTCAATGTAGTACGCTCATGGTGTCTTCGTTTTCCTCTACAACTCGGCGTATCGGACTTCACTCAAAAACCAGACTAACCTTCGGAGTTCCTGCAACACAGGTTAGCTCGAAGCATCCCCTGCAGCCCCCTAACTCATAGACCATAGTGTATGGCCTGTTCGTTTCCCCGGCATAGAACATGACGGAGTTCCGGGGGTCCATCCCCTATCTCCGCCCGTCCTTATCATGGCACTTCAGAAATTAACAGACGAGATACGGATCCCGTGCTCCCAACCTGTGAGAAGGCCCAGACTGTATCCCTTTGACAAGAAGGTTACAACCCAATAACACCACCTAGTGCCGGCCTATAGGACAGGTCGGATCGTAAGGTATCACCCTTAATACCAACTCTTTCCCTTTGGCGAGTAAATGATAATAAATATAGGTTAAGTAGTAATAGCTATAAGTTACTACCCTAACAATATCGCTAACCCTAAACAAACTGAGGGATGACAACAGAACTTCCACAACATGCTAAGTCTTAAGTTAGACTCCGCAAGATAACTCTACTAGGTGCTCAACATAGACTTACCAGAATCCTTAAGGATCCTGTTCACAGCCTATCGATCCAGAACCCTGGCAATATGAATGTATTCGCATGCTACTACCCTGAACTTGGATTCCATCTACGCTTTGGTCCGCGATCAACCTACACCGGTTAAGATATGACGGTACATGAGGAGTGACTCGTCCATAGTTCCTTAGGAGAAAGGTAAACACACGTCTTGATGGTCGATGGCCCCTAGGGCAATGATATCACCTTAGACGAGCACAACAAACTGCCTACTAGCTAATAAGCTACATATGAGTAAACAAAACACATACGAGTCAAACGAGCTACGTATGAAACTAACAACTACATACGAGCCAGGCGAGCTGCGTATAAGACAACATATATACGAGCCAAATAAGCTACGTATGAGACCAACAACTACATACGAGCCAAATAAGTTACGTATGAGACCAACAACTGCATACGAGCCAGACGAGCTACGTATGAGCAAAACAACATATAGAAAAAAACCATACGGGTATTCTAATAACCTAGAAGCAAAAAAAACATGCTTACTAGCAAAACTCGATCTTCTATAATTAGAAGCAACAGAAGAATCTTCTAGCAGTCTAAAATAGACATACTACCAAAGAAAAACCCGAAAGCGACATAAAAAGTCTTCTGACAGCCTAGAAGCAACCGGTGCTAAATTCGACAAAATTAGACTTTTTAGAAAGATGAGAACATATCTTGCAACTCTCTAGTTGAACACTTTTTCAAATTCCGTAAGAAATCCAAAATCCGGTCCATCAAATATACGCAAACAGTTTAACCAAAATGCGGATTTTCAACAAAAAACTGAAACTTCTACAGCTTGTAACTTTTGCTCTACTTATCGGAATCTAACGAAATTGGACAATTTGGAAAAATGGGAACATCTACTAAAATTCTCTAGTTGACCACTTTCTCAGATTCCATAAGGAATTTCAAATTCCTGACCTCGAACACATGCAAATGCTAAGCAAAAGACAGCCAAGGCTACAGCAAAGCTGAACTTTGAGAGCTTGTAACTTTTGCTCTACTTGTCAGAATCTAACGAAACTAGACAATTTAGAAAGGTGGAAATATCTACTACAGCTCTCTAGTTGACCACTTTCTCAAATTCCGTAAGGAATTCCAAATTCCTGACCCTCAAACATATGCAAAAAGTTAACCAAAGACAGCCAAAGATAAAGCAAAACTGAAACTTTGAGAGCTTGTAACTTTTGCTCTACTTGGAGGAATCTAACCAAATCATACAATTTAGAAATGTGGGAACATATAATATAACTCTCTGGTTGATAACTTTTTCAAATTTCCTATGGAAATCAATCTACCGTCTCTTGAACACATGCAAACGTTAACGAAAACAGTAGGTTTCCTTAACAAAAACTGAACTTTGAAAGCACATAACTTCTACTCTGCTTATCGGAATCTAACCAAATAGGACAATTTGGAAAGGTGATGTTGGAATTAATTTTTGCAGTTTTCCGGGCCGAATTCCGGCAGGCTCCGGCCATCGGCGGCACCGGAAAATGAGTGGATTGCGATCCTCTCGACGAGTACTATTCTGTAGTATACTCACTTGCCAAAAACGAATTCCGTATGAATGAGAAATGTTGATCCAAAGTTGGGTACTTGAAAGGTACTAACTTGGCAAATGGATAGTCCCATATCGGAAATTGGAAAGGATTTTTTCTAGTATATATACTAGAAAACTGGACTAAAGGGCGTGGCTCGGGGGTTACCACTAACGTGTAGTGGAGAGAGGACTTAGCCAAAATGATAAACATACACGCGTGCGCGCGCGCGCCCGGCCCGGCTCCGGCTTCGGCTCCGGCCCCGACCTCGGCTTCGGCTCGGCTCGGTTCGGTTCGGTTCGGTTCGTTTTGGCTTGGTCTGTTCTGGTCTGGCTTAAATTTTTTTTGCCCAGACAAAAACTCTTCCCCTACTGAACTGAAAAAACTTTTCAGATTCAGTAACTGGTACCCATTACTCTGTAACAGCAGAGTAATGGCTCACCAGTTATGAATCTGAAGAGTCTCCATTACTCTGCTGTTACAGAGTAATGGCATCTGATCAGTCTCTAATTTCCTCTATAAATTCAGACAGAGTCTTCTATACAGACAGAGAATTTTTTCGTGTTTTATTCTTCTTCTTCTTCTCCTCTGCGTCAGTGTCAACTGAGAGTACAACACAGACAACAGTTCGTTGTCTCTGAAGCAAGGGTGCTGCGTTCTTCAGAGAAGGTACAGTTGTATCCTGGGAAGCAATTCGCCGGTAACCGTCACACTACGGGGTGAATTCTGCTTTAAGGACAGAGATTATCAATCTCGACTCTGTGCAATTTCTTTTACTTACTGTTTTCTTCCCTGTATTTGATTTCTTCGCAATTTCTGTTGGGATTTTCTATTATTCTATATTCAGGTTCTAACAATCTTAAAGCAGAATTTTTTCCTCACAGATTCTAACAGTTTTGTGAAGTCTGTTTGCAGGTGCTGTTCGGAAAAAACAACTAACAGTTTATGTTTCGAACAATTTCAGAAAAAACAAAAACATGGAGAACACACCAACTGACATTGCTAATGGGCTTCTCAGTACCGAAACACCGGTGACCCAAAATGTGACTGCACAATCGGTTGCGGCACATTCGGTCGTTCTGCCCACGCACATAACCGTAGGAGAAAAACCGGAGAAGTTCAATGGAACTGGATTCAAAAAGTGGCAAGGGAAGATGCAGTTCTACCTGACCAGATTGAAGCTGGACAGATTCCTCACTGAATCTGCCCCGATGCTGGCGCTAATGGATGCACACTCCGTTGCTGCAGTTGATGCGTGGACTCCGGGCGACTACCTCTGCAAGAACTACATCCTGAATGGCTTGGTAGACCCCCTGTACAATGTCTACTGTGTCTTCAAGACGTCCAAACTCTTGTGGGGTCCCTGGAAAAGAAGTACAAAACAGAAGACGCCGGGACAACTAAATGAATGCGAATAAATGTATCAAATGGTTTGACAATGTTATGATGTCAAATGGTTTCCAAATAAATGAATGCGATAAATGTATCTACATCAAAAATACTCCAAATGGATACATTCTGGTCTGTCTATATGTAGACGACATGCTCATTATTGGAAGCAATAACGACATTATCGAAAAAACTAAGAGCATGCTTAGTGTCAAGTTTGACATGAAAGATTTAGGAGTTGCAGATGTCATACTAGGAATCAAAGTTTTCAGGACATCTGAGGGGATTACTTTGTCTCAAGCTCATTATGCTGAGAAAGTACTTGAAAGATTTAAGAATTACTCCAATGGGACAGCAAAAAGTCCCGTCGATCCAAGTCTTCACTTGTTCAAAAATACAGGCGAAAGCATATCACAACTAGAATATGCACGTGTAATTGGTAGTCTGATGTACCTAACAAATTGTACAAGACCGGACCTAGCACATTCGGTAAATGTACTAAGCCGATATACGAGTAATCCAGGATGAAGTCACTGGAAAGGAATAACTAGAGTATTGAACTACTTGCGACATACTCAGAGTTATGCGCTGCATTACACCAGATATCCAGCAGTACTGGAAGGCTACAGTGATGCCAACTGGATATCGGACTCTAAGAACTCAAAATCCACAAGTGGATATGTTTTCACACTTGGTGGTGCAGCTGTGTCATGGAAATCCTCTAAATAAACGCTATTGGCCAAATCCACCATGGAATCTGAGTTTATTGCTTTAGACAAAGCGACAGAGGAAGCAGAATGGCTTCGAAACTTCTTAGAGGATATTCCAATGTGGGAAAAACCAGTACCTGCCTTATGTGTACACTGTGACAGCCAATCGGCTATAGTACGGGCACTGAGTTGTATGTATAATGGTAAGTCTCGTCATATCAGAAGGTGACACAAAACCATTAGACAACTGCTCTCAAATGAAGTAATCTCTATAGAATATATAAAATCGGCCGACAACCTAGCGGATCCATTTACTAAAGGTCTGTCGCGAGAGCAGGTTGTGAGATCATCAAGAGGAATGGGTTTAAAGCCTACGACGAAAGAGGATACTTGATGGAAACCCTACCTAGGAATTGGAGATCCCAAGATCTAGGTTCAAAGGGACAACTAAATCTTGTTGAATCGACAGAAGCACTGAGAGATTAAAATCTCATACCCACTCTTAGGATGATAAAACAGTGCTGCCTGCAAAGAGTTAGGATAAGCTTGGCTTTTAATGATTCCCATAGCTTTGAAATAAAAGTGGGGTATAGCAGGATACTCTTTATGGGCAATCACCTTGTGAGTGTGAAATGGGGCCGTTTCTAGGAGAATGAAGAGAGGCTACATTCTCCAAGTTCACTCACGATTAACCAGGGATGTTCAAGGCCAAAATGAACACAACAAGAGAACTTAGTTCTGTGAGGAGATGAAACTGTGTGATAGTTATTGTCTAGGTTCACATCAAAGTCCGGGTAGTTCAAGACATCATGATCACTACCTGGTCAAGTGAATCCGATAGCTAATTACTAAGGGTGGTTCAAAGTTGAAAAATTACTACCATTCCTGATGCAGTGATTTTCTGATTGTACTCTCAGAGTCTTTCTGTCATGTTTTTTGTTAATCTGTCGTGTCTGGACTACATAGTCTGGTAATTTCCATTCATGTGGGGGATTGTTGGAATTAATTTTTGTAGTTTTCCGGGCCGGATTCCGGCAGGCTCTGGCCATCGGCGGTGCCGGAAAATGAGTGGATTGCGATCCTCTCGACGAGTACTATTCCGTAGTATACTCACTTGCCAAAAATGAATTCCGTATGAATGAGAAATGTTGATCCAAAGTTGGGTACTTGAAAGGTACTAACTTGGCAAATGGATAGTCCCATATCAGAAATTGGAAAGGATTTTTTCTACTATATATACTAGAAAACTGGACTAAAGGGCGTGGCCCGGGGGTTACCACTAACGTGTAGTGGAGAGAGGACTTAGCCAAAATGACAAACACACATGCGCGCGCGTGCGCGCCCGGCCCGGCCCGGCTCCGGCTCCGGCCCCGGCCCTGGCTTCGGTTTGGCTTGGTCTGTTCTGGTCTGGCTTAAATTTTTTTTGCCCAGACAAAAACTCTTCCCTTACTGAACTGAAAAAACTTTTCAGATTCAGTAACTGGTACCCATTACTCTGTAACAGCAGAGTAATGGCTCACCAGTTATGAATCTGAAGAGTCTCCATTACTCTGCTGTTACAGAGTAATGGCATCTGATCAGTCTCTAATTTCCTCCATAAATACAGACAGAGTCTTCTATACAGACAGAGAATTTTTTCGTGTTTTATTCTTCTTCTTCTTCTCCTCTGCGTCAGTGTCAACTGAGAGTACAACACAGACAACAGTTCGTTGTCTTTGAAGCAAGGGTGCTGCGTTCTTCAGAGAAGGTACAGTTGTATCCTGGGAAGCAATTCGCCGGTAACCGTCACACTACGGGGCGAATTCTGCTTTAAGGACAGAAATTATCAATCTCGACTCTGTGCAATTTCTTTTACTTACTGTTTTCTTCCCTGTATTTGATTTCTTCGCAATTTCTGTTGGGATTTTCTATTATTCTATATTCAGGTTCTAACAGGTGAGAGACTCTACTACAACTCTCTAGTTGAACACTTGCCCAATTTCATTAAGTAAAAGACTCAAAAACAACAAACAATCAGAACAACGAGCACTTTAGCCCAAAGCTGGCTGCTGTGTTTTGCAAAGACCATAATTCATACTCTGCTTATCGGAATCTAACCAAATAGGGTAATTTGGAAAGGTGAGAATGTCTACTACAATTTCCTAGTTGGTTACTTCCTCTGATTCCGCAAGTAAGAGGTTCGAAAACAGCAAAGAAGCAAAACAGCGAGCACTCTCAGCCAAGCTGGCTGCTCTGTTTTGTAATTGCCGTAACTTTTTCGCCTCTTATTGGAATCTAACCAAATAGAGCATTTTGGAAATGTGAGAATATCTACTACAACTTTCTAGTTGGTCACTTTTCTAAATTCCATAAGGAACACCAAGTTCCAGCCCCTCGAACCTAGACCGTTGTTCACCCCCAAAACAACAAGTGCTGTCTTTTGCCCGCGCTCGCTATTTTGGGGGAAACGGTCGTTTCACCCATCAAACCATCTCAGAAAAATCCCCAAAAATTAGAGCATGCTAATAACACCTAGTAGAATCTCTAAAATTAATTTGGGGTCAAAATTCCACCTTTAACATGGGTAATTAATTCTAATCATAAAAGCCACAAGATTGAATCTTTAGGGCTTTATCTTGTGTTCTACCACTTCAATATTGTTTACCATCTTATACTAGTCCACAACCAATAACATATAACAATAATAAATAAAAATAACAAACATGAGAATGAGAAACCCCCACCCAAAAATGGTTGGAAGAGCTTGCTAGCCTTCTCCTCCTTGCTCCTTGTTCTTGCTCCTCTTCAAGAACTCCACAAATGAAAGTAACCCATGGACTCAACCCCTCTTTTCTTTTGATTTTGATCCTCTATTTCTTTTTCTTTTCTTCTCAATCTTTTTTTCTATTTTTTTCTAAAATAAAACTAAGTAAAGAAGGAGAGAATGTGAAGGAGAAGAGATGGAGACAAAAATGGAAGAGGGATTTTTGCCCTCTTGTTTTGGCCGGCCTTTTGTAGGGGTAGAGATAGAAAGCTTGTGGATGAGAGAGAGCCATTTGTCTCTCTCTTGTGGCTCACGAAAATTCGGATTAATTTGTAAATTTTAAATTACAATCAACCCCATAAATTTGCAGTCAACACCCAAAATCATCTCTAACCCTTCATTTTGATCATGATTGGTCAAAATAAGAGGTATTTTCCAAATATCACATACTACATGATTTCGTACAAACGTACGAAATCGATATGGTACATGTACATACCTATATCTGATTATACAGATAATTTTTATTAGTTAAAATAAATAATCTCTAACAAAAGTAATTTAATTCCAAAAATTAGAAATAAAATAATTTTATTAGCGGCTAGGAAAATTTTACTATCAATTTGATACAAAACAGTCATATACCGCCTACTATATATACATAGATAATGTTTATTAACAAAACTGGGTGATATTGACAAAAAATATTTCGTTTCTAAAAATAATAGTAATATAATAATAAAATAATAATTTTTAACATCTGCCCGGGATTTTCGAGATATTTTTTAAAAATTGCATTTTTCAAGATTTTGTAAAAGTGTACAAAACTAATACAGTACCTGTATATACTTACTAGTATATATCCAGATAACTTTTTATTAGAAAAACCAAGTAATTCTATAAAAATATTTTAACTTTAAAAATAATAATTATATAAATATAATATCCGTCCGGGATACTACAATACTCCATGCATAGAATAGTTCTGACCTCAGATCTACATTAAGTCAGGAAAACAGAACAAAAATATCCGTACTCTAGATAACTCGGGGAAAGAAAGCTTATACGGCCTTCCGGCTCCCAAGTGACTCATCCATGAACTGGTTCTCCAATGAACCCGACCTCGATCCCAAAGCTACCTGCAAACTCTGCCAAAATCGAAATGTAACTCTTGAATCTTGGTCAAAATTGCTGACACTGACACTCCATGTTGCTTCATAATGCCTTCAATGTGGACTTCCGCTAATTCCTCTAGCGACTAAGTCATCTTTATTGGAAGAAAACGTGCAGCCTCTGCCAACTGATCCCCAATATCCCAAATTGAGTCATACGTTTATGAACTTTGGGGTAATCCTGTGATGAAGTCCATACCGATATTCTGCTATTTTCCTTCATCAACTTGCGACTTCAGTGCTTCAATCCTTGTATCTTCTGCCTAAGCCTTCTGACTTGATCACTTTGACTTGGTTTGCAGTTTCCATCGTGCCAAAACTGAGCTGTAATCTTCAGTAGTCACTCCAATATTGGCTTGCATGATCTCATCATCTAGCTTCTTACTTCCTTCACGGTCTTTGGCTGAGGCTAATTCTTCACCTATCTCGATCTTTTGCACTTCAGTAGCCACTCCCTCCTTAGAATAGGACATCGCCTACGAACATCACTTCTGACTTTCAGGATTCTCTCCTATAATTTGCTCAAAGCTAATGCTCCAGATTGTGTAATCAACAAAATCAAATCTAGAGTTGCCTCCCGCACACATCTCAACTTCTTGAAAAATAATTCAGACAAAGAATATGATGAACCTCAATTGAACAAAACAGTTGCATGGATTCCATATATATGTCTAAATTAAATTCAAAATACAACTTTTAAACTTAGTTGCAACTCCATATGCACATATGGGTAATGGTTCTCCTGCCTTCTTCAACTTGCTCTTCGTAAGTGCGAACTTTTTGGTGAATAGGCTCCTTTCCTTCATTGTTCATCTTCGAGGTTAATCTGCCGTCATTTCTATGAAGCTGGGGACAGTTCGGCCTAACATGACCAATCTCCCCACAATTGTAATATGTACGGGTCTCCACTTGGGGGTTTTTTCTCGGACATTGGCTCCTAAAATGACCATGCTCCCCACATCCAAAACAACTTCTTGGCTTGGTGCCTCCAAGTTTGCCCCTCGTTTTCTGAGTCTTCTGCTTCTGACCTTGATTCTCTAACCCCGATGCTGGTGCAGACATTTTTTTTCTCTCTCATAGTCGTGGACAGACTGATTTCTCGTGCCCTGCTCTCCCACAAGAATGGCATACTATAACCTCGGTGGTCTCCAGGACTTGCTTCCATTCATGCTGTAGTCGTGCCAATCCGGAATCAAAGTGTTCCTGCTCCTTTGATAGGCTTGCTAATATAGCTTTGCAAGCATCACCCAGTTGCTTAGCTTGACAACCTCTCCTAGTCCTGCACTTCCTCAGCTTCTTCATTTTCCGATGTATACTGGCTGCCGCCGCTGTGCGTTGATCCACACTTAGCTCCTATGATGGTGATGGCGAGACCGTCTTGAGGTTAGCTTGTAGTAAAATCTCCTTCGGCTCCTTGCTCGAGATCATCAGATCATCCATCAAAATCAGTTCACTCTCTTCTATCAACACATCCTTGGTTAGGATATCCTCAAACACCATCCATTAAACAAAAATATACTAGAATTAGCCCAGATATAGAAAAAATTATAAAACATAAGTTGAAAGAAACAACAATATGAATTATAACTATCTACAACTAGCTAAAACCCGACTCCTAAAAGGCATTCAAGTTTAATTTTCCTACTATGTTTAAAGTCGGCTCTGATACCACTCTGTAACGCCCCGATTTCCATACACTGGGAAACTGTGACATAAGCCAGAATCTTTCCTTCAATTTGCTACAATACAAAGAAAAACAAGAAAAAATTAAAACTTTTTATTCAACACAAATATATTACAAGTCCGACTGTTACAAAATTGCATTACATTACAACAGTGTTACAATAATACCTTTACAATCCCAAGTGTTACAACTTTAAACAAATTTACATCAGAGTACAATGAATAAAGAACAATACTTGGTACTTCACTTAGATGCTTTCCTACAAATAAATGAATTACAACAATTGTTACAAAAGAGGACGAGGTGTATAACAGGTACAAGAGTTTGATGATGAGGAGATCGAGATCGGACCGACGATCGATTGATAGCTAGCACGGTCTATGATGGTCATTGATTCCCACCACCCCAGGGTTTGTTGGGGGGTATGATGTATTTCTTTGTGGCTACTCTATGTTTTGTCTTTTGTCCCACCCCCCATGTTCGGAGTGGAGTTATGTTCTTTTTTGTTTGTAGGATTTTGTTGTAAGCTCAGTACTCTGAGTTTATTTTATTAATCACTTATTAATGAAACAGGGTGGCCAGACTCCACCTTTTCCTTAAAAAAATTTTTTTTTTTACAAAAGAAAATAGTAATCAACATATATTACGGTGGAAAACTCAAATAAAATCAACTCCTGCTTCTCTTGCCTTCAGTCCTCCTGAATCCTGTACCGGTACTTCTATAATCCAGTACCTGTAATTTTGCAATCCAGTACCTCTAGAAGTGGGGACGTCAGTACATATATTGAAGCTTTAAGGCTGATGACTAGCAGCAATTCTCAACTTTAAGCAAATAGATTGATAAAAAGAGAAACATGTATATATAGTTGATGTGTCACTGTATGCTATGACTTAGACTCTGTTGCTGCTGATTTTGGTGTGGGAGCAAACAGATGAATTTGTGGATTCTTGGAGAAAACAATAAAGCAAACCTGTTGACCTGTTGACCTTCACCAACTTGTTGACCTGGTCTCTTACCGCTGTTGCGAACCTGCAAAAAGTGCGAAACACCGGGATGGATCCCGGTGACGCACCCTTTGACGCTCTTGTCGGTAATCTGAATGAGTAAGAAAGAGCTTTTATTGGAAAAGTATTGATTACCTGGTAACAGTGGAGGGAGACGGGTATTTATAGTCGCCTTAGGGATCCGTTTCGAGATATGAACATATCTTTACTTCCCGGTGTGAATGGATATAAGCAGTTAAGATCACTTCTTAGGGATAATTATGAATCTGAATTCTTTTTTATCCTTCTGAAAGGGTTTGTAACGGGTTGAGACCCATACCCAGTAAGACAGATCTGTTTATGGGTTATTGGGCTTTGAAGATAGACCCAGTTCCCATTTCAGACCCGTTTGTAGGTGAAATTACCGTTTTACCCCTGAGCTTTAAGATTCATGTTCGATTTAACGGTCCCGATTTAATCTCATTTTTAGCCATATCACGAGCCCCCCACTCCTGGAGACTGAGTTCTACAGTCTTTACAGAGTAATTTTGTTGTTCTAATGGTGTACGGGATTTTATCGGTGTTCTTAAGGGAGTTTGGATCTTGCTCGAGGTGTAACGGTGTTATTCTGGGTTTGTAAAATGCCCAAAAATTTCCTCGGAATTCTCTAGGTTTTTTGTGATTTTTCCAGATTTTTCTGAATTTTTTTGGAATTTTTGGGATTTTTTATTCATTTTCTGAATTAAATAATTAATCATCGAAAATATTAATTAATTATTCTAATTTAATAATTACTTTTTCAGAATTTTAAAATAATTTCTGAATTAATAATTTTTTAAAGAATTTTTTAATTAATTTTTTCAATTTTTAAAATATTTTTCGGATTTTTTAAATTATAAATTCGATTAAATAAATAAATTAAATATTACCTGGACACGTGGCGCAATTCTGGCCGTCAATCATGATCAGATGGCACGCATCGCAAAGCAGATCATTTTCTGGACACGTGGCGCGTTTATGAGCGTCGATCGTGTCGTGGCGCAAATTTTGAGATGATCAGACGGCGCGTGTGCCTCGGCAGCATTTTTCTCCAATTTCGAGCTCGGAACATGTGTTGCTCGGAATCCGACCGACCTTGTGATGCCACGTGGCAACCCCTCCTTTTTTTTTCCTTTCTTTCTGCCTGTGTCTCGTCTTCTTTCTTGTCCGTTTCTTCTTCGACTGAAGCTTCCGAACCCGTCTTCGACCTATGCCTCGCCCCCTCTCCGACCTTAAGTAAGGAAGAGCTTGACTATGATAGGAGGAGCTCGGTTGGTGCTCGCGAGGGAGCTCGTCCTCGGAGGTCGACGAGATAAGGAGCTCGGCAGTAATGGCGAGTAGGTCGGACATCAGAGCTTCGGAGTGGGAGCTCGACTGAGGGGTTGGAGTTCGGCGTGAAAGGCGTGAGCTCAGCGACGATGAGCTCGGCAGCGATGAGCTCAGCATTGGAGACGAGCTCGGCAGTGGAGGCCTTGAGCTCGATGATGAGCCTGACGAGGAGTTTGGTGCTGGGGAGGATAGCCTCGACGGTGTGGAGAAGAGCTCGTCGTTGGAGGTGAGTGGAGCTTTGGAGAAGTGGCGGAGCTCGGCCATGGAGGTGGGTTCGAGCTCGGCGTGGGCCTCGTATTGTGGGCATGGAAGAAGCTCGAGGAAGGTGGCGAGGTGGTCGGAGCTTCGGCGAAGGAGCTCGACGAGTGAAGGTGATGAGCTCGACAGTGTTCGGCGGAGCTCGCTCGAGGGAGCTGACGGAGCTCGTCATTGGGCTCGGAGCTCGGAGCCGAGGAGAGCTCGAACTCGTGAAGGAGGGAGAGCTCGGCACATTAGTGGAGGTTGGAGATGAGTGGGCTCGTCGACGGACGGAGAGGTCGGCGGCGTGAGGAGCTCGGCGCGGTGAAGAGGAGTTTGGGTTTTTCTTTCTTTTGTTCGGTTTGTTTTTTGGCGCCAAAGCACAGGGGAAAAGTTGGTATGGGGTTCGGGTTTGGATCCCTAACGGGTCCGAACTCGACCCGCCGAGCCCTCTATTTTTTTATTTTTATTTTTTTTTGTTTTGGGCGAATCCGAACCGTTGATCCTAATTTGAGCACGGATTTTGAGGTAGAGTTTTTTCTCATTTTGCAGCTTGGTATCATAGTAGCTCGGATTGTAGATCCGAGCTACGTGGCTCAATCTGGACGGTTGATCACGATCATGGCGCGAATCACGAGACAAGAGGCTCAGATTTCGAGAAAACGTTATCTTGTCGTTTTGTGGTCGTGGTGCAATCTGAGCCGTTTGATTGTGATCAGGCACGAATCATGATGATGAAGTTGTTTTTCTCTAATACGTAGCTCGAAATTCAAGTTGCTCGGATTGTAGATCCGATCTACGTGGGGGGATCTGGACGGTTGATCACGATCATGGCATAAATCACGAGGCTATAGTTTTTGCTATTTTCTTGCTCGGCGTAGCTGTGTTACGATCCACTTTCCTGGTGCTACGGAGGTCTGATCGGGGCGTGCTACCCCTCGTTTCGAAGCTAACTCGAAGATCCACAACTTCTCTTTAAAGGTGGGATGAAGATTCACCCTTCTTCATGGTCAAAATAGCCCTGCAACATTCTTGTCTTGATGAAGTTGAGGAGTGTTTTGGTCTTGAGGATTTTTGAAGAGGAGCTCCACTCCTAGGAGCGAAGAAGATGGGCTAGGAAGATCCTCGTAAGAGCCATGAGAAGATCCGTTCTTGGAGGTAAGTGCAAGGAGCAACTCCTGGGGAGAGTTCTAGCTCGGAGTCCATTGAGAGGATGGGCACTCATGAGGCGAACGGAGTGAAGATCATCACAAGGCTCTAGGAGAGAGCAATTCGTGAGACGAGTTTAAGGAGCAACTCTAGGAGAGAGTTGTGAGCTCCAAACTCGCTGAGAAGAGGTTCACTTTGGAGGTGAGCGGAGCGAAGAGCTTGGCTCTAGGGGAGAGCCATTTGGGAGACAAGTTTGAGGAGCAACTCTAGGAGAGAGTTGTGAGCTCCGAACTCGTTGAGAAGAGGTCCGCTTTGGAGGTGAGCGGAGCAAAGAGCTTGGCTCTAGGAGAGAGCCATTTGGGAGACGAGTTTGAGGAGCAACTCTAGGAGAGAGTTGTGAGCTACGAACTCGTTGAGAAGAGGTCCGCCTTAGAGGTGAGCGGAGCGAAGAGCATGGCTCATGGAGTGAGACATTTGGGAGACAAGTTTGAGGAGCAACTCTAGGAGAGTGTTGTGAGCTCCAAACTTGTTGTTTAACGGTTGTGGGAGCAGTTCCGAATGGCGAGCCACTTCTTACCTGCTTATAAGCGAGTAATTTGAAGCGGAATCGAGCCAAGTGTTGGACTCCAAACTCATCGTTTAAGAGAGATTTAACGGTTGTGGGAGCAGTTCCGAATGGCGAACCACTTCTTACCGGTGTATGAGCGAGTAATTTGAAGCGGAATCCAGCCAAGTGTTGGACTCCGAACTCGTTGTTAGAGGGGGTTAATGAGGTGTAGGAGCAATTCCGAATGGTGAACCACTTCTTACCCACTTATGAGCGAGTAATTTGAAGCGGAATCGAGCCAAGTGTTGGGCTCTGAACTCATTGTTAGAGCTTAGTAAGTTGTGGGAGCAGCCATGTAGGAGAAGCTGGACTCTGAACTCACCATTTAACGAGTCGTAGATGTGACTCGAAGGGATAGAGATGAAGCAAGAGCAATAATTTTCAATGAAAAAATGTAAAGTTTTATTGAGATAAACTAAGTGGCCGTTTCAATAGGGCGAGCCATTATTACATGCTATTAGCCGGGTTACAAGCATCAGCCTTATTAAAAATCAAGATCCCACTTCTACGATAAGGTGAAGACCTGTTGGGAGGAGCTGGGTTCTCCCTCCATTGGACCTCCTTGGATGAGGTGGAAGACGCCCCCAGGTTTTGAGTCTTGAAGCTCGGCGGGCCTTTCTGTTCGTTTGTAGGCTCCTCAAGGGGGAAGCTCGGCCCCATCGTTTTGGACGAAATTGGTCAGGTGTCCCCACCGTATGAGTTCTTTGATCTCCTCCTTGAGAGCTCGACAATCATCCGTGTCGTGGTCGTGGTTCCTGTAAAAGCGGCACCACTTATCCTTGTTCTTCTTCTTTCCAGGTGTATTCATTCTAGGGGGAGCGCGGAGTAGCCCTTCCTTATCCACCTCCATAAGAACTTCTGATATATTAGCAATGAGGGGGGTGAACTGTTGATTCTTGATTTTGATGATCACAACACACTGCAACATGTGTCTATGCTATACTTTATAAATTGCAGGTTGTACACACAAAAGACTATTCAGCTGAACAAATGAACAAGCACAAAAGCTCCAGATAAAGACAATGGTTAAAGCTTCATTCAAGACTCAAGACTCAAGCTTAAAAGTGTCAGTTATAGTCATGTCTTGTAAACAATGTAATCTTATTTTTGTTGAGTCTTAGTATGATGTAAAGCCTTGTCACACACACATACACTCACTATTTTACAATGTGTGTTTTTCAAACATCAAATAAGGTCAAAACAGTTTGAAATGATTTAACTGTTGAGTACCAGTTGACCGATGTTTTTATCAGTCGACTGTTAGTACAAAACTGTTTAAATTTATTCAAACTCTGACCAGTCGACTCATTATGGCAACCCAGTCGACTGTTCGAGTGCTTTTGACCGTTTTCTGTTTTTAAAATCGATTTTCAAATTCAAGCTACTTAGATCCGTTGGTTGACAGTTGGAATAACTGCCTCCCAACGTCCAGGAATTCTAACTCTATAAATAGAGTTTAGAATTCACTGATAAAGATCTAACTTTTTGATCTAACATTTTCTAAGCACTCTTTGAGAATTTTTAAGTGTTCACGAGACAAAGCTTTCAAGTTCTAAGTTTTTGGTTCTCTACATTCAGTCCAGTATAACATCAGAATTCGTTCTGGACTGAATATAGAAGTCGATCTCTTTTTAGCCACGTTCTACATCACATAACACAAACAAGGCTATAGGTTGACTGTAATCTTTTTATTGTTTTCTTTTGCTCTCGGTTGGAGAGTTAGACTCTAGGGTGTAGAGTCGGTTGTTTCACTCTTGGTTGTAGAGTGGGGTGCTTTCTCTGGTTGAGAGAAAGGACTACGGGTTAGACAAGATTGTTGTCTGAACGTCGTAGGATATTCTTGTAATTTTTCAAGAATAGTGGAAATCTCAAGTGGGTTGCTTGGAAAATGGATGTAGGTCGGAAGAACCGAACCAGGATACATCGTGTGCACTCTGTGTTTATATCTCTTGTATTTGCATTTACATTTTTCTGTTTGTTTAAGTTCTGTGAAACTTGTCTGGACATTCGACTCAGCACAGTATCAGTCGACTAGTCAGTCTTGTATACTTTGAATATTTACTGTGTCATCAGTCGCATGCTTCAACTATAAGTCGACTGCACAGAGTTATTTAAATTATCTTTTATTTGGTTATCTCAGTCGACTGTGCCGAAGAAAAATACTTTATTCCGCAATTTAATTTTAATAAACACTATTCACCCCCCTCTAGTGTTTGTTGCCTCGCCTACAGGATCCAACACTTGGTATCAGAGCAAGGTTAAAGGCTATGGCAACTACTTCAAATGCAAATCAGTACCATGAAGGCCAATCTACACAAAGGCCACATCTCTTCGATGGAACAAACTACAACTATTGGAAGTGCAGAATGAAGATCTACCTCCAATCCATCAACTATGAAATATGGAACATGACGGAATCAGACTACACTGCTCCTACTATTCAATATGCACAATGGAATGATGATATGAAGAACCAAGCTATGAACAATGCAAAAGCAATGAATGCATTATTTTGTGCTCTCACAAAGGAGGAGTTCAACCGTGTATCAAATTCAACAACCGCACATCAAATCTGGCATACACTCGAGGTAACTCATGAAGGAACAAACAAAGTGAAAGAATCTAAAATATCTGTTCTTGTTCACAGGTTTGAGATGTTCCGCATGAAGGAAAATGAAAATGTGTCCGAGATGATCACCAGATTTACTGACATTACAAACTCACTTGTGGCACTTGGAAAGACATACACTCAAGCAGAGATGGTTAGAAAAGTTCTTCGTGCACTCACTCCTGAATGGGAAAAGAAGACCACTGCAATAGAAGAAGCAAATGATTTGTCACAACTTTCTCTTGAGAATCTTGTGGGAAATCTAATGGCGTACGAGGTTCAAATTGAAGAGCAAAAAAAGGATGCAGAACCACAACAGGCAAAGAAGAAATCATTGGCTTTTAAAGCCATGACAGACTCAGAAGATGAGGAAGAAGATGAAGAGGAGATAGCCATGTTCACTAGAAGATTCAAAAAATTTCTAAAGAAAGGTAAGTTCAATTTCAAACTTAGAGATTCTAATGATCCTCCTACTTGTTTCAGGTGCAATAAAACAGGTCACATGAAGAAGGATTGTCCCCTAGAAAATACAAAGAATAAGGAAAAGACATCCAACTTCAAGAAGGACAAGTATACAAAGAATAAGCTTGCCAAGAAAAAGAAGGCTTATCAAGCAACTTGGGATGACAGTGATTCTTCTTCAGAAGAAGAAACTGATGAAAACAATGAAGTTGCAAACATGTGCTTTATGGCTTCACAAGATCATGTAAGTAATGATTTTGATTCAGAAGATTTACTTGATACTTTTAATGAAATCTTTCAAGAGTTGAAAAAGGAAAAGATTAGAGTTAAGAATCTAGAGAAAGTTAATCAAACACTTTCTCAAGAAAATCTTAACCTTGATAAAGAAGTGAAATCCCTGAATTCTCGCATTGCAAGTTTAGATATTGATCTTGAATCTCTAAAAAAGAATTATGAAGAGATATCCAAGAACGTGTCTAAGTTTAACAAAGGCAAAAAGAATTTAAATGATGTCCTTCATAATCAAGTGAAATCTAGTCAAAAATATGGTCTTGATTTCAAAAATTCTCCTATAAAAGAATCTTCTTCTAAAAACACTAGTAGAAATAAATCTGAATCTATTTCTAGTGTTACACATAAACTATCTGAATTCTTTGAAAAGCCTAAGGTAATAAATTATAGTGATAAAAGCAAGTCTGACATTCGGTTAAGTCGACTGAGTCCATCCATCAGTCGTCTGTCCAGAGGAATTGAATCTTATTCAACAAGATCAAAATCTCATATAAGTCGACCTATCGTATCATCCAGTCGACTGACTCACAGTAGAAGTCGACTGAAGGATACTGTAAAGTCGACTGGACAGAACAAATTTATATGGGTTCCAGTTAACTTAAATCAGAATGATAGAATTGCATATATCAATTCATATATGTTAAATGTGTGTAATTCTATTAATTTTATTCCTGCTTATGGAGGAAAATCAAACTCATTATGGGTTTGGTTTTCCCCAAACTAATATGTTTTGGACCCAATGAAAAGGGTACCATATTTACATTGAATATTTTATAGGTACCAAAGAAAGATCGCTGGATACTTGACAGCGGGTGTTCAAAACATATGACCGGTCATGCCAATCTCTTATCCACCATTCAAAGCATCGATGGAGGAACAGTTACCTTTGGTGATAACAACAATGGAAAAGTTATAGGGATCGGCATGGTTGGTAAAAATTCTAACCCCACTATAGAAAATGTGTTGTTAGTTAGTGGATTAAAACATAATTTATTAAGTATTAGTCAATTGTGTGATAAAGGATATAAAATTGTATTTGAAAAAGATGCATGTTTGATTTATGACTCTACTATGCAAAATATCATTTTTCAAGGTTTTCGCAAAAACAATATTTATGAATTGTGTTTGAATACAATTGAGTTTTCAAATGATTTTTGTTTAATAGCTTCTAACAATGATTCTTGGTTTTGGCATAGAAGATCTGGCCATGTGAATATGAAGAATCTCTCAAAAATATCTAAGTATAACCTAGTTAAAGGACTGCCAAAACTATCCTTTAAAAAGGATAAGTTATGTGATGCATGTCAACTAGGAAAACAAATCAAATCCACTTTTAAAACAAAAGAAGTAATTTCTACCAGTAGGCCGCTTGAATTAATTCATATGGATTTATTTGGCTCTACTAGAGTTGTTTCTTTAAATAAAAGTAGATATGTATTTGTTTTAGTAGATGATTTTTCAAGATTCACGTGGACATTCTTTTTAAAACATAAGAATGATGCTTTTGATGAATTTGCAAATTTTTGTAAACGTATTCAAAACCAAAGATCTCTAACCATAGTCACTATTAGAAGTGATCATGGTGGAGAATTTGAGAATGAAACATTTACAGAATATTGCAACAAGAATGGTATAACACATTCATTTGCATTTCCTAGAGCTTCATCACAAAATGGAGTGGTTGAAAGGAAAAATAGGACTTTGCAAGAATGCGCATGTACCATGCTTGTTGAAAGCAATTTACCTAAGTATTTTTGGGCTGAAGCCGTTGCTACAGCTTGTTATGTTTTAAATAGGATTCTAATAAGACCTAAGCTAAAGAAGACTTGTTATGAGTTATTTTTTAACAAAATTCCTAAAGTCTCTTATTTTAAGACATTTGGTTGTAAGTGTTTTATTCTGAACACTAAAGATAATCTAGATAAATTTGATCCTAGATCTAATGAGGGTATCTTTTTAGGATACTCAAATAGGAGTAAAACATATAGAATTTTCAATAAGTCTACAATGACTATTGAAGAGTCAATGCATGTTACATTCGATGAATCTCTGCCTTCATCAAATTTAATTAAAGATGATGAAACTGACTCATCACCTTTAAATAATGTGATTAAATCTTTAGAACAAACTAGTCTTGCAGATAAGTCGACCGATAAGGACTCCCAGTCGACTGAAGTAAAGCAGTCGACTGAAGAACCTGTCAAGTCGACTGATCCTATTGTGATATCTTCAACTTTACCAAAATCTTTTGTTGAAGTTAAAGATCATCCTCATGACTTAATAATTGGTGACATCTCCCATGGTATTCAGACACGATCACATATTAATATGATTTCTCATACAGCATTCTTGTCGGATTTTGAACCGAAAAATATACAAGAAGCTTGTGAGAATGAATTTTGGATGAATGCCATGCAAGATGAATTAAACCAATTTATAAGGAATGATGTATGTGATTTAGTTCCACGACCTCCTGATCATACTATTATTGGTACCAAATGGGTATTTAAAAATAAATTAGATGAATCAGGACAAGTTGTAAGGAATAAAGCTAGACTAGTTGCTCAAGGGTATAATCAAGAAGAAGGTATAGATTTTGATAAAACATATGCTCCTATTGCTAGACTAGAATCAATTCGTATTTTATTATCTTTTGCTTATTTCATGAATTTTATACTTTATCAAATGGATGGTAAAAGTGCTTTTCTTAATGGGTTTATTAAAGAAAATGTTTATGTTAAACAACCACCAGGTTTTGAACATGAACAATTTCCAAATTATGTTTATAAATTGAAAAAGGCTTCATACGGTCTTAAACAAGCACCGCGTGCTTGGTATGATCGTCTGAAAACTTTTCTTTTAGAAACAGGATTTGAGATAGGTAAAGTAGACACTACCTTGTTTATTAAGAGAATTAAGAATGATATCTTAATCATACTAATATATGTTGATGATATAATCTTTGGTTCTACTAATAATAATCTATGTCAAGAGTTTGCTAACACCATGAAAAATGAGTTTGAGATGAGTCACATGGGTGAACTCAATTATTTCATTGGACTGCAAATTAAACAGTCTTCAAATGGCATATTTATTAATCAAGAAAAATATGCAAAGGAATTACTCAAACGGTTTAACATGGATAGTACAAGTAGTAAATCCACACCTATGGCTACTACTACTACCCTTGACAAAGATATATTAGGTAAGAGTGTTGATCAAAAACTCTATCGAGGTATGATTGGTTCACTCATATATATTACCACAAGTAGACCAGATATTATGTTCAGCGTATGTTTATGTGCTAGATATCAATCTAGTCCTAAAGAGTCTCATTTAAAAGCTGTGAAACGAATTTTAAGATACATTAAAGGCACATCTGATTATGGTTTATTTTATCCCCGCACCAATAATTTCCAACTTTTGTCGTATAGCGATACTGATTTTGCTGGTAGTAAAACTGATCGCAAGAGCACTAGTGGGACATGTTACTTTTTGGGACATTCACTAGTTTCTTGGTGCAGTAAAAAGCAAAATTCAGTGTCCCTATCTACTACAGAAGCTGAATATATCGCTGCAAGTTTGGCATGTGCACAAATCTTGTGGATGAAACAAACCTTATTAGATTATGGTATTTCCTTTGAAAAATCTTCAATTATGTGTGATAATACCAGTGCAATTAATCTATCTAAAATTCGGTTCAACACTCACGTACGAAACATATTGATATTCGACATCATTTCCTACGTGATCATGTTTTAAAAGGAGATATATCTTTAGACTTTATTTCTACTGATAAACAAGTAGCAGATATCTTTACCAAACCCCTTAAAGAATATACTTTTATTAACTTAAGAAGAGAACTAGGAATATGTAATTTTATTGATATTTGTTGAAAATTTCATCTGTTAAGTCGACTGTGTTTTTATTAAATCGACTGTACTGTATTTTTTTTTGTATACTTATTTTTCTTCTCTGGCCAGTCGACTGAACCTTCTTCAAGTCGACTGATCAGTAGATATAAAAATTAATTTTCTTCTTGACTAGGTCGACTGCTCTACACTATTAGTCGACTGTCGCGAGTTAAATTGTCTTTAGCGACGATTCATCACACAGTTTTTTTGAGATAAAAGTTTATCTTCTTTTCACCCGTGACCTCTCCATCAGCCATTGATCTCTTTCCCCTTGAATCACAGCCGTCTATCTTCAGTTAAAAACCTTCTTCACAGCCTCCATCTTCACTTTTACCTTTACCCCCAAATCAGAAACCCTAAGGCAGGGAGAAGAAGTTCAATCTGAAGAGTCGACTGCCGAGCTGTTGATTCTTGTCTGCTGTTTGTTTCCCTATTCCCTCTTGGTAAAATCCCGTTTCTAAACTTCTTTCTAATGGCACCTAAACGTTCTAAAAGGTCTCATGATGGTAGTTCATCATCTCAGGATTACTCACAGTACCTTTTGAGTCCGGATCTGTTAGAACGATGGTATCTTATGTGTACCATTGTCATTTTTCCAGGTCGTTTTGTCAATTTTAATGACCTAGATAGATTCAACCTAGTTCCTATTTTCCAAAATTGTAGTCTTTATGAGTATCTTTCTTTAGTCAATCAACCCAATTACTATCCCCAACTTATCTATCTTTTTTACACAAATATGAGAGTTGTGCAAAAGAAAGATGGAGAAGTTGTTATCCGTTCTTCGGTCAAAAATACTAAGATGACTCTCACACCCGAGAGAATAAATCTCATAATGGGTATTGATGACGAGGGACTCGATCTTAGTGAAATTATCCTTGATGATTTATCTGTTTTGTCCAAAATATTTTTGCCCAATCATGGACCCCCAATGACTAGTAAAAATATCACTCCTGTTGCAAAATTGGTTGCTAGAATACTTGCTTATAACATTCTTCCCAAAAAGGGAAGTTATGATCAGTATTCTATGGAACTGCAACAAGCAGTTTATGCCATTTTTGGCAAAATTGCTATAAATTGGGGTCGTGTCATTTTTTCCAAACTTGAAAAAAATCATACTCATTTCTTACCCTTTGGAGGTCTCTTTACCCAGGTCTTTCTGGCTTATGATATTGATCTCGACTCCGAGACCAATGTCGTTACGCATTATGAATGTTTCGATCGTGCTATTTTAGCGCGTATGAAGCTTCTTGACCCTCCACCTAGAACTTCTACTAGGTCTCTTCCTCCCTCACAAGTTCCTCTAGCCTTTTCTGCTAGACCATCAGCATCTTCTAGTTCATCTCGTCCTCATGCTAACTATGATGATCCATCTACTCTTTATCAATGTGTCAACTATCTTATGACACATCAGGACACTTTTAATTCTTGTCTTGACTCTCTTGAATCTAAAATCACCAATCTGACCAATCTTTTCACTACCCAATTTCCTCCTCCGTCTCAAGCTGTTGATGAAGACACCGAAGACGACGATTGATGATTTTTCACTTTTATTTTCATATGTATTTTTTTCTTATTTTTTGCTGTTAGTTTTTGCAAAAGATTTTCTCTTATTTATGTATGAGACATTTCTTTCTGTGTTTATTTATGCAAAAGACTGGTTATCCTATGTTTTTGTTGATGACAAAGGGGGAGAAATACCTCTTACTGTGTGTTTGATATGTTCTGTGTGTTTTAGTTTTTCTCTGGTAAGTCGACTGCTAATAATATAAGTCGACTGATATTACTGTTATATTACTGTTTATTGTGTCTACTGTGTTTTTCTGTGTTTCTCTCTGATAAGTCGATTGGTCATATCATAAGTCGACTTATACAGTCTGTTTAAAGTTTCAATTACTGTTTTATGCTATATCTTTGTGTATGCATATTGTGTTTTTAATAGGGGAAGTGCTTGTATTTTTTTATTGTTATCAGCTATTGTGTTGTCATCATCCAAAAGGGGGAGAATGGTGATTCTTGATTTTGATGATCACAACACACTGCAACATGTGTCTATGTTATACTTTATAAATTGCAGGTTGTACACACAAAAGACTATTCAGCTGAACAAATGAACAAGCACAAAAGCTCCAGATAAAGACAATGGTTAAAGCTTCATTCAAGACTCAAGACTCAAGCCAAGACTCAAGCTTAAAAGTGTCAATTATAGTCATGTCTTGTAAACAATGTAATCTTATTTTTGTTGAGTCTTAGTATGATGTAAAGCCTTGTCACACACACACACACTCACTATTTTACAATGTGTGTTTTTCAAACATCAAATAAGGTCAAAACAGTTTGAAATGATTTAACTGTTGAGTACCAGTCGACCGATGTTTTTATCAGTCGACTGTTAGTACAAAACTGTTTAAATTTATTCAAACTCTGACCAGTCGACTCATTATGGCAACCCAGTCGACTGTTCGAGTGCTTTTGACCGTTTTCTGTTTTTAAAATCGATTTTCAAATTCAAGCTACTTAGATCCGTTGGTTGACAGTTGGAATAACTGCCTCCCAACGTCCAGAAATTCTAACTCTATAAATAGAGTTCAGAATTCACTGATAAAGATCTAACGTTTTGATCTAACATTTTCTAAGCACTCTTTGAGAATTTTTAAGTGTTCACGAGACAAAGCTTTCAAGTTCTAAGTTTTTGGTTCTCTACATTCAGTCCAGTATAACATCAGAATTCGTTCTGGACTGAATATAGAAGTCGAGCTCTTTTTAGCCACGTTCTACATCACATAACACAAACAAGACTATAGGTTGACTGTAATCTTTTTATAGTTTTCTTTTGCTCTCGGTTGGAGAGTTAGACTCTAGGGTGTAGAGTCGGTTGTTTCACTCTTGGTGGTAGAGTGGGGTGCTTTCTCTGGTTGAGAGAAAGGACTACGGGTTAGACAAGGTTGTTGTCTGAACGCCGTAGGGTATTCTTGTAATTTTTCAAGAATAGTGGAAATCTCAAGTGGGTTGCATGGGGACTGGATGTAGGTCGGAAGGACCGAACCAGGATACATCGTGTGCACTCTGTGTTTGTATCTCTTGTATTTGGATTTACATTTTTCTGTTTGTTTAAGTTCTGTGAAACTTGTCTGGACAGTCGACTCAGCACAGTATCAGTCGACTGGTCAGTCTCGTATACTTTGAATATTTACTATGTCATCAGTCGCCTGCTTCAACTATAAGTCGACTGCACAGAGTTATTTAAATTATCTTTTATTTGGTTATCTCAGTCGACTGATTCACTCCTAAGTCGACTGTGCCGAAGAAAAATACTTTATTCCGCAATTTAATTTTAATAAACACTATTCACCCCCCCTCTTGTGTTTGTTGCCTCGTCTACAGGATCCAACATGAACTTCTCAAAACGAGGAGTCGAGCGGCGCTGGCCATTATCGTCCTTCTGGGATTTTTGGGATCCCTCTTCGCTCGTATTCTTCTGTTTGTTCCCAGAAGATGATTCTTCAATAGTAGGGGGGTTAAGAGCCTCTTTCACCCGTATATACTTCACCCTAAGTAAGAGTTCTGAGAAGTCCCGATGAGGCTTCTTGGCAAGGGACGCCCTGAGGTTGGCATTAGTGACGTTGCGCTCGAATGCGGCAGAGGCTACTGATTGGTTGAGGGAGGGAATGGACCGGGCTTCGGCGGTGAAGTGTCGAACGTAATTCCTTAGGCGTTCACCCTTTTCTTGGTTGAGGGTCACCAGAGATACACTTGTTTTCTCGGCCCGGCGGCTACTCACGAAATGAGTAAGGAAGAGCCCTTCGAACTGATCGAATGAGAAGATGGAGGTCGGGGCGAGTCGAGATTACCATTCTCTCGAAGGCCCCTTCAGCGTGGCAGAGAAGATCTTGCAGAGGAGGGCATCTGAAGCATAGTGGATCATCATGAGAGTTTTGAAACTCTCTATGTGATCCGCGGGGTCCGACTCCCCAGTATATGGCTCGAAGTGAGGTGGCTTGAAGTTTTCTGGGACGGGGGCTGCCATGATGGTGCGGGAGAGTGGAGGTCTGCTTGGGCGGAGGTTTATCGCTCATTGCTCTTCTTCCCTGTCAATTCAGCCGAGGTGCCTCTCCATCTCGTGGAGACGGCGGTAGACCGAGTATTCTCTTTGATCATATCTTGCCGAGCCCCGGGACTTATCTTCGTACGAGGGTGGACTGGGGCTGCAGCGATGGTAGCTTGGAGATGGACGAGGACCGGGAGTGTGAAGGCGGTTATTTAGGGCGATATTGAGGGCCCGTAAGACTGTCGCCTGGAAGTCTTGAAGCTCTGCCCTTGTGATCGGTGCCTCTCCAGCTTGGCGATCCCTATGTGTGGCTCGGCTTACTGGAGAATGAGTTCTCCGCTGATGACGCTGAAGGGACTCTCTTCGCCTCCTTGGGGGAGGGGATCTTCTGGTCCTCGGTCGGTGGGGGGTCCGGACTCTTGAGGCCCCTGGGTGTTCAGGTTGATGGACTCCCCTAAGGGCTCGCCATCCATTCAGGCGAGTTCGGAGGTCGACCCCTTTTTGGCGGTTGGCAATCACTTGACAAAGATCCTGCTCAGGAGGGCTTTAAGAAGCCATAGATTCAACTGAAGGATTGGGACCCGCGACATGGTCATGAGGAGGATGTTGTTTCGGATGACTCCAATAGGAGCCCCTTGGGCAGCCCCCCGAGACCCTGGAGGGGCCTGTTGAGGAGGAGCACCTTGAGTTGGAGGAGGGGGAGGAGGAAGAGAAGTGGTTCTTCGGCTGGAGACCGCTACCTTCCCCTTCTATTTTGGATGCATGACTTGAAACTAGTTTCGCTGATGAAGTTAGGTCGGGTTGCTCTTTCTGTTCCCACAGACGGTGCCAATCTGTTGCTGCTGATTTTGGTATGGGAGCAAACAGATGAATTTGTGGATTCTTGGAGAAAATGATAAAGCAAACCTGTTGACCTATTGACCTTCACCAACTTGTTGACCTGGTCTCTTGCCGCTGCTGCGAACTTGCAGAAAGTGCGAAACACCGGGATGGATCCCAGCGATGCACCCTCTGACGCTTTTGTCAGTAATCTGAATGATTAAGAAAGAGCTTTTATTGGAAAAGTATTGATTACCTGGTAACAGTAGGGGGAGAGGGGTATTTATAGTCGCCTTAGGGATCCATTTCGAGATATGAATATATCTCTACTTCCCGGTGTGAATGGATAGAAGCGGTTAAGATCACTTCTTAGGGATAATTATGAATCTGAATTTTTCTTTATCCTTCTGAAAGGGTTTGTAACGGGTTGAGACCCATACCCAGTAAGACAGATCTGTTTATGGGTTATTGGGATTTGAAGAAAGACCCAGTTCCCATTTCACACCCGTTTGTAGGTGAAATTACCGTTTTACCCCTGAGCTTTAAGATTCGTGTCCGATTTGAACGGTCCCGATTTAATCCCATTTTTAGCCATATCAAACTCTAATGCAAGACTTATTAATGCAAGTATGCTCTTATTCTAATGCAAGCAAGTCTCCAGAACAGTATGCATACCATACTACATACACCCCATCTCAAGCCGTTTCTTCATATATAGGGATTTGAACCTGCGCCATGAATTCTACTCTTGTGCTCAACTTGTTTCTGAAGATACAGCGTGATTGATGAGGTTGCTCTGAAACGGTTTAATCCCGTCAATGCAGTACGCTCACGGTGTCTCCGTTTTCCACTACTACCCGGCGTACCGGACCTCACTCAAAAACCAGACGAACCTTCGGAGTTCCTGTAACACAGGTTAGCTCGAAGCATCCCCTGCAGCCCCCTAACTCATAGACCGTAGTCTATGGCCTGTTCGCTTCCCCAGCATAGAACATGACGGAGTTCCGGCGGTCCATCCCCTAGCTCCGCCCGCCCTTATCATGGCACTTCAGAAATTAATAGACGAGATACGGATCCCGTGCTCCCAACCCGTGATAAGGCACAGACCGTATCCCTTTAACAAGAAGGGTACATCCCAATAATACCACCTAGTGCCGGCCTATAGGACAGGTCAGATCGTAAGGTATCACCCTTAATACCAACTCTTTCTCTTTGGCGAGGAAATGATAATAATTAGAGGTTAAGTAGTGATAGCCACAACTTACAACCCTAACAATGTCACTAACCCTAAACAAACTGAGGGATGACAACAGAACTTATACAACATGCTAAGTCTTAAGTTAGACTTCGCAAGACAACTCTACTAGGTGCTCAGCATAGACTTACCAGAATCCTTATGGATCCTGTTCACAGCCTATCGATCCAAGACCCCGGCAATAAGAACGTATTCGCATGCTACTACCCTGAACTTGGATTCCATCTACGCTCCGGTCTGCGATCAACCTACACCGATTAAGATCTGACGGTACACGAGGAGTGACTCGTCCACAGTCACTTAGGAGTAAGGTAAACACACGTCTTGATGGTTGATGGCCCCTTGGGCAATGATATCACCCTAGACGAGCACAACAAACTGCGTACTAGCTAATAAGCTACGTACGAGTAAACAAAACATATACGAGCCAAACGAGCTACATATGAAACCAACAACTACATACGAGCCAAGCAAGATGCGTATGAGACAATAACATATATACGAGCCAAATAAGCTACGTATGAGACCAACAACTATATACGAGCCAAATAAGCTACGTATGAGACCAACAACAGCATATGAGCAAGGCGAGCTGCGTATGTGCAAAACAACATATAGAAACAACCATACGAGTATTCTAATAACCTAGAAGCAACAAAAATATGCTTACTAGCAAAACTCGATCTTCTATATCTAGAAGCAACAGAAGAATCTTCTAACTGTCTAAAATAGACATACTACCAAAGAAAAACCCGAAAGCGGCATAAAAAGCCTTCTGACAGCCTAGAAGCAACCGGTGCTACGCATATTGGAATTCGACAAAATTAGACTTTTTAGAAAGGTGAGAATATCTTCTGCAACTCTCTAGTTGAACACTTTTTCAGATTCCATATGGAATCCAAAATCCGGTCCATCGAACACACGTAAACAGTTTAACCAAACTGCGAATTTTCAACAAAAAGCTGAAACTTCTACAGCTTGTAACTTTTGCTCTACTTATCAGAATCTAACGAAACTGTACAATTTGGAAAGGTGGGAACATCTACTACAACTCTCTAGTTGACCACTTCCTCAGATTCCGTAAGGAATTCAAATTCCTGACCTCGAACACACGCAAATGCTAATCAAAAGACAACTAAGGCTACATCAAAGTTGAACTTTGAGAGCTTGTAACTTTTGCTCTACTTATCAGAATCTAACGAAACTGGACAATTTGGAAAGGTGGGAACATCTACTACCACTCTCTAGTTGACCACTTTCTCAGATTCCGTAAGGAATTCCAAATTCCTGACCCTCGAACATATGCAAACAGTTAACCAAATACAGCCAAAGATAAAGCAAAGCTGAAACTTTGAGAGCTTGTAACTTTTGGTCTACTTGGCAGAATCTAACCAAATCATACAATTTAAAAAGGTGGGAACATATACTATAACTCTCTAGTTAATGACTTTTTCAGATTCCCTATGGAAATCAATCTACCGTCTCTTGAACACATGCAAACATTAACGAAAACAGGAGGTTTCCTTAACAAAAACTGAACTTTGAAAGCACATAACTTCTACTCTGCTTATCGAAATCTAACCAAATAGGAAAATTTGTAAAAGTGAGAGACTCTACTACAACTCGCTAGTTGAACACTTAACCAATTTTATTAAGTAAAAGACTCAAAAACAACAAACAATCAGAACAACGAGCACTTTAGCCCAAAGCTGGCTGCTGTGTTTTGCAAAGGCCATAATTCCTACTCTTCTTATTGGAATGTAACCAAATAGGACAATTTTGAAAGGTGAGAACGTCTACTACAATTTTCTAGTTGGTTACTTCCTCTGATTCCGCAAGTAAGAGGTTCGAAAACAACAAAGAAGCAAAACAGCGAGCACTCTCAGCCAAGCTGGCTGCTCTGTTTTGTAATGGCCATAACTTTTGCGCCTCTTATAGGAATCTAACCAAATAGGGCATTTTGGAAAGATGAGAATGTCTACTACAACTTTCTAGTTGGTCACTTTTCCAAATTCCATAAGGAACACTAAGTTCCAGCCCCTCGAACCTAGACCGTTGTTCACCCCCCAAAACAGCAAGTGCTGTCTTTTGCTCGCGCTCGCTTTTTTGGGGGAAACGGTCGTTTCACCCATCAAACCATCTCAGAAAAATTCCCAAAAATTAGAGCATGCTAATAACACCTAGTAGAACCTGTAAGATTAATTTGGGGTCAAAATTCCACCTTTAACATGGGTAATAAATTCTAACCATAAAAGACGCAAGATTGAATCTTTAGGGCTTTATCTTGTGTTCTACCACTTCAATCTTGTTTACCATCTTATTCTAGTCCACAACCAATAACATATAACAATAATAAATAAAAATAACAACATGAGAAAGAGAAACCCCCACCCAAAAATGGTTGGAAGAGCCTGCTAGCCTTCTCCTCCTTGCTCCTTGTCTTGCTCCTCTTCAAGAACTCCACAAATGAAAGAAACCCATGAACTCAACCCCTCTTTTCTTTTGATTTTGATCCTCTCTTTATTTTTCTTTTCTTCTCAATCTTTTTTTCTATTTTTTTCTAAAATAAAACTAAGTAAAGAAGGAGAGAATGAGAAGGAGAAGAGATGGAGAAAAAATGGAAGAGGGCTTGTTGCCCTCTTGTGTTAGCCGGCCATTTGTTGGGAGAGAGAGAGAGAGAGAGCTTGTGGATGAGAGATAGCCACTTGTCTCTCTCTCTTTTGGCTCACAAAAATTTGGATTAATTTGTAAATTTTAAATTACAATCAACCCCATTAATTTGCAATCGACACCTTTTTTGTTTTTTTGTTTTTTTCATGTGAGTTATCACGTGTTTTGTCACACTTGCTGGAATAGAAGGATTTTTTGTTTCTTGTAATTTGAAATGTTCTCCCTTGTATGGGATTGAAGGCGTCTCTCTCTCTTGACCGTTTGGTGGAGGTGGAGGGCAGAGATCTCTCCACGTGGACATTGTAGCGGTCGAGGAGATTCTTCCAAAAGGCCTATAAATCCTCCTATTCCGTCAAGCCTTACTACATTTCGGCGTTAATGTGTTCCTTCTACCACACAATGACAGTTAGAGGTAACTACAAATCAAGGTAGGTCCACCCCAGACTATTGGCGTTAGGCAGAATAATTACCTCTTCCTTAGACATTTAGCGCGGTTCCCGTTTGCGTTTTCATATTGTCCTTGCCGAGGTCCGAGGGGTGAGGCCTGAGTCAAGTGCATTTATGAAGAGATCCATAGGTGACCCATATTAAAGGGTCGAAGGTCGAGGCGCAGGGTTTGAGGGAAATTCCATAGGTGATGCAGAGTACCTCGCCAACAGGCGAGGTCCTGGCCTAATGACTTAGCAAGAAAAACTTGTGAGTGACCCGAAGTACCACGCCGAGGGGCGAGGTCTGGGCCATATGACTTAGCGAGGAAAACTCACGAGTGACCCGGAGCACCATGCCGAGGGGCGAGGTTCGGCCCACTGGTAGTAAGATAAAGTTTTGAAAATGCGTGGGACAATTGTGAAGCTTCATAGATTATTGAATAATTAGACTGGCTACCTTTCAGCCTGCGCTTATTACTAATACTGGCCTTGACGGGTTGATTATATTTTTTCAAAGGTGTTGTAGTGTTGGGCTCTTCCATGAAACTTTATCAAATGCTCTGCATTCTAGGTCCTCTTTATCACCCTGCCCCCAGGTCTTCAAGTTGGTAAGTACTTTGGAGACCTTGTATGGGCTTTCCCAGTTTGGGGCGAGCTTTCACATTGTTAGGCTCGAATATTTGAAGTTTTCTCACGACCATGTCTCCCTCTTTGATGTTTTTCGACCGAAACATTTTGTTGTGGAACTGCTCTATCCTCTGCTGGTAGATGTTCATTCTAACAATCAACTTTTCTCGTACCTCCTTGAGGAGGTCTAGGTTGGCTTTGGGACTGCTGGAGTTCAAGTCCTCATTGAAGATCATTATTCAGGGAGAATGAAATCCAACCTCCAGGGGGATCACAGCCTCGGTTCTGAATGCGATGTTAAACAGTGATTCCCCTGTCGGGATTCTCTTGGTCGTCCTATACAACTAGAGAACACTAGGGAGTTCCATCGCTTGTTGAGATCATCCAAAATCTGGTGATTAGCATTTTTCGTCCTGGCCATTAGATTGGGGTGCGAGGTAGATTTGAACCTTTCTTGGATTCCCAGGTCCGAGAACTTCCAGAAGCCCTTGCCGGCGAGTTGAGTACCATTGTCGGTGATTAAGATTCGAGGAATTCCAAATATGCAAATGATATGTTTCCAAAAGAACTGCTGGGCTTGATACTTGGTTGTTGTGGCTAAAGATTCGACCTCGGCCTATTTTATGAAATAGTCTATAGCAACAATGAGGAAGTTTCGTTGAACCGTTGCTTTAGAAGGGTCCAATCATGTCCATCTCCCACATGGCAAAGGGGGCCGAGCTTTACATTAACTAAAGCACAGTTTGGGGGGCATGTTTGATAGAGGAGAACTTTTGGCATGGACCACATTTTAGGATGAGCTCCTGAGCATCCTGCAAATAGGGCCAGCCAGTAATACCCATGGTTGAGTATCTTCCTTGCGAGTGCTCTGCTGCCCATGTGATGGCTACCGACTCCCTCGTGCATCTCTACCAAGGTATATTGGGCTTCCCTGGGAGACAGGCATCAGAGGTAGGGTCGTCCGTCCGCCATGGTGCATGACCTCTTGAACAATACCCCCTCGATGAGCACGAAGCTTTCAGCTCTTGCTCGGATCTTTCACACTTCTGATGGGTCAAGGGATTGCTGTAGCAGGTCTGGCCCATGTTGGGTGGGATTGCTCCTTCTCTCGCTTGTGTTGGGAGGGATTGCTGGGGCTCATCTAGCGACCTGAGCGGCCCTCCCCATTCTTGGAGTGTTTGAGCTCGATGCAGTTATTAATTAGATTTATGAGGTTCTCCCTTATGGGGTGCTCGACTCTTTAAGCGACCGAGCGATAGGCACTAGTGGTAGGGCCCTGTCGATGTTCGACAAGAGGAAGTTGTGACCTTTGAGTGGCCACTCTGCGATGGGACAGGTGAAGCAGAGGAGGAAGGGGGGGGGTGCGAGGGTTGCCTTACTCCCTGTTGCTGCTGATTATTGGTGTGGGAGAAAACAGATGAATTTGAGGATTCTTGAAGGAAACAAGTAAGCAAACATGCTGACTCTCACTGGTGTTTGACTGGTTTCTCGCCGCCGTCGTGAACCTGCAAAAAGTTTGATACACCGGGATGGATCCCGGCGACGAACCCTCTGACGCTCTTGTCAATTATCAGGAAGATTATGAAAGAGCTTTCGGTGAAAAAAGATTGATTACCTCATTTTGGTGGGGAGAGAGGGGTATTTATAGTCACCTTAGGGATCAGCTTCGAGATAAGGATTTATTTCTACTTCCCGATGTTTATGGATAAGGTGGAGAGTTTAAACTCGTTTCGTGATAAGAAGTGGTCAAAACTGCTTCTTAGAGATAATCATGAATTTGAATTACTCTTTAAGTATTTAAATTGGTTCGTAGTGGGATGTTACCTGTACCCAATAGGACAGATCAATTTATGGGTTATTGGGCATTGAAAAAAAGACCCAGTTCCCATTTCAGACCCGTTTGTAGGTGAAATTATCGTTTTACCCCTGCGAACTTTAAGATTCGTGTCCGATTTGAACGATCCCGATTTAATCCTATTTTTTGCCATATCAAGATCCCCCCACTCCCGAAGACTGTGTATAACAGCCTTTGAGGAGTAGTTTTATTGTTCTAATGGCGTACGAGATTTTTACGGAGTTCTTGAGGGAGTTTGAACCTTACTCGAGGTGTAACGGTGTCAATATGAGTTTGTGGAGTGCCTACAACGATTTTGCCACTCTTCTGTATTTTTCTGATTTTTTTTCTAATTTTTAAATTATTTTTCGAATTATTTATTCAATTTTGCGGATTAACAATCTATTTTCAAAGAGTATTAATTAATCGTTCTAACTAATAATTATTCATCTAGGAGTTCAAAAATATTTTCCTGAATTTATAATCATTTTTAAGAATTTCTAATCAATTTTCTTGAATTTTTAATTATCTTTCGCAATTTTGAAACAATTAATTCGAATTAATAATAAAAATAAAAGAATTAATCAGGGAATATCGACGTGGCGCAATCTGGAGCGTTGATCATACCGTTGGTGTGATTTCCTAAACGATCTGATGGTGGATCTGCCGCTTGATGACGTGGCTCAATTTGAGTGCACTGATCGTGGGCGCGCATCGAGAGGCAGACGTTTTTCTGCCATTTGAAGGTCAGTGGCAAGAGCGCTCGGCACTCGTTGCCGAAGTTCAGGGGAGCGACACGTGGCACGTTGACTGTCACGCACCGCTTCCTAAAAATACGGAATATAAGTACATGACATTGGCCCAGCGAATGACTAACGTAACCCAGAAACTGTTTATCCGATCAACTCAACAATATAATCAATACAGAACAATTACGTAGGTAATAATAATAATATCATGAACAGTAATACTTGGAATGAAACAATATGAAATATCCAAGTACAATAATAATCCAACATCTGGAAAGAAATAATAGCAATATTCGGGTCAAAAGCCAACAATACAATGAAATAGCAATAGTTCAATAATTAAGTCTCCATGATAAAACAATTAATCATTAAGCGGCGATGATATCAATTCATTCACCAATGTTGTTCTCCCAATCTATTTGGCAATTCTCCATCAATACCTGTAAACACTTCATCTAAAAAGAGGAGAAAAATTGTCCTTAGACCAAGTCATGGACAGCATGTACAGAAAGCAGGGAACAATGGAAAAATGGTATAACAATGAATTCAGTGGATCAATATGAATCGATAATATGGGACAATAACAATAATCAATATCATGATAATCGATGCAATGACTATAACAATGATTCAATATTCGATAACAATATTCAATGATCAATATCAATAACACTTAACCAAGATTCGATATCAATAGGAACAATGATGAACAATATGCAGTGTCAATGTCGCATCAATCCTTTAGTCTATTAATCATTTTAATTCTACTAATGTAGCACTTCATGCGTCCCATTTATTTACCACATGGTTGCTACATATAAACAAGTTACGTTTAGACTTAGTGGTGGATTTAATAGTTCATGTACTCGGCAACGATATACAATAATGATTGATAACCTAATCAATCGACATACTGTAGTCAGTAATCTACAATTAATCGATGACCGATATGACCAATAGACCGATAGACCGATAGACCGATAAACCGATAAATAGGGAAACACGGCCCCTCCTCTTAGTACAGTCCTTATATTGTCCACCACTAAAGTCAACCCTTAAACCCTGGCTTATTAATTATTTTATCAATACAACAATATATTATGCAATTTGAGACATGAGATGAACAATAGTATCAATAGGAGAACAATAGGACGATAACTTAGATATGACAATTAAAATGATGACAATGAGACACTAGGATCATGCAATGCAACATACATACTTTAATTCAAGCAATACTATGATATATGATTAATTAATCTATTAAAATCTGGATTATAAAATTCTGGATAGCAAGAGTAGTCTGTACAAAAAATAGTTATCCACTGTTTCAAAAATCGAAAACTGAATCCGTAAGAAATTCTAGAAACTAGACTTTCACACGGTTCCAACACATATTTAAAGTTCAAAATCCAACAACAGTAACTAGGTCAATCACACCGTTCATTATTATTATTTTAGAATCAGTAAAAACTCAATAATAAAATCATAAAAAATATTTTCTAGACTCCTAACATGTTAAGCAACAATCTGAAAATTATCAAAGTAAAATTTTAACATTTGATCAACCTTTTAATAGTTTAAGCATGCAAGATATAAGAATCTAAAAATCTGAAAGTAATAACACAGTTGTAGTAAAACATGTATAATTTTTGCTACACAACTCGGAATTCAAAAATTCAAGATTTTCTTGAAACTAGAGGGATAAGTCTACAACTCATATTCATAAAGTAATTTATTTTAAGATCATTTACTGGTTCAAAAATAGCAGCCAACATACAGGACAGCAGGCAAGATATAGGTTTTCGGATATTTTCATGGAAATAAATTAATTAAACGTGATGGGTGTCAATTCTATTAGTCAATAAGTTATATAATCAGCATGATGGTGTAATAACATGATCAATAAAATTAAGAACACATATATGCATTAATTTAACATCAACCAAATAACAATCGGTCAATCAAACATACAACCTAGCAATTATTTCTACAATAGTTTATGTGGATGATAATTGTATGAACAACCCTATTATCAATTCTATATGTACTCATGAAAGATTCAATCTTTGGAGTCAAAAGTGGCACGATGTCAAGAATATTGGGGTTAGCTGTGTAAACCGTCAATAGACCCAATGAAAGAGATGAACAATGTATAATACGATAACAAAGGGATCTACTTACAAGAGTTTTAACAAAATTTGAATTTGATACAATGTAAAATTCAAGAGGACAGTGAATTTCCTGTTAGACGATTAATTTGAATACCAAGAATAACGGGATGAGAATCCCGGAGCAATGGTGATGCTTGCAAACCAAGCAAATAACGATGTGACGATCACGATCGGGTACGGATCTCAATGACGATCGACGATCAAGTGCAAAATCAAGCAACCAACGGCCGAGATCAAATATAGAGATCAAGATTCAAGATCAAGCGATCAACGGCTAAAGATCCAGCAATCTCCACATGATCAAGGGTCAGGAACCAAGTAATAACTCAAAATAGCAAACAGCCATTCTGATCTCCCATACAGCAAACACCAAAACACAACTAATCCTCTTCCCACAAAACACCAAACAGCCAATCAAAACCCTCTCCACTTCACAAAACAGCAAACACAGCGACTCCCCATAATACCAAACAACAACATCAAAACTTCCCCCACACTTCCCGAACACCAAACATCACGAAGGAAGGGGGAGAAAGAGAGCAGTGGACGACATCGACGGCGGCCAGGGCTGACAAGGTGGACTGCGAGGTGGAGACAGGGGCTTTTGGTGGTTGGGGGTTGGGCGAGCTATGTTCTGTTTCGCGTTTCGAAATAGAGGAAAGGAGAGGTTCGGTAATGGCGTGGAGGGGAAGCTGCGACGGGGAAAGGCAGGGGGTTCTGTGGCTTCGAATTCGGAGGTGGACGATGACTGCAAGCGACAGTCGAGGAAGATGGGAAGGTGGTCGGGGATCGGCTGTAGGGTGCTGGCGAGACTGACGGGGATGAGGGCGAGTTGGGTGCAAGGCGAAGAGGGGCGGGGATGGGTAAAAGAGAGAGAGAGGGAGGTTGAAGAAGGGGGTGAACAGTAGAGGGGGGTGTTTACACAGTGGCGGCTAGGGTTAGGGGCTAGGGTAGGTTTTAGGTTAGTATATATAGGGGTTTAATAGGATATTGGGTTTCCGGTATAATCCAATAAGAGAATGGGCTTGGGTTTTGGGTTAAAAATCAATTAGTGGGTATAAATTCAATTAACAAGAAAATACTACTGATAATGATAATAATAAAAGTAATAAATGTATTAATGATAATAAACAACAACAACAACAATAGTGACGATAATAAAATTATATAACAAATAGTAATTGGTTCTAACAAATTGATTAAATAATCCAAATAGTAATAATACATTTAAATTGGGCTCAAATATAAATAGCCGATCAATTAGGAATAGAAAACAAAATAAAAATATACCATTATTCGAAACAAATATAGTTTTTGATTAGAAAACACTTTAATACAAATCTGAAACGAATTTCGCACAAAATAAATTTATAAAAAATTAAATTATAGAAAATACACGGAAATACTTATTGTCGGGAATGAGGGTTACAATCCTACCCACCTTACAACAAAATTCCGTCCTCGAAATTTGCTTAGGCGGTACATAGGACAAGTCAAAAGCAAACTGATGAAATCAAAACTGGGGATTCAAGGGAAAGACAAAATGGTGGCAACACCAGAATAAGAAAGAACATGGATAAGAATGGAGTGATCAAGAATGATGTTAAATAAGAATTCAATGAAGATGACAAATGCAAATGAATGAACAAGGAAGTAAACAATGCATAGAAGGATAAACAACAAGAGAATCCTAGGACCAGTGGGTTATGGGCTCACCACGCTTCTGTTGCGCTACTCTGATAGTGAAGTTCCAAGCTGTAGACATGTCGTAGCAGATCAAGCGATGCTGATTGACGAACCAAGCAGGAAAAAAAAAGAAAGGATAACACTAGAATCAAAAGAATATGGGTACCAAAGAATAAAATCATACCCAATAAGAAATCAAAGAATGGGAAGGACGAAAGACAACAAGAAATGAAGGAACTGAATATGAAGGGGTCAAAAAGGAATCAAACAAGACAAGTTTTCAGATCATAAGTTGGATATCAAATGTTCATGTGATCTCTGTATTGCACATACTATTGAGTCGAACCGGTTATGACACAAATCTGACTAATATATCAATCAAAGCCAAACTTCCTTTCGTTAGTCACGTTTGACCGATATATTATCCAAACCAGGGCTCTGATACCACTAAAAACCTTGTCATGCCTCGCTTCCCAAAAATACGAAATACGAGTATATGACATTGGCCTAGCGAATGACTAACGTCACTCATAAGCTGTTTAACCGATCAACTCAACAATATAATCAATAAAGAACAATTGCGTAGGCAATAATAATAATCTCATGAACAATAATACTTGAAATGAAACAATATGAAATATCCAAATACAATAATAATCCAATATCTGAAAACAAATAATAGAAATATTCGGGTCAAAAGCCCACAATACAATAAAATAACAATAGTTCAATAATTAAGTTTCCATGATAAAATAATAAATCATTAAGCGGCGATGCTATCCATTCATTCACCAATGTTGTTCTCCCAATCCATAAGGTAATTCTCCATCAACACCTGTAAATACTTCATCTAATAAGAGGAGAAAAATTGTCCTTAGAGCAAGTCATGGACAGCATGTAGAGAAAGCAGGGAACAATGGAAAAATGGTATAACAATGAATTCAGTGGATCAATATGAATCAATAATATGGGACAATAATAATAATCAATATCATGATAATCGATGCAATGACTATAACAATGTGTCACGCCCGGCTTCCCAAAAATACAGAATACGAGCACATGACATTGGCTCGGCGAATGACTAATGTCATCCATAAGCTGTTTAATCGATTAACTCAATAATATAATCAATACGGAACAATTGCGTAGACAATAATAATAATCTCACGAATAATAATACTTGGAATAAATAATATGAAATATCCAAATATAATAATAATCCAACGTTTGGAAACAAATAACAAAATTTGGGTCAAAAGCGCGCAATACAATGAAATAACAATAGTTCAATAATTAAATCTCCATGATAAAATAATAATTTATTAAGCGGCGATGCTATCAATTTTCTTCACCAATGTTGTTCTCCCAATTCATCAGGCAATTCTCCATCAACACCTGTAAAAACTTCATCTAAAAAGAGCAGAAAATTTTTCTTATAGCAAGTCATGGACATCAAGTAGAGAAAGCAGGGAACAACAGAATAATGGTATAACGATGAATTCAATGGATCAGTATGAATCAATAACATGGCACGATAATAATAATCAATGTCACGGTAATCAATGCAATGGCTATAAACAATGGTTCAATACTCGATAAAAATAATCAATGGTCAATATCAATAACATTTTGTCGATAATCGATATTAATAAGAACAATGATGAACAATATGCAGTGTCGGTGTCGTGTCAATTCTTAAGTCTGTTAGTCATTTTAATCCTTACCAATGTAGCACTTCATGCGTCCCATTTATTTACCACATGCTTGCTTCATACAAACAAGTTACGTTTAGACTTCGTGGTGGATTTTATAGTTCATGTACTCGGCTCGATAACAATGTTCCGTCCATAACGGTAATTTATCAATAAGATGCTACAAGATCACAAGATCACAAGATCACAAGAATACACGATCAAAAGACCACAAGATAACGGTATAGGAAACCACGAGCCCCTTATCCGAGTACAGTCCCTATATTGTCCACTACTGGAGTGAACCCTTAAATCCTGGCTTGATTAACAATTTTATTAATGCAACAATATAATATGCAATTTAGAGACATTAGATGAACGATGGTAACAATAGGGAAACAATAAGATGATAACTTGAATTGGAAAATTAGAATGATGACAATAGGGTATTAGGATCATGCAATGCAACATACGCACTTTAATTCATGCAATAGTATGATATAGAAATAATTATTCTATTAAAAACTAGAAGATAAAATTCTGGACAGCAAGAGTAGTCTGTACAAAAATGCAGTTTTCCGCTGTTTCAAAAATCGAAAGGTGAATCCGTCAAAAATTATAGAAACTAGACTTCCACGTGGTTCCAACGCATATTTAAAGTTCAAAATCTGACAACAATAGCTAGGTCAATCACAATGTTCTTTACAGATTTCATGTTTAGGCAGAATTTCGACATCATGTTATTTTATTTTTAGAATCAGCAAAAACTCTAATAAATTCATTAAAAATATAATCTAGACTCCTAAACATGTTTACTAACAATCTGAAAATTTTCAAAGTAAAATTTTATCATTGGATAGCCTTTTTAATGTTTAAGCATGCAAGATACAAGAATCTGAAAATCTAAAATTAAAAACACAGCTGTAATAAAACGGGTATAACTTTTGCTACACAACCCGGAATTCAAAAATTCAAGATGTTCTGGAAACTAGAAAGATAAGACTACAATTTTTATTCAGAAAATTATTCATTTTAAGATCATTTACTAGTTCAAAAATAGTAGTCAACATACATGTCAGCAAGCAATATGCAGGTTTTAGGATAGTTTTCATGAAATAAATTAATTAAACATGATGGGTATCAATTCTATTAGTCGATAAACTATATAATCAGCATGATGGGTGTCAAAACATGATAAATAAAATTGGAACACACTAATACATCAATTAAACTTCAATCGAACAACAAACAATCAATCAAACATACAACCTAGAAATCATTTCTACAATAGATTAATTGTGTGACAATTATATGAACAACCCTATTATCAATTCCATATGCACACACGAAAGGTTCAATCTTTGGAGTTAAAAGTGTGACGATGTCAAGAATATCAGGGTTAGCTCGTGTAAACTCTCAATAGTCCCAACGAAAAGATGAACAACGAATAATACGATAACAAGGGATCTACTTGCAAGAATTTCAATAAAACTTGAATTTGATACGATGTATAATTCAAGAGGACAGTGAATTGCCTATTAGATGAAGAAATTGAATACCAAGAATAATGGGATGAGAATCCCGGAGCAACGAACCCACCAACACACAATTCAACACGTGCAATAGAAACTCAAAGCAACACAGCAACAAGAACAAAGACAGCAACTGAAGAAGACAACAGTAGTAATGTCAGCAATGGGCAAGAGGAGGCTGGATGGCAGCGTCGCTGGCTTCCATCGTCGATAGGGAAGAGGAGCCGAGCGGGGGTCTCGGTGGTGCTGTCGTCGAATAGGGGTCGACACAGGCGTCGATGGCAGCATGCTGGAGTCTGGGAGGGAGAAGGACAACGCGAGGGGGCATTGAGTTAGGGCGATAGGAGGGGGCTCGACGAGTTGGGGGGGTCGCCGGAGGAGGGCGGTGCTAAGGAGGACGCCGGAAGTGGTCGGAGGAGATGGGGAAGATGGGTGAACAGTAAAAGAGGGGTTTGGGTCTGATAGGGGAGAGAGAAACAGAGAGGAGAGAGAAATAGGAGAGAGGATAGAGGAGAGAGAATAGATGGTTAGGGTTTCAAAATTGTGCAATTTTTAGGGTTTACAGTAGAGTTGTATTTATAGGGTACAATTAGGGTATTGTGTTAGTGATTTAGGGTCCAATAACAGCGGATTTGGGTTAGAAAAAATGAAACTGGTTTTTAGGGTTCAATAAGAGAAAGATCTAAATCAATCGGGTTCAAATAAAAATACCCACAAATAGATAGAAGAAAATAGGATCAACAAAATAGTTCAATCACGAAGAACGAAGAAATTCATAAACAAAAATTTAAATTCAAATAAATAAATAAACAATACAAATGAATAAATATAAAATAGGCTTGAAAATAAATTAGACATTCGCCAAGAAAATCAGATCCGGTATAATAATAAAATAATCTAGTAGATGAATTTAAAATAGTTAATTATGAAATAACAATTAATAATCATAATCATAATAAAATAAAATTATATGAAAAATTAATATTCGGGTTTAACAATTTATTAAAATAATCCAATAATATTAAAAAATTTGTTTTCGGGCTCAAATATAAATATCTGATCCATAAGATGTAGAAAGTAAGATTTCACACCGTTATTCAAAATGAATAATTTTTCGATTAGAAAACACACAAAATAAGTTTTAAATAATCAAGATATAGAAATACACGGAAAATACTTATTAATGGGAATGGGGGTTACAAAATTACTCAATATTCGATAACAATATTCAATGATCAATATCAATAACACTTAGCCAAGATTTGATATCAATAGGAACAATGATGAACAATATGCAGTGTTAATGTCGTGTCAAATCTTAAGTCTATTAATCATTTTAATCCTAACTAATGTAGCACTTCATGCGTCCCATTTATTTACCACATGGTTGCTACATACAAACAAGTTACGTTTAGACTTAGTGGTGGATTTTATAGTTCATGTACTCGGCAACGATATACAATAATGACTGATGACCGAATCAATCGACATACTGTAGTCAGTAATCTACAATTAATCGATGATCGATATGACCAATATGACCAATAGACCAATAGACCAATAGACCGATAGACCGATAAATAGGGAAACACGGGCCCCTCCTCCAAGTGTAGTCCTTATATTTTCCACTACTATAGTCAATTCTGAAACCCCGGCTTATTAATTATTTTATTAATGCAACAATACATTATGCAATTTGAGACATGAGATGAACAATAGTATCAGTAGGAGAACAATAGAATGATAACTTAGATATGACAATTAAAATGATGACAATGAGATACTAGGATCATGCAATGCAACATACATACCTTAATTCGTGCAATGCTACGATATAGGATAAATTAATCAATTAAAATCTGGATTATAAAATTCTGGATAGTAAGAGTAGTCTGTACAAAAAGTAGTTATCCGCTGTTTCAAAAATCGAAAGCTGAATCCGTCTGAAATTCTAGAAACTAGACTTTCACACGACTCCAACACATATTTAAAGTTCAAGATCCAACAACAGTAACTAGGTCAATCACACTGTTCTTTACATATTTCATATTCAGACAGAATTTTGGCAACATATTATTATTATTTTAGAATCAGTGAAAAATTAAATAATAAAATCATAAAAAATATTTTCTAGACTCCTAACATGTTAAGCAACAATCTGAAAATTATCAAAGTAAAATTTTAACATTTGATCAGCCTTTTAATAGTTTAAGCATGCAAGATACAAGAATCAGAAAATCTGAAAGTAATAACACAGCTGTAGTAAAACGGGCATAACTTTTGCTAAATCACTCGGAATTCAAAAATTCAAGATGTTCTGGAAACTAGAAGGATAATGCTACAACTCATATTCAGAAAGTAATTCATTTTAAGATCATTTACTAGTTCAAAAATAGCAGCCAACATACAGGCCTGTAAGCAAGATACAGGTTTTAGGATATTTTCATGGAAATAAATTAATTAAACGTGATGGGTATCAATTCTATTAGTCAATAAGTTATATAATCAGCATGATGGTGTAATAACATGATCAATAAAATTAAGAACACATATATGCGTTAATTTAACATCAACCAAATAACAATCGATCAATCAAACATACAACCTAGCAATTCTTTTTACAATAGTTTATGTGTGTGATAATTATATGAACAACCCTATTATCAATTCTATATGCACTCATAAAAAATTCAATCTTTGGATTCAAAAGTGGCACGATATCAAGAATATTGGGGTTAGCTCGTGTAAACCCTCAATAGACCCAACGAAAGAAATGAACAATGTATAATACCATAACAAAGGGATCTACTTGTAAGAGTTTCAGCCAAACTTGAATTTGATATAATGTAAAATTCAAGAGGACAGTGACTTGCCTGTGAGACGGTTAATTTGAATACCAAGAATAACGGGAGAATCCCAGAGTAACGACGACGCTCGCAAACCAAGCAAATAACGATGTGACGATCACGATCGAGTACGGATCTCGATGATGATCGACGATCAAGTGCAAGATCAAGCAACCAACGGCCGAGATCAAATATCGAGATCAAGATTCAAGATCAAGCGATCGACACCTAAAGATCCAGCAATCTCCACATGATCAAGGGTCAAGATCCAAGCAATAACTCAAAACAGCAAAGAGCCATTCTGATCTCCCATACAACAAACACCAAAACACTACTAATCACCTTCCCACAAAACACCAAACAGCCAATCAAAACCTTCTCCACTTCACAAAACAACAAACACAGTGACTCCCCACAATACCAAACAGCAACATCAAAACTTCCCCCACACTTCCTGAACACCAAATGACACGAAGGAAGGGAAAGAGAGAGCAGCGGAAGGCGTCGATGGTGGCCAGGGCTGATGAGGTGGACTGCGAGGTGGAGACAGGGGCTCGTCGGTGGTCGGGGTTTGTAATTTCCCTGTCGGATATTATATTTATATTATAATTATTTTAAAGATTAAAATATTTTTATGAAAATTTCTTGATTTTACTAATAAAAAGTTATCTGTATATATATACTAGTAAGTATATATATGTATTGTATCGGTTTGTGCACTTGTACAAAATCCTGTAAAATGCATTTTTGAGAAAATATCTGTAAAATCTCAGGCTGATATTAAAAATTATTATTTTATTATTATTTTATTTTTATTTTTAGAATTGAAATGTTTTTGGTGGATGTTATCCGGTTTTACTAATAGACATTATCTATATATATATACCAGTCTGTAAACATCCGTATTGTATCAAATTGGTACTGAAATCTTCTGAGCCGATAATAAAACTTATTTTTATTATTATTTTCAGAATTAATTTATTTTTATACGGATTGTGCGGTTTAACAAACAAAAATTATCGGAATATATATTAATATATACATATGCGTATTGTACCAAGTTCGTACGTTTGTACAAATCGTGTAGTATGTATTTTGGACAAAAATATCTTACTTTTGTCATAATTAATAAAAAATGGTTGGCTAGGATTTGTTTTGTGGGATAAACTTAGGGTTTAGGATTAATGGAAATACAAATGAGGATTAATAGGTGTGTTTCTACTAGAACCCTCCCCCACCTCACCCCCCCACCTCATCCTAGCAATGGTCGGCCACCCCTTGATCCAAGGGGGGTTTTGCAAAAATCCCTTGGTGTATTTGCACCCTCACCCTCCCATTCCTCCTATAAATACCCCTCCCCCTTCACCTCTTGCCTCATTTGCCCAAAAAGAAAGAGGAAAAGAAAGAGAAAGAAACCCTAACTAGAGAGTTCTTCATTTGTAGGTTTTCTATAGGAGCTAGGAGGAAGGAGAATGATTCTTGTCTAGTTCTTCCTACAAAGAAATCAAAGGTGGGGGTTTCTCTACTTATTATTATTTTTGTTATTAATGATTTTGTTCTCTTTTGTTGTATGCTGTTTGTGGTATAATCTATAACAACTTGGACCAAATCTTAAGCATAAAAATGGTTGTATGGATCAAAATGATCCCATGAAAAGATGGATGGTAGAACTCAAACAAATAACATAAAGGTTGAGTCTTTAAGAACTTGTTATAGTTATGGTTGTTGTTATGGTTATTTTTGCTAAAGTAAAAGCTTGGACTAATTAATATGTGCATATGAGTAGTGTGGATAAAAAATGATCAGATGAAAAATTTTGAAGGGTAGAACTCACTAAAAACCCATAAAAATGGAATTTTTAAACTTGATACGAACATTGTTGTCATTATTGTTATCTTGTTAACACAAAACTATACAACTTGGACTAAAACTATGTGCATGTAACATTAGTGAAGTGAGAATACTTAGATACCCAATTTGGGGTTATAGAACTCAACAAGTTATTAAAAGATGAGTTTTTTTGTTGTGTGTTGCTTGCTACCATGTTAAAGATCAAGTTTTTACTAACCTTAGTTCATAAAAAAAATAGACCTTGTTATATGTAGGACTTGTAGATTTAAGAAAAATAGGTTTTGTAATATGTAGGATTTGTAGATTCAATAAAAGTAAATTTTGTTGTATGTAGGACTTGTAAATTCAATAAGACTAGATTTTGTAATATGTAGGACTTGTAATTCATGAAAGAAGTAGTCCTTGTAATATGTAGAAATCCCTAAGAAAGTAGTCTTTGTAATATGTAGATAAAGTCCTTGATAATTGTGATAAGTTTTACTTCCATGCATGCTTGAGTTGTAGTTGTTCTAGTAAAGAACCCATGCATACTTGAGTAGTTGTATGTTGTTCTAATACATTCAAAATGACCCATGCATGCTTGAGTTGTTGTGTTGTCCTAGTAGATTCAAAAAGAACTCATGCATGCTTGAGTTGTGGTTGTTCTAGTAAAGATTCAAAAGAACCCATGCATGCTTGAGTTGTGGTTGTTCTAGTAAAGATTCAAAAAGAACCCATGCATGCTTGAGTTGGAGTTGTTCTAGTGAAGAACCCATGCATACTTGAGTTGTGGTTGTTCTAGTAAAGATTTCAAAAGGAACCCATTCTTGAGTTGTAGTTGTTCTAGTAAAGATTTCAAAAGGAACCCATGCTTGAGTTGTTGTAGTTGTTCTAGTAAAGATTTCAAAAGGAACCCATGCTTGAGTTGTAGTTGTTCTAGTGAAGGATTCAAAAGAACCCATGCATGCTTGAGTTGTAGTTTTTCTAGTAAAGGATTCAAAAGAACCCATGCATGCTTGAGTTGTAGTTGTTTTAGTGAAGGATTCAAAAGAACCCATGCATGCTTGAGTTGTAGTTGTTCTAGTAAAAGATTCAAAAGAACCCATGCATGCTTGAGTTGTAATTGTTCTAGTGAAGGATTCAAAAGAACCCATGCATGCTTGAGTTATAGTTGTTCCAGTAAAAGATTCAAAAGAACCCATTCAGGCTTGATTTGTAGTTGTTCTAGTGAAGGATTTAAAAGAACTCATGCAAGTTTGAGTTGTATGTTGTAGTAGCATGCTCTAATTACTCTAGGTTGCTTAAAGAACCCATGCATGTTTGAGTAGTGTGTTGTAGTAGCATGCTAATCTAGTCAAACTATTAAAAGAATCCATGAATTTGGCTTGCATGCTAATCTAGTTAAACCATTAAAAAGAACCCATGAATGTTATAGTTCCATGATTGTTCTAGTTCAATTTCTAAAAGAAACCCATGAAATTAGTTCCATGGCAGTTCTAACTCAATTTGATGAAGAACCCATGCATTTAGTTTCTAGATGATTCTAGCTTAAATTTGAGAAAGAACCCATGAACCAAGTTGCATGTGTTCTAGCTTAAATTTGGGAAAGTACCCATGAACCTAGTTGCATGTTGTTCTAGTTCAAATTAGGGAAAGAGAACCCATGAATTCTAGTTGTACGTGGTTCTAATTAAAATCGGACCATACCATGTGAACGTTCTTCATCTTCAATGTATGGGTAATAATAGTTGGGAAAGTCACTATTATTCCTAGCTTGATAGAAGCTCGTCTAGGGTCTTATAGTTACCTTAGGAGCCATCAACCATCAAGACGTGTATTTATTTTACTCCTCATGGACTGTGGACGAGTCATCCCTCGTGCACCGTCAGATCTTAACCGGTGTAGGTTCATTGCGGGCTGGGAGTGTAGACGGAATTCAAGTTCAGGGCAGTAGCATGCGAATACGTTCATATTGTCGGGGTCTTAGATCGATAGGCTATGAACAGGATCCTTAGGGATTCTGGTAAGTCTAGATTGAGCACCTAGTAGAGTTATCTTGCGAAGTCTAACTTAAAACCTAACATGTTGTGGTAAGTACTGTTGTCATCCTTTAGATCGTTTAGGGTTAGTGACATTGTTAGGGTAGTAACTTATGGCTATCGCTACTTAACCTTTATGTATTATCATTTTCGCCGAAGGAAAATAGTTGGTATTAAGGGTGATACCATATGATCCGACCTGTTCTATAGGCCAACACAAGGTGGTGTTATTGGTTGTACCCTTCCTGTCAAAGGGATATAGTTTGTGCCTTCTCACGAGTTGGGAGCACGGGATCCGTATCTCGTCTGTTAATTTCTGAAGTGCGATGATAAGTGCGGAAGAGATTCTTGTCGGAGCTAGGGGATGTACCCCTAGAACTCCGTCATGATCTATATCAAGAAGGGCGAACAAGCCATGGACTACGGTGTATCTGCTAAGGTGGCCGCAGGGGATGCTTCGAGCTAACCTATGCTGTCGGATACCCTTCGTTCGTCAGATTTTTGAGTGAGGTCCGGTATGATGGGAAATAGGGGCAAATGGAGACACCACTATATGACTGCGAATGGAGGGATTAGACCGTTTCAGAGCAACGTCATCAGTCACGTTGTATCTTCAGAAACAGGTTGAGTACAAGAGTAGAATTCATGGTGCGGGTTCAAATCCCTATATATGAAGAAACAACTTGTTATGGACGTATGTAGTATGGGATGCATACTATTTCAGAGACTTGCTTGCATTAGAATAAGAGCATCCTTGTATTAGTTAATCTCGCATTAGATTCTATGTCATAGCATACACTGACACATCAATTATATATACACGTTTCTTTTTTCATTAATCTGTTTGTTTAAAGTTGAGAGTCGCTGCTAGTCATCAGCCTTAAAGCGTCAGTATATGTACTGTCGTACCCACTTCAATAGCAACTAGATTGCAAAACTACAGGTACAGGATTCAGGAGGATTCAAGGCAAGAGGAGCAAAGTGTTGACTTTATTTCCATTGTAACATATATTGTAATTTATTTATGTTGATAAGCATCCAAGTGGAAGTACCAAGTGTTATATTATTCATTGTACTATGATGTAATTTTTATTGAAAGATTGTAACACTTGGGCTTGTGTAGCATTATTGTAACACTGATGAAATGTATTGCAGTTTTATAACATTCGGACTTGTAATACATTTGTGTTGAATAAAAAGTTTTAAATTTTCCTGTTTTTATATGTATTGTGGCTAATTGAAGAAAAAGATTCTTGCTTATGTCACGGTTTCCCAGTGAATGGAAATCGGGGCGTTACAGGGTTGGGCGAGCGGTGTTCTGTTTCGTGTTTCGAAACAGAGGAAAGGAGAGGTTCGGTAATGGCGTCGAGGGGAAGCCACGATGGGGAAAGGTAAGGGGTTTTGTGGCTTTGACTTCAGAGGTGGACGATGACTGCAAGCGGCAGTCGAGGAGGATGGGAAGGTGGTCGGGGATCGGCTGTGGGGTGCTGACGAGGGTGAGGGTGAGTTGGGTGCAAGGCGAAGAGGGGCGGGGATGGGTAAAAAAGAGAGAGTGGGAGATTGAATAAGGGGGTGAACAGTAGAGGGTGGTGTTTATACAATGGCGGCTAGGGTCAGGGGCTAGGTTAGGTTTTAGGTTAGTGTATATAGGGGTTTAATAGGATATTGGGTTTCGGGTATGATCCAATAAGAGAATGGGCTTGGGTTTTGGGTTAAAAATCAATTAGTGGGTATAAATTCAATAGGGGAAAAATAATTAGCATTATAGGATTTATAAAATAAAATAATAACAATAATAGTATTAACAATAAAGATAACAATAATGCAATTAACAAGAAAATACTACTGATTATGATAATAACAACAGTAATAATAGTATTAATGATAATAATAACGATAAAAATAATAATACTAATAACAATAGGAATAACAATAATAATAACAATAATAACAACAATAATAATAACAACAATAATAATAGTGACAATAATAAAATTATATAACAAATAGGAATTGGTTCTAACAAATTGATTAAATAATCCAAATGGTAATAATACATTTAAATTGGGCTCAAATATAAGTAGCCGATCAATTAGGAATAGAAATCAAAATTAAAATATACCATTATTTGAAATAAATATTGTTTTCGTTTTGAAAACACTTTAATACAAATCTGAAACAAATTTAGTACAAAATAAATTTATAAAAATCAAATTATAGAAAATACACGGAAAGTACTTATTGTCGGGAATGGGGGTTACATTGACCATTGACCAGTCAACGCATTTTCTCGCATTTTGACGTCGGTGGCAAGAGTGTTCGGTGCTTGTTGTCGAAGTCTAGGAGAGCGACACGTGGCAGGTTAACCATTAACTAGTCAATGCATTTTCTTGTGTTTTGACGTCGGTGGCAAGAGTGCTCGGCGCTTGTGGCCGAAGTCCAGGAGAGCGACACGTGGCGCGTTGACCGTTGACCAATCAAGTGTCTACTGAGCTGCCCATATTTTTTGTTGTTTTCCGGTAAATGGGCCAGGCCTATGCGCTCTTGGGGGCCTTTTAGCCTTGGTTAGTGTGCCAACAACCCTTCTTTTTATAAAACTTCACCCCACCCCACCCCTCTCATTCGCTCATTCTCTAGTTTTTTACTCAAGCAATTCCTTCTTTCTAACGGGAGTTTCTGGCAAGAATCTCTTACTTCCGGCGATCTTTTCTGGCCGTTACTGTCAAATCAAGGTAATTTTTGACACTTAGTTTATTTTTAGAGAATGTCTAGCGTTCCTTCGAGGCAGGAGACCTCCTTTATCCTCGCCCCCGAAGAGACCTCTGGTCAGGTTCCCCCAATCGATAAGGGTAAGGCCGTAGTGGGGTCATCTTCGGTCGTAGTGGAGACTGTGGTTGAGAGCGAGCGGAGGATGGGAGAGTTTGGCAGATTGCCGGGGGCGCTGAACGGGCTTCAGAGTGTTCAGGATCTTCTGGACCACCAGGACGAGCGCATTATGTACGGTATGGGGCAAAGCTTCGAGAAGAATGCGGTAAGAGAGACTTTGGAGGCCGACGAGACGATCTCCATTCTCAACGAGGCAGATCTGATGGCAATTCGGGAATGTTTTCAGATCCCGAAGGAGTACGACTTGATGTTGCCTGGTCCCGGGGTGAGGGCCAACTCGCCGATGCTAATGGACATGTGCTTCTGGCCTGTCGATGCTTTCTTAGTTGGTGTTTGGCTTCCTCTTCACCCGTTCATCGTCAAAGTACTATGATGGTATCAGATCAGTCCGGTTCAGTACATGCCAAATGTGTGGAGGCTGATCATCAGGTTCATCCTTCACTGCCAGGCAATAGGCCTTAAGCCGAAATTGAGCATGCTTCGGACTGTGTACCGGGTGCATCAACAGCAGAAGTCAGAGTTCAGTATCTACTTGGCTCCGAGGCACGTCGCGAAGCTCATCAGCAGCCCTGACTTGATAAAAAATTGGAGGGATAAATATTTCCTTATCCGAAGTCGAGAGCCCTGGGTCATCCCGATGACTTGGGTCGAAGAAGTTTCGAGGCGGGTGAAGGAGAGCCCGATACTCAGTTCAGAAGAAGACGAGATGGTCCGGACGCTCCTTGATTGGCTGAAATTCGATTGGAAGGACCTGACGGAGGAAGTGCTCTTCAGGGGGGTCTCAGCCTTATAAACCCCAGTATGCTTTTTATTTTTATTCTCGTGCTCTCCCTTTCTTTTTAGGGCGTTTTATTTGCACTTAACCTCGGGATTCTAATGTCTTTGCAGAATCCATGGACTTCGATGACATGCTGGCACAGTGCGGGGTCTTAGGTAGCAAGGCCTCTAGGAAGAGGAAGAGGGTGGCCTCGAAGGTTTCATCGCCGAGCGTGAAGACCCTCGTCGCTGCTGTGGAGCAGCCAGTGAAGCTAGTCGTAGTTGTCCAGCGTCCGCCGACCCCCACTACGACGTCGGCTTCTGCTGAGACCATGGCCTTCCCCTTATCGGCAGCATTGGGCTTAGAGGCCCCACCATTAACTATTGAGGCCGAGGTGTTTCTGACCGAGGAACACAAGAAGATATTCGTCCCGGACTGGCAAGTCCGCAAGCTTGACGGGTTCCTTGGCGACTCGCCATCCTGTATGCAAGCCGTTCGGCACCTTGCCATGCCAAAGAACAAGGCCTCAATGGGTGCGGGGAGCATTGGAGACGACGCGCTCGAGGTCGCTCGAGTGGCTGTGTTGGTAAGTCTTGCGTTGATTTATAGCTTTCGTCTTTTGTAGAGTAGTTTTTTTTTTTTTTGTAAATTCGAGTAACGGTGCTTTGCTTCTCGTAGATAACTTGCCACTTCAGTCATCTCAAGGAGAAGATGACCGAGCAAGAGCGGGAGCTGAAGCAGGAGGCCGACAGGACTCAGTCAGAAAAATCTCAGATCGCCAAAGAACTCGAGCAATCGAGGCTTGAAGCCGAGATGAAGGCTTCGAGGTTGGAGCACCTTGAGGCCGATTTTACCAAGCTTGAGGCCGATAACGCTCTGCTGCTCCAAGAGAAAGAGTCAGCAGCAAAAGACAAGGAAGACGCCATTGCTGCCTCTAAGGTCACCGCAGCGAAGGAGGCCGAGGACCAAGCGATGGAGAAGGTGAAGGGATAACTCTACGTCAACATGGAGAAGGCATATGCTCGCGAGATCGACCAAGTAAGTGAGACCTTTCTGGAGGTAGACTACGCCGGATGGCATCTATTCCCCGATCCTATCCTCGAGTTCGACGATGTCTCTGAGGAGGACGAAGGAGACGAGGAGGTCGAAGTGGTCGAGGTAGCGACCAACAAGGCCGAGGTCGAGGCTGTGGTGGATGTCTTGCCCTTAGCTATTATCGCTAAAACACAATGGTCGGAGCCCTCAGCGACCGGTGATCGCTGGAAGGAGGTTTGCCCTTGACCTGTTGCACTTTTTTACCTCTTCATTTTGGACGTTATGTACTATAGCCTAATTGCGGACTGGTCACCGCTTGTACTTTTTTGATGAAGTTGAATGAAAAAGATCATTTTTTCGAACAAGTGTTGTGAAGTTTCGAAATTGTTGTGGGCTTGTTTGCTTTCGGATCGCTCCATAGTAGCACCATCATGTGGCTTCTCAACCTTAGTGATTTACGCTTTCTTTTTGTCGACTTCCCAGGTCAGCGAGGTGCCACGTCTCCGTTCCGAGCTAGGCGTCGTCAAGTTGGGGCTAGCTCGATCCCGAAAGTCGCTCTATAGAGCAGAACGGGAGGTGGGTCATTTAAGAGTGACCATGGCTCGTTGAGACATCGAGATGAGGCACCTTGAGGTGAGAACTCGCGAAGTGGAACCCGAAGGTGAGGAGTCTTTCCCCTCAATGGCTGTCAGCCAAGGCTTGAGACTCAAATTTCTTCGTCACTCTCTATTCGAGGTGAGATCCGAGAGGGACGAGTTGAAGAATGTGGTGCTCGAGAAGAGTCTGAAGTCGGCACATCTTCGATGGGCTATCTCTAAGGTATCACGAGGGAGAAGTTCGGGACGATTGCCTCATCTGAAGATCAAAGTGATGGATGAATCTCTGAAAGAGCGGGTCTTTGAGCTAGAGGTAGAGAATCTGTGCCTGCGGCAGCTTTCTAGGGGAGCAACATCAGAAGTACTTCTTGCCCTCGGGGTGAGTATAATCAAGGAAGGTCGTTCCACGAGTTAGCACTCAGTTCGTCTCCTATTTTACAGATTCTGGGTGACGCCCAAAGTGGAGTTGTCGGCTCGTCGAGTGGGGCATCTATCGGGAAACCATTAGACTCTTGGGTGTCGACGAAGCGACTCGACTCGTTGGCCTAAAGACCTCTGTGAAGACAAGACGAGATCAGCATGGCGCTCGCCGCCCTCGTGTATCGCTTAATAGGTGCATCCCACTCCCTAGAAGGAGCTAGGGCAGAATTTTGTAATCTTGTAGTCTTTGTTTTGTATGAGTCTTTGGTCTAAAATAAGACTTGCATCTCGAATAAGACTTGTATATCCAATTTTGATGAAATAATATATTGCATCTTTTGATGAGCTTTTTTCGAGAGTTTGTGTTTCGCCAATATTCGCAAGTGTCAATAGTTGTAGGAGCAATTCCGAATGGTGAGCTACTTTGTACTTTCTCATTCGCAAGTAGCGAAAGCGACATCGAACCAAGTGTTGGACTCCGAACTTGTCGTTAAGAGAGTATCAACAGTTGTAGGAGTAATTCTGAATGGAGAGCTACTTTGTACTTGCTCGTTCGCAAGTACATAAAGCGGCATCGAACCAAGTGTTGGACTCCAAACTTGTCGTTAAGAGAGTATCAACAGCTGTAGGAGCAATTTCGAATGGTGAGCAACTTTTGTACTCGCTCGTTCGCAAATAGCTAAAGCGGCATCGAACTAAGTGTTGGACTCCGAACTTGTCGTTAAGAGAGTATCAACAGTTGTAGGAGCAATTCTGAATGGTGAGCTACTTTGTCTCGCTCGTTCGGAAGTAGGTAAAGCGGCATAGAACCAATTGTTGGACTCCGAACTTGTCATTAAGAGAGTTTTTGTATGATCCAAGGTAAGACAACCAGAACATTTAGAATAAAGAATTTCCAGGAAGTAAATTTCTTTTATTAAAAAACAACTAAATGGCTGCTTCTAAGTTGCAAGCCATTATTACACTTAATAAAGATTGGCTGAACAAAAGAAACAAGTTTTAAAATGCTTTAAGAAAGCTTTAGGAGTTGAAGTTGCTTGGAGCGGAGTTGAAATTGCTTGGAGCGGTATTCAAACACCCTCTTGGTACTTCAACAAGTGATATGCATTCCATGTCCTTGGCACTCTCTTGCCCCCTCGGTCTTGAAGTTGATAAGCGCCAGGGCGGACAACTTTGGAGACCCTATATGGTCTATATGGTCCTTCCCAATTGGGTGCCAGCTTGCCTTTCTTTCTGGAAAAAGAAATTGATAGCTTTCTGAGCATCATATCTCCTTCTTTGAGATTAGTGGGGCGGACTCTCTTGTTGTAGGACTGCTTAATCCTACGTTGATAGATTTCTTGCAGGATGGAGGATCTCTCGCGGATCTCATTGATGAGGTCCAAGTTACCGTGAAGCTCGTTCGCATTTTGATATTCATTGTAGGCGATCAAGCGGTGGGAAGGTAGACCGACCTCTAGTGGGATGACGGCTTCGGAGCCATAAGTGAGGTTGAAGGGAGATTCTCTTGTGGGGGTCCTCTTAGTAGTGCGATAGCTCCAGAGCACATTGGGGAGCTGCTCTATCCATAAATCCTTGGCAAACTTATCCAGTCTCTTTTTTATGCCGGAGAGAATTTGCTGATTGGCATTCTCTGCCTGACCATTGGACTATGGGTGAGAGATCGAGGAGAATCGTTGCTGGATACCCAGGTCTGCGCAAAAAGTGCAAAGGGCTACCCCCGTGAATTGAGTCCCATTGTCCGTTACCAAGATTCGAGGCACACCAAATTTGCAGACAACATTTTCCCAAAAGAAACACTGAACTCTATTCTTTGTGGTCTTCGCGAGGGGCTCGGCTTTGATCCATTTAGAGAAATAGTCAATTGCCACAACAAGGAATTTTAGTTGGCCCGGTGCTGGAGGGAAGGCCCGAGCAGGTCATTCCCCACATTGCAAAAGGGGTTGGACTAGATAAAGAGGAAAGCTGGGTTTGAGGTAAGCGGTGGTTTGTTGAGAATTACTGGCAGGGGCCGCATTGGCAAACGTGTTGTTTGGTGTCGCTAAGGAGAGTGGGCCAGAAGTATCCATAGTTCAAGATTTTGGGGGCGAGGGACCTTGCTCCAAGTGAGCGACACACATCCCTTTGGACCTCCTTCAAAGCATATTGGGCTTCCTCGAGGGAGAGACATCTCAAGTAGAGTCTGCCGTCTACTTGAGTGTAGGAGTGTTTGTACATGACTCCTTCGAGGAGTGTGTACTGCTCGGCTCTGGTTCGGATCTTTCGAGCCCTTTTTGGGTCTAAAGGGAGGATCCCATCTTTTAGGAACTCGAGCAGGGGCCTCATCCAATTCTCCCCGAGTTCTAGGGGCAGCATCTTCATCGGATTGGGATCTTCTTCCTCGATGCTGGGTCTCAAGAGAACCTCTATTAAGACAGTTTGTTCGAGCCCCTAGAGGGAAGAGGAAGCTAGATTTGAGAGGGCATCCTCCTGTGCATTCTCTTCTCGGGGAATTCGTTGGAGTTGTGCATCTTCGAAAAAGACCAGCAGTTCTTTGACCTTGGCCAAGTATTTGGCCATGCGACCGTCTCGTGCTTCGTATTCCTTGATACCTGGTTCACTACCAGCTGCGAGTCACTGAATATCTTAACGTGCTTGGCCCCAGCCTTGCGAGCCATAAACAGGCCGGCTATAAGGGCTTTGTATTCAGCCTCGTTGTTGGACGCCCGAAAGTTGACACGGAGTGAGTATTGGAGGAAGAAACCATTGGGGCCAGTCAAGATGACCCCCGTTCCGCTCCCATCGGCGCACGAGGACCCATCAACATACACGGTCCAGAACGGGGGTTCCTCTATCACTCTGCTGGTGTCGGGGATTGTGCTCTCTACTATGAACTCTGCTAAGGCTTGGGCCTTGATAGCGGTTCAGGGTTGATAGCTGATATCATGCTGGCTCAGCTCGATGGACCACTTCATAAGGCACCTCGAGGCCTTGGGCTTGTAGAGAACTTGTTTGAGCGGTTGGTCGGTAAGAACGACCATCGAGTGAGACTGGAAGTAGGGGTGGAGCTTTCGGGCTGCCATGACCAATGCATAGGCCATCTTTTCTAGCTTTGGATAACGGAGTTTGGTGTCCCTGAGGACGTTACTCACATAGTAGATGGGCTTCTGCATCTTATCTTCTTCTCTTACCAGAATAGCGTTGAGAGTCTGCTCCGAAGTGGCGAGGTATATGTAGAGGACTTCCCTGGGCTTTAGCTTCATCAGGGTAGGGGGGGGGGGGTTGACTAAATAAGCCTTGAGCTAATGAAAGGAATCTTGCTTCTGTTGCCCCTACTCAAAGCCTTTAGCCCTTCTGAGGACCTTGAAGAACGGGAGACAGTTTTCTCCGAACTTGGAGAGAAAATGACCTATGGCCGCGAGGCATCCGATGAGTCTCTGCACGTTTTTAACATTGGAGGGGGGAGCCATGTTGAGTATGGCCCAAATATTCTCGGGGTCGGCTTCTATGCCTCTTTGGCTGACCATGAACCCCAGCAATTTTCTGGATGAGACGCCGAAGGCACACTAGTTCTGTAGTACCCCATATTTTTAAATATTATTTTTTAAGATTTATAAATGAATTAAAATGGTTTTTGGAGATTTAATATATATTTTTCTGAAGATTTATCTTTTTACACGTTCAAAACACGTGCAAATATTTTCTTGAGAAGTTCAAAGTCAAAAATTATTTTTTTGAAATAATTATTTATTATTAGATATTATTTGTGAATTTTTTGGATTTTTCTAATATTTATTGGACCTATTTGCAAATATTTAAAAAAGAAGAAATTTTGTGCAAAATCACCAATTGGAGTGAAAACTCCATATTTTCGAATTTTTTGGCTGGGTATGATGCTAGTCAACTCAGGGTTAAGAATTTTACCTATTTGTTTTGATGAATTTGATTTATTTTACAAGTTTCGATAAAAGATCTTTTTGCAAATTTGCTATTTGAAGGGATGAAAATGCAAAATTGTTTTCTGGGTTTTCCCTAGAGTGCCGGCTGATGCTAGTGGGGGAACTTTTTGATTTTTGAACTCGATTAAATTGGTTTTAACTAATTTCCTAGTATGGGCACCTATTTATGTAAAGGTATATTTTAAAAGGAGTATTTTGCAAATATGTTCAAAACCCTAATTCTCTTGATTTCCGGCCTATTTAAAAAGGTGGAGTGTAGCCGTCTTTCGCTGCACAACACAAAGGCTTTATTATTATTATTTTCTTGAAGTTTTAAAGAGGAGATCTTGGATTTCTTGCGAAGGAGGGATTTTTCCTATTACTTTAACATATTCGTTTGATCTCTCCAACAAGGTGAGTGATATAATTGTTTAGTTTTGTTCTTTGAATGTTGTATGTGGTGTTTCATCTACTAGAAAGCATGCTAGGGTTTGGGTATGAATTTATATGATGGATTGAATTAATTGATGAGTTAAAATTGGATCTTTCATGAAAACCTAGTTATTTATGTTTGGAATTGCATGTGGATGATTCAAAATTGATAGAGGACCTAATATAAATCATGAGTAGGCTATTTATTTTGGATTATTGCTGAATTGATTGGATATGGTGAATGTTATGCATAAATAGATTAAGATGACATTTTTGACTATTGGTGGGTTGGATGAATGCAACTTGGTCATGTTAATATTAAATTTGTTTATGATTCATGAGTTAATAATGGTGATTTAGTTGAGGAAGTTTTGAGGAGGACTAATGAATTGAGAGATCATGTCTTGAGAATTGGATTTGGGATAAACTGAATTGGATTGATGTAATACAACTAAATTGGGGATTTTGTGATTGGTGAAAGGTTTTATTTGGAATTGGATTTCTCAAATACTAAGATTAAATCTGAATATGTTGTTATTTCTAATCGATGGATTTGTGAAGTTTTCTTTGGTGCACGAACATGCACAAACAATTTACATGAATTTCGTATTTCGTTGTTTTTGAAGAAATTGAGTTTTTATGTGTTTTCGAAGGATTTGACTATATCCCAACTTATTTTGGTATAGATATGGTTTGAAATACAAAACGAGTTATTTTGATGTATGATTGATTCTTATAAAATCTTCTTTTGATATATGCACAAATTCGTTTTCTATTTGAAGAAAATCAACAAATTGCTATTTTGATTAATTCAAGTGGTTTTGATTGGTTTTTATGGACCGTTATATATCAAAAATATACTTTTACAGAATTTTTTTTCATAAAGTAAAAGTCCGTATCGGTTGAAATGTGCACAACTAAAAATTGCAGGTCGACAATCGACCGGTTGAATTTTATAGTCGACCATCGCTACCTGGCTGTTGTGTTTTCTCGTTTTCTTGAAATTTCGCGCGGAACAGTCGACTGACCCATTTTTCCAGTCAACTGCCTCTGCTTTGTTTGATGTTTCCTCGAAGTTTTAGGTTTTCACTCTGGACTGTCGACCGATGACTTTTACAGTCGACTGCCATTACTTAGAATTATTTTCTCGAAGCTTTGGATTTTCACTCTGGACAGTCGACCGATGATTTTTTACAGTCGACTGCCATTACTTAGAATTATTTTCTTGATGTGTTGGGTTTTCGTTCTGGACAGTCGACCGATGACTTTTTACAGTCGACTGCTATTACGTAGATTTTTATTTCTTGAAGTGCTAGTTTTTCGCTCTGGATAGTCGATCGATTCCAGTTTATAGTCGACTGTTACTCATGTTTTCTTGAGTTATCCTGATGTTCTTTAAACGATTCATTCTTTAAAAGTTTTTGGATCTATAACTTACTATTCTAAATATAATCCTTTCTACAGAACATATGTTTTCAAGGTATTTTATTGTTGGGTTTGGATTTTGGAATTTTATAAAAGATTTCGGTTTTGTTGATTGGAGAAGTTTCTTCATATGATCGTTTTGACGATGGATTTGTAAGTTTTGGTCTTGATGATATCTCTAGGAGTTGAGTGGGAGTCCCGTGAACCGGCAGTTGAGATTTATTGATTTAGACTGGTTGGGTCTTGGGGTTGTTGTTGAGTATTTAAATCCGGCAGGATACACTAACTCTAGAGATGGGAATTTTGTGTTTTAATAATAACCAACTTAAGGACATGCACTAGTGGAGATGTGATGGAACTTAGGAAACGTAAGTATATGCTCTTCGTTTTGTTAGCCCAACGGATGCGTTCCAGGACTGTTTGTTGTCCTGTCTCGAGAAGACATTTGTATATTCGCGCGTCGAGGGTCTGCAGGCCTATTCACAGAGCATGCAGGGTGCATTCACGTGTCGAGGGTTGGCGGGCCTATTCACCAAATGTACCTGGTGTATCTGCATGTCGAGGGCCTCGCAAGCCTATTCATGGGGTACACGGTTGAGAGGTGATTCTTCGGTTTTTGAGCTATTCTTACTTGATGCTTGTGCGTTAAGGGCTATGGTGCCTATTCGCGGAGTATTTTGGATCTTGTTTTCTATCACCATAGTAGGATTAGTTGCATAACGAGGGGTTTAACCCTATAAAGTGGAGAACGTTAAGGGCTTGCACCGGACCTATGTAGTATGGAATGCATAGAATCTGACAAGTATGCATTAGAAAGTCAGCATATACAAATTGTGTTTTTTGACATGGTTTCATGCATAATGATTTTTTTTTCCTACACTTGACAGTTAGTCTAGTTTCACATGATATTTTCATGTATTACTATTTACTATCTTATATTGCTTGATGTTTTCATGCTTTACTTATTGTCATTTCTCATTTCATTTATTCTTGCTGTCAATACATGTTACTTATGACTCTATGCTTTATGTTTTATTTATGCTGTTTTTCTCTTATGTCACTCACACCGTTATGGCTGACCCCTGTAGTTTTGGGGCTTAGGGTTATCTCTATCCTCATGTTTTACAGGTAGGTTCTTATAGCTTGGGATTTGGATACTTGTGCTAGAAATATAATAGAGCTTGTGTAAATTTGTAAATGAATGTGTTGTAAAGAAAAGTTTGTAATTCAATGTGTTTGTATTCTGCTGTGTTTTGTAAAAAGTTATTTTAATAAAAGTTGAAATAAAAATTATCTGTGTTTTTGGCTATGTTTACTATTGCAATTGAAGTTGATGCTGAGAATTATGCCACGTATTTCTAAGATATCATACTGGAAATTCGGGACGCTACATGTTCGGGTTCAGTCTCATATCGTGTCTCCTCAACACATTAAAAGCCTCTTGAAGATCAGAAACATGATCCGATTTGTTGATGCTCTTCACCAACATGTCGTCTACGTAGACTTCCATGTTCCGACCGATCTGTTCTTTTAAGACCTTGTTAACAAGGCACTGATAGGTGGCACCGGCATTCTTGAGCCCGAAGGGTATGACCCGGTAGCATTATAGACCCTGGTCAGTGACGAAAGAGGTCTTCGGAATATCTGGAGGGAACATTCTAATATGGTTATACCCGGAGAATGCATCCATGAAACCTAAAAGTTTGTGGCCTGAGGTTGTATCAATCAGGGCATCAATGCTCGGGAGCGGGAACAGATCTTTGGGGCAGGCTTTGTTTAGATCCGTAAACTCAATGCAGATCCTCCAGCTCCCGTTGGCTTTCTTGACCATCACGACATTGGACAGCTATTCGGCATAGTTGACCTCCTGTATGAACCGAGCTTTCAAGAGTTTCTCGACCTCTTCTTTGATGTCCTGCTGGCGCTCAGGGGAAAATTTGCGTCCCTTTTGCTTAACAGGTTTGGCCCCTGAAGCAACACTAAGGTGGTGCATGAGGAGATCTTCGGAGATTCCCGGCATGTCAGTCGCAGTCCAGGCAAATAAATTGCGATTTTCCCTTATACATTGGATAATATCGGATCGGACAGGGGGGGGGGGGGGGGAAGGACTTTGCTAATTTGGAATGTCTTGGTCGGATCTCCTTCTGAGTAGGCCACCTCTTCTAGCTCATCGACCGGCTCTAATATAGGTTGGCTACTCCCACGGGAGAGTTCAAGAGCTTCGAGGGAGAGGACCGGTCCTCCTACGGAGGTCATGTAGCATTTGTGAGCCGCCTCCTGGCTCCCTCTGAATTCTCCCACACCTGCTCCGGTGGGGAATTTCATCTTCATGTGGGACGCCGAGGGTATGACCTGGAGAGCAGCTAGGCCTGGTCGGTCCAGGATAACATTGTAAGCGGCCTTCACATTTACCACCATGAAATCTGTTGGCTCGGTTCAGGTGGTTGGAGTTTTGCCAGTAGTTACGTCGAGAGTTATGACACCCTCGATCGTCACTGGCACCCCTGTGAAACCGTGGAGAGTGTAGCCGGTGGGCTTGAGTTGATCTCTGGATAGCTTAAGACCCTGGAAGGCCTCTAGAAAAAGAATGTTGACCGAACTGCCGTTGTCGACCAGGACTCGGCGCACATCGAAGTTGTCCATATGGAGGTTTATTACCAGTGCGTCACAATGGAGCGTTCGGACGCCCTCCAAATCTCTATCTGAAAAAGTGACAGGGACCCCAAGGCCCTTGGGGGGAGGATGGTTCTGCACGGAATTCACTTCTCGGACGAATGCTTTTTGGGAGGAGTTCGAATCTCCCCCCATTGGGTCTTCGTGTATGAGATGCAGTATAGCTTTAGCTTCAGAATTCGGGGTTTTGGCATGCCGCTCGGTTCGCTTATTAGCCCTCCCTGGGAGGCGGAAGAGGATCTGCCCTGTCCTTTCTTATGAACTGGGTAAGTTACCCTCTCTGAATAATGGCCTCGATCTCATCTTTTAGGGCCTGAAAGTCATCCATGTCGTGGCCGTGGTCCCTGTGGAAGCGGCACCATTTGTCCCTTTTCCTCTTATTGCTCGGTGTGTTCATCTTTGGAGGTGGTGGGAGGAGACTCTCTTTCACGACTTCCATTAGGATGGCTGAGACACTGGCATTGAGTGGAGTGAACTTCTCTAAGTGGGGAGGAGGGCAAAGTTGTCCTCCATTATTTTTCTGCAGCTTCTTAGCTCCTTCTTCTTCAGTGCCCTTCCGTTTGTTTCCGAAGGACGATCATTAAAGAGTGGGGTGGATGAGAGGCTCTTCCGCTCGGATGTATTTATCACTCCTAAGAAAGAGTTCTGAGAAATTCCGAGTAGGCTTTTTGGCAAGGGATGCTCTGAGGTTGTCGCTAGTGACATTCGATTGGAAGGCAGCAGAGGCCACAGATTGGTCTAGGGAGGCGATGCATTGGGCCTCGACGGTGAAACATTTAACATAGTCTCTTAGCCGCTCGCCTTTCCTTTGATGGAGCAACAGCAAAGAGGTGCTCGTATTTTCAGCCCAACGGCTACTCACGAAATGATTAAGGAAGAACCTTCGAACTGATCGAAGGAGAAGATGGAGGCCGGGAAAGTACCATTCTCTTGCTGGCCCCATTAGCGTGGCCGGGAAAGTTTTGGAAAGAAGCGCGTCCGACGCCTGGTAGATCATCATGAGAGTTTTAAAACTCTCGATGTGGTCACTGAGGTCGGACTCCCCGTTGTATGACTCAAAATGAGGGGCTTGAAGTTTTCTAGGACTGGTGCTTCCAATATGGTTCACGAGAACGGAGTCCTGCTGGGGCAGAAATTCCTCGCCCGTTGTTCCACTTCTCTGTCAAGTTGGCTGTCCGCCCCGCTTCCCAAAGTATGGGAATACGAGCACGTAACGAAGGCCCAGCGAATGATTATACATCATCCATAAGCTGTAACAGATTAACTCAACAATATACAAGAGAATACAACCACGCAAGAGAAATGTAACCACATAAACAATGAATAAACTCCAAAATAATAATGAAATAAATTCACCAAATAATAATCCAACATCTGGGATAAAACAAACTAACTTCGGGTCATAAAATCCCGGAATACAAAGTTTGATAAAAGCAATACAATAAGCAAATAACAAGAGATAGCTATAGCAGTCTAATGGTCCAGCTCTGATCTTCAGAGAGTTTTCTCACCAAGTTCTTCTGGTATTACTCCTTCGGTACCTGTAAATTCTTGATCTAAAAAGAGAGAAAAGAGTGTCCTTAAAGTAAGTCGAGAAAAACACAGGATAAAGGAAGCAGGAATGTCAAAGAAAAGGGACAGGATCAAAGTCAAAGGACAAAGCAAAGGCAGGCAATAATATCAAAGGACTACAATTAATCACACATGTAATGAGTGATGTCAAGTCAAGTTCAATACAAGATCGAACATGAGATGTCAAATGCAGGTTATTAATCATTTTATTAATCTATCTAGTGCATGTACTACTGCGTCCCACTCAACAGGTTCGGCGCAAGCAAACACTGAACGCTTTAAACTGATGGTGTATTCACAGTTCGTGTACTCGGCCCAGTAATCAGAAATTTACGGGATGTTCAGAATGTTCCGGATTTTCAGGATGTTCAGGATGTTCGGGATGTTAAGGGATTTACGGGAATTAGCTGGCGAAGGACCCCTACCGAGTACAGTCTCCGATTGTTCATTACCAAGTCAACCCATAATACCCCGGCTTGTTATCATTTTATTTCATCCTATGTGAGAATGCAAGAAGGTGTCAATGTTGTATCATGCTAAGTGTGTCTAATTCTACTTGTTACAGACAATTCATGAAGCAAACATATCAATTATACACACATCACATAATCAGGACAGCATGACCTTGCTGTACAAAAACATGGATTACTGTTACTACAGAAAAGAAAATATGGATCCATCAGAAATTCTAGAAAGTAGACTCTCTGCCGGTTCTAGCTAATATATATACGACATATGAAAGCTACAGGAACTAGGGTGAAAGTCCTGTTCTTTTTAGATTTTATGTTCAGGCATCATGTTATAAATTGTGTTCACCTATTTGTTTCAGGTTAGAAAACTCATCAAATAAATCTATAAAAATTCAGGATAGTTCTTACACATGTCTAGTCTCAGTTAGATTTATTTCAGATTTTTATTTTACTGTTAACATGGTTAAATAAATTATGAAACAGCAAGATACGCATGCAATTGTGAATCTGGAAAATTCTGACACAGTTGTACTAAAATGGTGATATCTAACAGATTACACATCGGAATTAAATTCCATAAAAAGGGTAGTAAACTAGACTGCTGGGGCTAAATTTCATGTTTAGAAAGTTATTTCAAAATATAACAGTAACATGGTCGAAAATCTGATTCAATAAGAAACAACTAGTAGTTCAGAATATATTTTGACATGGGTAGGCAATAATTAAATCATACAATCATATATTTCATGCAAATTAAATGATCAAAGTGACAATAGCTGTTTAACATGCATAATTTCAATTTCTTAGATATAATTTCACAGGCATGGTAATCAATCAAATTCAGTCTAACAGGTTCAATTCATCAAACGAGTCTACAACAAGGATCTAGTTATTTTCATGTAATTGTGCATATGCAAGATACAAGGGGGACTAGGGTTTAGATCAAAGAGAGCGGTACAATGTTAAGAATATTTCGGGTTAGCTCGTGTAAACCCTCAATAAACTTAATGGAATTTTCAAATAGCAGTACGATAAAGAAAATGACCAGATCTACTTGCAGAGATCAAGGCAATCTCGAACAAAATAAAATACTAGTTCAAGAAGAGACTTGTCTGTTAATTAGTAGATTCAAATATTTTAGAACAACGGGATTAGAATCCCGGGCGACGAACTACGAACACATGTGCGAGTCATGTGTGAAATCCGAAACAGCAACCAAGATCCACAAACAGAAAACAGGATCCCACGCCAGAAAAACAAACACACCAAACAGCGAACACCCAATCTCAAGGAAAACACCACACAGCAAATTCAACACAGCGGATCTCCTTCACAAACACAAAAACCAAGAGTGGATCCCACCACACACAACAGCAAACATCACCAAACTCCCACCGTGCTCTTTCCCCACTTCGACAGAGAGAGAGAGAGAGAAAGAGAGAGAGAGAGTATGAGAGTGCGGTGACAATGGCAATGTCTGGCGATAGCAGCGACGAGGGCGGCAACGACTGGCAGTGGTGCTGCGGTTGAGGAGAGACGCAATGGCAAGAACTCCGGGCTCGAGCGAGCTCTGTTTCGCTCCGAAATAGGGGAGGCGAGAACGGCGGGGAATTCGAGCGCTCGACGATGACGACGAGGGGCAAGGGACCTTCGGTGGTTGTGGGGGTGCACCGAGGGGCGAGGACGAGACGGTGACGAGGAGATGGCAGCGAGGAAATGGGTAATGGCAGCAACGGCGACTCGGTGGATGGCGATGGGAACAGGGGGTGACGACAGGGGAGATGGTGAGGGATGGTTGGAGGTGATGAGGGCAGCTAGGGCGACGAGGAGAGGGTGAGAGGTGAACGGAGAACGGGAGGGCGGTGGCGAGTTGGCTGGCTTGGGCGGTGGATGGGTCTGGTGGAAAAACAGAGAAGTAAAGAGAGAGAGTCGGGGGAGAGAGAAAACGGCTGAAGGTAATTAATATAGGATTAGGCTTATTATAATAGAGTATTCATAGTGAAAGTGAGGTATAGGGCTATTGGGTAATTGGGTGTTAGACCCAATAAATAAAAATAGTTTGTATATGAATATAATGGATCAATGTAAACCCAGCACAAAAGAATAAGATATCTGGTAAAATATGATTTATAACAAAAATATAATTTGCATCACATTACATAAATTATTTGAAACAATTAAAAATACAATTATTAAATAAGAATGGATTTGTTTTTAATAATCAATAATAAATAAATAATCACAATAACCATAAGAATAATAAAATAACCATGTCAATAGAAATAATAATACTAATAATAACAATTAATAATAATCTTAACAATAAGAATAAAATGCTATCAATAATAATAATAGTGACAATAATAATAATAATAAATAATAATAATAATGGTAATAACAATAAATAATACTAACAACAACAATGGCAATTATCAGAATAATAACATTATATAAAAACAGGGGTTTATTAAAATAGTCCAAACAGTAATAATATTTTTTAGGGTTAAAATGTGAATAGTTGATCAAGTAGAAATGGAAACAAAGTTTATTCGAAATAGTTATAACTATTGTTTAGAAAAATGGTTTAATATAAAATTCAAAATGAATTTAACAAATAACGAATTTATAAATATCGAGACACAGAAAATACTCATAAAATATGTATTTGCGGAAATGGGGGTTACATCGGCCAAGACGCCTTTCCATCTCGTGGAAACGGCGGTAGACCGAATCTTCCCTTCGGTCATATCTTGCTGAGCCCCATGACTCGTCCTCATGTGGAAGGGGACAAGGAGTGCAACGGTGATAGCTTGGGGCAGGTTAAGGGCTGGGAGTACGGCGCCAATAGCTTGGGGCAGGCTGAGGACTAGGCGCCCGCTGATCGTGGTCGGGAACAACATTGAGAGCCCTTAGGACTACTTCTTGAAATCGCCAGAACTTCGCCCCTGTGACCGGTGCCTCCCGCTCTCGGTGGTACCGTGGTGCAGGTCGACCGGTCGGAGAGCGGCTCCTCCTTTGACGATGCTCGGGTGACTCCCTCCGTCTCCTGGGAGAGTTGGATTTTCTGTGATCTGGTCTTCGGGGGGACCGGGCTCTAGGGGACAGCATCGCTGGACCCCTTTGATGTTCACGGCGGAGAATCTCGTCATGGGTCCGCCTCTCATACCAGCAAGTCTGAAGATCTATCTCGTGTTGCCGATTGACAATAATGTGCCTAAGATCCTTCGGCGTTGGGGGACTGTGAGAGGCCATGGAGTCGAAAGATGGGTTATGTATCGACACATGGTCATGAAGAGGAGGTTGCCCCTATCGACTTCGGCAGGAGGGTCCCATAGCAGCCCCTTGAGGCCCTTGAAGATCCTGCTGGGGCTGAGATTGCTGAGGAAGGGGTCGTCCAGGCTGCGATTGCTGGACGGGTGGAGGGAGAGGCTGTCCAGGCTGCAGTCACTGGACTTGCTGAGCAGGTTGAGGGGGGACCTTCTGGAGTGGAGGTGGAGAAGGAGCGCGAGTGGCTCTGCGGTTAGAGACCGTTGTCTTCCCCTTATTTGGAGGCATAGCTTGAAACTACTTTCGCTGATGAAATAGGGCTGGATTGCTTTTTGAGTTTCCCACAGACAGCGCCAATCTGTTGCTGTTGAATTTTGGTGTGGGAGCAAACAGATGAATTTGAGGATTCTTGAAGGAAACAAGTAAAGCTGCTGACTCTCACTGGCGTTTGACTGACTTCTCGCCGCCGCCGTGAACCTGCAAAAAGTTTGATACACCGGGATGGATCCCGGCGACGAACCCTCAGACGCTCTTGTCAGTAATCAGCAACATTATTGATATGGCTAAAAATAGGATTAAATCGGGACCATTCACATCGGACACGAATCTTAAAGCTCAGGGGTAAAACGGTAATTTCACCTACTAACGGGTTTGAAATGGGAACTGGGTCTTTCTTCACGACCCAATAACCCACGAACGGATCCACCTCAACTGGGTACGGGTCCCAACCCGAAACACACCCAATCCAGAAAAGATAGAATTAGGGTTTCTGATTAATCCTAATCAACGGCTCTGATTCACATCTATCTTTTCACCGGGAATAAGGGATTACATTCCTAATCTGATTACGAGGATTTTATGCCTTATCAGATCACAGGAATCACATTCCTTATCTGATCCTAACGGCGACTATAAATACCCCACACCCATCTCCATTAAGAGGTAATCAATCTTTTTCTAGTTAAACGCTCTTTCATAATCATTTCTGGTTACTGACTTGAGCGTCGGAGGGTGCATCGCCGGGATCAACCCCGGTGTCTCGCACTTCCTTGCAGGTGAACGACAGGAGTCAACGGTCAAGCTCCGGCGGAACAGGTTAGGTGTTTGCTATTCAGGTTTTCCAAGAACTCACAAATTCTATCTGTTTACCCCCACACCAGATTAGCGGTAACAGATTGGCGCCGTCTGTGGGAAAACCATACGAATAGCCTCCGCCTCTTCCTCATCGACTAGCTCCTCTCCAGCCATGCCTCCTAGGAAAGTCAGGTCTAGAGGGTCCAACCACGGGCCCAACCCCGCCGATCAGCAAGAGGTAGTCCCCGTCCAACCCGCTCCGCAGTAGGGACAACCCCCGCCTCAAGTGGAGGACCCTCTTCAACAAGATCAGCCTCCTCTTCAAAATCAGGAACCCCCCAAGGGTGCCACCGGTCCTCAGAATGCCGGTGCGGGGGGCTCCCGCATGAAGCAACCTCTCCATCAAGACTGCGTCTCCATACACAAAGCCTCTACGGATTCCATGGCCTCTCATAATCCTCAAAACCGGCAGAAGGTGGAGGACTTACGCCACCGTCTGGACGAGAAGCGGGCCCGAGAGGGAGCCTCCCGCCAACAACGTCCGGGTGAGCGATCCCCTCACCGCCGAGACTACAGAAGATCCCCTGTCCGATTGGGAAGGAGGGAGTCCCCCGAGCATTACAGAAGGAGGCACTCCCCCGCAGATCGGCAATAGCCCAGGAACAATGAGGCACCAATCACCCGTGCCGAGTTCCAGCAGTTCCAAGCAATGGTACAACAGGCACTCAACCTCCGTCAAAACCCTAATGAGCCGAAGGCCCCGTCCTCTCCTCCAGTCCGAAGCCCTCGCCGACGGTCCCCATCTCCTCGTCCCGCTCCTACCAACTCCCGGCGTACCCCAAGTCCTCGTCGCTCCCGAAGTTACCATCACCGCAGCCCTCGCTCTCCCTCCTACGAAGACAAGTCTGGCTCGGCTGATTACCGTCGGAGGGACGACGCCATGTATCGCCGTCTTCATGAGGTAGAGAGGCGCCTGGGTCAGATAGGTCGAGAAGAAGAGCTTAGGGGGAGGACCCTACGTCCTACTCGACCCCCTTTCTCCCGAACCATTGTGGATGCACCTGTGCCGTTCGGCTTCAAACCTCCCCAATTTGAGACTTACACCGGGGAGACTGACCCCGTTGACCACATTGAGAGCTTCAAGACTCTCATGCTCATCCACCAAGCTTCCGATGCCCTGCTGTGCAAGACATTCCCTGCTACTCTTAAGGGCTCGGCTCGGGAATGGTACTCCCGCCTCGCCCCGTCTTCCATATTCTCCTTCGAGCAGTTCGAAACACTCTTCATCACCCACTTCGTGAGTAGCAGGCGCACAGAGAAGACCAGCATCTCACTCCTCCAGCTCAGGTAAGAGAAAGGTGAGAAGTTAAGAGACTATGTGAAGAGGTTCACAGCTGAAGCCAGGTCTATAGCTTCCCTCGACCAATCTGTCGCAACGGCCGCCTTCTAATCCAATGTCTTCAATTCCAGCCTCCGCTCCTCTCTTGCTAAGAAGCCTCCACAGAACTTTGCCGACCTCCTTCTCAGGTCTGACAAGTACATTCGTGCCGAAGAGGCCGCCTACCTTCCAAGCTTCGGAGGGACTACCTCAGGGACGAAACGAAAGTTGACCGAAGAAGAAGAGGCTAAGAAGCTTCAGAAGGACAGCAATGGCCAGCGCCGCCCAACTCCTCGGTTTGAGAAGTTCACCCCCTTCATTGCTAATATATCAGAAGTCCTTATGGAGGTGGACAAGGAAGAACTACTCCGCGCTCCCCCAAGAATGAATACCCCTGGCAAGAAGAGGGACAAAAATAAGTGGTGCCGCTTTCACAGGGACCACGGCCACGACACGGATGATTGTCGGGCTCTCAAGGAGGAGATCGAAGAACTCATACAACGGGGGCACCTGATCAAGTTCGTCCAAAAAGAGGGGGCCGAGCTCCTCCCCTGACCATCACCTCTTCCAAACGAACAGAAAGGCTCACCGAGCTTCAAGACTCAGAACCTCCCAAGAGGTCTTCACCTTATCATAGAAGTAGGATTTTGATTTTCAATAAGGCCGATGCTTGTAACTCGGCCAACAGCATGTAATAATGGCTCGCCCTATTGGAGCAGCCACTTAGTTTATTTCAATAAAACTTTACATCCTTTCATTGAAAATTATTGCTCTTGCTTCTCTATCTCTCCGAGTCACGACTCTCTTAAATGGTGGGTTCGGAGTCCAGCTTCTTCTACATGGCTCCTCCCGCAACTCACTAAACTCTAACGATGGTTCCGGAGTCCAACACTTGGTTCGATTCTGCTTCGAATAACTCGCTCTTAAGCGGGTTAGAAGTGGTTCACCATTCGGAATTGCTCCCACAACCGTTGAATAACTCTAACGATGGTTCCGGAGTCCAACACTTGGTTCGATTCTGCTTCGAATAACTTGCTCTTAAGCGGGTTAGAAGTGGTTCGCCATTCGGAATTGCTCCCACAGCCGTTGAATAACTCTAACGATGGTTTCGGAGTCCAACACTTGGTTCGATTCTGCTTCGAATAACTTGCTCTTAAGCAGGTTAGAAGTGGTTCGCCATTCGGAATTGCTCCCACAGCCGTTGAACTTTTCTAAAGATGGTTCCGGAGTCCAACACTTGGCTCGATTCTACTTCGCAAGTCCGCTGTTAAGCGAGCTAGAAGTGGTTCGCCATTCGGAATTGCTCCCACAACCGTTGATTCTGTCACTTAAATAGCGAGTTCGGAGCACAACTCTTCCCTAGAGTTACTCCTCAAGACTCGTCTTCCAAATGGCTCTCTCCCAAAGTCGAGCTCTTCACTCCGCTCGCTTCCGAAGCGGACCTCTTCTCAACGAGTTCGGAGCTCACAACTCTCCCCTAGAGTTGCTCCTTGCACTCACTTCAGAGAATGGGTCTTCCCAGCACCTCTTCCTAGCACCTCTTCTCCTAGGGATTGAGCTCCTCTTCAAAAATCTCCAAAACCAAACAGAATAGAGGCAGAGCTTCAGAGCCCTTCACCTCTCCCCTATGCCGACCCATCCTCCCGAGCCGAGAAGCAGAGCTCCGACACATCCTCTTGAGGTACCGAGCTACTACGGGTAGACGGTGAACTACTGAGCTGCCGATCCGAGGTGCCGAGGTACCGACCCTCACATATGGAGAAAAATACTGCCGAGCCATCCTACCGTTGGATCATCTCAAAAAACGCGCTAGAACATGATGGACGGATCAGATCGCGCCACGCCACCACAAAACGACAAGATAACGTTCTCTCGAAACTCGTGCCTTTTGCCTCGTGATTCGCGCCACGATCGTGATCAACCGTCCAGATGGCTCTTCTACAAATCGAGCTCCCCACTCCGCTCGCCTCCAAAGCGGAGCTCTTCCCAACGAGTTCGGAGCTAAAAACTCTCTCCTAGAGTTGCTCCTCAAACTCCTCTTCCAGACGGCTCTTCTACAAGTCGAGCTCTTCGCTCCGCTCGCCTCCAAAGCGGAGCTCTTCTCAGCGAGTTCGGAGCTAAAACTCTCTCCTAGAGTTGCTCCTCAAACTCCTCGTCCAGATGGCTCTTCTACAAGTTGAGCTCTTCACTCCGCTCGCCTCCAAAGCGGAGCTCTTCTCAACGAATTCGGAGCTAAAACTCTCCTAGAGTTGCTCCTCAAACTCCTCTTCCAGATGGCTCTTCTACAAGTCGAGCTCCCCGCTCTGCTCGCCTCCAAAGCGGAGCTCCTCTCAAACGAGTTCGGAGCTAAAACTCTCTCCTAGAGTTGCTCCTCAAACTCCTCTTCCAGATGGCTCTTCTACAAGTCAAGCTCTTCACTCCGCTCACTTCCAAAGCGGAGCTCTTCTCCACAAGTTCGGAGCACAACTTTCTCCTAGAGTTCCTCCTCAAACTTGTCTCTCAAATAGCTCTTCTCGACGAGATCGGAGAGCAACTCTCTCCTAGAGTTCCTCCTCAAACTTGTCTCTCAAATAGCTCTTCTCGACGAGATCGGAGAGCAACTCTCTCCTAGAGTTCCTCCTCAAGAGTTGTTCCCTGCACTCACTTCAAAGAATGGGTCTTCCCATGGCCCTTACGAGGATCTTCCCAGCACCGCTTCTCCACTATGCGAGAGAACAAGGCAGAGGAGAGAACCCAAATGCCTCTCCTCCCCTTCCTCTTCTCCTCTTCTCCGATCTACTAGGCACGGAAGGATGGAACCCCCAAGAAACATTCCTCTCAAAACAGCCAACTCAGCAACTCGGCCAAATAGCCCTGATGCGCCGAGCCGAGGTACCGGGGTACCGACCCTCGTATATGGCAAAAAATCGTCCCGAGGCGATCTCACCGTTAGATCATCTCCAAATTCGCACTCAAGCGTGATGGACGGATCAGATCGCGCCACGTCACCACAAAACGACAAGATAACGTTTTCTCGAAACTCGTGCATCTTGTCTCGTGATTCGCGCCACGATCGTGATCAACCGTCCAGATTGAGCCGTGCAGCTCGGATCTGCCAATCTACCCAACTGCGGAGCGGCGAAAAATGTACCTCGAAATCCGGGCTCGGATTCGCCGAACAAAGCAAGCAGATGAAGAGGAAGAAAGAAAAAGAGGCTAACGGTCGGGGTCGGATCCGATACCCACGGTCCGACCCATACCCTTCTTAGCTCCTTCATTCTTCTCCTTCTTCCCCAACACTTCTCCTCTTCTCCACTGTGCGGAAGAACAAGGCAGAGGAGAGAACCCAATTGCCTCTCCTCCCCTTCCTCTTCTCCTCTTCTCCACCGAGCGGAAGAACAAGGCAGAGGAGAGAACCCAGTTGCCTCTCTTCCCCTTCCTCTTCTCCTCTTCTCCACCGAGCGGAAGAACAAGGCAGAGGAGAGAACCCAGTTGCCTCTCCTCCCCTTCCTCTTCTCCTCTTCACCTCTCCAAAAAGTACCCAGCACTTCTCCTTTTCTCCACTGTGCGGAAGAACAAGGCAGAGGAGAGAACCCAAATGCCTCTCCTCCCCTTCCTCTTTCTTCTTAGAAGAGCTGCTGATCCGAGGTGCCGATCCGATCTGAGGTGCCGAGGTACCGACCTACCGAACAGCAAAGTGGAGAAAAATGCTCCTCAAAATCCGTGCTCGAATTGGCCGAACAAGAAGCAGATCCGAGGAGCTCAGATGTTCCGAACAAGAACCAGAGGAGAGAGAGAGAGGAAAAATCTCAGGGATCCGAGGTGCGGATCCGAGCTGAGGTGCCGAGGTACCGACCCTCGTATATGGAGAAAAATCATCCCGAGGCGAAGTCACCGTCGGATCTCCCCAAAATTTGCGACAGAATCTGATGGACGGTTCAGATTGCGCCACGTCACCACAAAACGACAAGATAACGTTTTCTCGAAACTCGTGCATCTTGTCTCGTGATTCGCGCCACGATCGTGATCGACCGTCCAGATTGAGCCACGTAGCTCGGATCTCAAATCCGAGCTACCGACCTACCGAACCGCAAAGTGGCAAAAAATCTCCTCAAAATCCGTGCTCGGATTGGCCGAACAAGAAGCAGATCCGAGGAGCTCAGATTTTCCGAACTAGAAGCAGAGGAGAGAGAAAAAAAAAAGAAGAAAAAAAAAGGCACCAAGGTGCCGGGTTCGGACCCGTTAAGGGGATCCGACCCGAACACCTTTCCAACCCGAACCCTTCCTTCTTCTTCCCTTCCAATTTCCCGCCAAAACAAACCAAAAAAAAAACGTAGCATCATCTCCCTCGGCGTGCGCTTCAGCATTCTCGCTCCCCTTCGTCGTCGAACCCACCTTGGCTTCGCCGAACCCTTAGCCACCGAGCTCCGGGGTCGAGCCCAGGCTTACACCACCTCCGACGAGCTCCACCTCCCTCTCTCCCTGCACCGAGCTCCAACGACGAGCTCGCCTCCGCTGCGAACTCCAGTGAGGAGCTTCGCCACCTCCAACGACACCGAGCGGCGAACTCTCACTCTCGCCGAGCTCCCTCCGCCGTCGAGCTCCAAGACCCAACACGTCGACAAGCTCCCCCTCACGAAGCCCACCGCTGCTCCGAGCAGCCGAAGCTCATCGTCGAGCCCTTCCTCGGCGAACACCGTCGCCTCCAAGCTCCGCTGTCGAGGCCCAATGCCGAGCTCACAAAGCTCCGAAGTGCCGAGCTCCACATCGCCAAAACTCCGCATCACCGAGCGCTTCGCTGAGCTCTCCTTCATCTCCTATCGAAGCTCGTCTCCGCCCGAACTTCATCGCCAGAATGCAACCGAACTTCTTCACCACCTCTGAGTTTGAGGAACCCATCATGGCCAAGCTCGTTGCCGAACGCCATCGAAACTCCGAAGCATCGACTCTCCATGCCGAGCCGAACCCATCAAACCGAAGCTCCAACTCCTCGCCACCTTTGCCCAAGCTCGAACTCCGCCACAACTCCTCGCCGCCTTTCCGAGCTCCACCTCCGAAGCATCGACTCTCCATGCCGAGCCGAACCCATCAAACCGAAGCTCCAACTCCTCGCCACCTTCGCCCAAGCTCGAACTCCGCCACAACTCCTCGCCGCCTTTCCGAGCTCCACCTCCGAAGCACCAAGCTCCGCCATGTCTCGACTCCGAGCCGAGCTCCACTCCACGGAGTCGCCGAGCTCCGAGCACGAACCACCTTCGACGAGCTCCCTCGCCGTGGCAGTTAGAGCCCCTCGCCGTGCCAAGCCCCACCTTCGAGCTCCAGACTCCATCGCCGAGCTCCTTCGTCGGAGCCTCCTTCAATGCCGAGTCGAGTTCGGTGGAGAAAGAAGCGAAGAAGAAGAAGAAGAGAACGAGCGAAGAAGAAGAAGAATGAGAAGCAGCGGAAAAAGAAAAAAAAGAAAAAAAAATATGTGCCACGTGGCGTCGACTCCAAGGGTCGGACGTGCCGAATCGAGGAGCCGAGGTACCGATGCTGTAAATTGAGAAAAAAAGTGACCGACCAACACGATCCGTCCGATCGTCTCAAAATTCGCGTCGCGACACGATCGACGCTCAGGAACGCGCCACGTGTCCCGATCGTGATCTGCCTCACGATGTGCGCAGATCTGATCATGATGGACGGCCAGAAACGCGCCACGTGTCCAGATCGTGATCTGCCTCACGATGCGTGCTCATCTGGTCATGATGGACAGCCAGAAATCTGCCACGTGTCCAGGTAATATTTAAATTATTTATTTATTTATTTATTTTTTTTTATTTAAAAAATTCGAAAAAAATATTTAAAAATCGAAAAAAATTAATTAAAAATTCTAAAAATAATTATTAATTCAGAAAAAATTATTTTTAAATTCTGAAAAAATAATTTTTAAATTAGAATAATTAATTAATATTTTTGATAATTAATTATTTAATTCGGAAAATGAATAAAAAATTCAAAAAAATGAGAAAAAATTCAGAAAAATCTGGAAAAATCACCAAAAATCCAGAAAATTCTGAGAATATTTTTGGGCATTTTACAAGCCCATAATAACACTGTTACACCCCGAGCAAGATTCCAAACTCCCTTAAGAACACCGATAAAATCCCGTACGCCATTAAAACAGTAAAACTACTCCTCAAAGGCTGATCGAACTCAGTCTTCGGGAGTGGGGGGCTCGTGATATGGCTAAAAATAGGATTAAATCGGGACCGTTCACATCGGACACGAATCTTAAAGCTCAGGGGTAAAACGGTAATTTCACCTACTAACGGGTCTGAAATGGGAACTGGGTCTTTCTTCACGACCCAATAACCCACGAACGGATCCACCTCAATTGGGAACGGGTCCCAACCCGAAACACACCCAGTCCAGAAAAGATAGAATTAGGGTTTCTGATTAATCCTAATCAACGGCTCTGATTCACATCTATCTTTTCACCGAGAATAAGGGATTACATTCCTAATCTGATTACGAGGATTTTATGCCTTATCAGATCACAGGAATCACATTCCTTATCTGATCCTAACGGCGACTATAAATACCCCACACCCATCTCCATTAAGAGGTAATCAATCTTTTTCTAGTTAAACGCTCTTTCATAATCATTTCTGGTTACTGACTTGAGCGTCGGAGGGTGCGTCGCCGGGATCAACCCCGGTGTCTCGCACTTCCTTGCAGGTGAACGACGGGAGTCAACGGTCAAGCTCCGGCGAAACAGGTTAGGTGTTTGCTATTCAGGTTTTCCAAGAACTCACAAATTCTATCTGTTTACCCCCACACCAGATTTAGCGGTAACAATTATGAAAGAGCTTTAGGTGGAAAAAGATTGATTACCTCGTTATGGTGGGAGAAGAGGGGTATTTATAGTCGCCTTAAGGATCAGTTTCAAGATAAGGATTTATCTTTACTCCCTGATGTTTATGGATAAGGTGGAGATTTTAAACTCGTTTCGTGATAAGAAGTGGTCAAAACTGCCTCTTAAAGATAATCACGAATTTGAATTACTCTTTAAGTATCTGAATTGGTTCGTAGCAGGTTATTACCCGTACCCAATAGGACAGATCAATTTATGGGTTATTGGGCCTTGAAAAAAAGACCCACTTCCCATTTCAGACCCGTTTGTAGGTGAAATTACTGTTTTACCCCTGAGAGCTTTAAGATTTGTGCCCGATTTGAACGATTCCGATTTAATCCTATTTTTAGCCATATCACTCCTTACAGTGTTTTTCTTTATGTCTTTAGGTGCCATGGTAGGAGTAGGCTTCGAGGGTCAAAGGGTCAAAGGGTCTGAGTAGGAGGCTGGATTTAGAAATTTCCCACAGACAACGTCAATCTGATGCTGTTATTTTTTTTGTGTGGGGGTGACAGATAATGAGTTCTTGGATTAAAGTGGAAAGATCAGATCTCAGTCATTGATCAGGCACAGATGAGAGGCTTGTATCGGTGGATCTAAGTGGAGGTTGAGGTGATTGCGCAGACTGACTGTAATACCTCGCAAATTAGCGTATGGCCATTTTTGCATAGTAATCTGTGCACAGTCAAGATTGCAGACGATTGCCTCTTTTTCTAATAATCATCAGTTTAATTGAGAGATTTTATAGATATGAGTTGTTCTGAACCCGATGAGGTAAACTCGGAATATCTTCTCGATTAAATTGTGGTTTTGTCCCATTTGTTTTGACCAGACAATTTTCGAGAGAAAATTATAATTTCTATAAAACATATATTTATATAGATTTTAATATATATATTGCCTATTTTTAAATTGAGCTAGTGCTTGAATTGAATGGGAATTGAAATTGTGCACTAGGGTTAGGGTTAGGGTATGGTGACGTAGGGTCCCTTGAACTAACCTAGGGTTAGGAACCCTAGCATCATATCATGGCATGGATCTTAATGAAGATCCAAGGGTGGAGATAATTCACCATGTGAAGATTGACTTATGAAGATGAGAAGTTTCCAAGGAGTTTACAAGAAACTTCCAAGAAGCTTCCACTTGCGGTGTTGGCACCTCATCTCACCACACATATCCACAAATCCTAGCACCTTCCATCTTGGCCCTCCACCATCCGGCCAAACAAGAAAACCCTAGTTCCCATCTCCTATAAAATACCCACTCCATCCTCTTCTCGTCCATTTTTTCTTCTTGTCAAAGTTTTTTTGCTTCAAAAATAAAAAGTAGAGAAGGAGAAGAAGAAAGGTGAAGTCTTTGAGTAGTGGAAGAGGAGAAGAGTGTAGGGAATTTGAGATAGCCAATTCTACAAGTGCTAGGAACAAAGGAAGGGAGCCAATCTTGAAGGAGAAATTCTCTTGCAACGTGACATGTGGGTGATCTCTCTCAACTCTAAAAATTTATTTTCTTGATGTGTATGTAAATTCTTAGCTTGGGATAGTGTTTGGAGAATTTAGACTATCATGTATGATAAGTGGAATGCTAAGAAAAGGATGGATGTATGGTAAGAACAAAATTTTTCTTGAGCTTTTGTTAAGAAGCAAGCTTGTGAGGGTGAGTTTGGGAATTTCTTGATCCCAAACGATTTGGAATTTGGGGCTCAATTTTTGGAAAATTGTTCTTCTATGTATTTAGAGCATCCATGAATTTTTCATAATATTTGGAAGCAATTTAGTAGCCCAAACACCGAGTCCAATTCATAATAGTGAGCAGCTGAAAATGCTGCTGGCTGTGAAAAAATTGATGTGTCTTTCCGATTTTGTAACTCAGTGTAGACTGGGCATTTTGAGCTGAAAATTTCTGTGGACACTCTTGTAGATGTCTGAAACTATAGTCTTAAATTTCATAATGTTCCGAGGTCGTTTGATATCTCAAAGAAATTGTAGAATATAACTGGTCTGGAAGTTGTGGCTGAAGCTGACTGTTTCTGGACTGAGGTTCAAAAGGTCATAACTTCTTGTGTGTTTATGATATTGCTATGAAATATTGAGAGTATCTTAAGGGATGAGTATATTTCATTATTCTCAAATTTTAAAATTTTAAGAGTTCATTTGATGATGTTTCAAAATTATTTAGTAAGGGGTAGTAAATACATACGGAAAGAGCAGCTGAAATTTTGTGCATTGTTCGAGGAGTCATAACTCATTGTGCGATATGAATCTGAATGTGAATTTTGGATACAATGGAATAGTATATGTATGAATTAAGAATCTGAAATTTCATGAGCATTAGACTTAAGGTTGATTTAGTTTTGAATTTCAAAGTGGACTGGGTTCAGCTAAGTACAAATCGTCTAGTCTACGAAGATGGAAAATTCTGGAATTACTTGTTAGAAATTTGGGAATTTGACCGACTAGAGAGTCGTAGTAAGGAGTCATAGCTTTCTAACCTAGCTAGAATTTTGTAATTCCAGTTTGTAGGTTGAGAGTTATGATTTTTTAAAGATTAGAGCAGATCCAGTCTAGTCAAGGCCTTGTTTATTGAAGAATCAATTAGTAGAGACAAATAAAAATTATGCATCAACAAATAAAAGTTATGATACGATTAGTAGGGATAAATAAAAATTAATTAATACAATGATACGATAATGAATAGGATCTACTTGCAAGAGTTTCAACAAAACTTGAATTTGATACAATTAACAATTCAAGAGGACAATAACTTGTCTTATAAACGGTGAAAACGAATACCAAGAACAACGGGATAAGGATCCCGCAGCAACGAACCCATAAACACACAACTCCACAAATAACACGTGCAAATCACGTGCAATAGAGAATCCAAGCAATAAAAACAACAACAGAGAAGCATCAACCAAGAGAGAGAGAGAGAGAAACAATGGCAGCGATGGGCTTCGGGCCTGATGTTGACAGAGGACGGCGGCGACGGGGGTCGACGCAGGGTAGGCCGGCGACGAAGTCGCGGCGGATCTGGTGTCGACTGGGCGGCTGACGACGATCCGGAAGAGGAGCACGTACATAATGTGTACCGAGAAAGGCCTATTTCTTTGTAGTATGTTTTAGCACTTATGATTTGAGAACAATATTTCTTTAGAATTTGTTGATGCATAATTTTTATTTGTCCCTACTAATTACATATTGCATGTATAGACACTTTATGATATTACTTGATGCTTCAATTAGAACACATTTTTCTAGTCTATTGACCTAAATCATCCATTTTTCTGAATAAACTATCAAATCAATAAGACTAGACAATGCGGCTAAATTTCCCTCACAGACTTTTATGATTTCTGAATATCCTTAGGAATAGAGGTTAACTATCATGTTATTTCGATTAAACAAACTTCCCGCCATTAGGGGAGATAAAAAGAAAGATAAATATCTTGTTCCAGAATAACGTCATGAATTATCGAAATACATAAAGAACCAAATAAAACCACAAAAGAAACAGCTCCACATCAAGAACGTGGAAGACCTAAAGATTCTAAAGTTTTAGCTCCTCTGAAGAGGAGAACAACCCTAATGCTCATGAAGAAGAAACTCCTGAAGTAGCATCTCCTATAGAGAGAGTCCATGATGCTCCTGAAGAAGCAGCTCCTGAAGTATCATCTTCTGTAGAGAGAGTTCATGACGGTCTGGAACATGTCTTGAACCAAAGATTCAGTTTCTCCAAAACAAAGCATATCGCTCCGGTTGAGGATATGCCTCAGATCCCAGAAAAGACTGGAAAGAGGTATCGATATCCAATAATAATGAGAAATCTGTGTTTTACACATGCTCAGGAGAAACTTGAATCGAAAAGAATTTTTCATGGATGACATTTTCTTAAATGCACTCGCAAATAAAATTAAAAATAGTGATCAAAATGAGGATAGCACTGAACCACGAACAATCCTTGAATGTCGAAAGAGACAAGATTGGCCAAAATGGAAGGATGTGATTCAAGCGGAACTAGGTTCCCTCTCAAAACGTGGCATGTTTGGTCCTATAGTAAAAACCCGAAAAGGAATAAACTCTGTAGGTTTTAAACATGTGTTTGTAAAAAATGAAAGAATGAGATCCAAAGGTATAAAGTACTGTAACGCCCAGAGCCTGGCTCAGCTGCGCACACGGCTACACGTGCGCGCACGCAAAAGAACGGTCACAAAACTCTAGCCACGTCCACCACAGGCACCATCAAAAGGTGGGTTAACCCGTTAGGTGAACCTTTCTCATTTGGATCCTAATTTAACCTTACACTCTCACACTTATTTTTCCGATATGGGATTATCACCCATGAACACCCACGTCACCTTCCATGTGCATGCATGCATTCTTCTCATTTTCCATGCAAATATCAACATATGCCTCATAGACCAATCCTATAGGCCCACCATCAATTTAATCAAGCCATAGCCCCATAGGATCCTCTTATAGGACAACAACCAACCATAACTCATCTCATCTCTTTTTTTTTTATTACATACATACATACATACATACATACATACATACATACATATATATATATATATATATATATATATATTATCCCAATATAATATTATATATACACGCCTAAGTACGGGGTGTTACAAGTACGGTTAGTTGCTTAAAAATTCTCCCAAAGACTAGGAATAGATTATGAAGATACATATATCCCGTCATGGACATTATCACATTTAGATAAGTCTCGATGTTTCTGAAAAAATCGATATGAGACTCATGGATGTGATGACAACATACCTATATGGTAACCTAGACAGTAAGATATATATGAAAATCTCAGAATGATTTAAACCAAGTCTAGAAATACACATTGTATTTGATTCAAATGAGCCATATATGGACTAAATGAGACTCATGGATGTGATGACAACATACCTATATGGTAACCTAGACAGTAAGATATATATGAAAATCTCAGAAGGATTTAAACCAAGTCTAGAAATACACATTGTATTTGATTCAAATGAGCCATATATGGACTAAAACAATCTGGAAGAATGTGGTACGATAGGCTCATAAAATATCTGTCTAGGGAAGGATATAAACTTGATCGGATCTCCTGAAGAGATTGAAAATGCTACTACTATCCTAAGGAATAATTTGAGATAAAAGATTTGTGTGAAACAAAATTTTGTCTAGGCTTGCAGATCGAGCACAGTACAACTAGAATTTTACTACGTCAAGTTAAATATACTAAAATCTCCCGAAGAGATTCAGTATGAGTGATTTTCATCTACTCAGTACACTGTAACCCCCATTTCCGCTAATAAGTATTTTCTGTGTATTTGCTATAATTTGATTTGTATAAAGTTATTTTGTGCTAAATTCATTTCGGCTTTTTATTAAAGTATTTTTTTTAATCTAAAATGTATTCGTTTCGAATAACAGTGTGTTTTAATCTTACTTTCTACATCCTATGGATCAAATATTTATATTTGAGTCCGAAAACAAATATATTATTATTGGATTATTTTAATGAAAGTGTTCAACCCGAATACTATTTTGTTGTATCATTTTATTATTGTTATGATTAAAATTATTAATTGTAATTTCTTGATTATTTAATTAAAATTCATTTATTGAATTAACTTTTTATTGTACCGGATCTGATTTCATTGGCGATATCAAGTTTATTTTCAAGCCCCAATTTATATTTTATTCATTTGTATTATTTATTTATCTAATTAGATTTAAGTTTTCGATTCATGAACTATTTTCTCTTTTGTTGGGCTATCTATCTTGTGGATTTTATTTTATTGGATTATGATTATTTTATTTCAACCATATTTTCTTCAAACCCATCTCTTGTTGAACCCAAAACCCACTATTATTGGATCCTAAATCACCAACCCTGTACCCTAACTGTACCCTATAAATACAACTCTATTACAAACCCTAAAAATTGCACAATTTTGAACCCTAAGAGCCGTTTATTCTCTCTCCTCTCTCCTTTTTCTCTCTCCCCAGATCTGAACCCAATTCCCAACCGTTCTCCGATCACCTTCTCCGGTGACCCCCCGTTGAGCTTCCCCCCATCGACGACCCACGTCGACTAGCGCCGCCCCTGATAGCCGTGCTCCCATCCAGTCGACCTCAGCCCAACCGAGACCCCACCATCGATGCCCTCTGTCTGCTCCTCTTCCGGATCGTCGTCAGCCACCCAGTCGACGCCAGATCTGTAACACCCCGAATTCCAAAACAGACTGAATTCGAAGTTCTACAAGATCTTTACACTTCTTTCGTACAATTTTACAAGGAAATAAAACTTTTGTTACATTAGAGTTACATTTACATTTACATTCATACAACGGAAGCAATTTTCAATAATTACATAAAAATGTACACATTTAAATCAATCTTGGAGCAGCATGTATACTTCAATTTGTCAACCTCTTTACCCTGCATGTAAAATTGTGGGCGCGTCAGTTCATTCGACTGACAAAATATTATACACGGCCATCCTCTCTATGCCGAAAATAGTATAACGATTCTCAACACTTAACAAACCACAAACTTGTTCACAAACAAAGCTAAGGGGACTATCCTATTGATGTCATGTTGTGAATGTGCACTTAGTCCTTAATGCAATTATTTATGTTATATGATACTAATGCGCACTTGTTCAGAGTCTATGTAGCCCATACTATATAGGTCCGAGGGCAAGCCCTTAACCGTTCTTCATCTTGTAGGGTTCAATCCCTCGCCATGACTTAATCTACTACTGTAACTACGGTAAGTATCCTAGATATTTTATGACCTACGAACTTATGTCTAGGTGTCCTAGAGAGAATCCCAACGCACAGACACATTACTCATCCTGCAGGCATCCTATGGTAATTCACCTCCTACCATAGACATGACACCACCCGCAATCACCAAACATCCCACGAGCGTCGCCACCGGGACGGTACTCTGGAGCAGTATCCACGTCCTACTTATGACTCATCATGGGACATCCTGTGAATACTCTCACGCTGCCAATCCAATGGCCCTCATACTCAATATTTTTCTCTTACTTTCGTCACATCTTCACTATGTATCTAATCCTTATTTTAATTGAATCATGAACAAAATCAATCTCCTAGGGTTAGCACTCCCACTATACCGGTCTCATTCATTCATTTCACATGACCCAACCTTGGTCTTTTCATTTCAAATTTCATCTCAATATTTCTTTTATTGTCGGTATAAGGCTTAGCTACACCCTAGTTCTTAATTTCAACTCATAATTACAACATTGAGTTTTCATACTCATAAAGTCTTTTTCATGATTAATCACAATTCACATTTCATATTCATAGTATTCATGTATTCATATTCATAATGCTCTTCATAACTCATCATGTCATCTAATTTCAATTTTTCAAGTACAATATCATGTGTAAATAATAAAAATTCCATTCTTCTAACATGTCACATTCACTAGTTCATATTTCCACATAATTCTCTTAATCTTTATTTTAATCCATACTAATTTCACAATTTCACTTAGTTTCACAATTCACACTTTTCAAATTTCTCATTACAAAATCTCATTTTTAAATCCCTTAAAACAATCCATTTAATTTTCTTTATCTAAAAGACAATTTAAGTTAATAATTAAAATAAGTTCTTTCTTGCACAAGTAGTCTCAAATTCTCATTTATACTAGGCCACAGGTCATAGAAAATTATCTCACGAAAATCCAGATATTATTTGAAACTTCAGGGCAGTTGACTGTTAAAACATGGCCAGTCGGCTGTTCCGTAAAGATTTAAAACTCGGAAATAAAATGATCACGGCAGTCGACTGTTACACTATAATTGGTCGTCTGTTCCGCAAAGATTAAAAACTCGAAAATAAAATGATCAGGGCAGTCGACTGTTACACTATAATCGGTCGACTGCTCTGTAAAGATTTAAAACTCAAAACAAATAACCAGGGAAAGTCAACTGTTGCAATATAGTCGGTCGACTGTTCTGTAACTAAAATCTGAAATTTATTACCTGACAGTCGACTGTCGACTCGAATTCGGTCGACTGTGAATTGCACCAGGTTGCAAATTAAAGTAGATCATAGATATATTTTGGCTTTGAAAATAAGTTCACAATTTTCATATTATTTAAACTCGAGGTTTCCAAGAAATAATATTTTTAGAACACAAGTTTTCTTCTTTCTACAATAATGAAACTTTATTTTAGACAATCAACTACACTTGATGCATTTAATCAATTTGTGTCTCATAAGCACAACTTTCTTTACATAGCATGATTTATAAACATAAAACATGACAATAAGATAGGTTCTAGCATTTCAATTTCACACATTTATCAATTAGCAATTACCTTCACAATCGTTCTCTAAATTATCATTCCATCTCCAATTTATCAAACATGAGACTAGAATTTCTTGATATCTCTATAACCATTTTATTAAATCATTCCTAGCATGGCATCTAAAATTTAGAAGCATGAGAAACACCCACCTATTTGAAGAAAATACTACAAAGCTCCTAGAATCTCCTTGAACACACGAGCGGTCCTTCTCCTCCTAGAATGAGCCACCACAAAGTCTCATTCTCCTTGCATTGGTGAAACCCGAGCCTCTCCTTGCCGTTGGTGAAGTAGCCGGCCTCCAAGATGGAACACACATAATTAATGCTCTCAATCTTTTTACTCTCTCTCTCAATCTTTTACTTCCCTATATATTTCTTTCTCTCTTTAAAAAAAATCTTAGTGTTGCATGCACATAAGGGTGGGGTATTTATACTAGTTTTAGGGTGAAATGGAGGGCTAGGATTGCATTAGATGGTTGTAGATCAATGGCTAGGATACAATGGGAAGTTGTAGCAATTACCCATGAACAAGTAACCACCCATCCACACAACTCCACTTCCCCACTCCTCTCCTATGCACAATCCGGCCAAGAAGGGTGTGTAATGCACACACACGTGCACAACACGTGTCCCAACTAGTGTCCCCTTAATTAAAGTTGTACATTATAAATTAGTTAATTGTTTACAAAAATGTGTCTACATGACAAGTTGTTTAAAAGAGTAATTAATTCTTGGGCTTCAAAATAGTGGGCTTTTAGAATAAAATAACTAATTTATTAGGTTGGGCTTAATTTAGAAAAATAAATTTAGGCTTCTTAAAAATGGGCTTAAAAGAATAAAGAGAAGGAAAGAAATTAATTATTTGTTCATGTTATATAAAAATCATTTCATAAGAAAGTATTTATACACAAATTTGCACGTGCACAACATGTAGAATCAACAATTTCACATTTAATAAAAATTCAGGGTATTACAAGACCCGCCACGACCTCGTCGCCGCCTTGCCCTACGTCGACCCCCATCGCCGCAAACGCTAGTGACGCCACCGTCCTCCGTCAACATCAAGCCCGAAACCCACCGCTGCCATTGTTTCTCTCTCTCTCTCTTGGTTGATGCTTCTCTATTGTTGTTTTTATTGCTTGGATTCTCTATTGCATGTGATTTGCATGTGTTATTTGTGGAGTTGTGTGTTCCTGGGTTCGTTGCTTCGGGATCCTTATCTCGTTATTCTTGGTATTCATTTTCACCGTTTATAAGGTAAGTCATTGTCATCTTGAATTGTTAATTGTATCAAATTCAAGTTTTGTTGAAACTCTTGCAAGTAGATCCTATTCGTTATCGTATCATTGTATTGATTATCCTTCATTGGATATATTGAGGGTTTACACGAGCTAATCCCAATTTACTTGACATCGTGCCACTTTTGGACTCCAAAGATTGAATCTTTCATGTGTGCTTATAGAATTGATAATAGGGTTGTTCATATAATTATCACACAAATAAATTATTGTAGAGAGAATTGCTAGGTTGTATGTTGTTTGATAGATTGATGGTTGATTGAAGATAAATTGATGTATGTATGTGCTCTTAATCTTATTTATCACTTGTATAATGCACGTGCAATGCACATTTAGTGTTGACTAAATGAGTTATGATAATAGATAATGGGGTGCCAAAATTCAAAATGCCACAGAGCAAAGGAAAAGTACAATAGAATTAAAAAAATCAATATAGTTCTTCCTGCAACTGACCACCGCAACGGAGTACCGGCTAGATTTGAGAAAAAAATTGCAGATACAGCCAATTCAGACAAATAAAAGCACGGGACTTAAACAAACGTCCTTGAAATTTTCCAGAGAAAGCCAAAAGTTGAAGTAAACTTTAGAACAATAATACCCATTATTATAACATGTCGTTTTAAGTTTGTCATGGATACTTTGTAGTTAGTGATAAAAGAAAACAGATGCAACTATTTTTTATTCCATTCCCATAAAGCAGTAGCTATGAACTTTAGCTGGTGACAATCTCAAAAGCTAATTTGCAGGAAGAATATACTGAAACTTCGCATTCATACATCACATAAGAGGCTAAACTTCAACGTGATTGGACTCAACATGATAGCACCAGCTACAACACCACCCAAAATCCGATGAGAAATTGAATAAGTCACCCAAAGCTATGGCTTCTTAAGAGCCAAGTGTGGTGATAGTGGGCAATTCACAGAAGCTGCTTTTGATGTCTCAGATAGAACCCAGTTTGGATGGAGTGCTCTAGTTCCGTACAGTGCATTGCCAGGCTGGGAAATCCCTTTAGGGATGGAAGCCCCACTCTGGAAACATGAACGTGGAAATTCATTCATCGATTGGTTTTCCGAACCACTACCCGCAAGATAGCCTGAAAAAAAATCCTACCTCACTATTGAACTGAAGCTACTCACAACATTGCATTAAAAGAGCTGAAAACTAATTGTTAATTTCATAAATATTTTTTCCAGTTATCTTAATCTCAAATATCAAAAGAAAAATTCTATTTTTTTCCATATAGGATTTCATGTACCTCGAAGTGCAACACCTCCTGCCTTTTCCTCCAACACCACCCGAACGCCCCTAGCCTCCCGCCATCACAACTCTCCACCTTGCCGAACACCAAGCACCACCTGAAGCTCCCTGTCCTCACCTCTCTGTTGCTCATAGCTAAAGATGTTAGCCATAATTACTCATAGCTAAAGATGCATGTAACATGCCCTGCTAATTCTAGATTAAAAGTCTTATTTGGGAGCTCGATCTGTAACATGCCCTGCTAGCAGGGACAAAAGTTAAAGCTCTGCGTGTATGGAAGACACCCATCATAAATATGACCATAGATTACTAAAGTCATACAATTAGGGAGCTAAAAGTTTTATCTGGAAAATATATGTAAGGATCAAGGAAACATACCACTATACAGGCTTCTCAGAATTTGCTGTATAACAGCTACTTCAACCACATTTCTCTGGCTATGCCCAATATCATCAGAACTTTCTTCACCATATTCGATGTTTATATATGAATATGGACCATACATGGGGCCTGAAAGATAGCGCACTTCATGCATCTTTTGAAGTACATTATGAGCATTTGCAATTTTTTTATCGTAGAAGTTGCCATGGGGAAAAATACTTATTGAGGGATGCATTCGATATTGAATATTTAGAAGGTGCTTCTTGTGGCCTAAAGAACTCAACCTTTCAAAAAGACTCATACCGAACATTGCATCTTCTGAAACCTAAGAAATAAATGAATTTTATGGGTAAAACATAATATGCATGTTGATTATCAAAAAAACAAGCAGTCAGGGTTTTCTTCCAGACCATGAATTTCACCATTGCGGGCAGTTGGCACTCATCCCCGATGAGAACAACATGTCTTAAACCAAAGAGCTATAGAGGAATCAGTGACTCACACTCCTTCAACTGTGCAGCTTCATCAGTGACTAAGAACTCAACTGGTGGCATCTTCCTTACTAAATGCAACTTCGAAGAGCCAGATGCTGTACAGAAGATAAGGGAGGCACCTCGCAAACAAAAATCTTGAACAATAGATTTTGAGGTGGTAACAGGTAGTTTAATTTTCTTTTGCAGTGTACTTATGATCATCAAGCACTGAGCTCTAGTTTTTCCCAACTGAATAGCAGTAGAACCAAAGGATAAATTTCGAAATTCTTCTGTAAACAGGTCTATCAAATCTCTTTCCTTAATGTTGGCCTGTAGTTTGTCATATACTTGAAGATTGGATACCTTTTCTTAAAAACCCAAAAAGTTCTTTCAATGACATTTCTAAGTCTTCATACCAACCTGTCCATCTATGCCTCTAATCAATCCAAAACCCCAATTAGATGATCTTGCATTTTAAAAAAACACCTGAAGAATATCTTTCCAAAATTTAATACTTTCCACCAAAAAAACACTTGAAAATGCTCTTCTTTATTTATCTATTAACATGTTCTGAATATACTATCTTGTTTTAGTACAGGTTTCAGAAGTGAGCTCACTTTTATGCAGGGCTGGTACTGTTTGCAATGGAGAAAGCAGTGGATTATCACTCAAACCTCGAAAAATGAAGTCCATAAACAAAAAAAAACAAAACAAAAAAGCAATATAGCTAGCTCATTACCCTAACAAAAATGGTAATCCTAAGATCTTTAATAGAAAAAGAAATAGAATGTTCTTCATACTTCATAATCAAATCAAATGAAGTGGTTTTCAAGTAGTTCTAGAGTACCTTGAACAAATTAAAAGTGGTCCAAGCAAAAATGAATTTTCAGCTGTCCTCAAACCGAAATTCTGTGGATCTGAATAACAGAGGAGGCATTAGTACTTCGATTTACTGATAGTTATGGAAAGGTTAAAGTGCATAGAAGAGTATGTAGTACCAACCAAAACAAAACTACAACTGAGTTTTATAATTGAATAACACTTATTTGTAGACAACGTTTCTTGTGTATGTTCCATCTTGCCCGGACAATTTCCCTTCACGAATAGCTATCTTGGTGGAGTTCATTGAAACTCCTCTTGACTAAGCCACGTAAAGTTGCCCATGACTGAAAACATGATCTTTCAAATAAATCCCGCGAACGGTATAATTTGTCCCTGTGCTTTATTTATGGTCATAGCGAAACACAAACACACAGAAAAATGTTTTCTAATGAGTTTGAACGGCAAGCTTATGCTTTCCGAAGGTTTTAGTGGTATTCTAGGAAGGAAAACTCGTGTTCCTGCTGAAATTCCAGTAACAATTTTTGCATCGATCAAGTACTGATAAAAACCTCGACACAATAATCTTGTCCCATTGCAAAGACCTGCTTTTGGGTCAATATTTTGTAGAAGAATTATTGGTGCTCCGTATTTCAAAATTAGATTATGTGGTGGCAATCCTCCTGGAGAAATCTCATTCAAAAATTCTTGTCGGTATAGATTCCTCTCATCATCCTGTACGCTGTCGAAAGAATAATATACTTTCTCATCACCTGACAATGGTATAGTTCAAATTTATGTTAGTAGAGATGGATACATAGGAAATTCTTATTTTCTTTTTATAAATAGTCAAAGCCTTTACGTAGAAGAGATTAAAACTAATTTAGATTACAATCACCTGGATAAGTATTGATGGTAGTGTTGTTTATACTATCCACGGACTCATTGGTTGGTGCCATTATAGCTCTTTCCACCATGTAGCTCTTGTCATTCACATTCTCACAAAGATTTGGATAAATAGTGTTGACTAAATGAGTTATGGTATCGTCACCTGTCCATGGTATAACCATTTCATCCGGAATTCTTACCATTTCATTTCATCCGGAATTCTTACCATTTCGAATTCAACAAATTTATACAACTTAAATCATCATCCGTAACAATAATGGATCTCTCATCTTCAATCATTTGTCGTGTAGATCCACTTGTAAAATCATCAAACGTGGGTACAGGGAGACCATAATCTTCATTACATTTATCATACCATTGAAGTATGCTGTTCAGGTCACGTAATAGACGATTCATGCTTGAATTCACATTCACAGTACTTGTTGAAGAGTAATCTTCCATCATATATGGGTGGAACTCAGTCCACAACTGCAACACACCAGTAGGTTGACAATACAACAAAAGTGTAGCAAACAATCTCTAGAGTGCTGATGGCATATGTGTACTTGCCGCTTCTATTAAACATTCTCGTACGCTGTTGTCAATTTATAAGAACCCCCTCTTTTTAGCTGATTCCCTAAAAGTGGAGCAGGTTACCCCATCTACTGTAAGAAGATCATCAAATGAGACTAGTCTCCTAACATGATTCAGTAGGATACGCAAATAATATCGGTCTCCTTCATTTGGTGGAACCGCCGATAGCTCGTTGTGTAGTTGCTCTCTTTTGCCATTTTTTTCTCCAGATACCCACCAATATTTTTCTGGAAATTCTCGATATAATAAATTTCTTGCTTCAGGATCTTCTGAATTCTTTTGAAAAAACTCAGTCAACATTGTCTTTGAAGTTTGCACATCATTGAGAACATCATCAAGTAGTTGATCGGCATAATATGTCAATTGCTGCATATTTGGAAGATGGATATGAAGAGCTATCACACTTGGATATATTTTGTGCACTGGAAACTTAAAAGTCCTCCACAATGCTTCCTGTCCAACGTGCATCTAGAAACTGTGAGATCTCATCATTTTGATCGGTTTCTCTACGTAGTTGAAAAGTGATTCGGTCTGGTCCCTTGTATACGTACTTGTATAAATACTTCATGGCCTTGATACTGGAGCATATTTCAACATTGATATGACAATTATATTTTTTTCAACAGCCAAGGATTATATGGAACCACCCATCAATTATCCAAGGAGATGCCGTGTTTCTCTATACTAATCCCATTATCACGTCTTCTATATAATGCATACGAATCATCTCCTTGTACCATGTGCTCCGCAAATTGGCGCAGATATCCCTTTTTGCACTTGTTTTCCCTCAAGCAAGGAGAATTTTGTTTCACTATACCACATGGTCCATGTAGCATATGCTTTTTTACTATCTCATATAGTTCAGGTTCAACATTTGGGTCTGGAATCTCTGCCCGTACAATGTGGTCGTACTCGTCAGAATTATTCAGTTTGTCTTGTTCGTTCAGAATGACCAACATATGAATATGGGGCAATCCATGTTTTTGGAACTCGACTACACGGACATGAGCTGCAACATAACCTAAAACTCCGCTGGTATAGATATCTTTTTCCAGTTCTTCTAGCTTTTCTTTGAAAATTCTTGTTGTCAAGTCAGGCCTGTCTTGAGGGTCTTGTCCCGATAACAATTCATTTGTTATTTCATCCCATGATGGATTACATGTCATTGTAATAAATAAATCCGGTTTTCCATACCTCTGAACTAAAGCCATGGCATCTTGATACCGATTATACATGTATCTCGGGCTACCAACATATGAAGAGGGAAGTATAATTTTCCTTCCGGTTGAACCTATAAATACAATGGAAAAGTATTTTTCTATTAGCTTCCCATTCATTGTAAAATACAGTCGAAAAAGGAAAAAATAATAAAGCTTTTCAATCTACTAATTACATACCGGCATTTCATTCTCCCGCATTGAATAAATCTTGTAACCCTTGGTACAACTCCGCTCTAATAGTTTTTTGATTGGCCCACAAAAATTGTAACCTTTGCATCTCAATTTTTAGGTAAGTGTCAACAATAAATTGTTGTAGTAATCTGCCCGCACGAAGTAGTATTGATGTATCAATTGCTCTAATCTGTAATTGTAACAAAAAACATTATTTATCTGTATAGTATCAAAGAGGAATATATATAGTTCATATTAATACACTATCTGAAGCATATACGAATAAAATTCCCTGCAGGTAACTTGATGTCCATTTAAACAGTGGGTGTTGACATCCCATCCATAGTTCCCATATGGAAGTAAAAGTGGGTAGTGGAGAGGATCGTAATAACCGACCGTGTCCGAAATTAGCTGTAAGTTGCCTTCCATTGTTTCCACAATAGTCTCTCGGGGTCCGACATTTGTAAGATCTTCACCTCCGACCATAATTGCTGCAACTTGAAATGTCATAGGAAGATTGTACTGGTGACCTCCCAAGGATTGGTCTTTAAGCAATAATCTACAATTTCGTAAGTCCTCTCTCACAGCCATTCGCCTAAATTGATGCACGAAAGGGTTATGGTGATTTAAGATCGTCTTCAGTTTTTCAACTATGTGTGTCTGCATCCCAGTATTTTCCCTCATTCTATTTTCAATTTCATGCTCAGTATCATATATGTACAATTGTAGATATCTTGGCCTAGGGGGTCCAGCAGGTTGTAGACTACCTATCCAATTAGGGCATTGAACAGGTAGTAGACTTCCTATCCTATGGTATATCGCCCCTTGGGCTATAAAAGTATAGATTCCGTTATAGCCATTAGCGAGACTTGCATCGTAATGAACTCCCATCGAAGTGAAGACAAACATATGATTGTATGTTCGAATGTTATGTCTGAAATGCTTCCCCTCCTCACTCTGATCAGTATATAACATCTTCAATTCTATAGGCATTGTAAGTTGCGGCAGTGAGATTTTTTCATTCCTACAACATATCTCTTTTGTTTCAGATGAAAACAACTTAGCACCACATTTTTCGCAGATTTTGGGTTCTGGTAACATGTGTACTGGCATCATGTTTATGTCGACATAATTTCTAGCACAGTTATGGCGTCTCCTTACCGGGGTACAGTTAACAATTGGAGGAGTGAAATTTTGTTGTAGACCTAAACATATTCAAAAGGGGAAAAGGGGTGGTTTTTTTTTATTTACATTGGAAGCGATAAAAGAAGCCGTCTATTATTTTTCTAATACGAACATTCAGATATAAGACCCTACCTTCGCTAAGGGTAACTGAAGTTGTATTTGTTGGGAGCATGATTTTTCTAGCTTGCCTTCTTATATCACTCAATCTACCCCAAAGCGCAACTGTCGTCGAATTATGACTGCCATGATGAACTATTGAAATGTGCATATTAATTAGAACATCATTGATAATGATTTTAATTTATAAAAGAATTGTAGTTTCGGGAGGTTACCTTCTTGATTTTTAGATACTACATGATATGGGGACGCAGATCTGGCTTGTCTCTTAATATCACTCAAACGGGCATTTCTTGGCATCTTTTCAGTGGGGATTTTCTATGAGAAACAAATAGTGTGAATTGATTATTAAAACCCCTAAGTAAAAGCCTATGTGTACACAAAACCCTTTATAAAAAATCGACTAACCTGAATCGATTAAAACCCCAAAACTCAAATTAAATCGAAAAATCCCAAAAATCATACCTTGTTGGCTGTTGAGAATCTATGACAGCTTGGAGGGAGAGCAAGGGACAGAGCCGACGGGTACGGGGGTGGGAAGTCGAGGGGTTGTAGATTAAAATAGAAAACACATTAACCTAAGAAGGATTTTGCATCATATCACAAAGTTGAATCTTAGATATATTCAGAGACATATGTAGAGCCAACACACGATTTCAAAGTAAGAACCAGATATTATGAAATAACATATTATTAACTTTATAAAAAATTATACAAAAACAGTCTCTCTAGATAATCTCTGTGGATCTTTGAGTCCTCAACCTCTCATTCAATCTCTTCTTCGCCTCCCTTGCCACATTCCCAAGCTCCCAACCATGAGTTATTCTTTTACTGGAAGATTCAATTCCAAACTAAATTAAATTGATATAATAATAGCAATTTTAGTTTCACTGAAACCAAAGAGCAAATATGTTGTTTAGTTATTTCTCATCAATGCAACATGGATTGATACGTGCGATGTTTAGTAAACAACAAAAAACCAAGCAAAAATATGTTCTAAACAACCAAAAAACAAGCACTATTATTAAGCAAAGCCCTATTTTGGCGGCTTTTTACTGTCATACTCTCATAAACATATAAAGCTAAAAAAAATGTAGGGTTAATTCGGTCAAATTTTACCCCTCATACCTACACAGAAAAATGACACAACCATAATTTTTACACAAATTAAACTCTCCCTCACAAAAAAAACCACCCAAAATCGTCGATTCCTCTACCTCACTCTAACAATTTCCACCGACTCTCTCTCTCATCATCCCCCCGTCAATAGCTGCTCCGCCCTCCACGATGCGATGCCTCGCGTCGCCCGACCACCGCGACCCCCACCGATTTTGCCAACCGTCAACATCTGCTCTGCCCTCCAACGCATTATGCCTTGCATTGCGCAAACCCTGCGACCCCCCCTCCCCCCCAACTTCGCTCCGCGCTCGAACCGTCCTCCCTCGCGTCGTGCTACCACCGCAGCCCCCCACCGACAACGCCAACAGCCGCCAAAATAGGGATTTGCTTAGTAATATGTTAAGGAGTAGAAAATATTTTTAATGAATTTACTCTTGAGTTTTTGCTGGTTCAAAACAATAAAATAACATGATGTCAATTTTCTGCCTGAACATGAAATCTGTAATGAATGATGTGTTTGACCTAACTACTATTGTCAAATTTTGAACTTTAAATATGTGTTGGAACCGTGTGGAAGTCTAGTTTCTAGAACTTCTGACAGATTCAGTTTTTAAGTTTTGAAACAGCGGAAAATTATATTTTTGTACAGACTATTCTTGCTACCCAGAATTTTATCTTCTAGTTTTTAATAATTTAATTAATCCTATATTATTGTATTGTATGAATAGAAGTGTGTATGTCGCATTGCATGATCACAGTGTCCTTTTTCATTATTCTGATTGTCCTACTTCATGTCACCATCTTATTGTCACTCTATTGTTATTATTGTTCATCTCATGTCCTTTAATTGCATATTGTATTGTTGCATCGATAAAATAATTAACAAGCCGGGGTTTAAGGGTTGACTCTACTAGTGGACAATATAAGGACTGTACTCGGGTAAGGGGCTTGTGGTTTCCTATACCGTTATCTTGTGATCTTGTGATCTTGTGTTCTTGTGATCTTGTGATCTTGTGATCTTGTAGCATCTTATGGATAAATTATCGTTGTAGATGGAATTTTGTTATCGTTGCCGACTACATGAACTATAAAATCCACCACTAAGTCTAAATGTAACTTGTTTGTATGTAGCAACCATGTGGTAAATATATGGGACGTATGAAGTGCTACATTAGTTAGGATTAAAACGATTAATAGACTTAATAATTGACATGGCATTGACACTGCATATTGTACATCATTGTTCCTATTGATATCTAATATTGGCTAAGTGTTATTGATATTGATCATTGATTATTATTACCGAATATTGAATCATTGTTTATAGCCATTGCATCGATTATCATGATATTGATTATTGTTATCGTCCCATGTTATTGATTCCTATTGATCCATTGAATTCATTGTTATACCGTTATTCCGTTGTTCTTTGCTTTCTCTACTTGCTGTCCATGACTTGCTCTAAGGACAATTTTTCTCCTCTTTTTAGATGAAGTGTTCACAGGTGTTGATGGAGAATTTCCTGCTGGGATTGGAGAACAAACTTTCTGAAGATCTAATGCTTTCTAGTTGCTTATTGTTTTATTGAACTATTGTATTGAGACTTATTATCTACTGTGTTTAGGATTTAATATTGTATTGGGCTTATGTCCTGATTTTTTATTATTGGTTCCAGACGTTGGTTTATTATATTCGGATATTTCATATTGTTTATTCCACGTATTATTGTTCATGAGATTATTATTATTGTCTGTGCAATTATTCTGTATTGATTATATTGTTGAGTTGATCGGATAAACAGCTTATGGGTGATGTTAGTCATTCCCTGGGTCAATGTCATGTACTCGTATTCCATATTTTTGAGAAGCGGGGCGTGATAAGGTTTTTAGTGGTATCAGAACCCCAGTTTTTGATAATATATCAGTCAAACGTGACTAACAAAAGGAAGTCTTGCTTTGATTTATATATTAATCAGATTTGGGTGTTATCGGTTTGACTCAACAATATGAGCAATACAGGAATCACATGAACAATTGATAACCAGCTTATGATCTGAAAACTAGTCTTATTTGATTCCTCTTTGATACCTTCATATTTAGTTCCTTCATTTCTTATTGTCTTTTGTCCCTTCCATTCATTGATTCCTTGTTGGGTATAATTTTATTCTTTTGTACCCACTCTTTTGATTCTGCTGCTATCTTTTTCTTTGATTACTGTTCGGTTCATCGATCGGCATCACTCGATCTACAATGACATGTCTACAGTACTTCACCATCAGAGTTGCGCAACGGAAGCGTGGTGGGCCCATAACCCACAGGTCCCAGGATTCTCTTGTTGTTTCTTCTTTTTTGTATTGTTTACTTCCTTATTCATTCACTTGTATTGTCATCATTCATTGAATCTTTTTTTGACATCATTCTAGATCACTTCATCCCTATCCATGTTCTTTCTTATTCTGGTATTGCCACCATTTTGCCTTTTTTCTCTTTATTCCTAGTTTTGTTATTTCAATAGTTTGCTTTTACTTTGTCCTATATACCGTCTGAGCAAATTTCGAAGACGAAATTTTATTGTACGGTGGGTAGGATTGTAACCCCCATTTCAACTAATAAGTATTTTCCGTGTATTTGCTATAATTTGATTTTTATAAAGTTATTTTGTGCTAAATTCATTTCGGATTTTTATTATAGTATTTTTAATCTAAAATTTATTCATTTCGAATAACGGTGTGTTCTAATCTTACATTCTACATCTTACGGATATTTATATTTGAGCCTGAAAACAAATAGATTATTATTATTGGATTATTTTAATGAAATTGTTAAACCCAGATCTATTTTGTTGTATCATTTTATTATTGTTATGATTATAATTATTAATTGTTATTTCTTGATCATTTAATTAAAATTCATCTATTGAATTATTTTATTATTGTACCGGATCTGATTTCATCGGCGAATTTCAAGTTTATTTTCAAGCCCCAATTTATGTAACCCCCATTCCCGTTAATAAGTATTTTCTGTATATTTCTATATCTTGATTATTTAAAATTTATTTTGTGTGTTTTCTAATCGAAAATTTTATTCATTTCGAATAACGATGTATTATAATCTTACTTCTATTTTCTATTTATATTTGAGCCCGAAAACATATATAATATTATTATTGGAATATTTTAATAAATTGTTAAAACCAAATACTATTTTATTTTTAAGATTACAATTATTAATTGTTATTTCCTGATTATTTAATTAAAATTCATTTATCAAAATATTTTATTGTACTGAATCTGATTCTTGGCAAATTCTAATTTAATTGCAAGCTCAATTGATATTCTTTTCATTTGTATTATTTATATATTTATTTGGATTTAAATTTTTGTTCATGAAATTCTTCGTTCTTCTTGATTGAGCTATTCTTGTTGATCCTAATTTCTTTTATTTGGTTGTGGGTATTTTTATTTGAACCCTATTGATTTAGATCTATCTCTTATTTGAACCCTAAAACCTAATTTCAATAGTTCTTGACCCAGAACCGTTATTATTGGATTCTAAACCTCTAACCCAACACCCTAATTGTATCCTATAAATACAACCCTAGTACAAACCCTAAAAATTGCATAATTTCGAAACCCTAGCCGCTTATTCTCTTTCCTCTGTTCTTTCTCCTCTCTCCACGCCGTTCTCTCTCCCCGGCCACATTTTTCCCGCCCAAATATCCTAACCCACTACTGCTTCTTCTCCGTCGTCTTCTCCGGCGAGCCACTCATCTCCAGTGACCCCCCCTACCCTCCCGTCATCGCCCAACTCCCGACCAGCGCTGCCCAGACACCAGATCGAAACCCCCTCACCTCCTCCTCTTCCGCTCTCCTCCACATTAGCAGCAGCCGAAACCCTCAACCGTCGACGACCCACTTCACGCTACCCACAGTGCCGACGCTCGACCTCGCCGTCGATGCCGCACCTGGTCGCCATCGCCACTGCTGCCCTTGGCCTGGTCGCTGGTTGCTGCTATCTCTTTGATTTATTGTTGCTGAGGTTGCTGAGTTCTCTTGCTGTTATTGCTTTAGGATTTTATTGCACTTATATTGCACGTGTTATAAATTACTAGTTTGTGGCTTCGTTGCTTTGGGATCCTTATCCCGTTATTTTTGGTATTCATTTTCACCGTCTATAAGGCAAGTCACCGTCCTCTTGAATTGTTAATTGTATCAAATTCAAGTTTTGTTGAAATTCTTGTAAGTAGATCCCTTGTTTATCGTATTATATTTTGTTCATCTCTTCATTGGGTCGATTAAGGGTTTACACGAGCTAACCCCGATATTCTTCACATCGTGCCACTTTTGACTCCGAAGATTGAATCTTTCATGTGTGCATGTAAAATTGATAATAGGGTTATTCATAATTTTCACACAAATAAATTATTGTAGAGGGAATTGTTAGGTTGTATGTTGTTTGATCGATTGATGGTTGATTGATGATAAATTGGTGCATGCATGTGTTCTAATTTTATTTATCATGTTTTGATACTCATCATGCTGATTGTATAATTTATTGATTACTAGAATTGATACCCATCATGTTTAATTAATTTATTTCATGAAAACTACTCAAAACCCTGTATATTGCTTGCTGGCCTGTATGTTTACTTTTTGAACCAGTGAATGATCTTAAAATGAATTACTTTCTGAATATGAATTGTAGCCTTATCTTTATAGTTTCCAGAATATATTGAATTTTTAAATTCTAAGTTGTGTCGCAAAAGTTATGTCCATTTTACTACAGCTGTATTTTTACTTTCAGATTTACAGCTTATTGTATCTTTCATGCTTAAACAGTAAAAAGGCTGATCAAATGTTAAAATCTTAATCTGAAAATTTCTAGATTGTTTCTTAACATGTTTAGGAGTCTAGAAAATATTTTTAACCATTTTTTTTTAGGGAAACATTTTTAACGAATTTAAGATGGAGTTTTTGCTATTTCTAAAATAAAATAACATAATGTCGAATTTCTGCTTGAACATGAAATCTGTAAAGAATGGTATATTTGACCTAGCTACTGTTGTCGGATTTTGAACTTTAAATATGTGTTGGAATCGTGTAGAAGTCTAGTTTCTAGAACTTCTAACGAATTCAGTTTTCGATTTGTGAAACAGCGGAAAACTGTATTTTCGTACAGACTACTCTTGCTGTCCAGAATTTCATATTCCACATTTTAATAGATTAATCATTCCAATATCGTACTATTGTATTAATTAACGTATGTGAGTTGCATTGTATGATCCTAATACCCTACTGTCATTGTTCTAATTGTCCAATTCAAGTTATCATCCTATTATTTCCCTATTGTTACCATTGTTCATCTCATATCTCATGTTTGCATATTGTATTGTCGCATTGATAAAATAATTAACAAGCCAGGGTTTAAGGGTTGACTCTAGTAGTGGACAATATAGGGACTGTACTCGGAGGAGGGGCCCGTATTTTCCTAAATATTGTATTGCTATTGTCTTATCGATTGATTGTGGAGCGCTGACTACGACACCCCAATCTATCAAACTATCGTATCGCGGCCAAATTATCGTATCGTGCATTGCATATTGAATGGTGACTATTGAATATTGATTATCGTTGCCGAGTACATGAACTATAAAATCCAACACTATGTCTAAATGTAACTTATTTGTATATAACAACCATGTGGTAAATAAATGGGACGCATGAAGTGCTACATTATTTAGGATTAAGAGAATTAATAGACTTAAGGATTGACACCACTGTTGGATCCTGTAGGCTAAGCAACAAACACTAGAGGGGGGGTGAATAGTGTTTATAATAATAAATTTGCGGAATAAGAAATTTTTCTCGGCACAGTCGACTCAGTGGGGAACCAGTCGACTGATATAGCCAAAAACAAAATAAATTTAACCTCTCGAAACAGTCGACTGATAGATAATACAGGCGACTGATGAGACAAAGAGAATAACTAATACGAGACTGATCAGTCGACTGATACGAAGCTGAGTCGACTGGTCAGACTAGTTTTGCAGAGAAAAATTTATCAAAAGTAAATGCAATCACAAGACAACCAATCACAGAGTACACAAGATATATCCTGGTTCGGTCCTCCCGACCTACATCCAGTCCCCAAGCAACCCACTTGAGATTTCCACTATTCTTGAAAAATAAATACAAGAATACCCTACGGCGTTCAAGACAACAACCTTGTCTAACCCGTAGTCCTTTCTCTCAACCAGAGAAAGCGGACCCACTCTTCAACCAAGAGTGAAAAGACACCGACTCTACAACCAAGAGTCAAAAACACTCTCCAACCGAGAGCAAGAGTACAAGAAGAAATTTACAATCAACCTATAGCCTTGTTGTTGTATGTGTTGATGCACGTGGCTAAAACAATAGGTTGACTTCTATACTCAGTCCAAAGCGAATTCAATGCTATACTGGACTGAGTGTAGAGAACCAAAGTATGTGAACTTGAAAGCTTTTGTTCTTCACAGAAAATCACTTAGATTTTTCTCAAGAGTGCTCGGGTGTTTTATGTCAGAAATCAAGTAGTCAAAAAGTTTTTTGGTTTCTGTTTGAGACGAAACTCTATATAAAGAGTTTTGTACTTCTGAACGTTGGAAAGCAGTTACATAACTGTCAACCAACGGATCAAACCGTTTAAAATTGAAAAAGTTCGTTTTTGAAAATCAGAAAACGGTCAAAAAGCTCTCGATCAGTCGACTGGGTTGCCATATGAGTCGACTGATCAGAGTTTGAATAATTTTAAACAGTTTCGTACTTATCAGTCGACTGGCATAGGCTTAAGTCGACTGGTACTTAAAAGCTAAAATTCTTCAAACTGTTTTGACTTATTTTGAGGGGTTTTTTAGAGACACACAATATGAAATTGTTAAGTGTGTGTGTGTGTGTTGACAAGGCTTTACATCAGACTAAAGACTCAACAGGAAAGTACATTACAATGTTTACAAGACACAACAATATAACATTTTTGAGCTTTGGGTCTTGAGTTGAATCTTTGATCCTTGCTTTGAGTAAAGTCTTGATCCTTGTCTTGAGCTGTATCCTTGAGAGCTTGTGCATTTGTTCAGCTAGAAGTCTTTTGTATGTTCAATCTGCATTGTTAGTTGTGTAATATGAACATATATTGCATTTGTGTTGTGATCATCAAAATCAAGAATCAACATTCTCCCCCTTTTTGATGATGACAACACAATAGCTGATATCAACAGATAATATGTATATAGGCACATTAAGGATATGCTCCCCCTATTAAAAACACAGAAATGCATTTTCTTAAAACAAGTATCAGTCGACTGTTTCAACTGGCAGGCGACTGAGCAAACAGTTTATATAAAAAAAACTAAGTACAGATACAGTAGTAGTATCAGTCGACTTAAATCTTTGAAGCAGTCGACTGACCAGAGATTTTCAACAGCCAAGAATAACACAGATAAAAATCACAAAACACAGATAATATAAGCAAGCATAAATAGAACAAAATAAAACAACAAAATAAAACTAACTTAACTCAGAGATCTCTCCCCCTTTGTAATCATCAAAAAGCACATAAGAACCATCTTGTTCATAAAAAGGAGACTAATAGCAAGTTGCATACATAAATAAGTCCATGAAAGAGTACATATAAAAATAATAAAAATCTTCAATCGTCTTCATCCGAGTCTTCATCGTCATCATGAGAAGGAGGATGAAATTGAGAGGTGAAGAGATTGGTGAGGTTGTCAATCTTGGAATCAATGTGGTGGAGTTGAGAATCAAAGGAATCAAGTCTGGAACCAAGGGCGTGAATATGTGTATCCACAGTCTGTGAATGTGTCATAAGGTAGTTGACACATTCATACATGGTACGTGGATCATCATAGTTGGCTGAGGGAAGAGATGAACTAGAAGAAGCAGAAGGTCTAGCAGAAGAACCTAAAGGAGCTTGGGTCATAGGAGGAGATCGAGGGGGTGATCGAGTAGGGGCATCAATGAGTTTCATGCGTGCCAAACTAGCACGATCGAAACAATCATATCGAGAGACACATTGTGTCTCAGACTCAAGATCAATACCAAAAGAGAGAAAAACTCTAGTAAGGAAACCTCCAAAGGGTAGAAAATGAGTGTGGTCTTGAGAAAGTTTGGAAAATATAACTTGACCCCAATCAATGGCTATTCTACCAAAAATTGCATAAATAGCTTTTTGTAATTCAATAGAATATTGATCATAACTTCCCTTTTTAGGAAGGATGTTATAAGCTAATATTCTACCGACAAGCTTTGCAATTGGTTTTAGGTTTCTACTAGTCATAGGAAGTTGAGAATTTGGTATGAGAATTCTAGATAATATTGAGGCATCATCTAGAATTACATCATCAAGATGCAGTCCACCATCATCTATACCCAACATAGCATTAATCCTAGTCGGTGTTAAAGTCATTTTTTGATTTTTCACAGACGACCGGATTAAAACTTCCCCATTTGGTCTTTGAACAATTTTCATATTTGTATAAAACAAATATATGAGTTGTGGGTAGTAATTGGGTTTTTAACCGAGAAAGGACGGCTCAGATTAGAGGAAATGAAATCAACGATCAGATAGAGTTGTTACGGGTGAGATATAGAAAAGCTTGTATCTCAAAAATTGTGATGAAAAGTCGCTGAAGACAGATTGATCTCGCGACAGTCGACTGGTATGATATAGCAGTCGACTGAGTCGAGAAGAAAGTAACATTTTATTTCTGCTGACCAGTCGACTGGATTGATAATCAGTCGACTTAGTCGAGAACAAAATATGTATAAATAACAATTCAATATAGTCGACTGATTCAAAACATAGTCGACTTAACAGTGTGATTTTCAACAAATATCAATAAAATCACAAATCCCAAGTTCTCTTCTTAACTTGATAAAAGTTTCTTCTTTAAGGGGCTTGGTAAATATATCTGCTACTTGTTGATCAGTAGAGATAAATTCTAAAGATATATCTCCTTTTAAAACATGATCACGTAGAAAATGATGTCGAATATCAATATGTTTCGTACGTGAATGTTGAATCGGATTTTTAGATAGATTAATTGCACTGGTATTATCACACATAATTGAGGGTTTCTCAAATGAAATACCATAATCTAACAAAGTTTGTTTCATCCATAAAATTTGAGCGCATGCTAAACTTGCAGCAATATATTCAGCTTCTGTGGTTGATAGAGATACAGAATTTTGCTTTTTACTGCACCAAGATACTAGAGAATGTCCCAAAAAATGACATGTACCACTAGTACTCTTGCGATCAGTTTTGCTTCCAGCAAAATCGGCATCGCTATAAGACAAAAGTTGAAAAAGATTGGTGCGTGGATAAAATAAACCATATTCAGATGTGCCTTTAATATATCTTAAAATTCGTTTCACTGCTTTTAAATGAGATTCTTTAGGATTAGATTGATATCTAGCACATAAACATACGCTGAACATAATGTCTGGTCTACTTGCAGTAATATATAAGAGTGAACCAATCATACCTCGATAGAGTTTTTGATCAACACTCTTACCTAATAAATCTTTTCTTTCTTTAATTCTTGAAATATTTCATTAAATGCATCAAGAAGATCTTCAGAATCATAATCATTACTTACATGTTCTTGTGCAGCCATAAAGCATACATTTGCCACTTCGTTATTATCATCCGTTTCTTCTTCAGAAGATGAATCGCTATCATCCCATGTGGCTTGATACGCCTTTTTGTTCTTGGCAAATTTGTTCTTTGAATATTTGTCTTTCTTGAAGTTGGATGTTTTTCCCTTGTTCTTTGCATTTTCTAAGGGACAGTCCTTCTTCATGTGACCTATCTTATTGCACCTGAAACATGTAGGAGGGTCATTAGAATCTTTACTCTTAGAATGAAACTTACCCTTCTTTAAGAACTTCTTGAATCTCCGCGTGAACATTGCTATTTCTTCTTCATCTTCTTCCTCATCTTCTGAGTCAGTCATAGCTTTAAAAGCCAATGATTTCTTCTTTGTTTGGTGTGATTCAGTATCTTTCTTTCGATCTTCAAGTTGAACCTCATATGCCATGAGATTACCAACAAGATTCTCGAGAGTAAGTGTTGACAAGTCATTTGCCTCTTCTATTGCTGTGGTTTTCTTTTCCCATTCTGGAGTGAGTGCTCGTAGTACTTTTCTGACCATCTCTGCTTGAGTATAAGTCTTTCCAAGCGCCACAAGAGAGTTGGTAATGTCTGTGAATCTTGTAATCATTTCAGATACAGTCTCATTTTCCTTCATTCTGAACATTTCAAACCTGTGGACAAGAACAGAAATTTTAGATTCTTTTACTTTATTCGTTCCTTCATGTGTTACCTCGAGTGTATGCCAAATTTGATATGCGGTTGTAGCATTGGATACACGGTTGAATTCTTCCTTCGTCAGTGCACAGAATAACGCATTCATCGCTTTGGCATTGTTCATAGTCTGACTCTTTTGATCATCATTCCATTGTGCATATGGAATGGTAGGAGCAGTATGTTCCGTCTCTGTCATTTGCCATATCTCGTAGTTGATTGATTGGAGATAGATTCGCATTCGGCACTTCCAATAGTTATAGTTTGTTCCATCAAATAGTGGTGGCCGTTGTGTAGATTGGCCTTCATGGTACTGATTAGTATTTGATGTAGTTGCCATTGCCTGTAACCTTGCTCTGATACCAAGTGTTGGATCCTGTAGGCTAAGCAACAAACACTAGAGGGGGGGTGAATAGTGTTTATAATAATAAATTTGCGGAATAAGAAATTTTTCTCGGCACAGTCGACTCAGTGGGGAACCAGTCGACTGATATAGCCAAAAACAAAATAAATTTAACCTCTCGAAACAGTCGACTGATAGATAATACAGGCGACTGATGAGACAAAGAGAATAACTAATACGAGACTGATCAGTCGACTGATACGAAGCTGAGTCGACTGGTCAGACTAGTTTTGCAGAGAAAAATTTATCAAAAGTAAATGCAATCACAAGACAACCAATCACAGAGTACACAAGATATATCCTGGTTCGGTCCTCCCGACCTACATCCAGTCCCCAAGCAACCCACTTGAGATTTCCACTATTCTTGAAAAATAAATACAAGAATACCCTACGGCGTTCAAGACAACAACCTTGTCTAACCCGTAGTCCTTTCTCTCAACCAGAGAAAGCGGACCCACTCTTCAACCAAGAGTGAAAAGACACCGACTCTACAACCAAGAGTCAAAAACACTCTCCAACCGAGAGCAAGAGTACAAGAAGAAATTTACAATCAACCTATAGCCTTGTTGTTGTATGTGTTGATGCACGTGGCTAAAACAATAGGTTGACTTCTATACTCAGTCCAAAGCGAATTCAATGCTATACTGGACTGAGTGTAGAGAACCAAAGTATGTGAACTTGAAAGCTTTTGTTCTTCACAGAAAATCACTTAGATTTTTCTCAAGAGTGCTCGGGTGTTTTATGTCAGAAATCAAGTAGTCAAAAAGTTTTTTGGTTTCTGTTTGAGACGAAACTCTATATAAAGAGTTTTGTACTTCTGAACGTTGGAAAGCAGTTACATAACTGTCAACCAACGGATCAAACCGTTTAAAATTGAAAAAGTTCGTTTTTGAAAATCAGAAAACGGTCAAAAAGCTCTCGATCAGTCGACTGGGTTGCCATATGAGTCGACTGATCAGAGTTTGAATAATTTTAAACAGTTTCGTACTTATCAGTCGACTGGCATAGGCTTAAGTCGACTGGTACTTAAAAGCTAAAATTCTTCAAACTGTTTTGACTTATTTTGAGGGGTTTTTTAGAGACACACAATATGAAATTGTTAAGTGTGTGTGTGTGTGTTGACAAGGCTTTACATCAGACTAAAGACTCAACAGGAAAGTACATTACAATGTTTACAAGACACAACAATATAACATTTTTGAGCTTTGGGTCTTGAGTTGAATCTTTGATCCTTGCTTTGAGTAAAGTCTTGATCCTTGTCTTGAGCTGTATCCTTGAGAGCTTGTGCATTTGTTCAGCTAGAAGTCTTTTGTATGTTCAATCTGCATTGTTAGTTGTGTAATATGAACATATATTGCATTTGTGTTGTGATCATCAAAATCAAGAATCAACAACCACATCGACATTGCATATTATTCATTATTGTTTCTATTGATATCGAACATTGGCTAAGTGTGATTGTTATTGATCATTGATATTATTACCGAATATTGAATCATTGTTATAGCCATTATATCGACTATCATGACATTGATTATTGTTATTGTTCCATGTTATTGATTCCTATTGATCCATTAAAATCATTGTTATACCGTTATTCCATTGTTCTCTGCTTTCTCTACTTGCTGTCCACGACTTGCTCTAAGGACAATTTTTCTTCTCTTTTTAGATGAAGTGTTCACCGGTAATGATGGAGAATTGCCTGCTGGAATTGGAGAACAGAGATTCTGAAGATTTAATGCTTTTTAGTTGCTTATTGTTTTATTGAACTTATTGTATCAAGACTTATTATTATTTGTGATTGGATAATTATTGTATTGGGCTTATGTCCCAGATTTTATTATTGTTTTCAGATATTGGTTTAGTGTACTTGGATATTTTATATTGCTTCAATTCAAGTATTATTGTTCATGAGATTATCATTCTTGTCTACGCAATTATTCTGTATTGATTACATTGTTGAGTTGATCTGATAAACAGCTTATGGGTGATGTTAGTCATTCGTTGGACCAATATCATGTACTTGTATTCTGTATTTTTGGGAATCGGGGCATGACAATTTATATTTTATTCAATTGTATATTTATTTATCTAATTGGATTTAAGTTTTCGAATCATGAACTATTTTCTCTATTGTTGGGCTATCTATCTTGTGGATTTTATTTTATTGGATTGCGATTATTTTATTTGAACCATATTGTCTTCAAACCCATCTCTTATTGAACCCAAAACCCACTATTATTGGATTATAAATCACCAACCCTGTACCCTAATTGTACCCTCTAAATACAACTTTATTACAAACCCTAAAAATCGCACAATTTTGAACCTTAAGATCCATCTATTTTCTCTATACTCTCCTCTTTCTCTCTCCCTAGATCACCCAATTCCCGACCGTACTCCGATCACCTTCTTTGGCGACCCACGTCGACCAGCGCCGCCACCTGATCGTCGTGCTCCCATCCCGTTAACCTCAGCCCAACCGAGACCCCACCCATCGACGCCCTCTGTCTGCTCCTCTTCCCGGTCGTCGCCAGCCACCCAGTCGATGCCAGATCCATCATGACCTCATCACCACCGACGCTAGCGACGTTGCTGTCCTCCGTGAACATCAGACCCGAAGCCCATCGCTACCATTATTGCTCTTTATCTCTTGGTTGATGCTTCTCTATTGTTGTTGTTATTGCTTGGATTCTCTATTACACGTGATTTTCACGTGTTATTTGTGGAGTTGTGTGTTCGTGGGTTCATTGCTTGGGGATCCTTATCCCGTTATTTTTTGTATTCGTTTTCACCGTTTATAAGGAAAGTCACTTTCCTCTTGAATTGTTAATTGTATCAAATTCAAGTTTTTTCTGAAACTCTTGCAAGTAGACCCTATTTATTATCGTATCATTGTATTGATTATCCTTCGTTGGGTATATTGAGGGTTTACACAAGCCAACCCCAATTTACTTGAAATCGTGTCACTTTTGACTCCAAAGTTTGAATCTTTCATGTGTGTATATAGAATTGATAATAGGGTTGTTCATATAATTATCACACAAATAAATTATTGTAGAGAGAATTGCTAGGGTGTATGTTGTTTGATCGATTGATGGTTGATTGATGATAAATTCTGTATGTATGTGAACTTAATCTTATTTACCATGTTTTTATACCCTTAGTGTTGATTAAGAAGTTTATCGACTAGTAGAATTGATACCCGTCATGTTTAATTAACTTATTTCATGAAAACTACCTAAAACCTGTATATTGCTTGATGGTTGTATGCTGACTGCTATTTTCGACCCAGTAAATGATCTTAAAATGAATAATTTTCTGAACAAGAGTTGTGACCTTATCTTTCTAGTTTCCAGAAAATCTTGAATTTCTATATTCCGAGTTGTGTACCAAAAGTTATGCTCGTTTAACTACAGCTATGTTTTTGATTTTCTAGATTCTCAGATTCTTATACGTTTTATGTTTAAACAATAAAAAGGCTTATCAAATGATAAAATTTTTCTATGATAATTTCCAGATTGTTTGTAATCATGTTTAGGAGTCTAGAAAATATTTTTAATAAATTTACTATTGAGTTTTTACTGATTCAAAAAAATAAAATAAAATGATGTCGATTTTCTGCCTGAACATGAAATCTGTAATGACTGATGTGTTTGACCTAGCTACTTTTGTCAGATTTTGAACTCCAAATATGTGTTAGAACCGTGTGGAAGTCTAGTTTCTAGAACTTTTGACGAATTCAGTTTTTGAATTCTGAAACAGTGGGAAACTATATTTTTGTACAGACTACTCTTGCTGTCCAGAATTTTATCTTCTAGTTTTTAATAATTTAATTAATCCTATATCATTGTATTGCAGGAATCGAAGTGTGTATGTCGCGTTGCATGATCTTAATGTCCTATTGTCATCATTCTAATTTTCCTACTTCATGTCACCATCTTATTGTTCCTCTATTGTTATTATTGTTCATCTCAAGTCCCTTAATCATATTGTATTCTTGCATCGATAAAATAATTAACAAGCCGGAGTTTAAGGGTTGGCTCTAGTAGTGGACAATATCAGAACTGTACTCGGGTAAGGGGCTCGTGGTTCCCTACACCGTTATCTTGTGATCTTATGTTCTTGTGATCTTGTAATCTTGTGATCTTGTGATCTTGTAGCATCTTATGGATAAATTATTGTTATGGATTGAACATTGTTATCGTTGCCGAGTACATGAACTACAAAATCCATAAATGTAACTTTTTTGTATGTAGAAACCATGTGGTAAATATATGAGACACATAAAGTGCTACATTAGTTAGGATTAAAATGGTTAATAGACTTAAGAATTAACACAACATTGACACTGCATATTGTACATCATTGTTCCTATTGATATCGAATATTGGCTAAGTGTTATTGATATCGATCATTGATTATTGTTACCAAATATTGAATCATTGTTTATAGCCATTGCATCGATTATCATGACATTGATTATTGTTATCGTCCCATGTTATTGATTCCTATTGATCAATTGAATTCATTGTTATACCCTTATTCCGTTATTCTTTACTTTCTCTACTTGCTGTCCATGACTTTCTCTAAGGACAGTTTTTCTCATCTTTTTAGATGAAGTGTTCACAGGTGTTGATAAAGAATTGTCTGCTGAGATTGGAGAACGAACTTTCGGAAGATCTAATGCTTTCTAGTTGCTTATTGTTTTATTGAACTATTGTATTGAGACTTATTATCTATTGTGTTTGGGATTTATTATTGTACTGGGCATATGTCCCGAATTCTTATTATTGCTTTCAGACGTTGGTTTATTGTATTTGGATATTTCATATTGTTTATTCCAAGTATTATTGTTCATGAGATTATTATTATTGTCTGTGCAATTGTTCTGTATTGATTATATTGTTTAGTTGATCTGATAAATAGTTTATGGGTGACGTTAGTCATTCGCTGGGCTAATGTCATGTACTAGTATTGCATATTTTTAGGAAGTGGGGCGTGACATACACCTATGGTGGTAAGGTCACTAGAAGTTGACCCTGATCCGTATCGGCCGAAAGAAGAAAATGAATATATTCTGGGTCCTGAAGTACCATATTTGAGTGCAATAGGCGCACTCCTTTATTTAGCACATTCTACTAGATCTTTGTTTATATTATTTTTATATGAATATGCTGACCTTGTTGGATATATAGACACATGTTATTTATCTAATCCCCATAAGGGGAGTTAAAAAAAAATGTTTTTCTTAATAGTTATGCAGTTATTTCATGTAGATCAGTCAAATAAATAATTGCAGCAACATCGACCAATAATTCTGAGATACTGACACTTCATGAAGAAAGTGGAGAATGTGTATAGTCAATGTCTCTAGTTCAACATATCAGAGAGAGTTGTGAACTCCCATAAGTCACAAACAAGCATACAATCATTTATGAGGATAATGTAGCATGTATAAAGAAAATTCAAGAAAGCTTCCCAAAAAGAGATAGGACGAAGCACATCTTACCAAAGTATTTCCATCACCCACCAACTTCAAGTCATAAATGATGATTGATGTAAAGTGAATCAAGTCTTCAGAGAACTTTGCTGATCTTTTCACAAAATCTGATGTAACAAAATTTCAGCAGATAGGCATATAAATGTATAGACTGTTAAATTTTTGGGCTGGGATGTGACTACTTGTATTATTTTTGGGGAGTGAATTTTTTTATATTCAAGATGTAAAAACTAAATGTAATAGTTTTTAGGAGCACCTTGAAGATGCAAGCACCGTGAAGATGCGGATGGAGACACCCTGAAGAATGTCTTCGCATTGTACTCCTTTCCTTCGATGAGGCTTTTTTCCACTGGATTTTACCTTCGAAAGGTTTTTAATGAGACAATGTAAGTCGCACCCACTTAGATTCCTGAAGAATCAGACTCTTGAAGAATCATATTTCTGAATAATTAGTTATACCCTTTTCTTTCGCTAAGGATAGTTTTTTTCCAAATGTGGGTTTCTTTAAAGGAAAGTTTTTAATGAGGCAATATTTTAAAGTTGGTATTTGCAGAGGGGGGGGGGGGGGGGGGGGGGGGTTGTGAAATTGTGATCACCTATTAGGTGGATGCCCATATATTAAGGTAACAGCCCAAGCCCACCTACTTAGGTGGCGGCCCAACCAAACTTTAACCCTAACTTATCCCTATAAATATGTCATGAATAGAGAGCCATATGACTTGGATTTTAGGCCAATCTCTCTCTCTCTCTCTCTCTCTCTCTCTCTCTCTCTCTCTCTCTCTCTATATATATATATATATATATATATATATATATATATATATATATATATATATATATATATATATATTTGCAACATATACAAGAGTAATGCTAGAGCCACTACCAATTTCACTACATTTTTCTTCACTACCTTAGGTGGCACACTCCAATAGGTAGGGAATGATAGAGTAGGTGGGAGAACTCTCCAATAAGAGTATCCCACCTAAGGTAGTGAATGAAATGGTAGTGAAATTGGTAGTGGCTAAAGCATTACTCCATATACAATGTATTATGCTAAGATAATTTTTATCTCAGGATTTTTCTTCTTTCTCCATTTTAAAAAGAAAAAATAAGCATAAAAATAGGAGGTCACTCAGGCCACCATTCTTTATCTATGTTCACTTGTAAAAAACTCTTCGAATTTCAAAATATCCCCAAAATTTAAAATTCAAAAAAAATTATCCAGAAACACATTAACATAGTTATTGACTTTTTTTTATTTGAAAACTTATCTGAAAACACATTTACGAGTTATTGACTTCTATACATTTATACAATATATTAGGATAAGACCACTTTTAGTCCAATGATTTTTCTTTCTTTTTGTCTTTTTAAAGCAAAAAATAAAAAAGGTAATGTAGGAGGCACTCCCCCTATTTCTTCATCCAAATTTTGAACTGAAATTCTATCCTTGAATCAAACATTAAAAATGTAACGCCCCGAATTCCAAATAAGACCGAATTCGAGATTTCACAGGTTCTTTACTTCACTTCGTACAATTTTACAAGGAATTAAAACTTTTCGATAATACATCAGAGTTCATTACATCTTTCTTTACACAGCAGAAGAATACAACAATGAAATAAAATACAACTTGTACAACTATAACAATATAAATCATCAACTGCATCATAACATCTTCATGGCAAAGTCCATCACCTGCATATCAAGCTGTGGGCACGTCAGTCACTTACAACTGACGAAAATATTATACTCGGCTATCCTCTCTATACCGTACATATAACGATCTCATTACTTTAACATATCACAAACTTGAATGAATATAAAGTGTTAAATGTGACTATGCTAAACATGTAGGTGTATGCGATGCCTTAATGCCTAATACACACATTTTATACTAGGATGACACTAATGCACACTTGTTCGGTTTCTATGCATCACATACTACATAGGTCAGAGGGAAAGCGCCTACGTACTCCACAATAAAGTGTTCGATCCCTCGCCATGAAACTACCCAGTAGTAAGACAAGGTTTAGATCATTCCACGAATTTGAATCCCAGCTCCGGAGTCCACCGCTGACTGTTATAACAGATCCTACATTGTGCGAATCATCCTGCAAATGACCCTCTAGCCTCGGTATACGTATATACATAGGAGTATGGCAAACTATTTGCCCGACTACTCAAGATCCGGAGTCCACCGCTGACCCGTCCTCATAGTCCCGGATTTAAATATAAAAGCCCGTCTCCCACGGAGCAACCTCAGTCCACCAACTGGGTCTATAGCCATGGAGATCCACCGCCGACTATATAGAGCACCCCACTTACGTTTGCCCAGGTTTACTACATCTTCACTTATGTGCCTAATTATTTAGTTCAAGACATGAATAAATTTCCAAGCCTAGAATTTGTTTTACCTTATACCGGAATTTATCAACAAATACGAGATAGCTCAACGGCCATATCTCAAATTATATCTCCACTCTTTTCAAATCAAACAGTGCCGGTACCCGAGGTCTCACTAACTCTAAATTACAACTTTTTCATGTACCAGAAAATTATGGGAACACATACCCTTCAATAAATATGTCTTAAACCAAGATATTTTCAACTTGTTCACAAATGATTATTGTCTTGTCACTATTCATGATCTATTCCTTCATTCAAAATCTTTATAAGCAAACTGATTACTTTCAAGCACACAATTTCATCGCATGGAAATCTTTATAACCAATCCGAGCTTTCACAATGTCTCACTTCTCTTTAAAATAATTCTTAAACAAAATTTAAAGTATAATTCTCTTTAAAAATTTTGCTTCGCACAAAAATACTACTTTGTTTTTCTTCACTACAAAGTTCCATACTAAAAAAAATTCATGTCTCTTTATATCTAAAAATATACAAGAAAACATCCTCAATATTTTCCATTTCATTTTATAGGAATACTAAAGTTTATGGCCTAATTCTTTCATATTAAACTCTTCCCATATGAAAAGGGATTCACAAAATAAAAAAAGAAGTGGCCATGTGTTTCGAACCCCTCAACCCCCGGTCACCCAAGTCAACGCCTCAAACCCAACCCGCTAGCCAGTGAGCCCACTGGCCTCTATCGTCAAATTCTTAAGTCGAAAGACACGACTCTTACTTTTGGGATAAAATTAAAAGGATTAAAAATAATTGTAACTATCAAGTTTCGAACCCATGATCTTTTACAAACAAAGCTCTGTATTGTTTTGGCTAACCAGTAAGTCCAAGTGTATTTTCTGTTTAGAAAATGTACTAATGTACTTTTGTTTAACTATTCAAAAAGTGGTTCTTCTTCATGAAACTTGGTTATTCAAAAGATCAAAATCTTTCTAATAAATTTGAAATAAACTTTTTCTCAATATTAGATTTTAAAAATAGTAAACAACAAATTTTCAATTTCATTAAAATTCTATTTCCACTCATTTAAATAATTCTTTTTCTCATTTTTCACATAGACTTGAGTTTTTCTTTAAAAACATAAATTTACAACAACAAAAAACTAGTGTTCATTGTGTTCTCACTTTTACACACATTACATTTTTTTAATAATACTAGTGTACCACTTGAACATGAGAATTTCACAAGAATACTCTTTCATGAAATAGTTTATATTTTTCCAATTAAGATATACATATGTCAATACAATACAAAACACTAACTAAGTTTACCTTCTTTCTTCTTTCTTAGTTATCAAAGCATGATGTGGTCAACAAATTCATAAGCACAAAATTTTGCAAACATACCAACATGGTTTATAACATAAAAGAATTCTTCTCTTTAATTAGCATGGTATTTTACTCAATCACACCAAAACTATCTTCATACATATCATATTATATGTAACCCCTGTTTTTCATTTTGTGTATTTTTGAGTGTATTTTTTCGATTTGGTGTATTTTCTCTCTTGTATTTTTTTCTAAATCGTATATTGGAGTTGTTATCAATATATATTCGCTTTATTTCATTTTTGAGCTCTTTGTGTTTGATTTGTTATCCTTTGTTTCGTTCTTCTATTATTTGATCTTTCTTTTATTTGGGCTAGTTCTTTTTATTTTTATGTTTTTATTTTTTGGGGTGTTTGTGGTGGTGGTGATTGGTTGCTTGTCCTATTCCCAATCCTATTGTTTGATCCCTAATAAGATTTACTAAAGCCAAATTAAATCCTCAATCCTATTTGATATCCTATACAAATTGTATCCTAATTAAAGCCCAATTAAACAAATCCTACTACTAATCCTAAACTACCCAATACCCAAATCATATTTCTAAACCCTAATTCCCCTCATATATATACTACCTCTCTCACAAAACCCTAACTCTATTTTCTCTTCACCCTAACCCTGACCTCCCTCCTCCTTTTCCCTTGTGCCGCCCGCACCCAGCCAGCCCGACGCCAGACCACCTCCAGGCCGAGCCACCCCCCTCCCGGCCTGTGTCCGACGCCGCACACCCCCCACACTCCGACACCCATCCCCTCCAAACCCGACACCCCCCTCTTGGCTGACCACCCTTCACACCACCTCACCACCATATTACCCCTTGCTCATCTCTCTCATCCGCTCTTTTGGTGTTCTCTAGTGGCCGCAAGCCACTATTGTCATCTCTCTTTTGGTGGAATTGTTCGTGTAGAGATTTTCGCTCAAGTTTGCTTGGATTCATTCATTCGCAGATTTTCGTTCGTGGGTTTTGCTCGTTACTCTTGATTTTCATCATTCTTCATCTTCATTTAAGGCAAGTAACTTGTACTCCAATTTATTTGTTTGATATAAGTCAAAAATACCACCTATAGTGTAGTTGGGTTTAGAGACGACTCTTGTTTGTGTTATTCTTGATGGGTTTTGTCTCTATTGTAAAAACTTGACCATAGTTGCCTCACGAAACAATATGGACATGAAATAACTTAGGATTTACCCGTTCTTGATTTGATCATGTATATGGGATTTTTGTGAGAATTCATGATTTGGTTGAGACCCATGTGATATATTTGGTGTGGACATGCTAAATACCCTAATTCATGATGTTTGGAAACTTGGTACACTCGATTTCATATTTGGTTGTGTTTTGAACAAGTTTTGTATGATATATGTTGAGTTGTTGTTAAAGAAAAAAATCTGTATTTTGTCGCTGATCTATTTTGTTTGCTATTTTGGACTGTCTTGAAGTCAGTATCTTAATTTCGGTATAAAACATGAGTTTTAAAGAATTTTTTCTATTTTCAAACCCCTCTAACCTTGCTTGATTTTGTTTTCATATGAGTGAGTTATGACTGTTTTACTACAAAGGTGTCGATCTTTTCCAGATTTTGTTTTTCGATGGTTTTGATGACTAAATAATTTTATACTGATGCTACATATATTATTTTGATCCGAAACTTGGGTCAGTGTTTCTTTATCTAGTTAGGGATTACCCAGAATTTTGGTGGATTTTATTGATGCGTTTTATATGTCGTTTCATGATCGTTTATGAAAACTATACTTGCTGTATTTTACTCGCTGTTCTATAAAGAATCGTATTTTCACCCAGATTCCTTTTACTGTATGAAAAATGTTTGTGAAATATGAAAGTTAGTAAATTTTATCTATTTTCATATTCCTTTGGAGGAATTGGATTTAGTTTCACTGGTTGCGAGATATCATAATTTTCGTACAGCAATGTTGGGAATTCCAGATTTGCCAAACTATCGTTTATTGATATTTTATGATTTTTGATGACTGATCTAATTTTATTGAAAAATTTTGAAACTTTATATTTAGATACTGGACATATAGGGGAATACCCCAGATTTTTCGTGGATTTATTTAATGTGTTTTCATGCTGTTTTCCTGTTCTTGAATTCGTTTTTCCTGATTTTTGACTGAACCTATTTTCTGTATTCAAATCAGTTTTGAGCTATGTTTTTGTGAATTATTATATGACTTATTTATACTCGCTGGATTCGGTTGAGAGTCTATTTTCTATATATTTTGACAGATTCATATTTGGATGTTTGTAACACTGGAAATCACTGTTTTACTACAATATGGTTTTGTTGTCCTAAACTTGAGATTTGTTTATTTTATTCCTTTATGAGATATCTTGCACTCGTACATGTTTATCTTGCAACTTGCACTTGTTAAATGATCATGCCATGTTATTCTTAATATATTTTGTACATATACATGCTTGTTTGACAATAATAATAAATAACCAAACCGAGGTTTAAGGGACAGATCTAATAGTGGATAATTCAGAAACGTGTACTCGGAAGGGGATCCACTGATCCTACGTGATTACTTGAGACATGATACTTGACACGTGATTACTTGATACTTGCACGCAAGACACGATACTTGCCACTTGCACAAATTGATACGTGATTACATGATACATGATACTTGGATCTTGGAGCTCGATTACTCGACTTGTCCTCGAGTATACTGCCCTCTATGGTCCACTATGAAATCTAAAGTGAAACTGTTTGTTGTAGCAACCATGTAAGGTGGGATACATGAAGTGCTACCTAGCTAGTAATCACTACAAGACTTGATACATGCTACTTGAACATGATACTTGAATATGATACATGCTTGCTTGATACTTGATTACATGATTACATGATACTTGACACTTGATACATGATTATATAATACTTGACACTTGATGCATGTTTACATGATACTTGGTTACTTGACACTTGATTCATGCCATTTACACTTGTTCACTTTGCCATGCTAGTTGTTTATTTTGACATCATACTTATACCATGTTGCTAGTTAGTTTCTCCATGTGCTTGTATCCTATATTATAATTGGCCTGTAACTTGCAATTGACGGATACTTGTTTTTCTCTTTCCCTTTTTCCTACATTCGTTGAATTGCACACTTTGGAGAACATATTCCAGATGGTATTGGAGACATGAAGTATTAGTGCTGGATTTTATTATTATTATTTCTTGTAGCTTGCTTGAACAATATTGTATTTTGAGACTTGAATTTATTCTTGTATTTGGGCAATGTGACCTAAGATATTTATTTTATTCAGATCATGACTATTTGAGATCTATATATTTGGTTTCAAGTATTCTTGTTGGTATTTTGGCTCATATGTGCATGTGCTTGATTCTTTTGCTTCCGACTCTGATGATTCTTGTGAATGTTGTAGAGATTTCTTAAACAGCTTATGGATGATGAAAATCATTCGCTGGGCTTTTGTCTCGTATCCGGATTCCGTATTCTTTTTGGGAAGCGGGGCGTGACATTATACTAGCATGAATTTTATTTATAATTTTCACATCAAAATCTTCTTATACTACTCATTTTAGCATGCATATTCTACACTAGAAAATAATGAAATCACCCACCTTAATTGAAGTTTGAACAAATGAAAGGAAAGATGGAACACCAGTTCTAGCTCCAAAGCAACTCCTAGCTTCTAGCAAGACTTTTCCTCCTAGCACAAGAACTCTCTTACTCTCTTTCTTTTTCTTTCTTATTACTTTTGTTTACTTTTGGTGTGTGGAATTAGAAGAAGAGGGTTGTATTTATAGGTCTAGATTAGGGTCTATATTGCAAAATTCTCAACCTAATAATTTCTTATTTTTAATTCTTTATCTCTTCACTTTCTCAACTCCTCCCTCAAACTCTCCACATAGTCTTACTCCCAAACCCCTCACCTTTCAAAACCGATCTCTCACCTGGTGAAGTGAACAGCGGAACAAGTCCCAAAGCGGACCCTACATTGCCACGTCACCAGAGAGAAATACACACTTCTCTGTACACTTCTCTTCATTTCCCCGGTGGACCCCACTTGGGTCAATGCCATGTCATCCAATGGCTGTTGACGAAAACAAACAGAGCATTTTGCTCTTCTTTACCATGGGCCCCCACCCCATTACCAAATCATTTCACAAATCCACATTTTTAATTCCATATCCAGCCAACTCAAAATCAAAGTATACATTATATACATTATAAATATATATACTATCTAATCTATATATATACTGTTTGTAAGTAAAAGATAGTTTACTTAAAAATCTAAAATGTATTATGCACAAATAAAATAAATACACACACTCTAAAATTTATTTTGAAAATGGATACGCTCAAATACGAGCACCGAAACACGTGCGTCGCACGTAAAACCCCAAAATGCGAAAAATCAATTTTGTCAACGGAAAAATATTAAAGATAATAAAAATATAATATAAGAAAATATATTTGTTACCGCTGATTTCGATGTGGGGGTAAACAGATGAGATTTGTGAGTTCGGGGAAAACCTGAACAGCTGAACCAAGCCTTCTGATTCCTGCCGCAACCTACAAGGAAGTGCGATACACCGGGGTTGATTCAGGCGACGCACCCTCCGACGCTCTTGTCAGTAACCAGTGGTGATTAAGAAAGAGCTTAAGGTGGAAAAAGAGTGATTACCTGGTCACAGTGGTAGGGGGGAGGTATTTATAGTCGCCATGGGAGTGATTAGGGGCCTGATTCCCTGTGTAACTGTCAGGAGTAAAATCCTCACAGTCTGTTTAGGAAACTAATCCCTGATCCCCGGTGAGAACAAATCAGGCCCGTTGACTTGGCCAAATCAGTGACCCTGATTTGTCTCTTGTTGGTCTGGGTTTGCCTCGGGTCGAGACCCGCACCCAACTGGAGTGGACCCGTTTGTGGGTTATTGGATCTGTGAGAAGGAGATCCAGTACCCGTTTTGGACCCCTTTGTATGTGAAATTACCGTTTTACCCCCGAGCTTCAAGATTCGCGCCCAGTCTGGACGGTTCCGATTTAACCCCATTTTTAGCCATATCACGAGCCCCCCACTCCTAAAGACTGAGTGTGATCAGCCTTTGAGGAGTAGTTTAACTGTTTTAGTGGCTGGTGGAGTTGTATCGGAGTCCGAATGGAGAGTTTTGAACCTCGAAGGGGGTAGTGAGGTGATTTTTGAGGAAGTGAGCTGTTCCGAAGCCTTGTTGAATATTCGACGGTTTTTATCTATTTTTTTCGGATTATTTATTTAATTTTGCGATGTGTTAACCAATTGTTCGAGGGCCTTAACCGTATATTTTAGGCAATAATTGTTCACTCAGGGGCTTAAAAATATTCCCCCAAATTTATAATTATTTCCTAGAATTTTTAGTTAATTTTCCCGAATTTTTGGTAATTTTTCGCAATTTTTAAATAAATAAAACGATTTAAATAAATAAAAATTGATTTTTAAATACCAATTATTGGCGTGGTGCAATCTGGACCTTTGATCAGCGTCGAGCACAATTTTCTGAGAGATCTGGCGGTCGTTATCGCTCGGCAGCCTTTTTCTCCGTTTGCGAGCTCGGAATGGCACTTGCTCGCAGCCGACTGGAGGCAGGGGGTTCGGCAATCCGAGCGACGTGGCGCAATCTGAGCCGTCGGATGATGCGCATCTCCCAAGAAAATGCTATCTTGTCTTTTAGCGCGCATGGCACGATCTGGACCGTTCATCATCAGAAGCACGGATTTCTGAGAGATCCAACGGTCGTGGTTGCTCGGTGGCTTTTTTCTCCGTTTACGTGCTCGGAATGGCACTTGCTCGGCAGCCGACCGGAGGCATGGGGGTTCGGTAGTTTTCTTCTCCGTTTACGAGCTCGGAATGGCACTTGCTCGGCAGCCGATCGGAGGCATGGGGGTTCGGTAGTTTTCTTCTCCGTTTACGAGCTCGGAATGGCACTTGCTCGGAAACCGACTGGAGACATGGGGGTTTCGGCAGTCCGAGCGACGTGGCACAATCTGAGCCTTCGGATGATGGCACACATCTCGAGACGGGCACATTTCCCAAGAAAACACTATCTTGTCGTTTAGTGCCTTCGGCAAGATCTAGGCCGTCTGATCGAGATCTTACACGAAAGTTGAGGATAAAGTGAGTTTTCTCCATTTGCAAGCTCGGAATGGCACTTGCTCGGCAGCCGACCGGAGGCATGGGGGTGCGGCAATCCTAGCGTAGAAGCGCGTTCCGGGCCGTAGAAAAGGGGGGAACGGATCTCGATACAATTCAGTTTTCAAGGGCAATAATGGCGTCCCAGGATTCGTGCGGCGTTCCAACTTCCCGGGGTCATTAGGAAATGACGCCCTCCAATTAATGCGTGGCGTTTCAACTCCCGAGGGCCATAATGGCTGGTTCTTGGAGGGTTGGTTATAAGTACCCCACTCCCCTTGTCATTTCAGTCGCAACAATGTTGAATTTTAGACCTCGGAGGTGTCTGCCTTGGGTGGTTGCTCTTCGGCTATGGTCTTCTCCTGGTTCTGACGGCCCCAATGCGGATGTCAGGGTCGGGGGAGATCATAGCAGAGGGTGTGACGACCGGAGTCAAGGCGGACGCCCGTCTTGAGAAATTTTATCCTCGAGGTTCGGAAGGGTGGTTACTCTTTTGCCTTGTTCTTCTCCCGATCCTGACGGCTCCGAAGTGGGTGTCAGGGTCGAGGGAGAACAGGGCAGAAGTGGTGACGACCGTAGTCCGGACCTGAGGGACGAGTTTGCTTCGGAAGGACGGGTGATCGTTCTTCCACCATGATCTTCTCCCGACTCTGACTGCCCCGATGTGGGTGTCAGGGTCGGGGGAGATCATGGTAGAAGAGGTGATGACCCAAGTCCGGATACGAGGGACGAGTTTGCTTCGGAAGGACGGGTGGTCGTTCTTCCACCGTGGTCTTTTCCCGACTCTGACTGCCCCGATGTGGGTGTCAGAGTCGGGGGAGATCATGGTAGAAGAGGTGATGACCTGAGTCCGGATCCGAGGGACTGCAGCTTCGGAATGATGGGTCTCTTCCGACCTCTGTCTTCCTTCCGGGCTGATGGCTTTGATGGTTGTCAGCCCGGAGGAGTTAGAGATGGGAGGCGTGCCGATCTGCTTTTGACTGGGCCCCGTGGGTCTGCGGTTTCTCTCTAATCCCTGAACGATTCGTGGCTTCGGCTCTAAGGCCGGAGGCTTTGTTTTGCTCACGGGTGAGAGGAATGCCGACCGAGGCCTGGGGCCTGGGGGGCTCGCCGAGGGCGGTGCCTTAAAACTTTGAATCTAAATTTTTTCTGGCTTCTTCAGACAGAGGTGGGGCGTCTGAGGGCACAGTCGTCCGAGTGACATTCTGGGCCGTCGGATAGGCACTAGCTCGGTTGGTCGACCGGGATCCGAGGGCACGGTTGTCCGAGCGACGTGGCGCAATCTGAGCCGTCAGATGGTGTGGCGAATCTCGAGACGGGCTCAATTCCTAAGAAAACGCTGTCTTGTCGTTTAGCGTCGTTGGCAAGATCTGGGCCGTCTGATTGAGATCCTACACGAAAGTTGAGGAGAAAGTGAGTTTTCTCCGTTTGCAAGCTCGGAATGGCACTTGCTCGGTTGGCCGACCGGGTCCTTTGCTGCTGAGTTCGGATTGCATGTGATTCGGATTTAGATCATGTTGTGCCGAGCTACTTGACTTTGGGCCTTCGCGACGTTTCGAGAGCGGCCCAAAAGTCGCGCCCTTACGTTTGGAAGTCCAAGGGTCGTTCCTTTTTTACTATAAATCTTCACTCCCCCTCAATCCAAGTCTCATTATTCACTTTTACTCTCTCTCTCCAGTTTTTACTTTCACCTTTGAAGTTTTTAGCTCCTTTGTGGCGCTGCTAGCTGTCGCGGCAAGGCGTTCTTTGTCTCCGGTGAGCTTTTCCGACCGTAGCTGTCACTTCAAGGTCAGTCTCTTTCCTCTCTCTTTAGAAAATGGTAAAGATTACTTCCTCGGATGAGACCCCCGCCTCGGTCCAAGCCGTAGGCCGAGCGGGCAAAGGAAAGGAGGTGGTGGAGCCAACCGATCAGAGCGTCGTTTGGCCGGACAGAGAGGGCGAAGTAGCCGAGGCGCCTCAGGAGGTCGCGGCGGCGTCTCAGAAGGGTAAAGGAATGGTCACGATCATCGAGAAGCCGAAGACGGCGGGGGCATTCGGTCGGCAGCCTATTGCTCTGTCGAGCGTGGGAGGCGTTCGGGACTACGCCGAGGAAATCTTAGAGAAGGTGACCTAAGGCACGGCCAAGTCGGTGGAGGAGAATGAACCGAGAGAGTTGTCCGAGGCGGACCATACCATCTCGTCTCTTACGGAGGCCGATCTACATCTGATCCGAAAGGGATTCCAGATTCCCGCCGAATACGGTCTACTCCTCCCAGGACCGGGCTTCCGAGCCAACACGAAGTCTTCGACAGACGTGTGCGTCTTTCCTGTCGACTCCCTGGCCGCCGGGCTCCGCTTTCCCCTTCATCCGTTTATAGTTGATGTCTTGAATTGGTATGGTTTAAGCCCCGCCCAGCTGATGCCGAACACCTGGAGGCACGTCCTGGTGTTTGTTCTCCGGTGCCAAGAGGTCGGTGCCATACCGAGCATGTTTCTCTTTCGGAGCCTCTACCACCCTTGCCAGCCAAACCGAAACGAACAGAGGCTCTATCTTTCGCCGCGGACGGGCGTGAAGTTGATCGAGAACCCGGACTCGATCAAACATTGGAAGGAGAAGTATTTCATCATCCGAGCTCCCACGCAGTGGGCGATCCCGATAGTTTGGGAGAAGGATGGCCTGCCCAAGCGAGCTAAGAAGGAGCCGGTGCTGAGTGACGAGGAAGCAGAGGTCCTCAAGAAGCTCCTTGCCTTGCTAACGCTAAGTTGGAAGGACATTACTGAGGAAGCTTTGTTCCGAGGGGGTCTCAGTCCGATCGACCCTAGTACGCTTCTGGTATTTATACTCTTTGCTTTAAGTTCATGAAAATTTTTCTAAGTTTTTTCATTCGGCTTGTGCAGAGACGATGAAGATGGACTATAGGGCTTTGATGGCGAAGGCCAGGGCGACGGAGCAGGAGACGAGGAAGAAGAGGCCTTCGGCGGGGCCTCAGGGCGGCCGAGCTTGGAAGATACCGTCGGTCGAGAAGACAAGCAACCTGCAGAAGGCCGTTGTCCCGAGGGCCGGCACCGAGCAGGAGAAGTCCGCGGCTACCGATCCTCCAGTTTCCGGTGCGCCGGCACCAACGGTGGAGGGGGATGCAGCCGGCTCGTCGAGCGGTGCATTCGGCGTGAAAGAGGTGTTTTCCCTCCAAGTTCCGCCCCTCACTGCCGATGCGGAGAAGATCTTGTCCGAGAGGCACAAGCAGATCTTCATCCCTGACTGGAAGGTGATGAATGTCGACGGCTTCTTGGGCGACGGCAACATCTGCATGGAGGCGGTGAGGCACCTGCCGACCCCAAAGGATCGAGCGGCCCTAAAGGCCGGGCTGGCAGGGGACGCCACGATGCAGATCGCTCGGAACACAATGTCGGTAAGTGGACCGAACTCTTTCTCATTGAGACTTTTTCTGAGATTTTCTAAGTTCCTGCGTTCGGACTTTAACGGTTTGTTCTCTTTTCAGACCCTCTGCCACTTCAACTTCTTGCTCGAGCGGTTTGCGAGCAAGGAACAGGAGTATGACCGGGAGAGAGCGGAGCGCGTCAAAGCCACGAAGCTGCTTGATGCTGAGCAACTCCTCTCGGCAAAAAGGGTGCCGAAGTGGCGGGTTTGGAGAAGCAGTTGGCCGACGCCATTCAGCTGTCGAAGGACACGGCAGCCAAGCTCGAGGCCTCAGAGAAGGAGAACGCCGAGCTGAAGGAGGAGCTGGCCAATGCTCGATCGGAGGCAGAGAGGGCTCGGAAGAGAGCCGAGAAGATCATGGCCAAGCACCGGTCTAAGGTGGCAAAGGCGAAGAAGGCTGTCCAGGAGGAGGCCGAGCACCACATGTTCAAGAACATGGAGGACGCGTACGGCCGAGCCCTGCTCCATGTCGCTGCTCGGAATTCGGGTTTCGACACGTCCTCCTACCGTTTCTACGACCCCGTGGAGGGGGAGGAAGAGGTTCCCCAGGGGATGCTCAGCCCCGAGGGACAGACGGACGGTGTCGAAGGCCCGGGTGAGACCGAGGCCGAGGATGAAGAGGAGGACGACTCTGAGGAGGAGAGTAGGAGCGAGGACGAGGACGAGGACGAGGGCGAGGACAAGGTCGAGGGGTCGACGGACCCGAACGACAAAAAGGTCGACCCCTGACTCGGTTGCCTCTTTTAGTCTTTTGTTGTTTTGTTTCTTTTTGTAAGCCTAACCGTGGACTGGCCACCGCTCTTGTAAAACTCTCTTCTCGGTTTTGAATGAAAACAGTTTGTTTGGCCAAAATTTATCCAAGTGTTGGGTCTCGGATTTTGTGTTTGATTAGGCGTAGAATTCTCCAAGTGTTGGGTCTCGGATTTATCTCTGCTTTTCAGGTGAAGTTCGGTCCAATCACGGAGGTTGCACACCTTCGTAAGGAGCTGGCTAAAACGAAGGGCGAGCTCTCAAATAGCCGACAGAGGCGGTTTCTCATGTTCTTGAAGCTGAAGGAGACAAAGGCAGCCGTGAGGGGATATTGTCGAGAGTTGAAGCAACTGCGGAAGCAACCCCAGGCCCCTTGTCCCGAAGGTGAGGTCGAGCGGCTTCGTAAAGAGCTAGCCGTCGCCGAGCGGAAGGACGACGAGCTCTCGGCCAAGATTCGACACTTGGAGATGGTGGAGCAAGGTCGCTCGGCGGAAGAAGAGAAGCTTGCTTCCGAGCTGGAGAAGGCGTCGTCCGAACGCAAGAAGTTGTTGGCCGAGGTCGACAGGCTTAGGAGGATCACGATAGATAGCGGGATCGAGGTCACCCACTACCGACAGCTCGCGACCGATAGCGCCAACGCCTCGGGCTCGTCAAGGCCTCCTCGTTTGAAGAAGTTGGCGAAGGACGACATTTTGAGAGACAGAATCATTGAACTGGAGGAAGAGGTCGCGTCACTCAAGCCACTGCCAGAGAGGGCCAACGTTCGTAGTACATAGTGTACTCGCAAAGAGAGCGAGAGAGGGATTACCTTCTACGAACTTGCGACACGCTCAGAGTAGTGTAGCCGTCTCATCGAGCGGTGCCTCGGTCGGCGCCACAGTTAGGGTCAGCAGCGAATGGGGGTCACGCTTCGTTGGTTTAGGATCGAGCTCGGAGGTCAGGCCTCGTCATCCTCGCGTTTCCTTGAACCGAAGCGTTCCCCTTCCGAAGAGGCCCTGATCATGTCGTTTTATGTTTCTTCTGGCTATTGTAAAACTCTATTGTAGGGTCGGTCTTGTTGTATGTAGAGCTATTATATCTGAATACGAATCTGAAAGTTTGATTGGAAAATTCTTCAAGTGTTGGACTTCTGCAGTGTATTGAAATTTTGCTATTCGTTTTCCCTTCTTTTCAGCTCGTGGTGGCAGCCCAATACACTGATTCCAACGGCTCGGACGATGATGCTAAAACCGAGGCAACCTCAGGGGCGCATAGTCGCGCTCGATGAAGTGCCGAGAGCGGCTTTATGGTGTCGAGCTGGAGTTACGCCGAGCTGAGAGTGAGCGGGCCCACCTTCAGTCCGTCCTCGGCCAACGAGATGCCCAGATCCAATGTCTGGAGAGTAGGATTGCCGAGGCGACCCCCGTAGGAGAGGACGAAGATTCGCAGACTGCTTTTAGCAATGCTCTTCGGGTCCAGTGTATTCGGCACAACCAGTCGAAAATATTAGCCGAGCGGGATGATTTACTCTCTGAGATCCATCACTTGCAGACCGTGGGGGCGAAGCTTCGGAAGGAGGCGGAGGAGCTATCAGCCGAAGTGGATGGACTGGCGACCGAACGGGTCAGTGAAGACATTTCCGTTTGAAGGCCATGTGTAGTGGGTCGGCGCTGTGTTTTTTGTTTTCTAATACTTTGTAACCATGGAAAGATTGCTTTGTATTATGTCCCGACCATTAATAAAATTTCGGCGATGAACTAGCATGTCTTTTCTTGCTCTGCGTAATTGTCTCGCTTGTAAGTGTGTTGGTCGTGCCGAGGTTTACGAGCCGAGCGCATAGTGCCATCGGCAAGAATCTCGAGGCGAACCAGTTCCTATGGGAACACTATCTTGTTGTTAGCGGCGCTGAAAAAATCTGGGCCGTTGGATTTAGGCGCGAATCACGAGACGGCTCTGTTCCCAAGAAAACGCTATCTTGTCGTCTAGCGTTGCTGGCAAGATCTGGGCCGTCTAATCGAGATCCTACGCAAAAGTTGAGGAGAAAGTGAGTTTTCTCCGTTTGCAGGCTCGGAATGACACTTGCTCGGCATCCGCCCGGAGGCAGCGTGGTCTGACCCTTCTTCTTAGGGCTTCTGTCTTCGTGACAAGATGGCTCGGGTTGTGGTGCCGAACAGTGCTTCGGTCTCCCTCTTCTTGCGAAGTCGAGGGATGAGCCGAGCTCTTTTCCACGGTGAAGCTTGCCGGTCATAGTGAATGTTCGACGGTTGTGGGAGCAATTCCGAATGGTGATCCACTCCTAGCTTGCCGAGAAGCAAGCTTGGGGAGTATAATTGAACCAAGTGTTAGACTCCGGTACCATCGTTGTAGTTCAACGGTTGTGAGAGCAGTTCCGAACGGCGATCTACCCCTGGCTTGCCCGAGGGCGAGCCGAGGAGGTAAAGTCGAGCCGAGTGTTGGACTCCGAACCATCGGTGTGGTTTCAACGGTTGTGGGAGCAGTTCCGAACGGCGATCTACCCCTGGCTTGCCCGGGGGCGAGCCGAGGAGGTAAAGTCGAGCCGAGTGTTGGACTCCGAACCATCGGTGTGGTTTCAACGGTTGTGGGAGCAGTTCCGAATGGCGATCTATCCCTGGCTTGCCCGGGGGCGAGCCGAGGAGGTAAAGTCGAGCCGAGTGTTGGACTCCGAACCATCGGTGTAGTTTCAACGGTTGTGGGAGCAGTTCCGAACGGCGATCTACCCCTGGCTTGCCCGGGGGCGAGCCGAGGAGGTAAAGTCGAGCTGGACATTGGACTCCGAACCATTGGTTGAAATCAAATTAGAAACAAAAGATAGAGGCGGAGAGACACAAGCAAATTTATAAGTATGAAAGGGCATTCTTCATTGATAATCGACGGCGAACCGTTTTTACATATTACAACTTATGAAATAGGTTACAAGTTAGAGGAAAGGAATGGTTCGACATCTCGTGATACTCAGAGAGGCGCCGGGGCGCTTTCCTAGTATTTTAGGAGGTGGTCGGCATTCCAGGTCCTCGGAATCTCTCTGCCCTCTAGATCTTCCAGACGATAAGCCCCGGGGCGAACAACCTTTGTGATCGTGTAGGGTCCTTCCCAGTTCGGAGCCAACTTGCTCTTCTGATTGGGGAAGGATATGGCCAGTTTTCTCAAGACTAAGTCCCCTTGCTTAAGGTTGGTGGGTCGGACCTTCTTGTTGTATGCCAACTCGACCCTTCTTCGGTAATTCTGTTGCCGAATTGATGCTCTCTCCCTTAATTCGTCCACCAGATCTAAGTTCGCCCTGAGGTCTCTGACGTTCTGTTCTTCATTATAGGCTGCGAGGCGAGGGGAAGGTATTCCGACCTCGAGGGGTATCACTGCCTCGGACCCGTACGTGAGGTTGAAAGGGGACTCTCCTGTGGGCGTCCGCTTGTTCGTGCGGTAGTTCCACAGCACATTGGGGAGCTGGTCGACCCATAGGCCTTTGGAACATTTGTCCAGCCTCTTCTTGATACCTGTGAGGATCTGCCGATTGGCATTTTCTGCTTGGCCATTCGACTGAGGGTGGGAGACGGAAGAGAAGCGTTGTTGGATAGCAAGGTCTTCGCACAGAGCTCGGAATGCAGCCCCGGTAAACTGAGTTTCGTTGTCAGTTACTATGACGCGGGGGACGCCGAACCGACAGATGATGCTTTTCCAGAAGAATTGAAGCACCTTGTTCTCGGTGATAGTGGCAAGGGGCTCGGCCTCAATCCACTTCGAGAAGTAGTCGATGGCAACAACCAAGAACTTGAACTGGCCGGGAGCTGGGGGGAACGGCCCTAGTAAATCCATTCCCCACATTGCAAAGGGGATAGGACTTGATAGGGAGGCAAGGTTGGCTTGAGGGAGGCGACGAACATTGGAATGTCTCTGACAGGAGCCACATTACCGAACGTGCCGCTCGGCATCTTGGAGGAGAGTCGGCCAGAAGTACCCATAATTCAAGGCTTTCCGAGCCAAGGACCTAGATCCTGAATGTGCTCCGGCAATGCCCTCGTGGAGCTCTTGCAAAGCGTAATCTGCCTGTTCTGGGGAGAGGCACCTTAGGTACGGTCGGCCATCAACCTGCGAGAAGGAGCGCTTGTACAGGATTCCCTCGATCAAGACATACCGCTCGGCCCTGGTTCTGACTCGGCGTGCTTCTTTGGGGTCTTCGGGGAGGAGTCCGTCCCTTAAGAACTCCACCAACGGTTTCATCTAATTATCCTGCAGCAGGACCGGCAATGACTCCACCGAACCGGATGTCTCGTCTTCTATGCTCGGCCTGGAGAGGACCTCGATCAAAACGGTCTGCTCGAGACCTTGGAGGGCGGATGCGGCCAACTTGGAAAGGGCGTCAGCCTGTGAATTCTCTTCTCGAGGGACTCGTTGGATGAGCGCCTCTTCGAACCGACTCATGAGGGCTCGGACCTTGGCAAGGTACTTCGCCATTCGGTCGTCTCGCGCCTCGTACTTGCCCAAGACTTGGTTCACAACCAGCTGAGAGTCACTATGGATTCGGAGGCGCTGTGCCCCAGCACTTCGGGCGAGACCGAGGCCTGCGATGAGTGCCTCGTATTCCGCTTCATTGTCGAGGCCTTGAAGCTCATACGGATCGCATACTGCAGGACAAAATCATCAGGGCCGTTCAGGATGATACCGGCGCCGCTCCCTTCGTTGCAGGACGATCCGTCCACGAAGACTGTCCAAATGGGGGGACCGTTCGGGACGTGGCTGACCTCGGGAATAGTGGACTCGACGATGAAGTCGGCGAGGGCCTGAGCCTTGATAGCAGTCCAAGGCTGGTAGGAGATGTCGTGCTGGCTTAGCTCTATGGGCCACTTCATTAGCCGACCCGAGGTTTCGGGCTTGTGGAGGATCTGCTTCAACGGTTGGTCGGTGAGGACCACAACCGAGTGGGACTGAAAGTACGGACGGAGCTTCCTCGCCACCATGACCAGGGCGTAGGCCATCTTTTCTATCTTGGGATAACGGAGCTCGGCGTCTCGAAGTACCTTGCTCACGTAGTATATGGGCCTCTGAGCCCGGTCTTCCTCTCTCACCAAAACAGCACTTAGCGTCTGCTCAGAGGCGGCTAAGTAGATGAAGAAGGGTTCCCCCGGAACGGGCTTGCTGAGTAGGGGAGGATTGACCAAGTATTCTTTTAGCTGTTCAAAGGACTTCTGTTGCAGTTCGCCCCACTGGAAACCCTTGGCTCCCCTGAGAGCCTTGAAAAAGGAGAGGCACTTTTCCCCGGACTTTGACAGGAATCGGCTAATAGCGGTGAGCCGACCCGTAAGCTTCTGCACCTCCTTGACGTTCCGGGGTGGGGCCATGTCCAGTATAGCCTTGATCTTCTCGGGATTTGCTTCGATCCTTCGCTGGCTCACCATGAAGCCGAGGAACTTTCCCGATGAGACCCCAAACGCACACTTGTTCGGGTTAAGCCGCATGTTGTGCCTTCTCAATACCCCGAATGCCTCCTGGAGGTCGGCCACATGGTTGGTACCTCGGATGCTCTTGACGAGCATGTCGTCGACGTACACTTCCATGTTGCGGCCTATTTGGCTTTGGAAGACCTTGTTGACGAGGCGCTGGAAGGTGGCCCCCGCGTTCTTCAACCCGAACGGCATGACTCTATAGCAATAGAGGCCCTGGTCGGTTATGAAGGAGGTCTTCGGAATGTCCGGAGGGAACATTCGGATCTGATTATAGCCGGAGAAGGCGTCCATGAAGCTGAGGAGCTCATGGCCCGAGGTGGCGTCAATGAGGGTGTCGATATTTGGGAGAGGGAATGGATCCTTCGGACACGCCTTATTCAGGTCGGTGAAGTCGATGCATATTCTCCAAGAGCCGTTGGACTTCTTGACCATTACAACATTGGAGAGCCACTCGGGGTAGTTCACCTCCTGTATGAACCGAGCCTTTAAGAGTTTATCCACCTCCTCCTTGATGGCTTGTTGTTGCTCGGGAGCGAATTTTCGCCTCTTCTGCTGAACCGGTTTGCACCCCGGTTCGACACTTAGGCGGTGAACTAGCAGCTCTTCTGAAATCCCGGGCATATCCGCGGCTGACCAAGCAAACAGGTCGCGGTTATCCCGGATGCATTGACCAAGTCGGAAAAAAGTGCAGTCGGCAGGGACTTGCTGATGAGGAACTTCCGACTCGGGTCCTCGTCCGAAAAAAGTACTTCTTCCAATTCGTCTGCCGGCTCGGACGTGGGTCGGACATTCGGCTCGGGAATCTCTAGGGTCTCCAGGGAGAGCATCGGACCCCCGGTGGAAGTCATGTAGCACTTCCGAGCCGTCTCTTGGCTGCCCCTGACTTCCCCCACTCCCGACCGAGTGGGGAACTTCATTTTAAGGTGGTACGCTGAAGGGACAGCTTCCAGGGCAGCTAGGCCGGGTCGGCCTAGGATGACATTATATGCGGCCGGGACGTCGACGACCATAAAGTCCATTGGCTCGGTCCGGGTAGTACGGGTTTTCCCAGCAGTTACGTCTAGGGTTATAACCCCCTCGACAGTTACTGGTACCCCCGTGAACCCGTGGAGCATGTAACCGGCCGGCTTGAGACGGTCCCGGGACAGCTGCAGCCCTCGGAAGGCCGAGAGGAAAAGGATGTTCACCGAGCTCCCGTTATCTACCAGAACCCTCTGCACCTTGAAGTTTGCCATGCGAAGGTCGATGACGAGGGCGTCGCAGTGGGGAGTTCGGACCCCCTCGAGGTCTTCATCCGAGAAAGTGACTGGGACGCCGAGGCCTTTGGGAGGAGGGGCGCTGTGAACTGAGTTGACCTCTCGGACGAAGGCCTTCCGAGAGGAGTTGGAGGAGCCCCCCATCGGGCCTCCATGGATGAGGTGTAGAACTCGTTCTTCCTCGAACTCGGGGGTTTCCTCGCGCTGCTCGGAGCGCTTGTTAGCCCCCCGAGGCGGAGGAGTTGTGCGGTCCGCCCGATCATTTGCCTTAACAAATTTGGCCAACTGCCCTCTCTGGATGAGGGCCTCTATCTCGTTTTTCAATGCCCGGCAGTCGTTGGTGTCATGGCCGTGGTCCCGGTGGTAACGGCACCATCTTTCTTTGTTCCTCCTCTTGGCCGGGGTGTTCATCCTCAGAGCCGGAGGTATGACCCCCTCCTTCTCCACTTCCATCAGGATGGTGGAGACATTGGTGGTGAGGGGAGTGAACTTCTCGAACCGAGGGGGAGGACGGCGCTGACCGCCGTTGTCCTTCTGCATCTTCTTGGACCCCTCCTCCTCTGTCGCCTTCCTCTTCGACCCGGAGGCCGATCCTCCGAAGTTTGGGAGGCACTCGGCCTCTTCCGCCCGAATGTATTTCTCGCACCTTAGGAGAAGATCGGCGAAGTTGTGCGGGGGATTCTTGGCGAGGGACGACCGGAGGTTGGAGTTGAGGACGTTCGACTGGAACGCAACGGTCGCCACGGACTGGTCGAGCGTGGCTATTGACCTGACCTCCGCGGTAAATCTCCTCACATAATCCCTCAGCTTTTCTCCCCTCTCCTGGCGGAGGTGGATAAGGGAGAGGCTCGTCTTCTCTGTTCGTCTGCTACTCACAAAGTGAGTTATGAAAAGCGTTTCGAACTGCTCGAACGAGAAGATGGAAGAGGGAGCGAGCCTGGAGTACCACTCCCGAGCCGACCCCTTGAGGGTGGCGGGGAAGGTCTTGCAGAGCATGGCGTCGGAAGCTTGATGGATCAGCATTAAAGTTTTGAAGCTTTCGACATGATCAACTGGGTCGGACTCCCCTGAGTACGTTTCAAACTGCGGAGGTTTGAAACCCCTTGGTATGGGGGCCTCCATGATCGTCCGAGAGAAGGGGGGTCTGCTGGGGTGAACAGTCCCTGCTCTCGACTCCTCCTTCTTGTCCATGCGACCGATGCACCTCTCCACCTCGTGGAGACGACGGTAGAGGGCATCATCCTTCCGCTGGTAATCAAACGATCCCCTGGAATCTTCATAGGAAGGGGAGCGGGGGCTGCGGCTCCGGTAGTCTTGGGATCGGGGAGGACTATAGTGGTTCTGCTGGTGACTGGGAGCCGGGAGGGGACTTCTGGATCGTTGGCGAGGGCTTGGAACCCGTGGGGGTGTTGGAACCCTCTGGGCGTCATTGTTGTTGTTACGAAGGTTGAGAGCCTGCAACACAGTTGCCTGGAACTGTAGGAACTTGGCACGAGTGATTGGTGCCTCATTGTTCCTAGGATGACGCCGATCGGCGGGGGAATGTGGCCTCCTCCTTCGGCGCTCGGGAGATTCCCCCCGTCCTCTTCGGTTTGGAGACCTTCTTCGGTCCGGAGACCTTCTGTCGTTCGAGCGATGGGGAGATCGGTCGCCTTGATGTTGGCGGGAGGCTCCCTCTCGGGCCCGCTTCTCCTCTAGGCGGTTGCGAAGGTCCCCATCCCTTTGGCGATTCAGGATAGTGTTGCGGAGGTCGGGGCTGTGGGAAGCCATAGAGTCCGAGGAGGCATTATGGACCGAGACATGGTCCGGGTGGAGAGGTTGCTTCTGCCTCCTCTGGTTCTGACCGGTAGGGCCATTAGGGGGTGGTTGGTTCGGATGAGGAGGCTGGCCCTGAGGGGCCGGGGGAGGAAGTTGTTCTGGCTGCGCAGCTGGGTGCACGGGGACTTCCTCTTGTTGATCAGCGGGGTTGGGCCTGCGATTGGACCCCCTAGATCTGACCTTCTTGGGAGGCATGGTTGGAGAGGGGCTGGAGAAGGGCTAGTTGACAAGGAAGAGGCGGAGGCTGTTCGTGTGGCTTTCCCACAGACGGCGCCAATCTGTTACCGCTGATTTCGGTGTGGGGATAAATAGATGAGATTTGTGAGTTCGGGGAAAACCTGAATAGCTGATCCAAGCCTTCTGATTCCTGCCGCAACCTGCAAGGAATTGCGATACACCGGGGTTGATTCCGGCGACGCACCCTCCGACGCTCTTGTCAGTAACTAGTGGTGATTAAGAAAGAGCTTAAGGTGGAAAAAGAGTGATTACCTGGTCACAGTGGTAGGGGGGAGGTATTTATAGTAGCCATAGGAGTGATTAGGGCCTGATTCCCTGTGTAACTGTCAGAAGTAAAATCCTCACAGTCTGTTTAGGAAACTAATCCCTGATCCCCGGTGAGAGCAAATCAGGCCCGTTGACTTGGCCAAATCAGTGACCCTGATTTGTCTCTTGTTGGTCTGGGTTTGCCTCGGGTCGGGACCCGCACCCAACTGGAGTGGACTCATTTGTGGGTTATTGGATCTGTGAGAAGGAGATCCAGTACCCATTTTGGACCCCTTTGTATGTGAAATTACCGTTTTACCCCCGAGCTTCAAGATTCGCGCCCAGTCTGGACAGTTCCGATTTAACCCCATTTTTAGTCATATCAATATTTATAAATTTTACGACGTAATTGCTATGTACGTAAAAAACACGTGCATTATACGTACAAAAATTATTTTAATCAAAAATACCGGGAAAATAAATTTCCGTTTTATAAAAAAAATGGATTTGAATACATAAAATAAATAATTCAAACACATATAAAATATTGCACGTAGCGGCGGAAATACATAATCGATACGTGCACCCAAAACACGTAAAAAGCACGTAAAAATACAGAGGTTGAAATATTATATTTTAATTGACTCAAATAGGATAAAATCAATACTGGGAATGCATAAACAGTAGGAAATCAAAATATGAAATGAAAACACGTTACAAAATACACGTGCGTAACACACCAGGTCAAAATTGTCATTTCCAATTTTGCGGGGTGTTACAAAAAATGGTGTAATATGTTGTTAATTTCTCTTTTTTTTTTGAAAATGATGTACAATATATTGTACATTGTTATACTAGTTTACATTGTTCTATACATTCTATACAATATATTATGCTAAGTCACTTTTGGTCCAAGGATTTTTCTAACTTTTGTTTTTATATAAAAAAAATAGTAAATGTAGGAGGCACAACCCCCACTCTTTCTCCATTCAAATTTTGAAGTGCAATCCTACCCTTTGATCAAACATTAAAAAACGTGCAATATTGTGGACATGTCATTAGAGAAAAAATTTTCAAAAAATAGTTTTGTTATTTTCTCTTTTTTTAAAAAAATTTTGTGCAATATATTGCACATAGTTATACTAGTTTACATTATTCTATACAATATATTATGCTAAACCACTTTTATTCAGGATTTTTCTCATTTCTCCATTTAAAAAAGAAAAAATGAGAGCAAAAGTAGGAGGTCGCTCATTCGATTCTCGGCTGGTACAATTCATTCTTTTAAATGTTTTAATTGGGCTTTTTGCACTTTTGCCACTAATCTAAGTAAATTTATTTAGTGTACTTTTTAATTGGAAGTTTCGCACTTTTAACTCTGATTTTTTTAGAAATTAGTGTTTTGGTTGAACAAGAAATAACACTTGAAGAATATATAAGAAAAATATATAGTATATCTAAACTGCAATGGGATAAGAAAATTGGTAAATTAGTAGCAAAGAAAATCTGTACATAGAGAAGGAAATAGTACATCTTTATTTATATTTTAGATGCACTAATTTTACTTTTAGATCTAATGCATTGTCCATTATCAAAATGTACTATTATTATCATTACTGTAGATTCAAGATACTATAGAGAGTGGTCTAACACTGATCAGTAAAATAGATGCACTACTTTTAGTTCTATTACATTGTGCTTTGTGCATCTTTGAAATATATTATTATTATCCAAATAGTAAAATGTGGGTACTTAATAGTAACCTAACATGATTTACTTATTCTAACAAATTCCCCATACTAATTCTACTTTTAGTTTAGGAATTAATAGTGAAATTCCAAAAGTCAAAGGACTTAATTCTAACAAAAAGATAAACAACGAGCTTTTAAAAATTCCCCTTCTAATTTATATGTATCTATATATTATATTATGTTAAGACCACTTTCGATTTAAGAAATTTTTTCCATTTTTATTTTTAAAACAAAAAAAGAGAGTTAACATAGGTGGCAAGATCACACTCTTTCTCCATCCAAATTTTGAACTGGAATCATAACCCTTAACCAAAACTTAAAAAACCGTACAATATTCTAAAGATCTTAAGACCGCTTTTGGTTCAAGAAATTTTCTCCATTTTTGAATTCTTAGGATAAGACATAGAGGAGAAGGTCACAAACGTATCGGCGGAATAGACAAGATCACAAGTCGGGAGAAGTTGTAACAATAGAATATGATCCGGATGGAAGTGCAGACATTTTTCTTGTGCACTGCAGGGATGGTGAAAAGACATTGACTTATTTTTAAAACAAAAAAAGAGAGTTAACATAGGAGACAAACTCACACTCTTTCTCTATCCAAATTTTGAACTGCAACCATAGCCCTTAATCAAAAGCTAAAAAAACATACAATATTCTGAATATGTTATTAGATAATTTTATTATTTTCTTAATTTTTAAGAACATTCTGTGCAATATTGCATAGATTGTACTGGCATACAATTGAATACACAAAAAGCAGAAAATAAAATTCATAGCCTTTTCAACTTTCCGCCTCCAAAAATTTTAAACGCACCAACATTTCCACCTCAATAAAGATTCAACCCACTTGGTGGCCCCACAACCCATCCCCCAAGTAGGGATGCTCTTGGATAAGGATACACATATAAAAATACGTATCCGGGAGGATACAAATACAGATTCAGATATCCAAATCCGAAAAAATTCGGATACGGATATCCACTTAATTTAATATATATATATATATATATATATATATATATATATATATATATAGTTCAACAGTGAAAAGTGAAAATCCAACCCCCCCCCCCCCCCCCCCCAAAGTCCCCGACTCCCCAAGTCCCCATTCCTTAACCCTAATCTTCTAAATTCAGCAAACCCAACTTCTCGACGCCTTATCGTTCGATCTCGTTGATGTCGTCGATTACTCCGACCAAGCTTCACCCATCGGTGTTGAATACTCATCGCCGTCGATTACTCCGCCCAAGCTCCACCCCAAGCTTCACCCCACATTTTGATTACTCCGCCCAAGCTCATTGTCAATTACTCCTTACTGTCGATTACTCCGTCCAAGCTCCAAATTAAAAAAAGTCATAAATCGGAAACCCTATTTCTCCCTCTTTGCTGCTGTTCGCTGCCATCGCCGTCAATTACTCGCTGCTATCTGTTGTTGTTTGCTGCTGTTTGCTGTTGTTCCCATCGCTGTCGATTACTCCTCACCGAATTACACCTTCAAATTTTTTAATATATATTAGGAAATCAGTATCTATGGCAAAATTTACTGCAGAAATCAGTATCTATGGCGAAATTTACTGCAGAAGAAGTTGAGGCTCTCCAAAAGGAGGCAATCAGGTAATTTTCAACTGCTAAGTGTCTTCCATTTGTCTGATGATCAAAATTATTAATTTCTCTCCTATGAAATGAATATATTTTGCAGCATGCCAAAGATATGTTCTTAAAAGAATTTGATACACAAAGGATGAGACTTCCTAACAATATGTGATAATGGACTATTAATTGTTATTCTAAGTTATTCTTCCCCAATGTAAAATGAGTTGTGATTAATTATTCTTTTTGGTTGTTTCAGAAATGTTGACAAGATCAGAGAATTCATAAAGGATGTTTAATCCAAGAATCCAAGATAGTAACAAATTCATTTTTCAATAACTCTGGAAATCCATTGATTAGATTCTTTATTTTAAAATGCATGTCTTGGCATTTAGAGAAGATTATGGTAAGCGGTTTGAATTCAGAGTCTGAATCTTGTTCTTGGATCACATTTGAATGATCTTTCTGCAGGGATCGTGAAAGCGATCCTAGGTCGATGGCCAGAACTCTGCAAGTTATGTGATTCATCAAATACTAGCCATATATATGCTATTGCAGTTAAAGATCAATTGAATGTGGTGAAGGCCATATTAGAATTGGACAAAAGTTCAATTATTGTGAGAAAAAATGGAAAGACTTTGCTACATATGGCAGCTAGAAATGGTTATTATCGGATTGTGAAAGCATTGATTGATAAGGATCCTTCTATACTGAATTTGCAAGATAAAAAGGGAAACACGGCTTTGCATATGGCTACCAGAAAATGGAGGCCATTGGTAAGGTTTACTTTACAGTTTTCATTTTGTGCATTATTTTCCAGTTAGCCACTTATGTTTGATTGTCATACATGCAGTTTAATCCTTATATCAGTATGTTTAGTTAAGCTAGTCAGTATCTTTGGTCTTTACACACATCTCTTGTATTGTTGTTGTAGACAGTAAAACGGTATCTCATATGAAGTGATCATTAATGATCATCATGTACATATTTTATAAGTATATCTCTACACATATACATATTTTAAACATGTTTTGTATAAGGCATTAAACTAGTCACGAAATTTGGTGTCAAAGCAAAGTTCTTTTTTCTGCATTTATACAATTAGTTCATTAGTTGAACCATTTATACTACATGCTGTCTTTTAAACATGTTGTCTTTTATGGCAACGGTAGTTAGGAGTTGTCAATTACCGTTTTGGTCTAGTAACTGCAAAATGCTATTCGGGATAGGGTAAGCTAGAAACATATGTTTGATATCCGGTAGACCGTATCCGATTCGCATCCGTATCCGAAATTTGCGGATACGGATATGATTTTTTTTTCCGATTCATATCCATATCTGTATCTGAATCTGTCTTTGGAATGCAGATACAGATGTTGATATAGCCAATATCCGATCCGTATCCAATCTGAAAGCATCCATACGCCCAAGTTGTGGGTTGACCTTCCAATGAAAAAAAAAACACATTCGCTTAAAACTGTCTTACTCGGCAAATAATATTCGTCCACGTGTCCACCGTACTAAAAGTAGTAAGAGCATCCATAGTCGTGGTTTGCTAAAAAATAGCTAAATGCATATTATACATATAACAAAGCGAGTTTGCTGCAGCGGTAAATGTTATAATATGGCAAAAAAAAATCGGACGAATGTTGAAGATCCATCCCACGATTTTTAAAAAATTCAGCAGTTTTTTAATTAATTTAAAATAATTTTTAGTCAAAATAAAAAAAATGGAAATGGGTCCCCCCCCGGATGGATCTTCAAGATCCGTCCAAGGGCCAAATCATTTTTTTAACACTTAAATATTCGTTTAAAAATATATTTTTTATCATTAAACTTGAAATTTTGTCTCGGACGGAACTTCGAGTTCCGTCCCTTCAAAATATATATATATATATATATATATATATATATATATATATATATATATATACTAGGTTTGCCCCTTGACACGTGCCTACGGCACGTCTTCGGAACGGTGCACCTTGTTTGATTATATAAAATAGTTTTGGAGGAATAGCAAATTAATTGAAGTAGCAAACTTAAAGCAAAAAACATATTATATGATTTTTTTGAATTATTTTTAAAGTTTTTAAAATTTGAAATTTTTTTAGTTTTTTAATTTTTAAAAATTTAAAACATTTTATTTTCTTTATTTTTTTGAATAGAAAAGGGAGGGAGAGAGAGAGAGAGAAAAAAAAAATATAGGAGTTGTTTTGGGGTGGGAGATTTGAATTTGAGTTTTAGGGGAAATTTTTTGGGGGAAAATATATTTTGTAAGATTAGATCTAAGCCTTTGATTTTTGGAGAGATGGAAGGAGAGCCACTTGATAGCTTTCGTTGTGTTTTATTATATAGATATATATATATATATATATATAATTGGGACGGATCTTCAAGATCCGTTATTTTTTATTTTAATATGCATATTCTTATATCCGTTCTCATATATAGCAATCTACTGTAGCAAAATCGTCAAAATTTGTATAAATAGCTAACGACTGCAACAGTTCATTTGCTAAAATATGCATAAAATGCATAAATAGCAAACGACTACAGATGCTCCAGGAAAAGAAATTAAAAAAACCAAACCGGGCCCAAGAAGAAAAACCGGCAAGCAATCGGTTGGACCGCAAGGACGAAGGATCGGATTTCGCACGTGCGACGAAACCGCCCTCATCTCCTTTATTAGTCCATGATTCGCAGCCTCCATCAAAATCATCATCAAATCAAGCATAAAATCCTTACTTCGAAAGTCGCCACGGCCTTCTAAAGCTCCCAAGAGCCAAAGAATCAATCTTTCATCTGTCAAACCCTAAAAAAGGGTAAAGCAGAGAGTGAAAGAAATAGAGAGAGTCAGAGAGAGAGTGGGCGTTGTTCCACTGTCGAATCTGGCAACTGCTCACTAGTACAAAATAAAAAGGACAGCCTCTTTCTCTCGCTCTCTCTTTCTTTCTCAGTCGATGATAACTACTACTGCTACTATTTCTTCCCAAAATGGGGTCTGAAAACGGAGTCCCCAACGGCGGAGGCACTACTGATCCTACTTCGTACTGGTTCGACGCTTTCGAGGAGAATAACGGATTATAGGGCATTGATTTCGCTGAAATCGGCCGCGCTGCCAATTGCGTTCGATGATGGGTATTTCGGCGAAATTGATAAGTTTCTTGAAAGCATCACTTTTGATCACAACAAACTGAACGCTCTCCCACCGGTTCCTGCTGATAGTGCTGTTGATATTGTTGTTACGGTGATAGGAGAGATTGAAAACAATGAGGAAAACAGGAGAGAAGAGGCGGTTCCACTGGTGGCAGATGAAGAAGATGGGAGGTATAACAAAAGGCCCAGACTTTGGTAATGAGAGGTTGGAGAGTAGGGGGGGAATGTATGGTTTAAGGTTTCCTTTTTTAACCTTAATACGATGCCAAGGGGAATCTGTCGCAGGAAAACTTTGTGAGGAATGCTCGTAACAGTGAGGAAACACTGAAGAAAAAGGCTATGGAGAGAACTGATCTTAGCCATCTTAAGGGTACTTGAGTACTTCAAACTTAGTTTCAGTATATACATTATTATGGGTAAAAATTACAATTTAATTGAGCTCTAATTAAGATTTAAGAGTAATTAAGTTTTCATTAAGAATGAATTAATATTAAATTAAGATATAGGAAATCCGAGAAAGCTCACGTACTGGCTGGCTTTTGATTATTTTTTAAAATTTAAACGGACGATAAATGATTTCTCATTAAATGATTTCTCATTCGATAGTATTTTAATTACAAAAAAAATTACGTAACAAAAGATCACTAATCGTTTGTCACTTATTTAAAATTAAAACCCATATTATAAGTTCAAACAGCTGTAACTACAGTCCAAATTTTTTATTTTTATTTGCTAAATACCTAAATTTTAACTTCCAACGACTATAGATGCTCTTAGTTTAAATTCTGTAGCTGGCCTCATCCACTTTTATTGTTCTTGGCTACCAAGTGACTCGTATCCGTATTTTCTTTACTCCTTGTTTCAAAGTTCTTAATTTTATTACTGTATTGGCATTTTCTATATTTCCACTATTGTTAGGTACTCTTGCTAAGCCCTGAGTTTATCAGAATTTTTTTCCGTACTGGCCCACTTTTTGAAAATATTTATCAAACCAACCCACTTTCGAAAATATTTACCCAACATACCCACTTTTAGACATGTTAGCATAAAAAGCTTTTGGCAACAACGGCATATGTGATATTGATATTGTTATTGTCAAGAGCGGCATCTGTAAATTTTTTTTGGACCAAGCTGCTTTCTGGAGTAACAACACGAGCATCAGTTCATTTCCTCTCAATCGTGAACTCTATGACTTGAAAAAAATTTGTAAGTGTGAAAATATTTTATAACTGATGTGTCGCTATCCCCATCAACAGCATTCACATGTGAGATGCCGTTGTTGGGGATAGCGACATCAGTATAATATTTTTTTCACATTTAAAGTGGCCTCCTCTTCTCCTTTCTCTTTAACTTTCTCTCTCTCTCCCTCCACTCCCGAACCTATAAACCTAAAACTCTATAGCACAAATCTGACTACTCTTTACTCCCAAACTTCATCTCTCCTACATCCCTCTCCTCTCACTCCGAAATCCAGCTCCCCTAATCTGATAAATCTCCAACAATGTTTCCTGTATTCTCATACATCATCCACGACGTATTCTCCGTGCTCCAACTAACTGTTTTATTTGAAGGTATTCCTATAACCATATGTGGTGTTGTTCGCATAGGTTATTGTAACCCTTGTTTTTTTTTTTATTTCGTGTATTTTTGGATATATTTTTCTTTTTGAATGTTTATTCCTATTATATCTCTTTTTGAACCTTGTTTTGGATCTTCATTTTCAATATATCCATTTATTTGATTTGTCGTCGTTTTATTTGATCTTCTTGATTCTATTGTCTGCATATTTATTCATCTCCGGTTGATCAAGCTATTATTTTTGATCCTCACAATTGCTTATTCACGTCCTATTTTATTGATCTATTCATTTTATTCTAACTCAATTGTTGGATCCTTTGGTTTTAAACCAATTATTTCCCTAAACCCTACCCGTTACCCACACCCGTTAACTATTACCCCGTCACCACCTAACCCTAATCCTCTACTGATATATATATATATATATATATATATATACCTATTCATATTCTAAACCCCTGGCCAGCCGCCTAACCCCATCTCTCCCGACCTCCTTCCTCCCACCTTCGGCCCCCCCTCGCTCTGTCGAAGCCCTCGCCTGCAACGCCGCCCTCCTTCTTCCCTCCTCCTCCCGTTCATTTCTCTCCCCGCATCCCCCGACTGCGACACCACCTCGACTACGCCGCCAGACCCCCGATGTTTTCCTCATGCCTCCCTGCTCGCGACCACAAAAATGACAGCAGCATCGCGACGTCGCAGCACTGTCGTGCTGTGTGCTTCTCCCGACTGCAATGAGCCGCTGCAAACCACTGCAACAGCAACAGCACTGCGCTGTGCTGTTCTGCCGACCGCAGCGATGTCCACTGCCATCGCCGTGCCTCTGATGCCGTGTACACCCCCCGCTACCCTATCTGTGTGCGTGTGTTGGATCTCGTGAGTTGAGTTCGTAGTCCGTCGTTCGTTCGTTGAGTTGTGCCCGAAAATCCGTTCCCGTTATTCTTGTTCTTGCTTTGTCGTTTTCGTCGGCATTTATAAGGTAAGTAACTTGTATTCTGTTTGTTGTATAATACAAGTACTAAATACTGCCTGTAGTGTAGTTGCTTCAAGATCTATCTCCATGAAACCCTTGTTAGGTCGTGTCCCTATGTGTGATTCGCCCGTAGTTGTCTCATTACACACACGACATGAAATAACTTAGAGATAATCAATTCTTGGTGTATACATGCATGTTGTTTATATGATCTTGTATGCTTGATGTATTAGTAGTAGTATAACTTGTTCTAGACTCGCTAAATACCCTATACCATGTTGCTTGAACATCTAGTATACCATATTTCATATTTTGTTATGATTTGGATGAGTTTGATATGACCTAGTTGATTTTATGCATGGAGAATAATTCTGCCTTCGTTGTTACCCCTTTTTTGTTCAGTATTTTAGACTCTTTTAAGGTCATTATATGAAAAATGTTTGTGAATATGAATTATAGAGAATTCTGTTTACTTTCCAGAATTTCTGACAGAGCTCAATTTTCATTTGTGAGTTGCAAGTTATTGTTGTTTTACTACATAGGTGTAGAAAAATTACAGATTTGGTTTTATGCGAATTCTGGAGAGTAATTTATTTTTACATTGATGTTAAGAATAATATTTTGATCCAATATTTTACTGATTACAACTAGTCTGGATTAGGATTAACCTCTAATTTTTGTGGATTTAACTAATGACTTTTACAAACTACTCTATACTTGTAAACAACTACTACACTTGCAGAATTTTCATGTTGTTCAGTAAAGAACCTTAATTTTAACCTATTTCTATTTGTTGTTTATAAAAACTATGTAAATATGAATTGTAGCCTATTGTATCTATTCTATCATCCTTTTGACGGGTCTGGATTTTGATTTATATTTTGTAGTCTATTGCTGTTTTAGTACTGCTGTGTTTATGATTTCAGATTTACAAATCTGCTACATCTTGCTGCTTTCTGATTTTACTTGACTATTCTATCTATATTGAAAAATTATGAAACTATATTTTCTAATACTAAACATACTAGGCGATACCCAAGATTTTTCTTGGATTTAATCAGTGAGCTTTTATGCCATTTTCCTGTTTATGAATACAAACTTCTGATTTCTGGCTGAACATGTTTCCTGGGTACAAATCTGTTTTGAGACTTGTTTTTGTGATATTCCATATGACTTATATAGATTTGCTGGATTCGGCCGAGAGTCTATTTTCCATATTTTCTGACGGATCCAGATTTGCACATTTGTAGCAACGGAAATTCCAGATTTAGTGCAGTACTGTCTTGCTATCCTGAACTAGAATTTTCGTTAATCTATCCTTTTATGTGTTGCCTATCACCTGTGCATGTTTATCTTTCAACCTAAACCTGTTACTTATTTATACCATGTTATTCTTGCCCTGTTTTGTGCACGTATATGTCTGCTTAATAATAATAACAAGTAATTAAGTTGGGGTTAAGGCAAAGACCTTAGTAGTGGACAATATAGCTATGTGTACTCAGAAAGGGGGCCCGTGTTTTCCATTTTTATGTTTGATTAATGTTGGTACATGAACCTGTTGCATTTTATGTTGATTCATGAACCTGTTGTACTTTATGCTTTGATGCAAGAACCTGTTGGTTTGTGTACCTGTTACCTGTTGATTCATGAACCTATTGATGCTTGAACTCATTGGTTCGTGAACCCGTTTACTATTTGATTCATGAACCTTTTGCTGTTACATGTTACATGACGCCTGAGTACACGGCCCTATAGAAACCCACCAGTAGGCCAAAATATAATTTGCATGTATATAGCAACCATGTGGTGAAAGTTTGGGATGCATGAAGTGCTATCTAGATAGTAATGAATACAAGACTTGACATGACATAATACCTGATACATGATTACCTATACATGCTACTTGACACTTGTTACATGTTATCTGCTTGAATGATGCCTGTTACCTGTTACATGTCACATGCACCGTTATCTCACCACATTATTTGTGTCATGCCCCGCTTTCCAAAAAGAGAATACGGAATACGGATATGTGACTAAGTCCAGCGAATGTTTTTCATTATCCATAAGCTGTCGGGATTTTTACAACATTTCACAGGAATAATCAGAGTAGGAAGCAAGAGAAGTCAACCACGCATGCATATATGAATCAATACCAACAGAAATTTGCTTGAAACAAAACTTAATAAATCTTAAATAAACCAGATCTGAAAAAGTCAATAATCCTGGGTCACATTGCACAATACAAAATCATCCAAGTAACAGATACAATTATTCAAATAAGCAACAGGAAATAATAATAATAGCAAAACTCCAGCATCTAGAATCTCATATCACCTACTCCATCAGGCAGTTGATCTCCAAAATCTGTAATTTGATTTATTGCAGGAAGAGAAAAAAGAAAACAAACTCCCGTCAATGCAAGTTACGGGCTGCTTGTAGTGCAGACACAAGTACAGAAAAAAGGTAAGCAAATATAAAATAACAGCAGAATAAACATAGCATGGAATAGATATAACAGAGCAATACAAAATGGCTAACATGAATCAGAAGAACAGAATCAAGTAACATGGTATACTAACAGGTACAGGTAACATGTATTAGGTGTCAAGTATTATGCAAGCAGGTAAACAGGTAACAGATATCAAGTAGTATGTATAGGTAATCATGTAACAGGTAAGCATGTAACATGTAATCATGTATCAGGTAATCATGTTATATCAAGTATTGTATTTATTACTAACTAGGTAGCACTTCATGCATCCCAGGTTTTTACCACATGGTTGCTACTTACATTCAATTTCATTTAGGCCTAGTGGTGGGTTTCTATAGAGCCGTGTACTTAGGCGTCATGTAGAAGGTAGCAGGAGCAGGTTCATTAATCAGATAGGTACACGAATCAACCGATTCATGCATCAATAGATTCATGAATCAACTGGTAACAGGTACACAAACCAACAGGTTCATGCATCAACAGGTAACAGGTATACGAACCAATAGGTCCATGTATCAACAAGTAACAGGTGTACGAACCAATAGGTCTATGCATCAACAGGTAACAGGTACACGAACCAATAGGTCCATGCATCAAAGCAGAAAGTACAACAGGTTCATGAATCCACGGATTAATGAATCAAACATAAAGTGTAACAGGTTCATGTATCAACATGAATCAAACATAAAATAGGAAACACGAGTCCCATTCTGAGTACACATACCTATATTGTCCACTACTAAGGACTTTTCCTTAACCCCAGCTTGATTATTTGCTATTATTATCAAACAGGCATATATGTGTCACAAACATGGCAAAAATAATATGGCATAAACAAGAAACAGATTCAGGTTGAAAGATAAACATGTACAGGTAAAAGACAACTCATAAAAGAGTAGGACAACAAAAATTCTAGTTCAGGACAGTAAGACAGTATTGCACTTGATATGGCTAAAAATAGGGTTAAATCAGAACCATCCAAATTGGGCACAAATCTTATAGCTCGGGGGTAAAATGGTAATTTCACCACATACGGGCCTGAAATGGGTATTGGGTCTTTTCTCCAAAGACCCAATAGCCCACAAATGGATCCACCTTAACTGAGTGCGGGTTTGAACCCGCAAAGAACCCAGTCCAGCTGGATAAAATTAGGCTTTATGATTATACTTAATCAACGGCCCTGATTCACTCTATCCATTCACTGGGAAGTAGGGATTTGGTCTTATCCCGAAACTGGTCCCTAAGGCGGCTATAAATACCCCCCATCCCCCACTATTAACAGGTAATCGATCTTTTGCTAGTAAAAGCTCATTCATAATCTTTCTGATTACTGACTTGACGTCGGAGGGTGCGTCGCCGGGATCAACCCCGATATTTCGCACTTTTTGCAGGTGAACGGCGGGAGATCACGGTCAAACTCCTGCGAAAAAGTTTCAGGTTTGACTATTCAACATCCTAAAGAATCCACAAATTCTATCTGTTTGCCCCCACACCAGATTTAGCGGTAACAGATTGGCGCCGTCTGTGGGAAACCACGAATAGCAATCCTTCCTCTTCCCTTGGTTAAGATCACCTCCAGCCATGCCTCCCCGAAAACTGAGATCCAAAGGGTCCAACCGTGGACCCACTCCTCCTCAACCACAACAGGAGGTCCCCCTCCAAACCGTCCAGCAGCAGGGACAACTCCCTCCTCAGCCTGATCAGCCCCTGCGGCAGGAGCAACCTCCTCTTTTGAATCTTCAATCCCAAAGGGCTCCGCTCGGGCCCCAGAATGCCGGCGCAGGGGCCTCTCATCCCAACCCTCAGAAGCAACCTCCTCATCGAGACCGCATCTCCGTACACAACCCTTCTACCGATTCAATGGCATCTCACCACCCCCAGCCTTCCGAAGACCTCCGTAATACCCTCCTCAATCGGCAGAAAGAAGAGGACCTTCGCCACCGTTTGGATGAAAGGCGGGCTCGTGAGGGAGCCTCCCTCCCGGAACGTCCAAATGAGCGATCTTTTTGTCGCCGCGACCACAGGAGGTCCCCTCCTCGTAGGGGGCGGAGAGAGTCCCCTGAGTACCATCGAAGAAGGCATCGTTCTCCCGCTGGTCGGTAGCCCCCGAGGGACGATAACAGACCTATCACCCAAGCCGAATTCCAAGAGTTCCAGGCTACAATCCTGTAGGCCCTCAACCTCCGGCCGAACAACAACAATGCTCAGAGGGTCCCCACTCCTCCTCCTGTCCAAAGTCCTTGCCATCGGTCCCTAACCCCTCCTCAAGCTCCGAGTCACCACCATCACAGTCCTCGTCATTCCCCTAGCTACCATCGCCGAACTCCGCGCTCCCCTTCTTACGAAGACGAGTCCAGAGACTCGCTTGGTTACTGTCGAAGGGACGATGCAGTCTACCACCATCTCCACAAGATGGAGAGGCGCCTCGGCCAACTGGATAAAGAGGAAGAGCTGAGAGGAAGGACCTTCCATCCAAGCTGACCCCCCTTCTCTCGAACAATCATGGAGGCGCCCGTTCCAATAGGCTTCAAGCCCCTGCAGTTTGAAACTTACTCTAGGGAGTCAGACCTCGTGGACCACATCGAAAGCTTCAAGACCCTCATGTTGATCCACCAAGCTTCTGATGCTCTACTGTGCAAAACCTTCCCAGCTACTCTCAAGGGTCCGGCCCGAGAATGGTACTCTCATCTTGCCCCATCCTCCATATTCTCCTTTGAACAATTTGAGACCCTATTCGTCACCTACTTCGTGAGTAGCTGCCGCACCGAGAAGACTAGTATTTCGCTACTCTACCTCAGTCAGAAGAACGGTGAGAAGCTGAGAGATTATGTGAAGCGATTTACCGTGGAAGCTAGGTCCATTGCCTCCCTCGACCAATCGGTCACCACTGCAGCCTTCCAGTCAAACGTCCTCAACTCAAGCCTTCGGTCCTCCCTAGCCAAGAAGCCCTCGCAAAACTTCTCCGACCTTCCTCTCAGAAGCGAGACGTATATCCGGGATAAGGAAGCTGAACATCGCCCCACTTTTGAGGGGTCTTCCTCTGGGACCAAGAGAAAGGCAGCTGAAGAAGAGGGAGCTAAGAAGCTCCAGAAGGACAATGGGGGCCAGCGCCGCCCGCCTCACAGATTTGAGAAGTTTACCCCTCTTAACACGAACATTTCTACCATTCTCATAGAGGTCGAGAAGGAAGGAGTTCTGCCTTCTACCCCAAAGATGAATACTCCTGACAAGAAGAGGGACAAGGAAAAGTGGTGCCGATATCATCGAGACTATGGCCACGACACCAATGACTGTCGGGCCCTTAAGAATGAAATTGAGGCCCTCATCCAGAGAGGGCAGCTGTCTAAGTTTGTGAGAAATAACCGAATTGATCTTCCTCCTCCCCCCAGGGGGGCTAACAAGCATCACGAGAGGCGCGACGAGACTCCCGAGTTTGAAGAGGAACACATCTTGCATCTCATTCATGGAGGTCCCATGGAAGGAACCTCCAACTCTTTCCGGAAGGCTTTCATACGAGAAGTCAATTCGGTTCACAGCATACCCCTTCCTAAAGGCCTCGGAGTCCCGGTCAATTTCTCGGATGAAGACCTGGAGGGTGTCCGAACCTCCCATTGTGATGCACTGGTAATCAACCTCCATATGGCCAACTTCAAAGTGGAAAGGATTCTGGTAGACAATGGTAGCTCTGTCAACATCCTCTTCCTGGCAGCCTTCTGAGGACTCAAGTTATCACGGGACAGGCTCAAACCCACCGGCTACACGCTCCATGAGTTCACGGGAGTGCCAGTGACTATCGAAGGGGTAATAACCCTCGACGTAACTGCTGGCAAAACTCCTACTATTCGGACGGAGCCAATGGATTTTATGGTCGTCGACATCCCAGCTGCTTACAATGTGATTCTAGGCCGACCTGGCCTAGTTGCTTTAGAGGCCGTCCCGTCGGCTTATCATCTTTAAATGAAGTTTCCCACCAAGTCAGGTGTAGGGGAAGTAAGGGGTAGTCAGGAGATGGCCCGCAAGTGTTACATGACCTCCACCGGGGGACCTGTCCTCTCCCTCGAGACTCTTGAGATTCCCCAGGAGAACGCCCAACCTATGTCCGAACCTGTGGACGAGTTAGAGGAAGTGCTCTTTTCCGAGCAAGATTCGAACCGCAAGTTCTTCATCAGCAAGACCCTCCCCTCTGCCCTCTGTTCCGACATAGTCCAATGCATCAGGAAGAACCATGACCTCTTCGCCTGGTCGGCTACCGATATGCCAGGAATTTCTGAGGAGCTCCTCGTCCACCACCTATGCATTGCTCCGGGGTTCAAACCGGTCCAGAAGAAGAGGCACAAATTTGCCCCCGAGTGCCAGCAAGACATAAAGGAAGAAGTGGACAAGCTCCTCAAAGCCTGGTTCATACAAGAAGTCAACTATCCCGAATGGCTCTCTAATGTTGTTATGGTTAAGAAGGCCAATGGAAGTTGGAGAATTTGCATCGACTTTACGGACCTGAATAAAGCCTGCCCTAAAGATCCATTCCCTTTCCCCAGCATCGACACCTTGATGGACGCTACTTCGGGCCATGAGTTGCTGAATTTCATGGCTGCTTTCTCCGAATATAACCAGATCAGAATGTTCCCCCCGGATATCCCGAAGACCCCCTTCGTCACCGATCAAGGACTCTATTGCTACAGGATAATGCCCTTCGGGGTGAAGAATGCCGGTGCAACCTACCAGTGCCTCGTCAATAAGGTCTTTCTGAATTAGATCGGCCAAAACATGGAAGTGTATGTTGATGATATGCTAGTTAAAAGCATCCATGGGGCCAACCATGTTGCCGATCTCCAAGAAGCATTCGATGTGTTGAGGAAGCATGATATGAGGCCCAACCCGAACAAGTGTGCGTTCGGAGTCTCGTCGGGAAAGTTCCTAGGCTTCATGGTCAGCCAAAGAGGAATTGAAGCCAACCCCGAGAAGATCAAAACCATACTGGACATGGCACTCCCTACAAGTGTGAAAGAGGTTCAGAAGCTCATGAGGCGCCTCGCGGCCATAGGACGCTTCCTGTCTAAGTCGGGAGAAAAGTGTCTTCCTTTCTTCAAGGCCCTCCGGGAGGCTAAGGGCTTCGAGTAGGGCCAACAGCAGCAAGAATCGTTCGATCAGCTAAAGGCCTACCTAGTCAATCCCCCTCTCCTCAGTAAGCCTATCCCCGGAGAAACACTCTACCTCTACCTAGCTACCTCCGAGCAAACCCTCAGTGCTGTACTAGTGAGGGAAGAATACAAGGCTCAGAAGTCTATCTATTACGTGAGCAAGGTACTTCGGGATACCGAGCTCCACTATCTAAGATTGGAGAACATAGCATATGCCTTGGTTATGGCAGCCAGGAAGCTCCGCCCTTATTTCCAATCCCACTCGGTGGTCGTTTTTACCAACCAGCTGCTTAAGCAAGTCCTACACAAACCTGAGACCTCAGGCCATCTGATGAAATGGTCGATCGAGCTGAGTCAGCATGACATATCTTACCAGCCTCAGACCGCAATCAAGGCTCAGGCCTTAGCTGAATTTATTGTGGAAAGCACCATCTCAGAGGTCAGTCAAGCAGCGAACGGTCCTCCCATCTGGATAGTGTATGTAGACGGGTCCTCTTACACCGAAGGGAGCGGAGCCGGGGTCATTCTGGCAGGCCCAGATGACTTCGTTCTCCAATACTCCCTCCACATCAACTTTAAGGCCTCCAACAACGAAGCGAGTATGAAGCCCTTATAGCCAGCCTCGGTATGGCTCGCAAAGCAGGGTCACAACATCTCCGGATATATAGTGACTCGCAGTTGGTCATGAATCAAGTCTTAGGAGAGTACGAGGCACGAGACGACCGAATGGCTAAGTACCTAGCCAAGGTCCAAAGTCTCATGGCTTCATTCGAAGAGGCACAAATTTAGCGGATCCCTAGAGAAGAAAATTCCCAAGTAGATGCCCTCTCCAAATTGGCCTCCTCCTCCCTTCAAGGTCTCGAGCAGACCGTCCTGATTGAAGTGCTCCTAAGACCAAGCATAGAAGAAGAAGCTCCGGACTCGATGGAGTCGCTGCCCGTCCAACTTCAGGATAACTAGATGAAACCTTTGATAGAATTCCTCAGGAATGGGCTCCTCTCCGAAGACCCTAAAGAAGTTCATCGAATTCGAACGAGAGCGGAGCAGTACACCCTTGTTGAAGGAGTCTTGCTCCTACACCCAAGTAGACGGCAGACCCTACTTGAGATGCCTCTCCTCAGAAGAAGCCTTATATGACTTGCAAGAACTCCATGAAGGTGTAGGCGGAGCCCATTCAGGGTCGAGGTTCCTCGCCAGGAAAGTGTTGAACTATGGATATTTTTGGCCTACCCTACTCCGAGACGCCGAGCAACATGTTCGGCGATGCAGCCCTTGTCAGTAGTTATCCAACATTCACCGTCTACCCTAAGCACAACTTACATCACTCTCAAGTCCGGTTCCCTTTGCGATGTGGGGGATGATGGACTTGCTAGGTCCATTTCCACCAGCTCCGGGTCAGTTCAAGTTCCTAGTCGTGGCGATCGACTACTTCTCTAAGTGGATAGAGGTCGAGCCATTGGCTACGACTACAGAGAACAAAGTTCTAAAGTTCTTCTAGAAAAATGTGATCTGCAGATTCGGCGTACCTCGGTTCCTCATAATAGATAATGGAACACAATTTACAGGGGCAGCTTTTCGATCTTTATGTGAAGACCTCGGCATCCAGCAACGTTTCTCCTCCGTCTCCTATTCTCAGTCCAATGGTCAAGTGGAGAATGCCAACAGACAGATTCTCTCCGGCATCAAGAAAAGACTAGATAAGTCGGCCAAAGGCTTATGGGTGGAACAACTTCCCAACGTATTGTGGAACTACCGCACTACGAAACGAACCCCCACAGGAGAGTCGCCATTCAATCTCACCTATGGGTCCGAGGACGTGATCCCCTTGGAAGTCGGTCTACCATCTCCTTGCCTTATGGCCTATGAAGAAGAGCAGAATGCCAGAGAACTCCGAGAAAATTTGGACCTGATTGATGAGCTCGGTGAAAGAGCTTCTATTAGCCAACAAAATTATCGGAGAAGGATTGAGCAGGCCTATAACAAAAGGGTTCGTCCCACAGATCTCAAGGAAGGAGACTTGGTCCTCGAAAGCTAGCTATCTCGTTCTCTAGTCAAAAGAGCAAGCTAGCTCCGAATTAGGAAGGACCGTACAAAGTTTTTAAGGTAGTACGTCCCGGAGCATATCGTCTAGAGGACCTTGAAGGCAGAGAGATACCCAGAACTTGGAATGCCGACCATTTACTGAAGTAACAAGAGAGTGCCTGAACGCCTCTCCAAGTATCTTCAAATGTCGAGCCATTCCTATCATTTTATTTGTATTTGCTTCTTTACTTTCTCATTGTAATAACAACTTGCAACTTAGAAGCAGCAGATTAGCAGTTATCAATAAAGAACTTCTTTTCTCCCATATTTTCTTTGTGATTATTTGTATCTCTCTATTTAAGGCCTTTAATCGCTCTTACTCAAATGACGTGTTCGGAGTCCAAAACTTGGCTCGATTCCGCTTCGCAAGCTCGCTCTTAAGCGAGCTAGAAGTGGTTCGCCATTCGGAACTGCTCCCACAACCGTTGAAATTTACTCAAACGATGTGTTCGGAGTCCAAAACTTAACTCGATTCTGCTTCGCAAGCTCGCTCTTAAGCGAGTTATAAGTGGTTCGCCATTCGGAACTGCTCCCACAACCGTTGAAACTTACTCAAACGACGTGTTCGGAGTCCAAAACTTGGCTCGATTCCGCCTCGCAAGCTCGCTCTTAAGAGAGCTAGAAGTGGTTCGCCATTCGGAACTGCTCCTACAACCGTTGAAACTTACTCAAACAACGTGTTCGGAGTCCAAAACTTGGCTCGATTCTGCTTCGCAAGCTCGCTTTTAAGCAAGCTAGAAGTGGTTTACCATTCGGAACTGCTCCCACAACCGTTGAAACTTACTCAAACGACGTGTTCGGAGTCCAAAACTTGGCTCGATTCCGCTTCGCAAGCTCGCTCTTAAGCGAACTAGAAGTGGTTTGCCATTTGGAACTACTACCACAACTGTTGAAACTTTACTCAAACGACGCGTTCGGAATCCAAATCACTTGGCTGGATAACTGGTCGTTTCTACAACTATATTAGACATGAGAGAAGAGTACTTGTAGGAGCTAACCTTTGGTTCTTATGGTTCGTTTAAAGTTGAAGTAATTCTTCAAGAGGCTGCCCCCCACTGTAAGAAATTGGCTTCTCTCACAATTCGCAGTGGCCCTAATATGGGGGAGGCTACAAAAACCATAGCGATGCTTATCAATCTCAAGTTCACGAGGTTGACATTCCGTGCCTATAAGAAGGAAGATTTGCTTCTGATTCTGAGTAGTTGTCAAAAGTTAGAGGAGTTGTACATTCCCCATTGCTTCACCTGACTGGATAACTGATGAAGATATTCAGGCATACATTCCCGAGTGACTCGTGTTCCGAGCTGCGTATTGGGAAAAACAACTATCTCCCCAAAATTCGCACAAGATCTTGATCAGACGGCTCAAATTTGGTCATGTCCACAAAACGACAAGATATCATTTTCTCGTGGTCCACACCATCTTCTACATCAAGATCCATGCAAAACCTTCTCATAAGCAAGTTACAAGTGGTACCAAACAAGTAACAAGTACTAGCAAAATATGCAAACCCACAAGTGCAAGAGAGTAAAACAAGCTTTCACTTTTATAAAGTTTAAAGTACAAGGAAACTCGAGTTACAAGTCCAAGCTACGATGAGCTACAAAAGAGACATAATCACAACAACTTATTCAATGCTTTTTCGGAACAGGGACGTTTCGGTTCAAAGACACCCGGGGACGGCATCGCCTAACCTCGGAGCTCGTCTCTAGACCAACAAACCGAGACGCCTCTTCAGCACTGCCTCTGACCGTGGCCCCAATCGAAGCGCTACTAGACGAAGCAGCCACCCCGCTTTGAGCATCAATCGGACTATGCCTAACAGCAGGCAAGCGAGTCACAAGCTCGTAAAACAAGATCCCTCTCTCACTCTCTTCGCGAGTACACGACGTCCTTCTGACGTTAATCCGTTCAGGCCGAGGTTTGAGTTGAGCCACTTCCTCCTCGAGCTCAACGATTCAATCCTTCAGAGTAGCGTCGTTCACGACTATTTTGAAACGAGGGAGTTGAGCGGATCCTGCGGCTCCAGAGCTATCGGCTGTAATTCGACGAAGATGGGTCACTTCGATGCTTTTGTCGACCGTAACCCTCCTCAACTCGTCAACCCTCACCATCGGCTCGTCGCGCTCGACCATCAACTTACCCACCGCAGAAGCTAACTCCTCTTCCTCCACCGAAAGTTCTTCTTCCACTATCTTCAGGTGATGAACCTCCGCCAGTAGTTCACCTTTCTCCTTCTCAACGTCGAACATCGTCTTCCTAAGCAACTCCACCTCGCCTTCAAGATGAACCTCGCGAGCTCGCTTTTGTAGTTGTTTCAACTCAGAGAAATACTCTCTCGCCGCTGCCTTAAGATCCTCTAGTTCCAACTTGCTTTTGAGGAAACACTCTCGACTGTGGGAGAGAGCCAGCTTCGCTGCTTTCAAGTCACCGCGAAGACGAGAGGTTTCAGCTGCTGAACTCGACTCAACAACCTGAAAAGCGGAGGCATATCAACACGAAGAACAAGAGGCGGTGCTCAACATTTAGCCAAATCTCAAAGACAAAACTATTTTCGGAAAGATTCAAAACAGACTTCAACATTTAGCGAGTTTGCCAAAAACAAAATTTTATTGATAACAAAAAGTGGTGGCTAGTCCGCTACAAGGCAGTACATCAAAAAAAAATTACAAAAAACGAAGAAGATGAAGGGGCCACCTTGAGGGGTAGCTCGGAAGGTAGCTCCTCGTCCCCTGCTACTCCGGCTCGGGGGTCGGCTGCGACCTCCTCGTCCCCTTCCTCCACCGCCACAATCTCATGGTCGGCAGGAGCATCGTCACCTTGTCGCTCGTCCCCCTCCTCTTCTTCCTCCGCTCCTTCGGCTCCTTCCTCGCCTTCGGGGCCCTCCTCGGTGACCGGGCCCTACAGCCTATAACTCGACCTATCGAATCCAGGGACTCGAGCCTTGAAGTGCTCGAGGGCGGTGGTGTAAGACTGCTCCATGTTGGCCGCCATGTGCTTCTTGGCCTTGGCCTCAATCTCCGCCCTCGCCTTCTCCACGGTCTCGGCTTGTTGCAGCTTCACTGCCTCCAAAGCCCTCGCCACTTCGACCCTCTCCTCGGCTGCCTTAGCGACCTCCGAAGCGAGCTTCTCCCTTGCTTGCGCCAGAGCCACTTCAAGGTCGGCAAATTAGGCCGCCAAAGCGTCCGAGCGGCGCTGCTCCGCTTCCAACTGCTTCACAGACCTCGCCCTTTCCGCTCTATCTTTGTCACTGAGAGCTTTCAACTCCCTCTCTTGCTCGGCATATTCCTCGAGAAGGTGGCCGAAATGACAAGTGGCTGCACAGAGAAATAGTTAGAACGCGACGAAAGCCGAGCTAAAGACTTAGAAAATTTTCAAGAAAATTTCGATAAACAGAAAAGAAGACTTACCGACATAAGCAACCAAGCTACTTCAAGAGCATCGTCGCCCGTCGTCCCCGCCTTCAGCGCAACTCGGTCCTTCGGGGTCGGAAGGTGCCGAACAGCTTGCATGCTCATCCCCGAGTCCCCCAAGAAGCCGTCATGGTTCTTCACTCGCCAATCGGGGACAAACAGCTTCTTGTGGGCCTCGGTCAGTATGACCTCGACTTGCTCAGTTAGAGGCGGGGCCTGAAGTGCCAGAGCCGCCGAGATAGAGAAGCCCTCGGACAGAGCCGGCTGAGGAACAACGGCAGCCGTGGTTGATTGTCGAGAAGTGAGGTCGACCGTTCTGACCACGGTCGAAGGAGCCTTGGTGGGTCGACCAGACGAGGGACCCACACTCGTCCTCTTCCTCTTCTTGGCATCCGCGGCCTTGTTTCGCTCGGCCATCATTGCCTTGAAGTCCATGTTCGGAGTGTCTGTCGAAGTGAAGGAAAAAACAAGTTAGAAAAAATAATAATACAAGGCATTAAAGAAAAGTAAAGCATAAAGAGAGATGTCAGGAGCGTACTCGGGTCGATCGGACTAAGGCCCAATCCGTGCAGCACCTCCTCGGTCATTTCTCTCCAACTCAGCATCGGGAGACCGAGCAACTTCGCCGCCACCTCTGCCTCGACCGGGGTCAACACCGACTTGACCTTTGTGTGCTTCGGCACCTCCTCCTTCCACCGGGTCGGGAAGTCCCATGCCAAGGGGCCCTTGATCAGAAAGAATTTTCCCTTCCACGACTTTATTGAGTCTGGGTTTTCTATCAAATTGATGCCTTTCCGAGGCGACAGATAGTAGCGCGGCTCGAGCTTACTCATTCTGTTGATTCGGTACAAACTCCGGAGGATGACGAGTTGCGGCTCCACCTTCGCCGTTTGGCACTGAAGCAGAAACCCGAGCACATGGCGCCACATGTTTGGCATGAACTGAATAGGACACAGCCCGTACCACCGGAGAACCACAGTGACGAAGAGGTGAAGGGGAAAATGCAGGCCAGCATTCAACGCGTCATAGGCGAAGACGCAAAGGTCCGGCGTAAAGGCTGTTTTCGCTCGCACCCCTGGGCCGTGGAGAATCAAGGTTGAAACCCTTCCGAGTCCAGAGTAGGTCCTGCTCAGTTAAAACCGAGGGGATATCGTCCACCTCGGTAACCTCTCTCGGATCTTTCTCCTCGTAGGTTTCCGAACGACCATAGACAGCCTTAGTTAGCAGCTCGCCGCTGTACTGCCTTATTCCCCCATGACCGGATAACACGGTGGACATCCTACCCAGCTCGCCCGCCTGTTTCACTGTCTCGACCACCGTCTCGACGACCGAAGACCGGACCACTTCCTCCCCCTTCTCCTCGGCCATAGACGACCCTTCTATCTCCTTCCCTTTCCTTCGGCTCACCACTTCTCTCCCTTAGCGCTCCGACCCCTCGAGGAGGATGCCTCACTACCCGATGTTGCTCGTGACATCTCGAAGAATAAATATCTAAGGTTAAGTGAACTGACCTTGATGTGACGTTTACAGTCGGAAAAAGTTTGCCAAAAATTGCCTGGCCTTCACGACAGCTAGCACAATCGCCCTTGAGCTCAAATCTCCGCTAGCAGGACAACTGGAGAGCGAAAGTAAATTTTTAGAGTGAAAAGTGAAAGAATGAGCTAAGGGGTGAGGGGGTTGAGAACTTATAGCCAGTAAGGCAACGGTTGGGCTTTTGCAATGCTTGGGGGCCCATTAGGGGAGACGGAACGATAGAATGGAGAGAGCTGCGATGATTCAGGGGAAGGTCGCGACGGTTTACTCGACATGGCAGTACGACAACCCCTAACGAGCCGAGCCACCGAGGCACTCTGCCGAGCTACCGGGGCACCGACCTCCACATTTGGAGAAAAATGCCGCCGAGCCACTTTTACCATCAGATTGTCTCAAAATTCGTGTCGAAATATGATGAGCGGCTCAGATCACGCCACGGCCACAAAATGACAAGATAATATTTTCTCGTGATCTGAACCTCTAGCATCGAGATCCACGCCTTGATGGACGCTCCAGATCCAACCACGTTGCTCGACGGCTCGTAACGAGCCGAGCCACCGAGGCCCTCTGCCGAGCTATCGGGGCACCGACCTCCATATTTGGAGAAAAATGTCGCCGAGCCACTTTCACCGTCAGTTTGTCTCAAAATTCGTATCAAAACATGATGAGCGGCTCAGATCATGCCACGCCCACAAAACGACAAGATAATGTTTTCTCGTGATCTGAACCTCCAGCCTCTAGATCCATGCCTTGATGGACGCTCCAGTTCCAACCACATGGCTCGACGGCTCGTAACGAGCCGAGCCACCGAGGCACTCTGCTGAGCTACCGGGGCACTGACCTCCATATTTGGAGAAAAATGCCGCCGAGCGACTTTCACCGTCAGATTGTCTCAAAATTCATGTCGAACATGATGAGCGGCTCAGATCACGCCACGCTCACAAAATGACAAGATAACGTTTTCTCGTGATCTGAGCCACTATCCTCGAGATCCGCACCATGATGGACGCTCCAGATCCAGCCACGTGGCCCACCAGATCGTCCCGAGCCACCGGGCTGCCAAGGAGTTAAGTCCGAGCTGCCAAGAAACCGAGTAGCTATAGCCGAGCTGCCGAGCAATCACGGAAGAAAGGCCAAGCTGCCGAGCCACCGAGACACTCTGCCGAGCTACCGGGGCACCGACCTCCACATTTGGAGAAAAAAATGCCGCCGAGCCACTCCTACCGTTAGATTGTCACAAAATTCGTGTTGCAACATGATAAGCGGCTCAGATCACGCCACGCCCACAAAACGACAAGATAACATTTTCTCGTGATCTGAACCCCCATCCTCGTGATTCGCGCCATGATGGACGCTCCAGATCTTGCAATGTAGCTCGGCAGCTCTTAACGCGCCGAGCTACCGAGCTACCGAGCTACCGAGGAGGACTGGTTGATGGAAGGCCCAAATCGTGCCAGGTCATAAACCGAAATAAAAATTAATTTTTTATTTATTAAATTCGAATTATTTATTTAAAATTGCAAAAAAATGATTAAAAATTCAGGAAAATTAATTAAAAATTCTAAAAAATAATTATAAATTTGGAGAAATATTTTTGAGCCCCTGGGTAAATAATTATTGCTTAGAATAGTTAATTAAGGCCCCCGAACAATAAATCACCGCTTCGCAAAATTAAATAAATTTTCCAAAAAATAGATAAAAATCAAGAAAAATCACCAAAGGTTCAGGAGAGCTCAAGAATAACCTGAGCGTGCAACTAGCTTTGAAAATCACCATAATACCTCATACAAAGACTCGAAACCCCTCATTTGGACTCCGATACAACTTTGCAAGCCATTAAAACAGTAAAACTACTCCTCAAAGACTGATCAAACTCAGTCTTCGGGAGTGGGGGGCTCGTGATATGGCTAAAATTAGGGTTAAATCGGAACCATCCAAATTGGGCACAAATCTTATAGCTCGGGGGTAAAATGGTAATTTCACCTACAAACGGGCCTGAAATGGGTACTGGGTCTTTTCTCCAAAGACCCAATAGCCCACGAACGGATCCTCCTTAACTGGGTGCGGGTTCGAACCTGCAAAGAACCCAGTCCAGCTAGATAGAAATAGGGTTTATGATTATACTTAAATAACGGCACTGATTCACTCTATCCATTCACTGGGAAGTAGGGATTTGATCTTATCCCGAAACTGGTCCCTAAGGTGGCTATAAATACCCCCCATCCCCCACTGTTAACAGGTAATCAATCTTTTGCCAGTAAAAGCTCATTCATAATCTTTCTGATTACTGACTTGAGCGTCGGATGGTGGGTCGCCGGGATCAACCCTGGTGTTTTACACTTTTTGCAGGTGAACGGTGGGAGATCACGGTCAAACTCCGGTAAAAAGGTTTTAGGTTGGACTATTCAACATCCCAAAGAATCCACAAATTCTATCTGTTTGCCCCCACACCAGATTTAGTGGTTTCAGTACTGAATTTGGGATTCCCGTTGGTACAAATGTGCAAACCTGAATTCGTCAGACAATCTGAAAAATAGGTTCTCGGCCGAATCTAGCAAATATATATAATTCATTTGGTATTTCATAAAAATAGAACTCAAAACATACTTGTATCCAGAAAACATGTTCAGCCAGAAATCAGAAGTTTGTATTCAAGAATAGGAAAACGGCATAAAAACTTTCTGATTAAATCCACAAAAAATCTGGGGTATTCCCTAGTATGTTTAGTAATAGAAAATAAAGTTTCATAATTTTCCAACATAGATAGTATACTCATTTAAAATCAGAGAACTGCAAGATACAGTAGTTTTGTAAATCTGGAATCATAAACACAGTAGTACTAAAACAGCAATATCTTAAAAAATATAAATCGAAATCCAGATCCGTCAAAATGGTGATAAAATAGATACAGCAGGATGCAATTCATATTAACAAAGTTTTTATAGACAGCAAGTAGAATCAGGTTGAAATTATGTTTTTTTACTGAACAACATGAAAATTCTGCAAATAACGTAGTTGTTTGTAAGCATAGAATAGTTTATAAATGTCATCTATTAAATCCACAAAAATTAGGGGTTAATCCTAAACAAATCTAGTTATACTCAGCAAAATATTGGATCAAAATATTATCTTTAGTATCTGTAAGCCCTATTTTCAGATTTTAATGTATTTTGTATTCTTTTGATTATTGTATTTGAATTCATTTGTTATAGTATATTTTGCCTTTTCTTAGGTTCTTTTGTTCTCTCTTGATCGATCTGTGTTTTTTTGGTTGGATCCTGTTCTCTTTGCAAATTTTGCTCTATCTATTTTGAGTTTGATTTGTTCTCCTTTGTGTTCGTCTCATCTCATTGCATTTATTTTTCTCTTTTTGGAGCCAAAACCGTTACCCAGAACCCACATAATCTCAACCCACATAATTCTTGATCCTCTATAAATAATCCTATTAAACCATAATATTTTTATTCTCTCTCTCTCCTCCGCCGTTACTCTCTCTCTCTCCACCCGATCCCTACCCCCTTCTCTGTTTTCGTTGCACCCAAACCCAACCGAAAACACCCCCTCCCCATTGCCAACTCTGATCATCCTTCACCACCATTGCTGCCATCATCATCGTCTCCATCCCCCCGTCCTCGTCACCGTTGCATTTTTCACGTCGCGTTTCCCGTTCATCCTCGCCGTAACCCAATTCATCAAAGTTATCGTCGCCATTTCCCATCGTCGTCGTCCTTCATCGCCTCCGTGCACTTCGCCAGTAGCACTGTCGTCCTTCGCAGCTCCATTATAGTCCCCTAGCATCGCCGTTCGAGCCCCAAAGTCGCTGTTGTTGTCGCTCTCTGTTTCTAACAGAAAAACAGAGTTCGCCGTCGTCGAGGTTGCCGTCGCCGCCGTCACTTCCTGACCGTGGTATCGACACCGCTTTGCCTCCGCCGTAGTGCGGCGCAGTCACCACCGTTCGCCATCTCTCTCTCCTTGCCGAGGAAGGAGACGACCATCTATTGGTTGAGGCCGCTGTTTCGTGTTCGGCCATAGCGGATCCCGTCTCGCTGTTCTGTGTTTGGGTCGGATCTGGTGTAAGGAAGAGCACCCATTTGACAGTTTCGTTGTTCCTTGTTCTGGGCACATCAGATCCAGTCTTGCTGTTCTGTGTTCTGTCCCGATCCGGTGTGAGATTTTTCTCTTGGCTTTTGCTATTGCTGTTGGTTCTTCGCACGTGTTTTTGGGAGATTTCGTTCGGAATTCTGATCTCGTTATTCTATTTAATTATATCTGCAATATAACATGCAAGTCTCTTCTTGAACCCCTTTTATTGTTTGTGTTCAAGATTAATTGATCTCCTGCAAGTAGATCCCGTCCATTTTGTTATCAAAACTGCTTTCGACAATTTCGTTAAGATTATTGAGGGTTTACACGAGCTAACCCGACGTACTCTTAACATCGTGCTATCTCTTTGATCTAAACCCCAGTCTCCATTGTTTCATGCATATGAACATTTAAATAACTAGATTCATGCATAGGACTGCTTGATAAATTGGACATTGAAATTGTATGTGCTAAATTGAAGTTGCTCGATGAATTGACACAATGATTGTGATAATTGTATCTTAAACCTTAGAAATTTGCATATTGACACTTAGGATCACTTTGATTACCAATTTGCATGCTATATGTGATCGTATAATTTATTTTTTGCCTTTTTATGTTAAGTTGATTTTTGGACTGCTGGATGTTTCACTTTGAATCAGATTTTTAACTATGCCAATGACATAATTTGAAAGAACTTGCTGAACATAAAATGTAGCCCTGGATGTCTAGATCATTTTTCCCTGGTCCGGATTTAAATTCCAATTTGTCATCTGCTGGATATCATCTTTTTAGTACAACTGTGTTAGTAATTTCTAACTCATAATTTCATGCGTATCCTGCTGTTCCTTATTTTATTTGACCTTGTTAACAGTAAAAGAAAAATCTAAAATAAATTAGGCTGGACCTAGACATGTATAGCTACTTCCCTGAATTTTTGTAGATTTTCTTAATAAGTTCTCTGACCGAAAACAGTTAGTTGAACACAACCTACTGCATGCTGATTGAACATAAAACCTGATTTGAATGGAGTTTTCACCCTAGTTCCTATACCTTTTATATGCCTTAATTATACTCACTAGAACCGTGTGGAATTCTACTGTCTAGATCTTCCGGCGGATTTAGGTTTGCTATTTTGTAGTGATCATAATCCATGTTTTGGTACAGCAAGGTCATTCTGTCCTGATTTTGTGAAATGCGCTTATATGATGTGTTTGCCTCATGCTTTGTCTGTAATTCTTAGAATTAGTCACATATAGTAATATACAATATTGAAACCCTCTTGCATGCTCACATAGGATGAAAATAAACTATTAACAATCCGGGGTATTAAGGGTAGACTTGGTAGTGAACAATCGGAAAATGTACTCAGTAAAGCCTCATCGTTATATTGTATTATCTTTGTAATACCCCAAACTTTCTTTTAATAAAAATATATTTTCACGTGACGTGCAATTTTAATATGTATCTTATTTTATTTTTTTGAAATCTCATTTTTGAATGAATAAATATTTTATTTTTCTAAAAGCTTACTTCTAAAGCCCACACACTTAAACACTATTTATTTAGTTTAGCCCACTTTAACTAATTTTAGATTTGGTTGTCTTGGCCCACAACCTAAGCCCATTATTATATGAAACCCACAATTTAATTAATCAATTAAAGGGCTCACACTTGTCATGTAGAGACAAGTAGTGATCAAATTGATTTATTAAAATTGTACATTTTTATATGGGGACTAGGTGGCACGTGCGAAGCACGTAGTGTGCAATGCACACCATTCTTGGTGGTCGGATTGAGTTGAATGAGGGAGAGTGGGTTTTTGCACATGGGTAGTTATTTAAGTGTGTGGGTAGTTACTATAAATCCTACTCTCATCCTAACCCTCCATCCTATAACCATCTACTAAATCCTAGCCCTCCATCTCACCCAAAGATTTAGTATAAATACCCCTCTCACTCAATTGTCTTCTACACTAAAATTCTATTGAAAGAGAAAATATATTTTTAAGAGAGTTGTGAGTGAGTGTTCTTTGGAGGCCGGTCATCACTACTGAAGGAACTCTCGTTTTGGCAAGGAGCAAGGAGGAAGAGTCATACTATCGCACTAGGAAGCTTTACGGATTTCGTTTATTTCTTCAAAAGGTGGGTGTTTCTCATGACTTCTAGAATAGAAATCATGTTAGGATTGAGATTGTTTTGTTATCATGCGTGTGAAAATTTGATTGATAAAATGATGGTCATATTGAAATCCTCTATGCTATACATGAGGTGGAAAATGTGAATGAATAGTAAAGAACTAAAGACATTAGAGGAACTGGAAATTACCTGTACAGTCGACCGATCATGTGAACAATCGACTGGTACGATGAGATAAAACATGTACAGTTCGAAATTCCATGAAACGATGTATTTAATGTGTGTTGTTATCTTGATTTTTCTATCATGTTAATTCGGAGTTAATATTTATCTCCGTAGACAAATAATGAGTAAAAGACGAATGTACGATTAGAAATTTTATTTGGGTGAAAGAAAGTATTAGTTATGTGAAATCTACATTTAATCTGAACTATGTTGTGATGCTGGTAAATGGATAAGAATCGCATGTTTATGTTGACATTGAACATACTGTAGTTGAATAAATGCTGTGTGCTAATTGAAGAACAGAAAGGTAGAGATATTCCTTAATTCGAAATTAACTTTGATCAGTCGACCGAATATATGAAGCCGTCGACTGTGCTGAACATTAAAAGTTTCAATTGAACTCTACAGAACAGCCGACTGGTTCGGATGACAGTCGACTTTCCCGTAAATTATAATTGAATTTGAACACTGCGAACAGCCGACTGGCCACGTGCAGCAGTCGACTCTTCCGAGCAGTTTATTGAAGAATTTTCCTTGGCTGAACAGTCGACTGAGTATGCTCTAAGTCGACTGTCCAGATCACTTTTTGATATCTCAGAATTCTAAGATTTGCCTTATGATAAAGGTAATGAATCTACTATTGTTGAATGATTATTTGTGGTGATAATTTAGAAGCAGTAAATTCTATTTGTCTTCGCATGAATGTGTACATGAAATGAAGTAAATCATTTTATTGAATCTATGAAAAGTTGTATGATTGTGAAAGTTATGAACATGAAAAGAAAAATCATTGGTGACTATGAAAATGAACTATTGGGTTTGAAAGGCTGAATTCTGGTGAATGTGAATTGAATTTGAATCTAAAGAGTAGCTAAGTCTCCCACCGGCAGTTGGAAAGAAATGAATTGAAATGGAATTTGAAATGAAAGACCAAGGTTGGGTCATGTTGAATGAATGATTAAGTCCGGTATAGTGGAGAGGCTAACTCTAGAGCTTTGATTTTTGTTCATGATTCTAATAAAATAAGGACTAGATACATAGTGAAGATGTGATGAAAGTAAGAGAAAAATATTGAGTATGAGGGCCATTGGATTGGCGGCGAGAGAGTATCCCAGGATGTCCCATGATGAGTCATGATAGGGCGTGGATACTGCTCCAGAGTACCGTCCCGGTGGCGACGCTCGTGGGGTGTTTGACGTCTGCGGGTGGTGTCATGTCTATGGTAGGAGCTGAATTACTACAGGATGCCTGCATGATGAGTCATGTGTCAGTGCGTTGGGATTCCCTCCAGGGCGCTTAGATATGAGTTCGTATGTCAGAAAACATCTAGGATACTTACCGTAGTTACAGTAGTAGATTAAGTCATGACGAGGGATTAAACCTTACAAGATGAAGTACGATTAAGGGCTTGCCCTCGGACCTATGTAGTATGGGATGCATAGAATCCGAACAAGTGCGCATTAGTATCATATAACATAATAATTGCATTAAGGACTAAGTGCACAATCACAACACGACATCAACAGGATAGTCCCTTTAGCTTTGTTTGTGAACAAGTTTGTGGTTTGTTAAGAATTGAGAATCGTTATACTGTTTCTGGCATAGAGAGGATGGCCATGTATAATTTTTGTCGGTTGAATAAACTGAAGTACCTACAGTTTTGTATGCAGGATAAATGGCTTGATAAAGGGTAAAGGAGGACTGATGCTTATAGATAATTCATGATTATATCTTTGTATAATGATGTAATTTGCTTCCGCTGTCATTTACATGTAAATTATTTGTGATATATATTTCCGCTGTAAAATGTAAAGTGTAAAGATCTCATGTAACTCTGATGTAAAGTGAAAAGGTTTTATTTCCTTGTAAAATTGTATGAAAGAAGTGTAAAGATCCTGTGGAATCTCGAATTCAGTGTATTTTGGAATTCGGGGTGTTACAATCTTGGAAGGAGGAGTATTGATTGCAATGATTTATTGATGATACATGATTGTAAATTATTGTTATCAATGCCGAGTTCACGAACCGTGAATTCACCATCGGTCTAAAACGATCACTGTGCTTGCGCCGAACCTATGGAATGGGACGCAGTAGTATGTGCACTAGATAGGCTAATAAAATACTTAATAACCTGCATATCATGTTTGATCTTGAATTGACATTACTCATTACATGCGTGATTATTGTACACATTTGATATTATTGCCTGCTCTTTGCTTTGTTCTTTGTCTTTGACCATGTTCCTTTCCTTTGATATTCATGCTGTCCTATTATCCTTTGTTTCCTCTACTTACCGCCCACGACTTGCTCTAAGGGCACTCTTTTCTTTCTTTTTAGATCAAGATTTTACAGGTACTGAAGGATCTGTTCCTGAAGAAATTGGTGAGAAACGTTTCTAGAGTTGAAGTCAGTCTCTACTGCTTAGTTTTTATTTGCTGCTAGGTTTATTTTCTTGAACATTGTTATAACTTGTACTTTGTTTTGGGCTTTATGACCCGTAGTTTGGTTTGATCCCGGATGTTGGATATTTATACTATTGGATTATTTCATTATTATTGGAATTTATCTTTGTTTCATGTGGTTATATTTCTTGCATGGTTGTATTTTGTTGTTCTTATTGCTGAGTTAGTCTAGTACAGTTTATGGATGGTGTTTACATCATTTGCTGGCCTACGTTATGTACTCGTGTTTTGTATTTTGGAAAGCGGGGCGTGACAGTATCAGTAGAAAAATAATTTACCTTACAGAATTCATATAAAACTAGATCTTGAATTTTAAACACATCTGTAGTAAAACAGTCATAACTTGCAACTCATAGATTGAAACTGAGATCTGTCAAAAAATCTAGAAAGTAGACAGAATTCTCTAAAATTCATATTCACAAATAATTTTCATATACTGACCTTAATAGGGTCTAAAATACTGATAAAAAATGGGGAACCGGCAAAATAGAAAATATCATTCAAGCACAAAATCAACTAGTTCATATGAGATTCGTCCAAAACATAACAAATATGAAATATGGTGTAATAGATGTCCAAGCAACATAGTATAGGATATTTCACAAGTCTACAACGAGTTTACTACAACTAACACAACCGAACACACGATATCATACGAACAACATGCATGTATACAACAAGAAGTGGTCATCCCTAAGTTATTTCATATCATGTGTGTAATGAGGCAATTACGGGCGGTCAACACAATAGAGACATGATATAACAGGGGTTTCTCACAAGAATTGTCTCTAGAACACAATTAAACTACAGGTGGTATTTAGTATTTGTATTACACAAATAAAAGAATACAAGTTACTTGCCTTCTAGTCGATGACGAAAATGAAGATGCAATGAGAATAACGGGAATGGATTCCTGGGCACGAACCAACGAACACAACAAACGGGTAACGAGTCACTCATGAACACAAGGAACGAGCAACTACAAACACAAGGAACGAGCAACACACACCTGCACACTAAGAGAGGCAGCGGAGGAGACGACGAACAACGGGGAGCGGTGGTGTTGTCGCTGCTGGCGGCAGCGACGGGGAAGCACGGCAAGGGTTCTTATCGCGGTCGCTGCTGTTGACTGCGTGCTTCGCCGGGAGGGAGAGGGAGAGCAGGAGGACGGGGACGGCTCGGGGTAGCGGCATCGTGATGCTGCTGCTGTGGCACGATGAGAGGAGCACAGGGCGCGAGAGGGGCTGACTGGTGACACAGTAGGGCGGCGCCAAGGTGAAGGTGGTCGGGGGTGCAAAAAGGAGGGAGAAGGGTTGGAGAGACCAGGAGAGGGTGAACGGGAGAGTCTCGGGAGAGGGTGCAGGGAAGAAGAAGTGCGGCTAGGGTTTTACCGGTGTGAGGGGGGAGATGAACAGGTTGGTTAATATATAGGTAGGAGATGAAGTAGATATTATGGTTTGGTATTAGGGTGACGGCTGATGGGCGGTATAACGGGTTAGGGTATTAAAGTAACAGGTTTGGGAATGAAAAAAGGTATTAGGGTATTAATGGTTAACGGGTAATAGGGTTTTAATGGGCATGGGTTAAATAGAATATAGAGTATTGGGTATTAAATAGGTTAGAATAGATCCAAATAAAAACAAGACAATCCAACATAAAGTGATTGGCACAAAATGGATAAATAAAATAGGGCACAAACAATCCAAAATAAAGAGGATCAAAATAATAGCTCGATAAAATGGAGACGAAACAAAAGACTGACAATAGAATCAAGAACTCAAAAATAAAAGACGATAGAACAAATAAATGAATATATTGAAAAGGAAGATCCAATATACGGACCAAAAAGAAATACATGAGAATAAATACCCAAAAAGAAAAATACATCAAAAAATACAGAAAATGGAAAACATGGGTTACAACTTGATTTTGTTCATGATTCATGCTAGCTGTTCTATTTTGTTGCCATGTCTACTCCATGCTATGTTTGCTTCCACTGTTACTCTATACTTGTTTATCCTTTCCTGTAGTTGTTGTCTGCACTACAAGCGATCCGTAACTTGCATTGATGGACGTTTTGTTTTTCTTTCCTTTTTTCCCTGCAATTCGTTCAATTGTAGATTATGGTGATCAGCTTCCTGATGGAGTAGGTGATCTGAGATTCTAGCTGCTGGAGTTCTTGCTATATCTGTTTATTTCTTGTTGCTTATCTTGAATAAATGTTTTGCCACATGAATTTTGTACTGAACAATGTGACCTAGAATTATTAACTTGTTCCAGATCTGGTTTATTTCAGATTATTAAATTTTGTTTTAAGTAAGTTCTGTTGGTATATTGATTCATTTATGCATGCGTGGTTGACTTTTTCTTGTTTATTACTATGTTATTCCTGTGAAATGTTGTAAAGATCCTGACAACTTATGGATGATGAAAATCATTTGCTGGACTTAGTCATGTATCTGTATTCCGTATTCCTTTTTGAGAAGCAGGGCGTGGCAAGGTTTTTTAGTGGTATCAGAGCTAGGTTTGGCTAATGTATTAGTTCGACTGATATATTAGACAAGCTTGGCTCGATCTGGGATTGGCTCGACAGTACACAGACCATGCATAAATGAATAAATTATAATCAACTTTGATCTGGATGTTGATTGTTTTTGATCTTGTGCAGACCATGGCTCACAGAGGTTCCATTTCCCCCCCCCCCTTAGGAAGATCAGCCCAGGTTTGAGGCTGTTACCAATGTGTTGGAATAGTTGATCGATATGCAGCAATACCACAGTGACCTTGTGATGGCTGCTTTGAAAGCTCGGGTTCCAAATCCCGCTGTGCCCCCACATGCAGTTTTTTACCCTCGCTTGAGTATAGTTACAGATTTCATGAGAGTACATCCCGACAGGTTCTCGGGCATTGAGACGCCTTTGGAGGCCGAATAGTGGCTGATCCGGACTGAGCAGTTGCTTTTGGCAGCACGAGTTGCCGATGCTGATAGAGTGGATGTGGTAACCATCCAGCTGGTAGACTGGCCCACATTTGGTAGAGGTCTGAGTCCGAAAGGCTCGAACGGCTTATTGCTTGGGCCACGTTCATTAGGAGCTTCTTGGAGAAGTTCTTCCCTAGCAGCACTCGAGTTGAAATGGAGCAACAATTCCTGGCCCTGAAACAGGTTGGTCGTTGTTCTATTTTGGAATATTTGTTACATATTGTCCATACAATGTTGTAACATGAGACTCTCTCAAAACAGGGCTCTAGGTCTGCGGATGAGTATGCAGCGAAATTTACCAGACTTAGCCGCTTTGCAGCCGTTCTTGTGACGAATGAAGAGAACAGGGCTCGTAGATTCATGTTGGGACTTGAGCAAAATATTAAGGTGCAGCTTGTCTCCCTTCGCTTGCATACTTATGCTGAAGCTCTTGAGGCAGCTCGAGCTTAGGAGTAGGCTCGTGGTGGATTGGCTCCTCCCCAACGGACTGTTATCACTGCTCCTTTTAGGCCTTCTGGTAGGCTGAATCGGAGGCATGTCCCAGCCCATCCAGTCAGGTCAGCTCCCTACCAACCTCCTGTTCCTAGGGGCGATGGTTTCTGCGACTTTTGCCAGATTCCAGGGCACGTGCACAGAGATTACAGGCGCGCCAGTAATCGCTATTTTGGATGTGGCGCTATTGACTATTCAGTGCGGGATTGCCTGCAGCGGAGGATGGCTCTCCCAGTCGGGGGTCCAGTTCAGCAGGATGCCCCCAGCTCATGGTCAAGTCAGGCCACCACTCCCTCCTCAGTGCCAGATTATCGGTTAGAGGACCGCTGCCACCAGGAGAGGTCAAGTTTTCAACCTGAATGTTGCAGATGCTGAGACAGCAGAAGGTGTTTGCAGGTATATTTTTTGCATTTTATTGCTTTGTTGTTTTGTTGTTTCCTTTACTTCTTTCCATTTATTTTGCATTATTCTTTCATGCTATCTTTCTGCATTGTGTTTTCCTCACCCTTGATCATGAATTCTTTTCATCTTTCTTTTGATTCCATCTTAGGTGTTGTCTTTGTTTGCTCTTTTCCTGCTCATGTTCTCTTTGATTCCGGGGTAACCCATTCCTTTGTGTCTTCCCGCTTCGTGGCTCACCATCAGTTGAAGTGTAGTAGTATGTCAGAGGCTTGGAACATTGTAACAGGTGGCGGTATTGTCATTTGTTCTCGGGAGTGCAGGCAGAGTCCCATAGTTATTGGCGGTGCAGATTTCAAGGCCGATCTGATTGTAATTGGAAATTCAGGACTCGACGTTATTCTCGGTATGGATTGGTTGGGTGAATCCCACGCCATTATTGATTGTTGTGCCAAGAAAGTTGTATTATGGATCCTAGGTTGCACAGAGTTTGAGTTCCATGCTGGGGAGATGCCTCTTGGCCGAGCTAAGACTACAGTTGATCAGGAGGGTTGTGCGATGGAATTGCATTCAAGCTGTGAGGCTGCGCCTCTAGTAGTGTAGGATTTCCTGGATATTTTTCCAGCAAAGTTGTCTAGCTTACCTCCTGATAGGGATGTGGAGTTCGGAATTAAAGTCCAGCCTGGTATGATGTCGATATCGAAAAGTCTCTACATGATGACACCAGTTTAGTTAGCAAAGCTTAAGGTGCAGTTTCAGGAGTTGCTTGATTTGGGGTTCATCAGGCCCAGTGTTTCGCCGTGGGGTGCTCTAGTCTTTTCTGTCAACAAGAAGGATGGTAGTCGTCGACTATGCGTTGATTATCGGAAATTGAACAGTGTGACTATGAAGAACTGGTATCCACTGCCCAGGATCGATGACTTATTTGATCAGTTGAGCGGAGCAGCTATTTTCTCAAAGTTGGATCTTCGTTCTGGGTATCATCAGGTCAAAGTGAAGGTGACTGATGTACAGAAGACTGCGTTCAGGAACAGATATGGACACTATGAGTATCTTGTGATGCTGTTCGGGGTCACGAATGCGCCAGCTGTATTTATGAGTCTTATGAACATGATCTTTTCCCAGTTCCTGGATAGATTTGTGGTGGTCTTCATTGATAACATTCTGGTGTATTCTCGGAACCGGGAGGATCATGCTGAGCATCTTAGGTTGGTTCTACAGACTTTGAGGGAGCATCAGCTCTATGGGAAACTCAGCATGAGTGAGTTTTGGCTCGATAGAGTTACCTTCTTGGGGCACATTATTTTGGGCGATGGTATTTCAGTGGATCTATCCAAGATTCAAGCTGTGAAGGATTGGCCAGTTCCCAAGTCAGCTTCAGAGGTGAGGGGTTTTCCTTGGTCTCGCTGGCTATTATCGGAAATGCGTCCAAGATTTTTCGAAGATAGCAGGACCATTGACTAAGCTGACAGGAAAGGATTAGAAGTTTTGTTGGTCTGAGGCTTGCAGTGAGGCTTTTGCTGAGTTGAAGAGCAGGTTGATATTAGCGCTAGTGTTGACTATTCCAGATGGTTCAGACAGATTTGTAGTTCTCTGTGATGCTTCGGGCAAGGGTCTTGGAGTAGTTCTGATGCAGAAGGGCCGAGTTGTTGCTTATGCATCGAGGCAGTTGAGGCCACATGAGAAGAACTATCCAACTCATGACTTGGAGTTAGCGACATTGATCTTCGCTTTGAAGCTGTGAAGACACTATTTACTTGGGGACTGAGTGGAGATCTTTACCGACCACAAAAGTCTCAAGTATGTCTTCACCCAGAAGGAGTTGAACATGAGGCAGAGGCGTTGGTTGGAACTTATGGCCGATTATGACATCAGTTTGCAATACCACCTTGGTAGAGTGAACTTGGTGCCAGATGCTTTGAGCAGGAAACCGGCAGCTATGTTCCTAACTCAGCAGAGAGATTTGGTTGAGCAGATGCGGAGGTTGGAGTTGGACCTGTTGTTACCGAGTTCTGATCGGAGTTGTTTAGTACTTCAGCTTCATTCATCTCTTGTAGATCAGATTAAAGAGGCTCAAACTGGTGATGGACAATTGCAGGGTTTTGGAGTAGATGTTAAGGCTAGTTCCAGAACGGATATGGTTATTCATGTTGATGCATCGCTTCGTTTTGGGTCCATATTGTGTGTCCCAAATGGTGAAGTTCATCAAAGGCTGCTTGAGGAAGCCCACCAGTCATCGTATTCCATTTATCCTGGAGGTACAAAGTGTACCGGGACTTGAACCTTCACTTCTGGTGGCACGGTATGAAGAGGGTTGTGACTCGGTTTGTGTCTCAATGTTTGACCTGCCAGCAGGTGAAGGCAGAGCATCAGAGAACTGCCAGACTTTTTCAACCGCTTCCCATTTCGGAGTGGAAGTGGGAACACATCACTATGGATTTTGTGACCACTTTGCCGAGGAGTCCTAAGGGTCATAATGCAATTTGGGTGATTGTCGACCGACTGACGAAGAGTGCTCACTTCATTCCCTTCCGTGTCGAATAGTCTACTAAGAGCCTAGCTGAGAAGTACATGCAAGAGATCGTTAGACTACATGGGGTTCCAGTCAGTGTTGTATTCGACAGGGATACGAGATTCAGGTCTCAGTTCTGGGAGAGTCTTCAGAGTAGTTTGGGGAGTAAATTGAAATACAGTACAACTTTTCATCCCCAGAGACCATCAGAGAGAACCATCCAGACTCTAGAGGACATGTTGAGGTCGCGTATGCTGCAGTTCGGTGGATCTTGGGAGGACCATTTGCATCTCATAGAGTTCTCGTACAATAACAGCTTTCACGCCAGTCTTAAAGCTGCACCGTTCGATACACTTTATGGGCGGAAAATCACCAGTGTGCTGGGATGATATTGGTGAGAGAAAGTTGTTGGGTCCGAAGTTGATCACCAGGACAGTTGATGCGGTGACTCAGATCAGGAAGCACTTGCAGGCAGCTCAGGATAGGCAGAGGCGATGGGCAGATGTCCATCGGAGAGCTTTAGAGTTTGAGGTTGGTGACCATGTTTTCCTAAACGTATCGCCTTGGTGAGGTGTCATTCGGTTTGATGGTGGGGGCAAGCTCAGCCCTAGGTTCATTGGACAATTCGATATTGTGGAGCGAGTAGGCAAGGTGGCCTATGGTCATGCATTACCGCCAGCTTTATCAGGAGTGCACGATGTTTTTCTTGTCTCACAACTCAGGAGATATATCCGAGATGAAAGCCACGTGATCGACTATTCTCAGTTGACCGTTCGGCCAGATTTGACTTGTGAGATTTTGCCAGTTGCTATTTTGGATCGGCGGGAGAAAGTGCTTAAGAACAAGGTCATCAAGCTGGTTCGTGTTCTTGGAATCATCACTCACCGGGTGAGTCGACTTGGGAGTTGGAGGAGGAGATTCAGCAGAAGTTTCCTCATCTGTTTTGGTAGCTTTTTGTTTTGTTCTTTCTTTTCTTTTTGGGGTTACCCTATATACTTCTTGTGTGAATTTCGATGTCGAAATTCTTCTTGTTAGGTGGGTAGGATTTGTAACACCTATATTTTTCATTTCGTGTATTTTTGGATGTATTTTTCTTTTTGAACCTTGTTTTGGATCTTCATTTTCAATATATCCATTTATGTGATTTGTCGTCGTTTTATTTGATCTTCTTGATTTTATTGTCTACATATTTATTCATCTCCGGTTGATTTAGCTATTATTTTTTATCCTCATAATTGCTTATTCACGTCCTATTTTATTGATTTATTCATTTTATTCCTAACTCATTTGTTGGATCCTTTGATTTTAAACCAATTATTTCCCTAAACTCTACCCGTTACCCTACCCGTTACCCACACCCGTTAACTATTACCCCGTCATCACCTAATCCTAATCCTCTACTTATATATATATATATATATATATATATAACGCCCCGTCCCAATACTCAGATAATTTTAATATTTATACTCAAATTATTTTTGTATACTTCCAATATGCGACTATTATTCCCAAATTTCCCTTTCAGATCCCGAATCAATCCAAATCTCATTTCAACCCTTCTGAAATCTTATCCTGAGACCCACATCTTTTTGATGACGTCATCATCAAACCAACCAAACCATTTAATCAAACCAACAACATACTCAACTGATGCTTTCATTCTTACCGTGGGCCACCCACCACCTTTGTAAACAATTCACATTATTTTCCAAACCTTTTTATATATAAATCCCCCTATAGAAATCTCTATAGGCAACATCACATTTTTTTAACCATATATATATATATATATATATATATATATATTTCAGAAATACGGGGTATTACATACACCCCACCTTAGAAATCAGCGTCCTCGCTGAGTACGGGACACACATCTAGTGTAGGATCCGCCTTTCTAGGCGATGTAGCGTCGTCCTTGATCCCGATAATTCCGGAGACTAGTCCCACACTGCATGTAATTCCGGAGACTATTTCACTCATACCTCGATAATTCTGGGAACTATCTCACACCGCAGATCATACTGAGGCCCTCTTCTACATTCGGTGTCGAAAGTCGGCTTTGATACCATTTGTAACGCCCCACCCCAATACTCAGACAATTTTAATATTTTTAGAATACAAATTAGATACTATGTAGTACAACTGCCCACCACAGACTGCCTCTCAAAAGGTGGTTAACCAATTAGGTGACTCTTGATTATATACAATTATATTTATACTCAAATTAATTTTGTATATTTCCAATATGGGACTATTATTCCCAAATTTCCCTTTCAAATCCCGAATCAATCCAAATCTCATTTTAACCCTTCCGAAATCTTATCCTGAGACCCACATCTTTTTGATGACGTCATCATCAAACCAACCAAACCATTTAATCAAACCAACAGCATACTCAACTGATGCTTTCATTCTTACCGTGGGCCACCCACCACCTTTGTAAACAATTCACATTATTTTCCAAACATTTTTATATATAAATCCCCCTATAGAAATCTCTATAGGCAACATCACATTTTTTTAACCATATATATATATATATATATATATATATATATATATATATATATATATATATATATATATATACCCCTCTTATACCTGTTCATCTTCTAAACCCCTGGCCAGTCGCCTAACCCCATCTCTCCCGACCTTCTTCCTCCCACCTCCGGCGCCCCCTCTCCCTGTCGAAGCCCTTTCTTGCAGCGCCGCCCTCCTCCTTCCCTTCTCCTCCCGCTCATCTCTCTCCCTACATCCCCCGACCGTGACACCACCGCGATAACACCACCAAACCCCGACGTTTTCCTCTTGCCTCCCTTCTTGCGACCATAACAACGACAGCAGCATTGCGACGCCTCAGCGCCGCCGTGCTGTGTGCTTCTCCCGACTGCAGCGAGTCCCCGCAGACCACTGTAGCAGCAACAGCACTGTGCTGTGCTGTTCCACCGACCGCAGTGATGTCCACTGCCGTCGCCGTGCCTCCAACGCCGTGTACACCCTCCGCTGCCCTATCTCGTGTGCGTGTGTTGGTTCTCGTGAGTTGTGTTCATAGTCCGTCGTTCGTTCGTTGAGTTGTGCCTGGGAATCCGTTCCTGTTATTCTTGATCTTGCTTCGTCATTTTTGTTGGCATTTATAAGGCAAGTAACTTGTATTCTTTTTGTTGTATAATACAAGTACTAAATACCGCCTGTAGAGTAGTTGCTTCAAGATCTCTCCCCATAAAACCCTTGTTATGTAACGCCCTGAATTCCAAATAAGACTGAATTCGATGTTCCACAGGATCTTTATACTTCACTTCGTACAATTTTACAAGGAATTAAAAACTTTTTATACAACAATAATTACATCAACGCAGCGGAAATATAAATTGCAACATGATACACGAATTAAATAACAATTTGAACATTCCTTTAAGCAGCATTCATTCTCTTACTTAGACACCACACACTTGTCACAAACAAAGCTAAGGGGACTATCTTATTGATGTCGTGTGTGAATGTGCACCTAGTCCTTAAAGTAGTTATTTATGTATAATGACACTAATACGTACTTGTTCGGATTCTATACATCCCATACTACATAGGTCTGAGGGCAAGCCCTTAATCATTCTTCATCTTGTATGGTTGATTCCCTCGCCATGATTTAAACTACTACGGTAACTACTATAAGTATAGATGCCCTATGAGTTACGAGCCCATATCCAGACAGCCTAGAGGGGAATCTCAGGTCATGACATGACGCATCATGTAGAGCCTATGGACAATTCGCCTCTGTCATGGAACGAGGGCACTACGTAGTCACCAAACACCCCACAAGCATCGCCACGGTCCCGATAATTCCAGAGATGTATCCACGTCATGACATGACGCATCAAGTAGGCAACCTATGAATACTCTCACACCATAGATCCAAGGCCCTCATACTTGTGTTTTTCTCTTACTTTCATCACATCTCCACTATGTGTCTAATCCTTAGATAATTGAATCATGAATAAAATTAATACTCTAGAATTAGCATTACCTCTACATCGGTCTTAAACATCAATCATTAACCATGACCCAATCTTGGTCTTTTATCATTTCTCTTTCAAAAATTTCATTTATGCCGATGTAAGGACTTAGCTAAATTCTAGTGTCAAACTCGTTTCATGTTCATCAAAAATAGAGTTCATATTCACAAATTCCATATTTCATCATGTTTCTTTTACTTCATTTTCCTTTCACAATTTGCATAATTAAACAACAATCTCATATTTAATGTTACTCAATTTTTTCATGTCAAAAATCTCATTTTAAATCTCTACACCAAAATTCTTTACATTAAAAAAATGTTTGTTATATTTAATTAGTAAAACCAAACTCTAAGAAACTTTATTAATTCCTTCTTCTAAAAAATTGCTCTAATTCCCATTTTAATAAGTCAAATATTGTAGAAATAATTTTCATGAAGTCTAGGTATTTTTAGAAAAATTCTAATAATTTTTTTTCAACTTTTATACACTTAAAATTACTCAAAAGACAAAAAATTACAAAAATTGTGGCTAAAGCCGGATTCGAACCCAGTCAAACCCCTCATCTAGTGAACAGTAACCGCTCTAAATTGCACCCAAATACCAGAAGGTCTTAAGTGACTAACTGGTATATAGGGAACTCAAATCTTGTTTAAAGTCTGGCTCTTGGAATTGATTAAAAATTGAATTTTCATAATAATAAAAAAAAGAGTCTCTTACAAGAACCGAACCCAGACCCAGAAGCTCCGCTCAGCTACAGTAACGCACCCAAATCACACCCGAAGACCGGTAGGTCTTAGTGACTAACTAGTATAGAGTAGGATTAAAATAATTTTGTATTAGACTGTACTGTATCTTATTTTTCCTTTAAGAAACTCGAATTTTCTCAATCTATTTGTTCTTATAAAAATCTAGATCCTTTCCAGAATATAGTTTCCTTGAAAACAGTAACTCATAATTTCTTAGATTTGTCAAAAACTCATTTTTAAACACATAGTAGACTATTTCTCCTTAGTTCTTTGAAAAGTGGATCATGAATGCATTTTCAACATATAAAGAATTTCTTTTTTGATGAATCTTTGATCAACATATTCCCCTTTCATTCACAATGTGTTCATACAATTTTTTTTCTTCATTCTTTAGCAAAATCAAGCTCTTAAATTAGTCTTTTGTTTACCAAAACTAATCTTTTTCTTTTATTTCAAATAGACAAAATAGATGTTAATCTAGTGAATATAATATTACCCATAAAATGCAATTAAAACATACTTATTGCAACTAATCAATTTATCTCCAATCCTAGACATTATTTTGCATTCTACAATTCATTCATAAGAGTGATTTTTCACATATTGCATTCTACAACTCATTCATAAGCGCAATTTTTCATATAATCATGTTTCATCAATCTATCACGCAAATATATTAACCAAGCATCATAACAAATCTCATTTAATACAATTCGATTCATTTTACTAACTTTTCATGTAGTTAAATTAGAGTTTCTTTTCCTACTAGTCTCTTCAACAAGTACAAAGCAAAATTTTCCTACTTGTTTCTAACATATTCACAATTTCAAATCCTAGCATGGTATATATGTTAGAAGTTTGAGAAATTTCCCACCTTAACCAAGAAACAAATAGAAACTCCTAAGAAACTCCTTGAACGCACGAATGGCTTCCTTCTCCTCCTAGTTTGTACCACGAACTTGAGCCTTCTCCTCCTTGCTAATGTGAACCCGAGCTCCTCTCCTCTTGATGCTATGGCCGGCCTCCAATATTGCAAGAGCACACAAACTCACAACCTCTCAATCTTTTACTCACACAACTCTTTTTTTTCATCACGATTTGTTTCTTTTCTTTTCTTTTCTCTTATGAATATTTCTAGTGCAAGTCATGAACAAGATAAGAAACTCAACCTCAAATGGAGGGTTGAGATGAGTTTAGATGAGAGGCTAGGATGCATTTGGGAGCTAGAAGAACTACCCATGATCACATAACCACTCTTCACTCTCTCCATCACTCCTACATCCAAGACCAAATCCGGCCACCCCCTTCTCATCACTTCCACGTGCTTGTGCAATGCACGTGCCGCACTATGCATACTACAAATTTGTTTGTACATTAAATTGTTAATTTATTTGTTTCTTGATCAAGTTTACACTTCAAGTTGTATTAATTTTTATTGAAATAACTAATGGGCTAATTAGGTGGGCCAAAAATCATGGGCTCTCTAATTAAATAAATTAATTTATTTAAGTGGGCTAGAATAAGACTAATAGGCCTAGAGATTAAAATAGGTTTTAATTTAAAAGAGAGGATATGTTTATTCATGAAATGAGAATAACTTTTAAAGTTAAAAATACACATATTAAATTGAACATGCAAAACACATGAAACATAAAAGAAAACTTCATATTTATTATTTGAGAAATTCAGGATGTTATATGTTAGGTCTTGTCCCTATGTGTGATCCGCCCGTAGTTGTCTAATTACACAAACGACATGAAATAACTTAGAGATAATCAATTCTTGGTGTATACATGCATGTTGTTTGTATGATCTTGTATGCTTGATGTATTAGTAGTAGTATAACTTGTTCTAGACTCGCTAAATACCCTATACCATGTTGCTTGGACATCTAGTATACCATATTTCATATTTTGTTATGATTTGGATGAGTTTCATATGACCTAGTTGATTTTATGCATGGAAAATAATTCTGCCCTCGTTGTTACCCCCTTTTTGTTCAGTATTTTAGACCCTATTAAGGTCATTATATAAAACTGTTTGTGAATATGAATTATAGAGAATTCTATCTACTTTCCAGAATTTCTAACAGAGCTCAATTTTGATTTGTGAGTTGCAAGTTATTGCTGTTTTACTACAGAGGTGTAGAAAAGTTACAGATTTGATTTTATGTGAATTCTGGAGAGTAATTTATTTTTACACTGATGTTAAGGATAATATTTTGATCAAATATTTTGCTGAATACAATTAGTCTTGATTGGGATTAACCCCTAATTTTTCTGGATTTAACTAATGACTCTTACAAACTACTCTATACTTGTAAACAACTACTACACTTGCAGAATTTTCATGTTGTTCAGTAGAGAACCTTAATTTCAACCTGATTCTATTTTCTATTTATAAAAACTTTGTGAATATGAATTATAGCATGTTGTATCAATTTTATCACCCTTTTGAATGATCCGGATTTCGATTTATATTTTGTAGTCTATTGTTGTTTTAGTACTGTTGTGTTTATGATTTCAGATTTACAAATCTGCTACATCTTGTTGCTTTCTGATTTTACTTGACTATTCTATCTATTCTATCTATGTTGGAAAATTATGAAACTTTATTTTCTGATACTAAACATACTAGGGGATACGCCAGATATTTTTTAGATTTAATTAGTGAGTTTTTATGCCGTTTTCCTGTTTATGAATACAAACTTCTGATTTCTGGCTGAACATGTTTCCTGGATACAAATCTGTTTTAAGACTTATCTTTGTGAGATTCCATATGACTTATATAGATTTGCTGGATTCGGTCGATAGTCTATTTTCTAGATTTCCTGACGGATCCAGATTTGTACATTTTTAGCAACAGAAATTTTAGATTTAGTGCAATACTGTCTTGCAGTCCCGAACTAGAATTTTCGTTGTTCTATCCTTTTATGTGTTGCCTATCACCTGTGCATGTTTATTTTTCAACTTGAACTTGTTACATGTTTATACCATGTTATTCTTACCCTGTTTTATGCATGTATATGCCTGTTTAATAATAATAACAAGTAATTAAGTCGGGGTTAAGGGAAAGACCTTAGTAGTGGACAATATAGGTATGTGTACTCAGAAGGGGACCCATGTTTTCCATTTTTATGTTTGATTCATGTTGATACATGAACCTATTGCATTTTATGTGGATTCATGAATCTGTGGATTCGTGAACCTATTATACTTTATGCTTTGATGCATGAACCTATTGGTTCGTGTACCTTTTACCTGTTGATTCATGAACCTGTTGATGCATGAACCCGTTGGTTCGTGTACCTGTTTACTATTTGATTCATGAACCTATTCCTGTTACCTGTTACATGATGCCTGAGTACACGGCCCTATAGAAATCCACCACAAGGCCTAAACGTAATTTGCATGTATGTAGCAACCATGTGCTAAAAATGTGGGATGCATGAAGTGCTACCTAGATAGTAATAAATACAAGACTTGACATGATATAATACCTGATACATGATTACATATACATGATACTTGACTCCTATTACATGTTACCTGCTTGCATGATGCCTGTTAGCTGTTACATGTCACATGCACCTGTTATCTCACCACATTACTTGATTCTATTCATGATTCATGCTAGCTGTTCTATTTTGTTGCCATGTCTACTCCATGCTATGTTTGCTTTCGCTGTTACTCTATACTTGTTTATCCTTTCCTATACTTTTTGCCTGCACTACAAGCGGCCCGTAACTTGCATTGACGGGCATTTTGTTTCTCTTTCCTTTTTTCCTGCAATTCGTTCAAATGCAGATTATGGTGATCAGTTGCCTAATGGAGTAGGTATTCTGAGATTCTAGCTGCTGGAGTTCTATCTAGGTCTATTTATTTCTTGTTCCTTATCTTGAATAAATGTTTTGCTACATGAATTTTGTATTGGGCAATGTGACCCAGAATTATTATCTTGTTCCAAATCTCGTTTATTTAATATTATTAAATTTTCTTTCAAGTAAGTTCTGTTGGTATATTGATTCACTTATGCATGCGTGGTTGACTTTTCCTTGTTTATTATTCTTTTATTCCCATGAAATGTTGTAATGATCCTGACAGCTTATTAATGATGAAAATCATTCGCTGGACTTAGTCACGTATATTTCGTATTCCTTTTTGGGAAGCGGGGCGTGACAGTTATGCTTTCGAGTAGTTAATGAATCTAAAATTCGTTAATTTATGTATTTGTAGATTACGATATACCTATTTGGTTATATTTTGAGGTTGAAATAATTCGATATCCCAAGATAGAATATTGTTATAGTGAGGTTGAGCTGGTCGTTATTTGGGCGCCCAGTAACTTTATATACTCAAAACTAGTAGATAAGATATTTGAAGCCACTAATTGGGATAGAGGGGAATGAAATCTCAAAATCAAAGCCTGTTATGCGGTCGGAAAAAGAGATGGAGAAGGACAGAGGCGAATGGAGTCTCAAAATCAAAATCAAAGCTAATCTTCACTACTACTAACTTCTATTAAATCAGAACAAATTGTCACTTTATTTATAAGTAATTTTGTGTATAGTTGCAATTTACCGTCAAGTATTTTCTAACTACGCAATTTGGTATTCCCTTATCTTGCAACCATTAATATTGATTATATAGTGAAATGCACTCTACCAAAGAAAATTTCGATAAATTTTCTACTAACTAATACTTAAGTTACATTATTGAATGTTTTATTTATTATTTAATGATCATGATCTTGCTTTGTTTAGGCAAGATTTGGATCCTTCACTCTGCCAAAAAAAACAAGTGTATCCTACCCTTGAGTAATTGTCTCCCTCCATCTTATATCAAGCGGGATGGATGGCCACAATTAACTAGGCAACATTATCATCCCTTAAATCAAGTAAACCTAATTGTTTTTCGTATTAGTATACATCATGAATTTAGACTTATTACATTAGTTTCCATCTTGTTTTCACAATCAATCTAAAATATTCGATGTATATTATGCATGTCTGGAAAGTATGTTTCAAAAAAGAGAAAAGTGAGCCTCATATTTGTATAAGAAAATTTCCTCATACAAAGTGAGGTGTCAATTCAAGAGCTTTTAGATCATAGTTTTAATCAAAGGGTTCATTTACAAAAATCAATTGACAATTATTTGTTAAATTACTTAAATAACTGATTTTCTCTCTTCCTCTTTCACACGCCGTCTCACTTTTCTCTCTTGCCTCTTTCTCACACCGCTTCCCTCCTCCTCTAACCCATGCCGACTCCCTCATCCCACGCCGCCGCCTCCCACCTCCTCTAACCCACACCGCCTCCCTCGTCCCACGTCGCTTCCCTCGTCCCACGCCGCCTCCCTACTCAAGATATTTTTGCTGCTCAAATTAAAGACACACTGAGAATGGTGAGCTATCTCCTGTATCCCCGAGTGACGACGATGTTGATGTTGGAGGTGGGGTGTCCAATCATGATGGGAATGAGGTTGCTGATGATGATGATCCATAATCAGTGCAGGTGGCTTAATTATGTTTGAATGAAGTTTATTTATTGAGATAATAATAACACTTGCTGAGATTGTTTGTTGAAACATGTCTAAACAGGAAAAAGGATATTGCTGCTTTTTATGCAACTCAATTTGGTAAAAATAATTGTGAACCTCGATTAGTTGTACAAACTGTGAGCGAAGTTGATGTTTTGGATGATGGGTACCGTTGGCCCAAGTATGGACAGAAAGTTGTGAAAGGGAATCCCAATCCAAGGTATGCATTATCTGAACATATTGCATGTACCGTGTAGAATTCATTACTATGCTCATCATGCCTCTATATTATTCACTGTACATGGAGTATGGTAAATGGTAATGGTAATGTTGCTGCTAATTTCTGGTGTGGGAGCAAATAGATAAATTTGTGGATTCTTGAAGGAAACAAGTAAGCGAACCTGTTGACTTTCACCGGCCGGTTGACTGGTTTCTCGCTACTGTCGCGAACCTGCACAAAGTTTATGGAAAGAGCTTTAGGTAGAAAAAAGATTGATTACCTTGTTACGGTGGGGGGAGAGGGGTATTTATAGTCGCCTTAGGAACCAGTTTCGAGATAAGGATAAATCTATACTTCTCGATGTTTATGGATAAGAAGAGAGTTTTACTCGTTTCGTGATAAGTGGGACAGTTGAAACTGTCTCTTAAGGATAATCACGAATTTGAATCACTCTTTATCCATCTGGGTGTTGATTCTTGGTTTTGATGACTACAACACAATTCAAAGTTGTGCTACCAGCTATATATATTGCAGGATGTTTCAAAGACAAATACCATGGTACAATACACAAAGGCAAAGTTTATCCAATGAAGCATTCAAAAGAATCGATCAAACTACAAAGATCTAAGTTCAAGTCACATTTGATCAAGCAATCTTCAAGACATAAAGACAATGGCTCAAGCTCAAGTCAAGGACTCAAGTTCAAGACAAGACTCAAGTGCTTCAAATGTTTTGTATTAAGTGTCTTGTAACAATTGTAATTTTTATTCTTTGAGTCTAAGAATATTATAATAGCCTTGTCACACACACACTCACACATATCTTTTAATAATTGAGTGTTTTATAAAAGTTAAAAGGTCGAAACAAGCTTGAATAAGATCAGCTGTTGAGTACCAGTCAACCACTCTTTGGAACCAGTCGACTATCTTAGTACAAAGCTGTCTAAACTCATACAAGCTCTGACCAGTTGACTTATTATGGCAACCCAGTCGACTGTTCAAGTCGTTTCGATAGTTTTCTATTTTTAAAACTTGTTTTTCAAATTCAAAACATTTATTTCTATTGGTTGATAGTTGGTGCAACTGTTTCTCAACGTCCATTGAGTCTAACTCTATAAATAGAGTGTAAAAATCACTTGGTAATGATTCGAAGCATTTTTCTTAAGTTTCAAGCTTTTGTTTTTTAAAAGAACAAGCTTTCTAAAATGCATTCATATTCTCTAAGTCTTGGTTCTCTGAAAATCAGTCTAGTATAACATCGAATTCGTTTTAGACCGATTTCAGAGGTTGACCTATTAGCCACCATACAAAAATCACAAATCACGAACAAGGCTATAGGTTATTATAACTCTTTTGTTGTTGTTTTTCACTCTCGGGTTGTGAGAGTGGTCCTCTCGGTTGGAGAGTAGAGCTCTAGGTTGTAGAGTCGGGTTTTCACTCTAGGTTGTAGAGTGGGTGTGCCCTCTCTAGTGGTGAGAGATGTCTACGGGTTTGACAGTGTTGTTGTCAAACGCCGTAGGGTATTCTTGTATTTTTTTAAAGAATAGTGGAAATCTCAAGTGGGTTTCTTGGGGACTGGATGTAGGTCGGGTGGATCGAACCATGATACATCGCTGTGTACTCTATGGTTGACTCTCTCTGTAGTTGTATTTTCTTCACTTGCATTTCAATTTTTCTGTGTTTTATTCAAAAACTTGTCTGGCAAGTTGACTGAGTCTACTCTATAAGTCGACTGACCAGATTTGTATAAAATACTCTTTGAACACTTGTCTGGTAAGTCGACTAAGTTTCTGCTATAAGTCGACTGATCAGACTTGTATAAAATACTCTTCTTATCTGACGCCCCAGTCGACTGTGTTCTCTTTTTAAGTCGACTAGACAAAACGAATAGTTCAATTTCTTAATTATTTTTAAACAACATCATTCACCCCCTAGTGTTATTTACCTTGCCTACAGGATCAAATGCTTGGTATCAGAGCCTAGTTGAGTGCAATGGCAACTACTTCTAATGCAAGCCAATTCTATGAAAGCCAATCCACAGAAAGGCCACCCCTATTCGATGGAACCAACTACAACTGTTGGAAGTGTAGAATGAAGATCTACCTTCTGTCCATCAACTATGAGATATGGAACATGACAGAGACCGAGTACACCGCTCCTACAATTCCTTATGCACAATGGAACGATGACATGAAGAGCGAAACAATGAACAATGCAAAGGTGATGATCAATCGTGTGTCCAATGCAACAATGGCGTATCAAATTTGGCACACTCGAGGTAACTCATGAAGGTACTAATAAAGTTAAAGAATCTACGATATTTGTTCTTGTTCACAGGTTCGAGATGTTCCGCATGAAGGAGAACAAGAATGTATCAGATATGATCACAAGGTTCATGGATATTACAAATTCTCTTGTGGCTCTTGGAAAGACGTACACTCAAGTCGAAATAGTGAGGAAAGTTCTTTGTGCCTTTACCCCTGAATGGGAGAAGTAGACCACCGCCATAGAAGAGACCAACGATTTAACACAACTCTCTCTTAGAATCTTGTAGGAAATCTTATGGCATATGAAGTTCAACTTGAAGAATGCAAGAAGGATCTAGAACCTCAACAATCAAAAAAAAAGACACTCGCGTTCAAGGCCATGTCGGACACCAAAGATGAAGAAGAAGATGAGAAAGAGATAGCCATGTTCAGGAGAAAGTTCAAAAAGTTTCTAAGGAAAGGTAAATTTAGTTCCAAATTTAAAGATACTAATGAACTTCTAACTTGTTTCAAGTGTAACAAGACAGGTCATATGAAGAAGGATTGCCCACTAGAGAATGTGAAATCTAAAGGAAAGGCTTCCAACTTCAAGAAAGACAAGTACACAAAGAATAAGTACATGAAGAACAAGAAGGCGTATCAAGCAACTTAGGACGATAGCAACTCTTCATCGGAAGAAGAAAATGAAGAGACAAACGAAGTTGCTAATGTATGCTTTATGGCTACACAAAACGAAGTAAGTGATAACTTTGATTGAAATGACTTATTAGATGATTTTAATGAGATTTTTCGAGAACTTAAGAAAGAAAAAGTTAGAGTTAAAAACTTAGAGAAAGTTAATCAAACACTTTCTCAAGAGAATCTTGACTTAAATGTTGAAGTCAAGTCTTTAAATTCTAGACTTTCTAATTTCGTTATAGATCCTGTATCTCTTAAAAAAAATTATGAAGAGATATCCAAGAATGTATCTAAATTTACCAAAGAAAAGGAGAATTTAAATGAAGCTCTCCAAAATCAAGTTCATACTAATAAGAGATTTGGACTTGGTTTTCAAAAGTCTCTTGAAAAATATCATGTTTCTAATAACACTAGTAGTAATAAGGCTGAATCTATTTCTAGTATTAAGAATAAATTATATGAGTTTTTTGAAAAACTAAAAACTGTTGTTTTCAATGAAAAGAGTAATTTGTAGTTCAGAACGGTCGACTGAACCCCAATTTCAGTCGTCTGTCCAGAGATTCAGAGTCTTATTCAAAGACACGAAAACCTCAGATAAGTCGACCTATTTCACCTTCCATTCGACTGGATTTCAGTAACAGTCGACTGAAAGGTTCGATAAAGTCGATTGGACAGAGCAAAAATATATGGGTTCCAGTCAACCTGAGTCAAAAAGATAGAATTACTTATATAAATTCATATGTTTTTACTGTATGTAATTCTGTAGATTATATTCCTGCACTTGGTGGTAAATCAAACTCATTTTGGGCTTGGTTTTCCAAAAACTAATCCCTTTTGGACCCAATAAAAAGGGTACCATATTCACAATGATTTTTTTATAGGTACCTAAAAGTGAACGTTGGATACTTGACAGCGGATGCTCCAAGCACATGACTGGTCATGCCAACCTCCTATCTTCCATACAGGAGATTGATGGGGAACAGTCACATCTGGTGACGACAACAAAGGGAAGGTTATTGGAATAGGCATGGTCGGTAAGAACACTACCCCTAATATAGAAGAAGTTTTTCTTGTTAGTGGTCTTAAGCATAATCTGTTAAGTATAAGCCAATTGTTTGATAAGGCATATAAAATTATTTTTGAAAAAGATGCGTGTTTAATTATGATTCTACCTTGCAAAATGTAATTTTTCAAGGCTTTAGGAAAAATAATATTTATGAGTTATGTTTAAAATCAAATGATTTTTCGAATAATTTTTGCTTAGTAGCTTCTAACAATGATTCTTGGCTTTGGCATAAGAGAGTTAGCCATGTGAATATGAAAAATATTGCTAAATTTTCTAAATATAACCTAGTTAGAGGACTGCCAAGACTATCCTTTTAAAAGGATAAGTTATGTGATGCATGTTAACTAGGTAAACAAGTCAAATCTATTTTTAAGATAAAAGAAATGATTTCTACTAGTAGGCCTCTCGAATTAATCCATATGGATTTATTTGGTCCTACTGGAGTCGCTTCTTTATATAAAAGTAGGTATGTATTTATTTTAGTAGATGATTTTTCAAGATTCACATGGGTTTTCTTTTTAAAACATAAGAATGATGCCTTTGAAGTATTTGAAAATTTTTGTAAATGGATTCAAAATCAAAAATCTCTAACCATAGTCAATATTAGAAGTGATCATGGTGGAGATTTTGAGAATTAAACATTTTCAGAATATTGCAACAAGAATGGTATAACACATTCATTTAATTTTCTAGAGCTTCACCACAAAATGGAGTGGTTGAACGAAAGAATAGGACTTCGCAAAAGTGCACGTACTATGCTTGTTGAAAGTAATTTGCCTAAGTACTTCTGGGGTGAAGCTGTTTCAACAGCGTGTTATGTTTTAAATAGAATTTTGATTAGGCCTAAGCTTAAGAAAACATGTTATGAACTTTTTTTTAATGAAATTCCTAAAGTATCTTACTTTAAAGTATTTGGTTACAAGTGTTTTATTTTAAACACTAAAGATAATTTAGATAAGTTTGATCCTAGATCTAATGAAGGTATCTTCATTGGATACTCAAATAGGAGTAAGGCATATAGGATCTTCAATAAGTCAACTTTGACTATTGAAGAATCCATACATGTTTCATTTGATGAATCTCTAACTTCATCTACTATTATTGAAGATGATGAAACTGATTCATTACTTTTAAATAACGTAATTAAATCACTAGAGCAAACTACCATAGCAGATTAGTCGACCGATAAGAAAATCAAGTCGACTGATGTGAATCAGTTGGCTGATGGACTAGTCAAGTCGACTGATCCTGTTGTGATAACTCAAACTTTACCAAAATCGTTTGTTGAAATTAGAGATCATCCTCATGACTTACTAATTGGTGACATCTCATGTGGTATTCAAACAAGATCTCATGTTAATATGATTTCTCATACGGCTTTCTTGTCGGATTTTGAACCGAAAAATATACAAGAAGCTTGTGAGAATGAATTTTCGATGAATGCCATGCAAGATGAATTAAACAAATTTATAAGAAATGATGTATGGGATTTAGTTCCACAACCTCATGACCATACTATAATTGGTACCAAATGGGTATTTAAAAACGAGTTAAATGAATAAGGACAAGTCGTTAGGAACAAGGCTAGGTTAGTTGCTCAAGGATATAATCAAGAAGACATAGATTTTGATGAAACATATGCTCATGTTGCTATACTAGAATCAATTAGGATCTTATTATCTCTTGCATGTTTTGTGAACTTTACACTTTTCCAAATGGATGTTAAAAGTGCTTTTCTTAATGGTTTTATTAAGGAAGATGTTCTGTTAAGCAACCACCCAATTTCGAACATGAACAATTCTCAAACCACGTTTTTAAACTGAAAAAGGCTTTATGATGTCTTAAACAAGCACCTCGTGCGTGGTATGATCGATTGAAGACTTTTCTATTAAAAACTGGCTTTGAAATAGGTAAAGTAGAAACTACTTTGTTTATTAGTAAAATAGAGACAGATACTATAATCATACAAATATATGTAGACAACATAATCTTTGGCTCTACTCATAGTAGTCTATGTCAAGAGTTTGCTAATACCATGAAAAGTGAGTTTGAGATGAATCACATGGGTGAACTCAATTATTTCCTTAGACTACAAATTAAGCAGTCACCAAATGGCATATTTATTAATCAAGAAAAATATACAAAGGAATTACTCAAACGGTTTGGCATGGATAGCACTAGTAGTAAGGCCACACCTATGGCTACTACTACTACACTTGACAAAGATGAATTAGGTAAGAGTGTCGATCAAAAACTCTATCGAGGTATGATTGGCTCACTCTTATATATAACTGCTAGTAGACCAGACATTATGTTTAGTGTATGTTTGTGTGCTAGATATCAGTCGAGTCCTAAAGAGTCTCACTTAAAAGCTGTGAAATGTATTTTAAGATACATTAAAGGCACCTCTGCGTATGGTTTATTTTATCCACGCACCGATAATTTTCAACTTTGTCGTATAATGAAGCTGATTTTGCTGGTAGTAAAACTGATCGTAAAATTACTAGTAGAACGTGTCACTTTTTGGGACACTAACTAGTATCTTGGTGCAGTAAAAAGAAAAATTCGGTATCCCTATCTACTACAGAAGCTAAATATATAGCTACAAGTTTGGCTTGTGCCCAAATTTTGTGGATAAAACAAACCCTATTAGATTATGGTATTTCATTTTCAAAACCTGATATAATGTATGATAATACCAATGCCATTAATTTATCAAAAAATCCGATTCAACATTCACGTACGAAATACATTGATATTAGACATCATTTTCTACGTGATCATGTTTTAAAGGGAGATATATCTTTAGACTTTATTTCTACTGACAAAAATTAGCAGATATCTTTAGTAAACCACTTAAGGAAGACACTTTTATCATCTTAAGAAGAGAACTAGGAATTTGCAGTTTTTATGATATTTCTTAAATTTTTTATCTTGTGTAAGTCGACTTAAAACTATTTTTCAGTCGATTGACCAAGTACTTTTTGTTTATATATTTTTGGCTGAATTTTATGCTCTGGACAGTCGAATGTGTACAGTACCCAGTCGACTGACAGAAGTATTACTTGATATTTTCGTTTGTTTTATTTGCACTCGACTAAGTCGACTGTTCCTCCAAATCAGTCGACTGTCGCGACATCAGTCTGTCTTTCTGATTCGAAACGACGTATTTTTTTAGGCATCTCTCTTTACCCTTTCGTACCCATTGACTGATCCTATTCTTTGATTAACTCCAGTCTTGATCACAGCCCTCCATTCTAAGTAAAACCCTAGTTTTTACCCCTTTTCTTTCACTTTCCCCTTTTCACAGTCTCTCTCTCAAAAAGAAGAAGAAGTCGGCTGCTACCTTCTCTTGGAAATTTCAGTGCTTTGGTGCTCAAAAATTTGAAGATCGTGTTCATATTTCGAGTACATTTCACTTGTCGAAGTCTTTTTCGAGTTGGTTGAAGCTTTGTCCTTCTCTTTCTTTCTTCGTTGTTGGGTATAATTTCTTGACCTCTTTCCCTTTTAAATTTTCTAGAGTTGAATCATGCCTCCAAAGAGAGCTCGTGGTTCTAATGTTGAGGAAGGTCAATCCTCTAGCAATTACCTTCAATATCTTAGAAATCCTAACCTTGTTGAGAAATTATTTCTCATAAGTCAAATTGCTATCTTTCCGGGGAGATTTGTTAATTTTCTTGATTTAGATAGGTTCCCCTTAGCCCCATTGTTTGAACAATATGAGTTATTTGATTTGCTTTCCCTTATTAATCAACCTTATTACTATCCACGACTTATATATTTGTTTTATACAAATATGAGCGTTGCCACTTCCGAGGATGGTAACGAAATATTTTTTACTACTACGGTAAAAAATATTCGTATGAGAATAACTTCTGAAAAATTAGGGATTATCCTGAGTATTCCTAATGAAGGGATGGATTTAGGGGAAATTGAAATGGATGATGACTTTATTTTTTCAAAAATCTATTTGCCAAATCGCGGTCCCCAAATGACTAACAAATCAATTACACCGCTTGCTAAGCTAGTTGCAAGAATTTTGTCGTATAACATTATCCCTAAAATAGGAAGTTACGATCAATTTTCCCACGAGTTGCAACAAGCTATGCGATTTTTGGCAATATCCAAATAAATTGGAGTCAAGTCATTTTCAGTCGTCTTCATAAGGCTCACACTTCTTTCATTCCTTTTGGTGCAATACTTACTCATGTTTTCAAGTTCTATGAAGTTGATCTTACTCTGAGTCTAGTGTTGTCACTCATTATGAGTCTTTTGATCGTGTGAGTTTAGCTCGTTTGAAAATTCTTCACTCTCCTCCTAGGTCTCCTTGAAGGAATTTCCCTCCTATTCCTTTAGCCACTTCAGGTCGTAGGTCCTTTGCCTCTAGTTCATCTCGTCCTAGAGCTGTTTTTTCCGATCCTGAGAGTCTTTATCATTCTGTCAACTACCTCATGGATCGTCAGGATACCCTTGAGGCCAGTCTTGCTCACCTAACCCACTTGTTCACTCATTAATTTCCACCTCCTCCTCCTGCCTCCCAAGGTGCTGATGACGAAGACGAAGACTGACTTGATGTATTTTTCTTTTATGTAGTATTTGAAACCATGTCCTTCAATTTCCTTTGTCTAAATTTGTTATGTTTTTGCAATGTGTTTGTTCTTTATTCAATGCTTTCCATTATGTTATTGTTTCTTTCCTTCTTTTTTTGTTGATGACAAAGAAGGAGAAAAGATGTGTTTGTTTTGGAGAGAAAAGGATATGTATTTGTTTTGTGCATATTTTTAACTTGTGCATGTTGTACATTAGTTAGGGGGAGCATTTTTAATTATTTTTATTATTGTAAGCTATTGTGTTGTCATCATCAAAAAGGGAGAGAATGTTGATTCTTGGTTTTGATGACTACAATACAATGCAAAGTTGTGCTACCACATATATATATTACAGGATGTATCAAAGACAAATACCAAGGTGCAATACACAAAGGCAAAGTTGATCCAATGAAGCTTTTAAAAGAATCGATCAAACTACTAAGATCTAAGTTCAAGTCACATTTGATCAAGCAAGCTTCAAGACATAAAGACAATGACTCAAGCTCAAGTCAAAGACTCAAGTTCAAGACAAGACTCAAGTACTTCAAATTTTTGTATTAAGTGTCTTGTAACAATTGTAATTTTTATTCTTTGAGTCTTAGAATGTTGTAATAGCCTTGTCACACACACTCACACATATCTTTTAATAATTGAGTGTTTTACAAAAGTTAAAAGGTCGAAACAAACTTGAATAAGATCAGCTGTTGAGTACCAATCGACCACTCTTCGGGACCAGTCGACTGTCTTAGTACGAAATTGTCTGAACTCATACAAGCTCTGACCAGTCGACTTATTATGGCAACTCAGTCGACTGTTGAAGCCGTTTCGACAGTTTTCTATTTTTAAAACTTGTTTTTCAAATTCAAAACATTTATTTCCGTTGGTTGACAGTTGGTGCAACTGTTTCTCAACGTCCAATGAGTCTAACTCTATAAATAGAGTGTAAAAATCACTTGGTAAAGGTTCCAAGCATTTTTCTTAAGTTTCAAGCTTTTGTTTTTGAAAAGAACAAGCATTCTAAAAAGCATTCATATTCTCTAAGTCTTGGTTCTCTGAAAATCAGTTTAGCATAATATTGAATTTGTTTTAGATTGATTTTAGAAGTTGACCTATTAGCCACCACACAAAAATCACAAATCACAAACAAGGCTATAGGTTGTTGTAACTCTTTTGTTGTTATTTTTCACTCTCAGGTTGTGAGAGTGGTCCTCTCGGTTGGAGAGTAGGGCTCTAGGTTGTAGAGTCAGGTTTTCACTCTAGGTTGTAGAGTGGGTGTGCTCTCTCTAGTGGTGAGAGAGGTCTACGGGTTTGACAAGGTTGTTGTCAAACGCCGTAGAGTATTCTTGTATTTTTTTCAAGAATAGTGAAAAATCTCAAGTGGGTTGCTTGGGGACTGGATGTAGGTCGGGAGGACCGAACCAGGATACATCGCTGTGTACTCTGTGGTTGAATCTCTCTATGGTTGTATTTTCTTCACTTACATTTTAATTTTTCTTTGTTTTATTCGAAAACTTGCCTGGCAAGCCGACTGTGTCTCCTCTATAAGTCCACTTATCAGATTTGTATAAAATACTCTTCGAACACTTGTCTGGTAAGTCAACTGAGTTTCCGCTATGAGTCAACTGATCAGACTTGTATAAAATATTCTTCTTATCTGACGCTCTAGTTGACTGTATTCTCTTTTTAAGTCGACTAGACATAACGAAAAGTTCAATTTCTTAATTATTTTTAAACAACACTATTCACCCCCCTCTAGTGTTTTTGCCTTGCCTACAGGATCCAACACTGGGTTGGTTTGTAACGGGTTGCTTCCCATACCCAGTAGGACAAATCCGTTTTTGGGCTATTGGGTTTCGAAGAAAGACCCAGTTCCCCATTTGAACCTGTTTGTAGGTGAAATTACCGTTTTACCCCTAAGAGATTTAAGATTCATGCCCGATTTGAACGGTTTCAATTTAATCCTATTTTTAGCCATATCACGAGCCTCCCACTCTTGAAGACTGAGTTTTAACCGCCTTTGAGGAGTAATTTTGTTATTCAATTGGCGTACGGGATTTTGTCGGAGTTCTCAATGGGTTTTGGATCTTGCTTGAGATGTAATGGTGCTAAATTGAGCATGCAAAGTGCCCAAAATTATTCTTGGAATTTTTTTGGATCTTTCCAATTTTTCTAGATTTTTTCCTAATTTTTTTAATTATTTTTTCGAATTATTCCTTTAATTTTGCGAAGTAACAATCTATTTTCAAAAGGCATCAATTAATCATTCTAATTAATAATTATTTTTTTAGGAACTCAAAATACTTTTCCCGGATTTATAATTATATTTTAGAATTTTTAATTTTTTTAATTTTTAATTATTTTTTGGAATTTTTAAATCAATAATACGAATTAATAATAAAAAATAAAAGAATTAATCATGAAATATTGACGTGGCACAAACTGGAGCATCGATCGAGCTTTGGCGCAATTTTCCAAGCGATTGGACAGTGGATCTGCCTTTGTGTTTTCGCCATTTGGGGGTCGATGGCAAGAGTTCTCAGCACTCGTTGTCGAGGTCCAGGGGAGCGACATGTGGCATTTAGATGTCGGTGGCAAGAGGGCTCGGCACATGTTGCCGAAGTCCAAGGGTGCGACACGTGGTGCGTTGACCGTTAAACGTTGACCAGTCAATGCATTTTCTCGCATTTGGACATCGGTGGCAAGAGTGCTCGGAACACGTTGCCGAGGTCCAGGAAAGCGACATGTGGCACTTTGACCATTGACCGTTGACAGTCAATGCATTTTTTTGCATTTGGATGTCGGTGGCAAGCATGCTCAGAACACGTTGCCGAAGTCCATGAAAGCGACACGTGGTGCGTTGACCGTTGACCGTTGACCAGTCAATGCATTTTCTCGCATTTGGACATCGGTGGCAAGAGTGCTCAGAACACGTTGCCGAGGTCCAGAAGAGCGACACGTGTCACGTTGACCGTTGACCAGTCAATGCATTTTCTCGCAATTGGATGTTGGTGGCAAGAGTGCTCGGAACACATTGCCGAAGTCCAAAAGAGTGTCACATGGTGCAGTGACAAGGTGTTCGGCACCTTGCCACACCGAAGGACAAGGCCGTGATGGATGTGGGTGGCGTTGGAGACGATGCGCTTGAGATCGCCCATGCGGTTGTGTCGGTAAGTTGTTGATTTATGGTTTTATAAAGTTGGTTCCCCCCCCCTCCTTTTTTAAAACTCGAGCGATGGCGCTCTGCCCCTTTTCCTTTTCGAAGATAACTTGCCACTTCGGTCACCTGATGGAGAAGATGACCAAGCTATAGAGAGAGCTGAAGCAAGAGACTGATAAGACTCGGTCAGAGAAGGCCCGGATCGCCAAAGACCTCGAGCAATCGAGGCTTGAAGTCGAGGCAAAGGCTTTGAGGTTGGAGCATCTCGAGGCCGTTGTCGCGAAGCTCGAGACGGCCATGCCCTATTGCTCCAACAGAAAGAGCAGGCAGCGAAGGACAAGGAGGATGCCGTTGTCGCCGCTAAGGTCGTTGCGACAAAGAAGGCCGAGGATCAAGTGATGGAGAAGGCCAAGGGGTTCCTTTACGTCAACATGGTGATGGCCTATGCTCGTGCGATCGGTCAAGTCAGGGAGGCTTTCCCGGACGTAGATTGTGCCGAGTGGCGCCTATTCCCCGACCCTGTCCCTGGGTTCACCGACCTCTCGGAGGAGGACGAAGAAGTTAAGGATGCCGAAGAGCTCGAGGCGGAGTCCAACGAGGCTGAGGTAGAGGTCGTATCGGATGCTTTACCCCTGGCCGTCGTCGCCAAGTCACAAGGGTCGGGACCCATAGAGACCGGGGATCGCTCGAAAGAGGTCGGCGCTTGACTTGTATTCTTTTTTCTTTATAACTTTCTTTTTAATTCCGAACTATGTATTGAAGCCTAACTGCGGACTGGCCACCGCTTCTTGTACTTCTCGTTGAATTTTAATGAAAATCTTTCTTGGACAAGTGTTTTGAGGCCCCGAAGCCATTGAGGGCTCGTCTTGCTTTCGAGTCGCCTCATAGTAGCCCCGTTTAGAAGTAGTATTGTCATGTTGTCTCGCGCCCTGCTTTCTAAAAATAAGAAATACGAGTACATGACATTGACCCAGCAAATGACTAATATCACCTATAAGTTGTTTATTTGGTCAACTCAACAATATAATCAATACAGAACAATGGCACAGGAAATAATAACAATCTCATGAACAATAATACTTGGAATGAAGCAATATAAAGTATCCAAGTACAATAATAAAACAACGTCTGGAAACAAATAGCAACATTCGGGACATAAGCCCAAAACAATAATAATCCAATCTCAAGGCCTATTGTTCATCAATGTTTCTATTTATAGAAATTTTATAGCCTAGGCCGTTGTTCCCAACAACGGCCTAGGTTTTAAATATTGAAAACAAGGCCGTTGTTCCAAACAACGGCCTATGATTCAATTTTTTATAACCTAGGCCGTTGTTCCCAACAACGGCCTAGGTTATATTATTTTTTTTAGAATCTGTTCAACGAAGAGTTATTTGGGACGAAATTCCCAAAATAACCCTCTGCTCAACAATTGAAACGGGTTATGGGGAGGCAGATCTGAGCCATCGATCACGATCATGATCGATCCGATGGCTCAGATCGCTGTTTTCCAAACCCATGGAAACAAACCCGTTTTCAACTGAGCATATCCCTATATATATATATATATATATATATATATATATATATATATATGAGCTATCTTCCATTGCAAATGCAAATGTTGTACAAACGCGTGCGAACCACTTAACCCGTCATTGGCGATGGCGGGTTAAGTGGTGTGCATGTTTGCAAACGCTACAGTAGCGTTTGCAATGGAAGAAAGCTTTATATATATATATATATATATATATATATATATATATATATATATATATATTATTTATTTATTTATTTATTTATTTAATTTTTTTTGGAACGGGTTAAATTATTTTAAAAACAACCCAAGCCCAAACACAAACCGAACTCAAATCTGCCAAAACCGAACATGACCCGGCTGAAATTGCCATATACCATATATATAGCTAGTTCTCTATGTCTCCTTGTATAGAAGATATTCTCTCTTATCGATGCATCCAGGGTTGACTCCACCTGGTGATGCGACCGCCTCAGGCCCCCAGATAATTCGCAATTTTAGGGGCCCTCAAATTTGTACTCCCTTTACAAAATATAGGTAAGTATTTTGCGCGTAAAAAAAGTTGTTATTAGGCGCTCAAACCAAAACCCAGATTCAAATTCAAACCCAAAACCCTTACCCTCAACTCGAAACCCACATTTAAAACAAACCCTTTTTGGCTCTTTCTTCTCGGTTATTCGATGATATATATTTTGCATATTTTGCTTTGAACAATGTGCAAATTTTTGTATACATGTTCATCGTTTTTTTTTAAAGTTTATTATTAAATGTATGGGGGACCCATTTCGGGATTTTGCCTCGGACCCCCGAGAACTCATGGCTGACCCTGGATGCATCATGGGTATTAATTTATTTTGTTCGCACTAATTGTTGAAAAAAGTTAACATCAAGACACTTAATTTCTTCAACATCAAACACTTGATTATATTTTTGTTATATTTATTTTTGTTAGGTTATAGCCACTTATTCTGGTTTCTTGTTTCATTAGTCACTTTATATTTATAAAAAAATCACGTGGTTTGAATAATTGTTTAGCGCTAATTTATCTTTTTAGCACTATATCAGCAAATAGTTTATGTTAGCACTAATAAGTTAAGACCAAGGTCTTTGGCTTCTAATTTTTTTAAGCACTAACTTTTTTTATTAAAATAGTTTAACTTTAAATTATGACTATTCGTTCAATTTTTCCATAATGTGGCTATGTTGATTTACAAATGTCATGTTTTAAGTAAAACCCGTTAAAGTTTGCTAAAACCCACCTGCCCATATGAACCCGGCCTGAACCCGAAGCCTTCGGGTTAAGGTTCATACTCCATAATACTAGGCCGGGTTCATCATGCTATGAAAACATGGTCGGGAAAGCGAGTTAGGATTAAGTTTTGTCCTAAAACTCGCCCATCCCGGCCTGCGAACACCTCCCAAGTTATGTGGAGTAACAGAAAAATATAAAATTTAATTAGAAGATATTTCTAAGTCGAACTTGTTCATAATGTTTCCAGTTGTGTTTCGTCAAATTATCCATTAGAAAATTGTTAAGTAGCTTTGATTAAAAAAAAGGTTAAAGTAGCTAATGAATTGAGTACCTATAACTTGTCTTGTGTGTTAGGAATTTGAGGATCTTGTTGAGTCTTTGATACAATCAACACAAACCACCAAGCAAAATTAGATCACACCAATCACACAAAGCACACAAGAATTGTTCCAGTTGGGGCTTTTGCCTTAATCCGGAGAAGGAATAATCGAGATATTATTTCAACTAGAGAAGATACAAGAATATTACAATTCTCACCACGACCCTTTCTCAAGCCTAATTGGAACTTGATGCTGCTTACAATCGAGAAATTCTCTCACCCTTCTCTATGAAGTACTCTCTTTTTCTATTCGGCACTCAATAGAATCATGTGGATCTATGAGCTGTTACAATTGTTTATATGGATCTAGAGACAAACCCTAAGTTGATATCTTGTTACAATAGACATTGGATAATACATAAGAGATAAATCTACGATAGGAGCCACACGATCTAACTTGAAGAGCAAGTTGGGCTTTTCACGAATCAGCCAGACTCAAGCCCGAAATCCATCAGTGTCGTGAACGGTCGACCGCACCAACAAGACGGTTCCCCTTCTCGGGAAGACGGCGTACAAGGGTCGGTCAACCGCACATAGGCTTGCCTCCACTCCGTCTCCAATCGTCTTTACCCCTCCACTGTCTCTTGTGCTCCATGACACTACAAGACTAACAGTCTTTACCGGCATTTTTTTGCACATTTACCGGCATTTATAAACCCCGCTGTAGATACCACCGGAATTTTATAAATCGCCGGTGCAAGTGTCGCTAAATCGTGTGTCGCTGTAGCTTAGGGACATTCACCGGTGTTTTTTACGACCGCCGGTGTAGGTAAAAACTACACCGGCGGTCGTAAAAACGCCGGGGAATGTGTGGTTTCGTTTGGAAGTACTGTTTTCGGACATCACCTACACCGGTGTTCTTAAAACGCCGGTATAGACTGTCAGTTTTTTGCTGAAAGCTACACCGGCGCTTCTAAAAATGCCGGTGTAGCTATATTTAAAATAAATAAATAAAAAAAAAACTTTAGCACTCTTCCAATCAAAACCAATTGCAAAACTGAAAGAGCCCCAATGAAATATGAATGAAGCATAATAGTATAATATCATCAAATTGTAATCTCATAATGAAACATAATAATGTGATCTCATCACATTCATAACCAAAATATTGAGTTACAAAGACTGAAAAAGAATATTTTCACTGTCAAATTCAGGCAAACAAGATACTAACTAGGATGAAACTTATACTTTAATAATACTCATGAGATAACTGTCAATTGAAACCACAAGATAAGTTCAAACATGATTATTTTATCACTAGTCACTCTTATAAAATAGTGTGCAACTTCAGTTACATAATCCATCTCATCATCACTTAAAATCAATGAGAAAGAACAATCTCATTTTCAAACCCAAGCAACAAGCAACAATCTCATTATCTTAGAAACTGATACTCATCTAGACATCATGATATAATTGTATATAAAGTTTAGATTAAAAAAATTTCATCACTAGTCACTCCTACAAAAATCATAATGTGCAACTTCAGATATATGATCCATCTCATCTCCAAATTGCAAAACTAAAAAAGTGGGTAAGTACGAAAAAAATTCACCCAAACAAGTAAGGATCAAATGGTTTTAACAAATTCATATCTAAACATCTTATTTATATGATATTATTATATAACACACTCTCTAATCACTTATTATCACACAATGAGATATAGTAATAAGTAAATTATACACTGCATCATCAGGAGCACAAGAACAAAACAGAGCATTGTTATTCAGCCACAATTGCATAATAGTTTAATATAAAATTATATTAGTTACTATAAAAAGTATGAAGAAATCTAAAACATACAACAATCTTGAAGCACTGCCCACCAGATCCAACGGTGGTAACTAGGCATTTACCGAATGAAGCAATTCAAATTTAGGAATCATGATGATGTAAGTATAACACAGTGAGGGCAAGAAAAAGAAGGGGCATTGAGTACAATCATCCCATTTTTTGTAGGCAAAAGATATATGAATATTAACAGAGACCAATCATGTTAATTACTCACATGCTATTTGGCTTTCTTTCTTTCAACTGAAACTTTTAATGTTGCAAAACATTTTTGCAAATCTCCTTTCAACATAAAAACAAGGGTAATTATTTCGAAGTATTTATGAACCTTGTGCCTTATTTGATAAACAACTGGATTGATAAAATAGAGATTCTTTACCCCCCATGCAAATGCATGAATCCGCCAATGAATGGACATGCGTATAATAATTCATTCCTTTGCATGATACACATTTCATTAACATTGTTGTATATTCTTCAATGTAAGGTTCCAAAAGATATTCTAACAATTTGTATATCTTTTCTTGTGCTAATAATTAGCAAAATAGACAGTAAAATTGATATGCATGTCAGAGTTCATTTCCAATTCTTAAGCAAGAAAGAAAGTTTAAGGAAGTGCAGAACCAAGTCTGGAGGCATAGAGCATACCTATTATGCATAAATGGCAATGAATCAGTTGTCATAGGAACACCTTTGTCATAATGCAAGATGTGGATTGAATCTCTTTTACAGGAATTTCCCTGTCAATTCAATTAGTATGATAATATTATATGTACCTGTTATCAAATTAGACCAAATTAACTTGGTTCGTGATGCAAATACAAGGTCTACTAACCCATTCAGCAATACAAAGGCAATCCAGCAGAAAACCAACCAGCCCATATATCAAAGAAGAGAAATAGCAAACCGAAAGAATGTATTTGAGTGAGTTTCAAAAACACCAAATTAACCAAATGATACATGAGATAACTGTCAATTGAAACCACAACATAAGTTCAAACAAGATTATTTCATCACTAGTTACTCCTCTGTAATTCATAGTATGCAACTTCAGTTACATAATCCATCTCATCATCACTTAAAACCAATGAGAAAGAACAATCTCATTTTCAAACCCAAGCAACAAGCATGAACATTATCTTAGAAAATGATACTCATTTAGACATCATGATATAATTGAATATAAAGTATAGATAATAAAATTTCCATCACTAGTCGCTCCCATATAAAAAATTCATAGTGTGCAACTTCAGATACATTATCCATCTCATCTCCAAATTCAGACAAAAGACAAAAAAGCAACTCGGGGAAAATTGCAGTAACCTGAAACAAGAGTTTCAAATCATACATTTGACGCTAACCCAAAGAATCTCCACATTATCGACCTCTACTTCATCTTCTAGAGATTATCCAAGGAATCCCCATCAAAAGAGAGGGTTATGAAAATATATGAGCATGGCATGCATCATGCCATCCACTTGAAAAATAAAAAAGGAGTCGATGATTTTCAAACAGAAAAAATTTGGTGGATCTCCCTCATTTTATTACCAGCTCATCATCCACATCAACTACATTATCGACCTCTACTTCATCTTCTAGATATTTACTTCTTAACTTTGGTCATGCCAATTTAGGAATTATACCCTCATTTATTCTCAAACTTCTATGGAAGTTGCGTTCCATATACTATATTAATCTGGAATATAGTATACAAGCATACCTAGTCATACAAGCATACAAGTATACCCTCAAGAACATACAAGCAAGCTAAATTAGAGAGTTGGAAAAAATTGTAGAACCAATCTAAAAAACATACCAACTACACCATACCTAGGGTTTGTGTAGAAATTTCGGAAACAAAAATTTTAAAAATAAAACGATTCAAAATTTTCAAGAACAAATCTAGGGTTTGGTAGAGGAAGTGGCGACGGCGGGGGAGGGGGGTGACGATGGGGGGAAAGGGCAACAGCGGGGGAGGGGGGCAACGATGGGGAAGTGCCGACGGCAGGGTTGGGAGAAGGGTGATGGGACAGCCATAGGGGAAGGGGCGACGCCGGAGGAGGGGGGCGGTGATGGGGGAAAAATCATAGATGGCTCTGGAGGAGGCAGTGATGGGGAATGTGGCGACATCGGGGGAGGGGGGCAGGGGAAGGGATGGGGGAGGCGATGGGAGGAGGGAGATGGAGAGAGAGAGAGAGATAGGGGAAGGGTGATGGATTTAAGGATTTAGTAAAATGGGAGAGAGAAAGAGAGAACGAGGGGTTCACTTATCCGTTATCTACACAGGCGTTTCACAAAAAAACGCCGGTGTATACCTACATACGCCGGTGTAGAGTTGGATTTTTTGTTCCTTTACATTAACTTGGTTCTATAGTGGCGTTTCTACCAAAATGCTGGCGTAGATATGCCGGTGTAAAACTCTTTTTTTGTAGTGTGATCTATTAGAAAGAATTTTCAAATAATTAAATATAGGGAGTCTTCATCTAAAACTACATGTATTGCAAACCATCTGCAACCGCTTCTGCTACTGTTTTTGCTTTGATCTCGATGAAGAGGGTGAAGGCATGGGGATCTATGAGCTGTTACAATAGAATCATGTGGATCTATGAGCTATTACAATTGTTTATATAGATCTAGAGACAAACCCTAAGTTGATATCCTGTTAAAATAGCCATTGGATAGGGTTACAGGAGACTAAACTCACGCACGGGTTTAAACACAAAAGAGTAGGGAACAACAGAATCAAGGAATGGGTGATATGCCCGTCCGTAGGAGCTTCGGGGGGATTGATATTGGGTTCAACCCAGATATTTTCATCTGTTTCGAGGAATACATTGGAACGTTCTCCTTAACTATCCGACTGAAGCGACGATCTGATAATTGGGTGCAGAAGATCACTGTCGTTTATGGGCCGAACGTGGCTACAGATCGAGATGCTTTTTGGCAAGAGCTTATCGATATTCGACAACGATGGTCTGTAGCTTAGATTGTTGGGGGGGACTTCAATATTACTAGATTTGCTTTTGAGCACAAGGGAAGAGGCTCCAGCGACAGACACAGAGAAGAGTTCAATTGGGTGATCACGGAACTAGAGCTGATCGATATCCCAATCAATGACAGACTATTTACATGGTCAAACATGCAAGCATCCCCGATTATGGCCAAATTGGATAGGATACTAGTATCGATGGATTGGGAGGATAAATTCTTATTGGAAACCGCTAAATCTATTCCTAGACCTACATCAGATCATACCCCAATCCTACTTGATGCTGGGGTATAGGGATCTCAAAGGCCAAGGAAGTTCAGATTTGAGAAGGCATGACTAGAAATCCAGGGATTTTACCGCATGGTGATGGAAAACTGGGCGCTCCCAACTACTTGTACGGATGCTACAACCTGATGGTGTGAAAAAATCTACAGATTGAGAAAGAGGCTGCGTAGATGGAATCGGTCTAGATTCTTGACTATCTGGCGTGCAAAAGATTCCTTTTTGGAAGGAATTGATGAGCTAGAAAGATTGGAAGAAACGAGAGTCCTGTCACAAGATGAAAGAAACAGGCTACTAGAGCTCCGAGGAAATATTGCCAATCTTTATAAGCTGGAGGAGATCAAATGGCAACAAAGGTCGAGGATTTCGTGGCTCAAAGAGGGAGACGTGAATACGGTCTACTTCCACCGAGTGGCAAGCGCAAGACGTAGATCCAATTTAGTCCTGTCAATACAGACGGAAACAGGAACATCGCAAGACGAAAATGTGATTTCCAAAACCTTTCACGATTACTACAAAGGCCTCTTTGGAAAGAAGAATGACTTCAGGATCCCACTTAGGGATGATTTCTGGCAGGCCTGCTAGAACGAGTCAGCGCATTCGCTGTCCACTTTGGAAGCACCTTTTTCGGAAACAGAAGTGGAAAAGGCCATCAATCAAATGGGAGCAGACAAGTCGCCTGGGCCAGACGGCTTCCCAATGATGTTCTTCCAAGAGTTCTAGGAAAAAATAAAAGGGGACATTATGTCGTTGATGGATGAATTCTTCTACAACTACCTCAGATTGGGCATGTTCAACTTTGCGAAAGTAGTTCTGATACCTAAACGGGTGGAGTCTACGCGGGTGGGGGATTTTAGACCGATTAGCCTCATAAACTGCTCAGTTAAGATCATCACAAATGTCCTGGCCATCCGTGTAGGAAGCATAATTGACAGTTTAATTAGCAACACCCAGACTGGTTTCATCAAGGGCAGATGTATCCTCGAATGTGTGGCCACCGCAGAACAAGTTATCCACCACTGCCATATGGGTCAGTCTAAGAATTACCTCCTCAAACTGGACTTTGAGAAAGCATATGACTCCGTCGACTGGGATTGCTTACTGGAGGCTCTCAGAGGGAGAGGATTCGAGGTTAAATGAATCAGGTGGATTAAACAATGTTTATACACTAGTAAAACGACAATCTCGGTTAATGGGCGGCCGGGTCTACCGTTGTCGTGCAAGAAGGGACTTCAGTAGGGGGATCCACTGTCACCTCTTCTATTTACTATCGTAGCGGATGTTCTGAGGGGCATGCTAGATAACTGTCGGAGAAAAGGTTGGATAAAGCCTGTGGCTGGCAGCACCTCTAACCAAGGGTACACGATTCTTCAGTATGCTAATGACACCCTACTCTTTGGTAACGAGAACAGGTCAGAAACTGTCTGCTTTAAAGGGGCCCTCTACTGTTTTGAAATCTGGTCAGGTCTCAGGATTAATTTACACAAGTGTGCTTTGATTCCAATTACACTTTTTGATGTAGAAGCACAGGACCATGCTACCATATTAAACTGTTTGATAGACGAATTTCCAATCAAATATTTAGGATTCCCGCTCAGACCAGGGAAGCTTACCAAGATGGACTGGCTACTTATCATTGACAGGGTGGAGGACAAATTGTCTGGATGGAAAGAAAAGCCGCTTTCCCTCGGGGGGTAGAGTGGTACTTATCAACTTGGTGTTATCTAATTTGCCCATTTACTACATGTCGATTTTTGAGCTGCCTAACTGGGTAATCCAAAGGATTGACCGAATCCGAAAGCGATTTCTATGGAAAGGGGCGGACTCGAATATGGGGGGATACCACCTGATCAAGTGGGGTATTGCATGCATGAAGAAGAAACACGGAGGGCTAGGCATCATCGACTTAAGAGATATGAACCTTGCCCTACTAGGAAAATGGTGGTGGAAGGTCTTCCACCACAGCGAGGAAGGGTGGCAGGACTTCATTCAACCATATCTTACGAGGAAAGGTACGAGAAGTTTAGGCTTCCGGGTAGGACCTAGAGTTTCTTGCTTCTGGAAAGGGATTACCAAAGCAATCGGGCCTTTCAACTCAGCAGTTACATCGATTATTGGTAATGGATGGTCCACCAGATTCTGGTGGGACAAATGGTGTGGTGCTCATACCCTTAAGGAGACTTTTCTAGATTTGTATGAGAAGACGACTCGCCCGAACGTATCAGTGGCCAAGACATGGAAGATGGGCAATTGGAAACCGTCTTTTCGAGGACCTCTTAGCCCAAGGTTACAGCAGCGACTGAATGAACTGCAAACACACATTACACAGAATGGGACGCTGTGCGCTCAAGGCCCAGATCAAATGTACTGGGAACTAGAGACCAAAGGAGCTTTCACTGTTAGGTCGCTGTATCATCACATTCACTATCGAGGATGTAGACCCATTTGGGCACAGGTGTTATGGAAAGCCCTTAAAGTCAGGTTCTTCCTCTGGCTAGTGCTCAATAATGCAATTCTCACCAGAGAGAACCTCGCTAAAAGACAACCCCAGATAGTGACCAACTGTGGATTCTGTAACATACATACGGAGAATCTGAATCACCTTTTCAATCACTGTCAAAGGAGTAAGGCAACTATGATAGAGGTATTACGGGCCCTAGGGACAAGTGACTACCCTAGTGAATATGAGGATTTGTAGGTTGGCCCCAAATTTGCATCGGTGCGCCATGAAATGAAGGATACTTGGTACATAGCAATTGCGGCAACTACTTGGGTGTTATGGCTAGACAGAAATAATTTCTATTTTCGTGCTTCATGTAATAGTATTTCTGGTAACCTTAATCATATAATGTATCTTATTTCCTTTTGGGCCACAACTGAGGAGCAAGAGGGAGGATTGCCAGAGTCTTCCAGGTGGTTGAATTCGATAATGAGGAGGTCGAGTTTGGACCGACACTGGACTGAGGAGTAGGCGCCCCTTAGACTAACAGGGAACATGATACAAGTGGAAACAGCTGGCTCTTGTTGTATTTTGTTTCGATCTATTGTTTCTTTGGTTGTACTTTTGTTCATGTGGTTAGACCCACCCTCCAGGTAGTATTGGGGGGTTATATTCTATTTTCTGCACTTTACTTTTGTATTCCCTCCGTTACGCCGATGTTGTTTTATTAATTTCTTATTAATGAAACAGGGTGACGTTATTCCATTTTTAACCTCCAAAAAAAATTAGGTGGCAACAACAAGATACGGAAGGAGAATGGAGAAGGGATGTTGTGGGTTATGGAGGGGTGGCCTCTCAGTTTGCCCTTGGCCTCTTTCGTTTTGAATTTTTTGATAGGTGTTGATTAACTTATAACCTTACTAGGACGGAATGAGCCTTTCTGATCGTTGGGCCTTTATTGTGAAACCTTTGAGGTTGTCCACTTAAGTCCTTTTCTCTATTAGCTGATTAGCTCTATTAACTTTAATGTTAATTAGAAACTTAATCAAATGAACATCTTCTTAGTTGCCTCAGTTAAACTTTGTTTGGATCTACTCCTCTTTGCTCCACCAAGTAGGAACCAACTACAATCCTATAAATCTTATATACGCCATTATTGGTCTCTGATGTACTTTGTCCATGCCATCTCAACAAGGTCGTTGTCACCAGAGACAAAACCAGAACAATTGTATCTGGAAGGATAAGAAAAAAATTTATGACTATATATAGATATATATAAGGGCTTTACATAAATTTTAGAGGGAGGCAAACCATAAAACTTAATTTTTTGAAGGGACAAATCATAATATATTTGGAATTTTTTCAAAACTTTCAATAGTATGAAGAAGGTTTTGAAAATTTTGGACCATCTCGGCCCATGGTTGCCACTATCCAATATTTGGGCTGATTTCCCTATTGTAGAATTATGAATTTAGCAGAACTATCCATTTATAATTTTTTTATTATGAATAGGTTTCTTACGTAAATTAACTGATCTTATTTTTCCAATCAATGAATAGTTTTCTAAATTGTGCATTATTTCCGGTACGGTACTCTTTAACAGCTTCACTTTCATTTTCTGCTTGTCTGGGCATTTTAAACCTTCATTTTTTTTCTTTTAGTAACGTCATTTTTATATGTTGGTTTAGTAATCAACTTAGTGTTAGAAATATTACCCCCAAAAAATATACCTTAGTGTTAGAAATGAACGAATCTCTACTACTATAATGGGAGAAGGCCTTAGTGTAATTTGTCCATATCTCAACCCGTGCAACACACGTTTAATACTACTATAATAAGAGAAGGTCTTAGTGTAATTTGTCCATCTTACCAACCCGTGCAACGGACGTGCTGGTAGACTTTTTTTCTTTTTTTTTACCCTTTTCATTTTTTCCCCAAAAATTTTCTCCACGTGCACAGCACGTGTATAATACTAGTACACCTTAAACTGCATGCCTGAATATGGTATATTACTATACCGTCAATGAAAAATACCCATAACATCACCACATTTCGTTGTGTATGAAATTAAAATATGTACTTTGTCCTTTAATTTTTCAAGTAGTAGCATTGTAATATTTCTTAATGTAGATCAATAATGCTATAAACTATTACAGATATGGAGTGGAGTTGATTTATAAAAAGCAACCTCTAATTCCAGGACTCTAAACACAAAGAGATACTACACAAAGAGAATAAGAGACAATACTTGAACACTTAGAAGATTTTTATTTCACATCAAAATTTCAGTACAAGTTCAAAAGAAACAATAAACAAGATTATAAGTCTCCATCCGAGTAATCTCTACTCCTTCGTGGCAATGGGACATTCCTTTTAAAGGATACGTGTACCTTACAGCCCCCCCCCCCCCCCCCCCCCCCCCCCCGCGGTACCAAAGCACTGCTCTGATCTCTCAAATCAGACTAAACCCATAGACTGAGTTCGAGCCGCATGAGCATCAACACGCATCACCCCTCCAATCGGGTAACACTTGATGAGCCGGCCACGCCGCTTTGGGCATCTTCCGAATTTCTCGAGATCTCGTGCGAATGCAAAGCCAGCTCATGAAATGACCTTCTCTAATTTATCTTATCACAAGAGCAAAAAGTTCTCATGGTCCTGCTGTAATACCCTGAATTTCTATTAAAGAAATTGTTGATTTTACGTGTTGCGCATGTACAAACTCTTGCACATATTTTCTTATAAAATTATCTCTCTTATAACCTGAACAGACAATTATTTTTCTCTTTTTCTCTTTATTTTCTAAAAAAAAGCCTATTTGAAAAGCATAAGCTTGTTTTTCTAATTTAAGCCCACCCTAATTAATTAAATATTTTATTAATAACCCATGAGTCTAAAAGCCCACTAATTTGAAGCCCACAAATTAATTACCCTTTTAATTGTCATAATTTGTAGTGTAGACACTTCTAGTAGACAATAAATTAATTAGTAGTGTACAACTTATTAGTGGGGACACTAGGAGGCACGTGCATGCACTAGTGTATGCATTGCACACCCTGTAGAATGTGGCCGGATGTGGCTAGAGAGGAGAGGGAGAGTGGAGTTGAAGTTGAGGGGTGGTTATGAGATCATGGAAGTTACTACAACTTCCCATTCCATCTTGATCCTTGATCTCTAACTCCTTGATTAAATCCTAGCCATCTATTCTCATCCTAAAAGTGTATAAATACCCCCTAGTTCTTCTCATTAGTACACTAGAAATTTTTGAAAGAAGAAAAGACTAGGTGAGAAAAAGATTGAGAAGTTTTAGTGAGTAAAAGATAGAGTGTGCAATTGTGTGTGTGTCCCATTCAAGAGGAGGTCGGCCTATCACCAAGGAGCAAGGAGGGCTTTCGGGTTCCATCAAGCACTAGGAGGAGAAGGCAACTTGCAACACAATCTAGGAGGAGAATGCTACTTTCATGCATTCTAGGAGATTCAAGGAGCTTTTCTTTTTCGTTTCACCGATAGGTGGGTGTTTCTCATGCTTCTAAATCTAGATACCATGCTAGGAATGATTTGATAAATTACTAAGGAAAAACTAAGTGAAATTGCCCTCATGTTTGCTTATTTAAAGATGAATTGGTAATTTAGAGAATGATTAATAAGATGATTGCTAGTTGATAAATGGTGAATTAAAGTGCTAGAAACTATCATGTTGTCATGTTATATGCTTTGAATTATGCTCTATGATGAAATTTGTGCTTATCAGACAATAGTTGATTAAATGCACCATTTACAATTGATTGTCTAAATTAAAGTAACACTATTGTAGAAGAATGAAAATTTGTGTTCTAGAATGTTGTAGGGTGTTAATAAATGGAAGAATAAAGAAATAAAGTAGTTTTGTGGAAATCTAGATCGTAAGTTATGTGAAAATGGAAATTGTTCTCAATGTTGAAATTATGGACTTAGAACATAAAATAGGACCAAATTGCATGTTTTTATAGGCAAATATTGATGATAAAAATACTGGTTTACTGTGATTTTATATATTTTATAATCTGGAAAGTTTCGTTTCAAAAAGAGAAGAAAAAGAAATAAAAACGTTTTGGGAATTATGAAAATTAGAAATGAATAGAGAATTGGATCAAAACCAGTCCAACCCTCTTTGAAACAGTCTGGTCCCTTAGACCAAGTGGTTGTGGGTGCTTTGGGCGCTACTGTAGCATGCGGCTGACCCTAGTGGTCTCGGGTTCGAAACTTAGACCCTGCCTTTTGTTTACTGTTTTTGAGCAAAAACCCAAAATCCCGAAACCAAAACACTTACCTATTAAAAACCTTTCACATACCATGGTTGCGCCTTAGCCCATTTGGCTTTTGGTGGCGGTTGGCTAGTCTCAAGTCGCAGGTTCGAAACCTGGTTTTGGCAGTTTTTAAAATATTTGATTTTTGAGTTTTAAAAATTGATTTCTTGGCCTTTAAAAAATCTGAAAAAATACCATAATTATTCTTAAAATATGTGGATCTTATGAAAAATAATTATGCATTGTTTGACTAAAATAAAAGTAATTTAGAAGTGAAAATTAAGTAGAATTGCATGAAATCGACTCTTGTATAAATATAAAAAGCGATTATTTTTATGAGAAATCATACTAAGTGGTAAAAGAGAATTTTTGAATGAAAGAAAATTTAAATGTGCTATCTATGGACTCTCATTTGTTAAATTGAGTATTGCTTATAAATGGAATTACGACCTTGTGGCCTTTTGAATTAAATAAAGTAAATGAACAATAGTATGAGAATCAAATGAGTTTGTAGAGTTTAATTTTGAATATGAAATGCATGAAATGCAATTGAACTTTATGTATGAGATTTGATTCATGGAAAAGAATGAAAATCATGTTAATTGTGAAAGAGAACTTATGAGTATGAAAAACTCGATTTTGTGATTATGAGTTGAAATTAAGAACTAGGGTGTAGCTAAGCCTCATACCGGCAATGAAAGAAATGTTGAGATGATATTCGAAAAGAAAAGACCAAGATTTGGGTCATGTGAAATGAATGAAAAAGATCGGTATAGTGGGAGGGCTAACCCTAAGGGATGGATTTTGTTCATGATTCAATTAAATTAAGGACTAGATACATAGTGAAGATGTGATGAAAGTAAGAGAAAAACATGAATATGAGGGCCATTGGATTGGCGGCGTGAGAGTATTCACAAGATGTCCCATGATGCATCATGAGTAGGACGTGGATACTGCTCCAGAGTACCGTCCCGGTAACGACACTTATGGGGTGTTTGGTGATTGTAGGTGGTATCATGTCTATGGTAGGAGGTGAATTACCACATGATGCCTGCATGATAAGTCATGTGTCAGTGCGTTGGGATTCTCACCAGGGCGCCTAGACGTGAGATCATAATTCATAGAACATCTAGGATACTTGCAGTAGTTACAGTAGTAGATTAAGTCATGGCGAGGGATTGAACTCTACAAGATGAAGAACGGTTAAGGGCTTGCCCTCAGACCTATGTAGTACGGGCTGCATAGACTCCGAAAAAGTGCGCATTAGTGTCATGTAAAATAAATAATTGCATTAAGGACTAAGTGCACATTCACAATATGACATCAATAGGCTAGTCCCCTTAGCTTTGTTTGTGATCAAGTTTGTGATTGTTAAGTATTTGATAATCGTTATACTGTTTCGGCATAGCGAGGATGACTGTGTATAATATTTCGTCAGTTGAATGAACTGATATGCCCACAGTTTTCTATGCAGGATAAAGTACATAAAAAAAACTAAGGAGGAATTGATGCTTAAAGAATTATTCAAGTGTTGTTGTATTTCATTCATAAAATTGTTGTAACATTGCTTCCACTGTTTAAGTGTAAATATAACTTTGATGTAAAGTAAAATTTTAATTTCCATGTAAAATTCTACGAAGTGAAGTGTGATGTAACTCCTATTTCCCGAGTTTGTATTTTTATATTATATTTTGCTCCATTGTACTCTTTTATCAATTTGAGATCTTGTATTCTGTTTCCGTTTGAATAAAATCGTTATTTTGTTTCAACTCAATTTTTGGTGCCTATATCTAATTCAATTGTATGTCCGTCCTACTCTTTTGTGTCGTTCTTCATGAAGAGATGAGCTCTTTCATATCATTTATCTCTTTATCCCCATTTTTATGGATTTTTGACTAAGTCTCCTTTTGGATCCCTCTCAAACCGGATACCCTAACACCCAATAATCCAAACCCTATCTATATAAACCCTAACCTAGTTACCCTAACCCTAACCCCTACCCTATTACTGTTAAGCCCCCAACAGTACCGCAACTCTCCTTCTTCAACCTCCCACTCCTTTTGCGTCGTCTTCCGCTCCCTTCTTCCTTCGTCCACGCCCAGAACCCAATCCCAATTCGCCTCGCCTTCACTCCCACCACCGTCGGCTCCCTCTCCTCGTCAACCCCCCATCGCCATCTCCACCGTCGTCCTCGCTGAAACACTCCATAGCCATTCTCCTCCTACTCATACTCCCCTGTTTTTGAAACCAGAAACAGAGTGTCTTCGCCACGCCTTCCATCGCCGTCGTCGCCGTCGTCGACTAATCTCTAGTCGAACCCAAACGTCATCGCGAGCCCCCGCCGCCACGTCGCATCGCAGTCATCGCGCCGCCGTCGCTCTCCCGCTCATTGCCGAAAGTAAGGAAGAAGACGAACAGCGGGTGGACGGATTTGCTGTTTGGTGTTTTGCCACATCGGATCCGCACTTGCTGTCTCCTGTTCGGTCCCGATCCGCTGTGTAGGAGCGATCTGACTGGTGCGTTTTGCTGTCCCGTGTTTTGGCGCAGTAAATCCCGACCGCTGTTCGCTGTTTTGGATGGATCTGGTGTGGGGGATTTTCCTCTTATTGTTGAATTCTTGCATGTGCTTCACACGTGCTTTTGGGAGATTATGTCCAGAGTTTTTCGATCCCGTTTTCTTCAACTAACGGATCTATCCATCGTCAATCAAGGCAAGTATTCATCTTGTACAAATTTTTGTTCTAGTACAAGCGTTCAATTTAAAAATACCGCAAATAGTTAGTAGTTGTGACTCCTCCTTGACTTGTCGTTGTTGATCAAATATTAACCCTCATCAATTTCATAATCTTAAGAGTCACAACAATTTCATTGTTATATTATAACTACTTGGACTCATTTTATCCCCTAGTCACATGAACACATGAAATTAAGGAACCCTAATTTGTAGATATGTGTTATATCTTGTATGTGATGAACTTGCACCCATTTGAGTTGAGAAATAAATATTACTTGCTATTTTGTTAGCCATTACCCCGTATGTGTATCACACATTAACCTAGACGCCTAATAACTAAATTTCATGCAACCTATACACGTAAGACATTCCCACATGTTGCTGTCCTGGACCTTGCTATGCTGTTTTGACACCTTTAACATAAGAATCTGAATCCGAGCCCTGAACAAAAAATATAGATCTAGATGTCTAGATGTCGATAGCGTCCGAAATTTTTGAATTTGAAGTTACGGTCTATGAGTTATCGTAGTTTTTCTGCAGCTGTGTTGGTAGATGCAGATTCGCAAAACTGCTGCACATCCTTAGGTTGCAAATTTATTTAACTATGTTAACAGTAAGCTATGGACTTGAAATTTTATATGCTGTTACTGGATACCCTAGAGAACCTTCCAAAACTTTCTTAGAATTAATTAACAATATTTCAACACTGTTTCACATGTATAAATTCAAATATACAAATTCTGCCCGAACATATTAGCTGTGTAGTTCGCTGTTTGATACCTATTACTACAACCTTCTCATACCTTAATTATATGCGTTGGAACCGGGTAGGAGTCTGGTTTCTAGACCTCCTGACGGATCCACTTTTGCTATTTCGTAGCAACGGGAATCACAGTTTTGGTACAGCAACGTCGTGCTGTCCAGATTTGAGATTTTCGTTGTTCGTGTTATTCTTATTCATGTCGACCCTCGAATATGCCGTATAAATATCTCAGACTTGTACCATGTCCATGACTATGATTTCTTGACTTGTTTCGCACACTTGCATGCTTTCTTGATAAAAATTAATAAAAGTAACAAGCCGGAGTTTAAAGAAAAGACCATAGTAGTGGACAATATAGGTAAGTGTACTCGGAAGGGGGCCCGTGTTTCCTACTTGATATATGTCTCATGAACTAGTATATTATTATTCGATTTATGAACTAGTATATTATTTGATTCATGAACTAGTATATTATAAATCGATTCATGGACTAGTATATTATTGATCCATGAACTAGTATATATGTGATTCATGACTTGTCTTGCTATGACTCGACACATGAACTAGTTATATGATTACCCGATTCATGAGCATGACTTGCTTGATACTTGATACCTGAGTACACCACCCTATAGACTCCACTACTAGGCCTAAACGTAACTGATTTGCATGTAGCAACCATGCAGTAAAAAAATGGATACATGAAGTGCTACCTAGATAGTAATAACCACAAAACTTGAACATAAAATTTGATACTTGATGACATGATACATGAGACTTGTTACTTGAAAATAATACTTGATACATGTTACTTGACAACTTGACACTAGACTTGAGACTTGACACCCTGACACTTACTAGATGCCTGTCACTTGAGGTTAGATACCCCTCTAAGTTCACTTGTCACTTGCTTTATCATTAGTATTTTTTATCCAGTCTATTTACTTGAGTTGTCCTTCTTGCTAGTTAGTCCTTGAATTCCCACTACTCGTTGCATCCCTATTATATTCTTGATTCCAAATTTCGTTCCATATTTCTTGTACTCGTTTTTACTATTTGTGATCCTAACTTGCACTATGGGCATTTTCTCTTGTCTTCTCTATGTTTCTCCTTTTTATAATTATTAAACAGTCTTTGGAGACGTGCTACCTGCTGGAATTGGTGAAAAGACGTTCTAGGCCTTGCTTGGGAAAAACTTTCTTTAATCATTTCGTTTTGTAATTGAGTTATTTCATTTGTTGTTGTTTAAGACTTGTAACGGGCTTATATTCCCGAGTTTTACATGCGATCCAGACTTGAAAACTATTTAGATATTATTATATGTTTTCAATTGTTTTTTGTTGTTTAATAAATTATTCTTGCATGCTTGGTGGTATATATATCTTGTTATATTCTTATTGTGATGCTGAGTCTATCCTACAGCTTATGGCTGATGTTAAAATTATTCGATGGGCTTCGTCACGCGCTCGTATTCCATATTTTTGGGAAGCGGGGCGTGACATGTGAAGATCCTGTGGAACTTCGAATTCGGTCTTATTTGGAATTTGGGGTGTTACACCTGGCTCCCCTCTAGAAGTCACTTTAACCAATGAATCTCCACTTCTTACTCGACAAGCCTCTACTTGAGATGGACATCATTCACCCTAATCTTCCAACAGACCATACAAGTGCGTGCCAAACCATCCGAACGAGTCTCTCCCGAAAGTTCAGGAACAACTTTTCTCAAATGAGCAACCTCTAAGCTCTTCTCAAGCACTGCATTCTTCAGCTTGTCCTTCTCAGTAGTAGCTGCAAGCAAAGAATGACGAAGGGATTTAACTTCCAAGTCCCTCCCGACCATTGTCTTAGCAAGGAGAGTCTCACTATCGCTCGAATGCCCTTCCACATCGGTTGGAGGCGTCCCTGATAGACCTTCATCATGATGACTCACTTCGATATTCCTCTGGGTCAAAACTCTCCTCAAGTGGCCGAACTCCACTATCGCCTTGAATAACTTCTCCCTAAGCGAGCATGCCCCAACTCCACCATGTGAAGCATGGCACAGAGATTGGCAATCTCGCCATCACGAGTATCACACCCGACATACACAACAACCAACTAATAGAAGAGAGTGAGGAATCACTACAACATTGCAACCAAGGCTACAAAATTTGCAAAAGTTCGAAGTGCCCAAATTCAACACAAGTTATAAAATACTGAATGATTTTTCATTGCAATAAAAAGGTTACATCAAGTGTTGAACTGTCCGCTATTAGGCATCAATAAAAAGATAAAACAAAAACTAGGAAAAGAAAAGGAGTCAAGTATCCACCTCGGTTGATGGAGACACGGGAGGGGGATTCCCATCTCCATCTCCCACCACAACTCCCGAACTCTCCACGACCACCATGTAAAGATATGCCACTACGTCGTCTTCCTCCTCCTCGGCGGAAGCACACCCGAACAACTGATACCCCATGCTATCAAAGCCGAGCACTCGCTCATTGATGTACTGGAGAGCTCTAGTGTATGCCTTCTCCTTGTTGGAGATAAGATATCTCTCCGCCTAAGACTTTGCGTGCGCCCCCACGGTCTCCCTCTCCTTCATCGCGTCCGCTCTTTCCCTCGCTGCCTTCTTCTTCTCCCTAGCTAGAGCCCTCTCAAAGTGCACTACCCGTTCTGCCTGAACCTTTTCCCAAAGCACCGCCGCATCTAGCTCCTTAATGGCCTACGCCCGCTCCGCCTTTGCCTTATCGACCGACTCCTTCCACTCTTTCTTCTCCTCCGCCACATGTTTCAACAAGTAGCCAAAGTGACAAGTGATCTACAAGAAGAAGAGAAGAATTCTAAGTTACAATGAAAAAAGAATGACTACACTATGAAAGCAAAATGTTGGAAGAAAACTACAAATGAAGTGAGACGTACCGAGAAGGCTACTGGAGAGATCTCCAAGGCAGAATTGTCAACACTCCCCACAGCCATCGCGTTCCTGTCCATGGAGGTAGCGAGATGTTGAACTGCTTGCATACAACTTACCAAATTCCGTAGGAAGCTATCGTGCCTCTTAACTTGCTAGTCTGGAACGAATATCTTCTTGTGCTCGTCGTTAAGGATAGCCTCGGCTTCCACGGTGAGCGAAGGAGCCTCGAGTGAGAAAGTCGAAGCCAAAGAGAACCCCCCGGTGGCGGGAGTAGTCAAGGAGGAGGGAGGATATCTTAAGCTTGCTCTTGGGGTAGTGCCCGCAAAACTCTTCGCAGCCTTAGAAGGTGTGGGCCTTGTGGCAAAACTTTTCCTCTTCTTCTGCTCCTCAAACACGACTACCTTGCCATAACGCGTCAAAATCCATGCCAGATGCCTCTGCAATAAGAAACATAAAGTGTTAAAACAACAAAAAAAATACCACTTAAACAACTGAATAAAATAAAACACAAAGTAGAGCGTGTACTAGGGTTAAGCGGGTTGAGACCCCTCTTCAAGAGAACCTCCTCGGTCACCTCTCTCCACTTCCAAGTCGGGCAGTTTAAAACAATGTACCGCATACTCTCCTCCTCAGGACTCAATCTCGGATCTGCTCTCACCCTGTTCGGGAGACTCTCCCACCAAGTAGTAGGAATCCCGCACGGATCATGACTACGGATTATGAAATACTTTTCCTTCTAAAATTTGATCGAATCTGGATTATTGGTTAACTTCATGCTCGAACAAGAAGTAAGATAATATATGAACTCCATCTTGTTCTTCTGATGAAGCTTGGAGCGCACATATTCAACCGCGGCTCAAACCCTGCTGCCTGACAGTGCAAGATGAAGTTGTTTACATGCGTCCACATGTTAGACATGAACTGAACGGGGCTCAAAGTGTACCACCACAGAAAATCTTTAACAAATGGATGGAGAGGTAGGTAGAGTCCCACATAAAAAGCATCAAACGAGAAACAATATAACTTGGGAGAGATTGAGGAACAAAATCTAATCCCGGGACTAGGCATCTAGGGGTGGCATTCGGGTCCATCGGGCCAGGTTGGGTCGAAACACTCGGGTCAACCCGAGTTTCGGGCGGGCTCGGGTCGGGTAGCGACTTTAACCAGGTTGGGTCAGGCCAGGTTCAAAATTGCAAAATTTACCCCGGTCGACCCACGAACCCATTCGGGTCAAACCCGTTTCGGATCGGGCGTGGGTCGGGGATTGGCCCGGTTTAATCTAGGTTTTTGTTTTTTTTAACTTAGAAAATTTTTAAAAAGTACAATAAGTATAATTGTATAAGAGTGAAACAAAATTGTATATATTATTCATTTCAACTTCTATGAATTTTTTACTTTTTATATACAAATACAAGTAATAGAAACCCAAAAAGAACATACAATATTTCTTGAATTACATATTTGAGGGGATAATCAAAATCTAGAGTTCGAGATAGCCTAGAGTTAGATTGAAGTGAGGGCATTGGACTACTGTCATCCACATCTACTTAATGTCAACCTGTGATCTCATCGCCCTAAATTTCATACTCTTGTTGTTGGACTTTAGGCGAGTTGCTTCCACTTGTTGATGTAGATGACGCTTTTCCTTGATTCATGTCTTCAGCCTTCATCCAATCTTCGGTGCACATGAGCATATCCAACGAATTTGGTTTCAAGCAATTCCTGTAATCTGTTAAAACCTTGTCACTTGTAGAAAAAGCAATTTCTGGAGCAACTATAGAGACAGGAGGAGTTAGTAGATCTCTAGCCACATGTGAAAGAATAGAAAAAAAAATTCATGTTCTTTCTAGCATTGTAGCACTTCAATCTTAGTACTAGAACTCTCACTATCTTGTTGATTATACCAATTTAATTTATTAGGTGCATTAGACCTAGGTTTTTTTAATTGAATACGAGTAAGTAAATTAGCAGTGACATCTTCTAATGTACTCTTACCCTTACCTCTAGAAGTAAAAGAAGAAGCAACTATACTAGTTGTACGACTAGATGCAAAAGTTCTATCATAACTATCATACAAGTTATTTAATGTCGATTTAAAGCTAGCTAAAAATACATTACACTCATATTCAGAATCATATCCAAGTAAAGTAAAAAATATTTCAATCAAACTTCTCGTACTTGCTAATTTGGTACGAGGATCCATAACAGTAGCAATACAATACAACATAGGAGGATGATAAAAATACTTCAAAATTTTAGTATAAGCGGGAACAACAATATGACTAATGTATTAGTTTGAAATCATGTCTTAAAAAGTTTGCATCATAGTAATTATTGAAATAAAAATACTACTAGAAGTAGATTCATAAGATGTAGACAACTTCACAGTTGTGGTTCGAAAAGGTTTCAAAAACCGTAACAAAGATTTGGCAAACTACCATGATTGGGGAGTCATTTAAAAAAATTTCATGTTTTTTGCAAGATAAAAATTGTTTGTAATATCTTTGTATTGAGTAGCAACATTTAATAAATCGAAAATAGAGTTCCATCGGTATTTACCATCTCTAGGAAATTTTCTAAAAAGTATGTTCCTAAGTTTACACCATTCTTCAAATTCTTGAAGCATAATACCACTCAAAGCTATAAAATATACATAATTTCTAATTGCAATAATATATGAATTGAATACTTTCAATGTATCTTGTACACATAAATTTAAAATATGACATCCACATCTAACATGAAATGTTTTATTACATGGGGAAGCTAATTATATTTTTAATGTACTAATCAAAGCACTGTTGTTAGATGCATTATCAAAACTAATAGTAAATTTTTATCACGAATATGAAATAAATCACTAACTTCTAAAATGTGTGTTGCGATAACCTTACCACTAAGAGGATACGACAAAGTGGCAAGTGATATGATTCTCTTTTGAATCATCCAATCACTATATGTCCCATGACAAGTTATATCCATCATCAGAATATCGTTACAACCTTTCCAACAATCGGAAGTTAACGATACTCTACAAGTTAAACTGTAACTACTGTTTTTGCTACTTTCATTTTCCCCCCTTTTGTAATATTTTATTTGAATAAAATACTCTATTTTCTTTCTTGATTATTTTAATTAAATTTGTTCATGAAATTCTTCGTTCTTCTTGATTGAGCTATTCTTGTTGATCCTGTTTTTTTATTTAATTGTAGGTATTTTTATTTGAACCATATTATTTTGGATCCATCTCTTATTGAACCCTAAAACCTAATTTTAATTGTTCTTGGCCCAATACCACTACTATTGGATCTTAAACATCTAACCCAACAACATCCTAATTACAATCTATTAATACAATCCTTGTGCAAACTCTAAAAATTGCATAATTGAAACCCTAATAGCCGTATATTCTCTCTCCACTTTCTCTCTCCTCCCTGTTTCTCTCTCCCCGACCTGTGATTCCCGCCCAAACCCACTTCCTCTTCTTCTCTGGCCAACTCCGGCGACACCCTACCCCGTCGCCACCTTCCGTCAATCAATAGCAGAACCCTTCCCCAAAACCCCCACTTCTGACTCTATTTTTGCCAAACAGAGCGCCCTCGCCCAATGCCAACACACACCCCGACGCCCCCTTGTCCCTGTTTCCGTCACGCAGCCGCCGCCGCGATGCCGCCGTCTGACCATCGACGTCGAGCCCCGATCCCAGGTCCTCCAGTCCCCCTAGCTGTTGCTGCCATTGTCTCTCTCCCTCTTGATATTGATTGTTGTGGTTGCTTGTGTAACATCCTGAATTTTCAAATAATTAAGTATAAAGTTTTCTTTTATTTTCACATGTTTTGCACGTGCAATTTAATATGTGTATTTAGCTTTAAAAAGTATTCTTATGTCATGAATAAACATTTTCTTCTCTTTTTTTAAATTAAAGCCTATTTTTAATTTTTAGGCCTAATAGTCTAATTCTAGCCCACTTAAATTAATTAATTAATTAATTAAAAGAGCCCATGGCTTTTAGCCTACTAGTTAATTTTATTAATAATTAATACAATTTGTAGTGTTGACTTAATCAAGTAGAAATTAAATTAACACTTTAATGTACAAAATAATTTGTGGTATGCATAATGAGGCACGTGCATTGCACATGCTCGTGTAAATTGGTGAGAAGGGGTGCCGGCCTTGGAATGTAGAGTGGGATAGATGAAGAGAGTGGAGGAGTGGTTACTAGATGGTGGGTAGTTCTTATAACTCCCAAATGCATCCTAGCATTTCATCTAAACTCATCTAAACCCTTCATCCACTCTTGAAAAGTGTATAAATACCCCCCCCCCCCTATCACTCTTGTCATTTGCATTAGAAAATTCAAAGAGAAAGAGAAAGGAAAGAAGCAATCGTGAGGAAAAGAAAGAGTTGGGTGAGTAAATGATTGAGTGTTTTTGTGTTGTGTGCTCTTGTACTTAGGTGGCCGGCCAAAGCATCAAGAAGGAGGCTCGGGTTCACACTAGCAAGGAGGAGAAGGCTCGAGTTTTGTGGCACAAACTAGGAGGAGAAGTTCGCTGATCGTGTTTTCAAGGAGTTCTTAGGAGTTTTCTTTTGTAAATCATAAGGTGGGTGATTTCTCAAACTTCTAATATAGATGCCATACTAGGATTTTAATTTATGAAAATGTTAGAAACAAGTAGAAAAATTGCCATACACTTGCTTGAAGATACTAGTAAGAAAGAGAGGAACTCTAGTTTATCTACATGAAAAGTTAGTAAAATAAATTGGAATGTGTTAATTAAGATTTTTTATGATGCTTTGTTAATATATTTACATGCTAGAATACATATGAATTGATGAATCATGATTATATGAAAATTGTGCTTATAAATGAATTGTAGAAAGCAAAATAATATCCATGGATTGTGAAATAAATAGATTAGTTGCAATACGTGTCGATTTTAATTATGTTGTATGAGTAATATTATTCACTAGATTGTCAATTATGTTGTCACTTTGAAACGTCAGAAAATGATTAGTTTTGTAATGATACAATTAACTTAAGGGCTTTGATTTTTATTAAAGCATGAAGTGAAATTGTACAAACTTATTGTGAACAAATGGGGAACAAGTAAATAAAAAGATTTATCTAAAAAGGAATTTTTCTTTGTCGAAAATGTATAATGTTCCACTTTTTCAAAGAACTAAAGGGAAATAGTCTACTATGTGTTTAAAAATGAGATTTTGAAAATCTAAGAAAATATAAGTTTCTGTTTGTCAGAGAAATATAGTCTGGAGAAGTTATAGATTTTTATAAGTACAAATTAATTGAGAAAAATTAAGTTTATTAAAGGAAGAACTAGATACAGTGCAACCCATTCAAAAGTGATTTAACCGAGCCTTATACCGGTTAGTCACTCAAGACCTAATGGTCTTCGAGTGCATTTTGGGTGCGTTACTGTAGCTTGAGCGGAGCTACTGGTCTTGGGTTCGAGTCTCTCAAGAGACTCTGTTTTTATGAAAATTTAATTTTTATTCAAATCCGAAAACTAGACCCTAAGTATACCTTAAGCCCATTCTATATCGGTTAGTCACTCTGGCCTTTCTGGTCGAAGGGTGCGCTTTGGGTCGGTTACTGTTCACGAGTGGGGGTTTGGCCTGGGTTTGAATCCGGCCTTTGGCTCTTTTGTTCTTGGTTTTTCATTTTTTTTACTTAATTTGATTTTTTGAGTATTTTGAGAGTATAAAAATGAGAAAAAAAATATTAGAATTCTTCTAAAATTTCCTAGACTTCATGATTTTTTTTATTACAATATTTTACTTATTATAATGGGAATTAGAAGTAATTTTGAGAAGAAGAACTTGATAAATTTCCTTAGAATATGATTTTGATTAATTAAAGAAAATGAATATTTTGAATGTAAAGAATTTTGGTGTAGAGATTAAAGATGAGATTTTTGACATGGAAAAATTGAGTAAGATAATAAATAAAATTCGTTGTTAAATTATGCAAGCGTGTATGGAAAATGAAGTAAAAGAATCATGATGAAATGTAGAAATTTGTGAATATAAACGCTCATTTTGATGAACATGAAATGAGTTTGATACTAGAGTTTAGCTAAGTCCTTACATCGGCATGAATGAATTTTTTAAAAAGAAATGTAATGAATAAAGACCAAGATTGGGTTATGATTAACAGTTGATGTTTAAGACCGGTGTAGAGGTGACGCTAACTCTAGGATAGTAATTTTATTCATGAGTCAATTATCTAAGGATTAGACACATAGTGAAGATGTGATGAAAGTAAGAGAAAAACAAAAGTATGAGGGCCTCGGATCTACGGTGTGAGAGTGCACAGGATGTCCACATGATGCGTTATGTCAGGGCGTGAATACTTCTCCAGGATATCGGGACCGTGGCGACACTTGTGGGGTGCTTGGTGACTACGTAGTGCCATCGTTCCATGGCGGAGGCGAATTTTTCATTGGATGTCTGCATGATGCGTCATGTCAGGACGTGAGATTCTCTCCAGGTTTTCTGGACATGAGCTAGTAACTCACAGAACACCTAGGATACTTACTGTAGTTACCTTAGTAGTTAAACTCATAGCGAGGGAATCAACCCTACAAGATGAAGAACGATTAAGGGCTTGCCCTCGGACCTATGTAGTATGGGATGCATAGAATCTGAACAAGTGCACATTAGTGTCATTGAATATAAATAACTGCATTAAGGACTAAGTGCACTTTCACACACGACATCAATAAGATAGTCCCCCTTAGTTTGTTTGTGAACAAGTGTGTGCTTTCCAAGTAAGATAAATTGATGTATTATATCCTAGCGTCTGTTGTATGCAACTGACATGCCCCACATTTTCTATGCAAGATAAATTGAATGAAAGGACTAAAGAAGGAATGCTACTTAAAGAAATGTTCAAATTGTTATTTAATTCATGTATCATGTAGTAATTTATAATTCCACTGCGTTGATGTAAAGATATTGTTGTATAAATTTTTTTAAATTTCTTGTAAAATTGTACGAAGTGAAGTGTAGAGATCCTGTGGAACTTCGAATTCAGACTTATTTGGAATTCGTGGTGTTACAGAGTGGTATCAGAGCCACACTTCTAAGTAGTAAAAATTTATAAGGAATGACACCCTAGAGTGGACATTAGAGTGTGAGTTAGGTATAAAGATTTAAATGTGAGTTACTTACATTTATGTTGCTCTATGATTGATGCTTTTTCTTCTCCCTCCCTCAAGATGGCAAACCACCATGACCCAACAGGCAATGAAGATTGGCACATAATCGAAGAGGACTACTACCCTGGACTAGGAGATTCCGACGAAGAAGATCCTGAGGAGTATGAAGGGGAGTGACTCGAGTCCCGAGAGATCACTCTGCCTCCAGACTCATCAGACATTTCATCCGACGAGGAAGAGCCAGTTTCGAAAGGTCTCATCGAATCTCTTCAGAGGTAGGTAGAACTCAGAATGAGAGAGAAGATCTATTGCAGGCCCAGTGTACAAAGTTCAAGGAGAACATTGCAACCCTCAATCATCGTGTTTGGGAACTCAAGAAGAGAAAGAACATGTATGATGTACTAAAGGAAGAAGTGGCAGAACTACGGGAAGAGCTTAGAAAAGCCAAGAGGAACCGTAGGGATTAGAATGTTGTATCTTCTCAATGCTTTTCGTTTGATGTCAGACGATGTTTAAAATTTGAATGTACAAAGTTTGAATTCAATGAAATGAAAAAGTTGATTTAAATTCATGTTTTCTACTTCAAATTTAATGGATCTTTTGAATCAGAGTATGGCTGGAAGAAGATCAAGGAATGGAGAAGGGCCCAGCTGTGGGCTCGACTTGGAAACAGAGTTGGCTAGAGTCTATCAGACCCTCAATGCCGTTGCCATGAACCAAAACCATAGGAGGATGCCTGCAAATCTAGTTCCTCAGGCGATCAAACTTGTGGAGTTATTCAAGAGGATGAAGCCACCAGTGTTTGAAGGGAAGTCAGACCTAGATGCAGCTGATAACTGGATTAGGCAAGTTGAGACTATCTTTGAAGGCTTGGAGACTCCAGAAGGTAGCAAGGTGAAGCTGGCTACATTGTAGCTTGAGAAGGATGCAGCTGTATGGTGGCAATACTTGAAGCAGACGATGGAAAATGGTGTTATTGGCTGGGAGGAATTCTTGGAAGAGTTCTGTGGTCACTACTTTCCATCTTTTGTCCAAGAGAAGAAAGCGATGGAGTTCCTGGCACTGCAGCAGGGAGGCATGTCTGTCAGAGAGTATGAGACAAGGTTTACTCAACTTTCGAGGTATGCACCCGAACTTGTGATGGATGAGGCGAAGAAAGCTCAGATGTTCAAGCACGGTTTGAGGCCGAGTCTGAGATCGAGGATGATACCTCTTGGTATCGGGAAGTTTGACAAGCTAGTCAAGCAAACTGCTGCTACAGAGGAGGACATGGAGCAGTTTCATGCCACCCAGAACCGGAGGAACAATTGGAATATCGAGAAGAGGCCCGCAATTTCTGGGAATGTTAGGGGGCAGCCACCTGCTCAAAGGTTCAAACCTACGGGGGTGAACGCTGTTAATGTGGCTGGAAGACACGGAAATGGTTGGGTGAAACCTCCTATGACTTGTTTCAATTGTGGAGAGATGGGCCACTACAAATCTCAATGCCCTAAGTTGCGAGTTGTCATCCGAAATGGACCACCGCAACAGGTTGGAAAGAGGCCGTACCAGTAGGGGCGAGTATTTGTCTTGATTGAGGCCGATGCTGATGAAGTGGATCACGTCATTACTGGTACGGGGAGAATGTTTAGAAGTTTTTGTTGTTCTTTTTCCCTGCTTTATTTAGTAAAAACTGTTATGTAACAGGAGTGTGTTATGTAATAGGAGAACTTTTATTAAATGGAAAGAAAGCTGTTATTCTGTTCGATACTGGATCCTCTCAAACTTTTGTATCTCCTAAATTTGCTAAAGTCTTGAGAGTCAAACCGAAGGTCGTTCCAGGCAAGATCCTAGTAGTAGCTACTCCATCAGGGGAGACTTTAACCACTGATCGGTATTATTCAGACTGCAAGATCGAGATTGGAGACAAGATTTTCAAGATTGATCTGATCGAGCTGAATATCATAGGGGTCGATGTTATCATTGGCATTGATTGGATGTCGGGGGCTCCAGTGCGAACATCGAGTGCAAGACCAAGGAAATAACCATGAAGGCTCCAGGAGGTCCTGAAGTCACTTTCCAAGGGAGGAAGAGATGTTTAGATTTGGTGGCAGTTATCAGCCAGAAGAAGGTTGTTGTGGAGATGCAGCAGTATCCAGTGGTTCGGGATTACCCGACTGTGTTCTTGAAGGATTTTCCCGGATTACCCCCGAATCGTGATGTAGAGTTCAGCATCACTATCCAGCCAGAGACTGCACCTATTTCCAAGGCACCTTATAGGATGGCGCATGTGGAGCAGGATGAAGTGAAACGGCAGATTGAGGAACTTTTGTGAAAGGGTTTTATTCAGCCGAGTGCGTCACCTTGGGGAGCACCGGTATTGTTGGTGAAAAAGAAGGATGGGTCAATGAGGATGTGCATCGATTATTGGGAGCTGAATAAGGTCACTGTTCAGAATAAATATCCAATTCCACGAATGAATGACCTGTTCGATCGTTTACAAGGAGCAGTTGTTTTCTCTAAAATAGACCTTCGATCGGGATACCATCAGGTTCGAGTGAAAGCAGAAGATGTGCATAAGACTGCATTCAGAACACGACATGGGCATTATGAATTCTTAGTTATGCCATTTGGAGTGATAAATACACCTGCAATCTTTATGGATATGATGAACAGAGTTCTGAGGCCGTTTATTGATTCTTTCGTCATGGTTTTTATCGATGATATTCTTGTATACTCTAAGTCGGAGGAGGAGCACACTGAGCTTCTGGCTTAGGTTCTGAAGAAGCTTCAAGGGCATGAGTTGTATGCCAAGTTATCCATCCAAGTGCGATTTCTATGAATCTGAAGTACATTCCTGGGTCACATCCTTTCTAAGGAGGGAGTGGTTACTGATCCTCAGAAGATAGAGGTAGTGAAGGATTGGGCATGGTCTACTACCGTGAAGGAAATCAGAAGTTTTCTTGGGCTAACTGGATACTACATGAGGTTTATCAAAGGCTATGCTCAGATAACCGTGCCACTCACTAGTCTGACCAAGAAGAATGTGAATTTTAAGTGGACTGAGCAATGCAAGGCAGGCTTTCAAGAGTTGAAAGAGAAGCTGACTACTGCTCCCATTTTGGCTTTGCCTAGAGTAGGTGTTGAATATGATGTTTACAGCGATGCTTCTCATCGTGGGCTTGGTTGTGTCTTGATGCAAGAGGAAAAGATAATTGCTTATGGGTCTAGGCAACTTAGACCACATGAGAAGAATTATCTGACTCGTGAACTGGAGTTGGCTGCGATTATCTTCGCCTTGAAGCAATGGAGACATTACTTGTATGGTGAGAAATTAAACATGTATACGGACCATAAAAGCTTGAAGTACATATATCAGTAGAAGAACCTAAATCTGAGGCAACGGAGATGGCTGGAAGTACTTGAGGACATTCGTCATGAGATTAAGTACCATCTGGGAAAGGCTAATGTTGTTGTTGATGCACTTAGCCATAAAAGTAGTTTGGCCAGGTTGATTACGACCCAGAGGCATCTTGCAGAGGAGTTGGATTGGGCTGGTATTGAGGTAGTTTTGCAAGGCTTGGTAGCATCTTTGGCTCAGCGGAGGGTTCAGCCTACGCTGAATGAAAGGATTATAGCAAGTCAGAAGGAAGATGCAGAGATTCAGAGGATGAAAGAGCAGGTTGGTGCAGGCATATTGTCAGAGTTTCAGATCAGAGATGAAGTGTTGTGGTTTGGAGAAAGGCTATGTGTTTCGGATTAATCAGAGTTGAGGGAGAGTATTCTTCAGGAGGCATATGCTACTCTTTTGTCTGTACATCCTGGGAAAACTAAGATGTATAAAGACATCAAGCAACAATTCTGGTTGTCATGTCTGAAGCGGGATGTGGCTGAATTTGTGGTGAGGTGTGAGATTTGTCAGCAGGTGAAAGACGAGAATCAGAAGCCCGGAGGTTTATTGCAACCGTTACCCATTCTGATGTGGAAATGGGATAACATCAGCATGGATTTCATCATGGGTTTGCCTAAGAGTTTGAAGGGTAACGATGCGATTTGGGTCATAGTCGATCGACTAACCAAATCAGCTCACTTTTTGGCAATGAAACTCACTTCGTCTATGGACAAGTTAGCCGAGCTGTATGTTGGGGAGATCGTCAGGCTTCATGGTGTTCTATTCACCATCGTGTTTGATCGAGATGCGCGGTTTACTTCGTATTTCTGGAGAAGTCTTCAGGCAGCTTTGGTTACTAAGACGGACTTCAACACTGCCTTCCATCCTCAAACTGATGGACAGACTGAGAGAGTCAATCGAGTTCTTGAGGATATGCTTCAGTGTTGTGTTCTAGATTTTGAAGGCAGTTGGGAGAGGCATCTAGATCTTGTAGAGTTTGCCTACAACAACAGTTTCAGATTAGTATCGGGATGGTGCCGTATGAAGCTCTGTATGGCAGGAAGTGCAGAACACCTGTTTGTTGGTTTGAAGTGGGAGAGCGGCAGATGTTTGGGCCCGAGATCGTGTAGTAGACATCTGAAAAGATCGATTTGATCAGGAAGAGGTTGGTGGACGCTCAGAGTAGGCAGAGGAGTTATGCTAACAACCGGAAAAGGGACCTTGAGTTCGAGGAAGGTGACTTTGTCTTTCTGAAGGTATCACCTAGTAAAGGTGTAGAGGTTCAAAATTAGCCCCAAGATTCATAGGCCCATATAAGATATTGAGAGGATTGGGAAAACTGCTTACCGATTGGAGTTACCGAAAGAGTTATCTTAGGTGCACAATGTCTTCCATGAGTCTATGCTGAGAGGTTATATTCCAGATCTAAGTCACCATTTGCCCGAAGTGCCGGAGGGTTTGCAGCTAGATCTGAGCTACATTGAGCGACCGGTTGAGATCGTGGATCGTCGGGAAAAATTCTTGAGGAACAAGACGATACCGATGGTCAAAGTACTCTGGAGAAACCAGTTGGTTGAAGACGCTACTTGGGAATCCGAGGAGAAAATATTGAAGGATCATCCCGAGGTCTTTGTTTGATTGTATTGTTTTTCATTCTTCTTTTGTTTTGTTTTCTCACTTTCTAAGCGCAGTTCCGAGGACGAACCTATTCTAAGGAGGGAGTGTTGTAACATCCTGAATTTTCAAATAATTAAGTATAAAGTTTTCTTTTATTTTCACATGTTTTGCACGTGCAATTTAATATGTGTATTTGGCTTTAAAAAGTATACTTATGTCATGAATAAACATTTTCTTCTCTTTTTCAAATTAAAGCATATTTTTAATCTTTAAGCCTAATAGTATAATTCTAGCCCACTTAAATTAATTAATTAATTAATTAAAAGAGCCCATGATTTTAACGCACCTAATTAGCCCATTAGTTAATTTTATTAATAATTAATACAACTTGTAGTGTAGACTTGATCAAGAAGCAATTAAATTAACACTTTAATGGACAAACTAATTTGTAGCATGCATAATGAGGCACGTGCATTGCACATGACCTTGTAAATTGATGAGAAGGGGTGGCCGGCCTTGGATTGTAGAGTGGGAGAGATGGAGAGAGTGGAGGAGTTGTAACTAGATGGTGGGTAGTGTAGCGCCCCAAATTTCTAATATGAGAGCTTAGAAAATAAGTGGCGAAATCCCAGCAATCCACTTCAATAGAACAATAAACACCAACAACACCACTAAAATTTTTCTTTATTACAACAATTATTACAAATCACAGCGGAAGTCTAAACGTCTCAACCCAAATATTTCTTTACATTTACAACTCAATAACCACACGACATGTCTTTACAAATTTTACACAAAACTAAATAGTCCAAATAGTCTCAAATGCAACATTAAGCATCCAACCTCCCACTCTAAGCAGTAACCTGCAACAAGTGAGGCTAGAGTTGAACCCTAACCCCCAAACTAAAGGGGTCAGCCATAAAAATGGTGTGAGTGGCAACTAATCAAACAAATAACATAAATGAACATAAAACATAATATCCAACAAATAATAATCAACACTAAAGTATGAAGTAACAACAAAGAATAAGGGGTGATACCAAAACCAAAAGCCAAGTGTGTGCCGAAAACAGGAAATCCAAATGCATAAAAGTGATTCAAGAAAACATCATGACTACATGCTGACAACGATGACTACTCAGAGATGAAGATAAACTATGATAATTTGCCCATGCTTGATCATTCCGGAGATTGATCCCACATCACAGGTATTTTCCCTGGATAATTCAGGAGATCATCCCACATCTAAACATAGACTCATAACCACAATAATACCCCAAAAGCGTCGCCTCGACTCCGATCATTCCGTAGTTCAATCCCACATCTCAAGATAATTACTTGGATAATTCCGGAGAAATACCTCACATCTCAGGTTAACTACCTGGATAATTCCGGAGATAAATCACACATCTCAAGTTAACTACTTGGATAATTCAGGAGATTAAATCCTACATCAAAAGCCATACTGAGGTGCATAACTCATGTTCTCATTCGTCATGACACTACTAATGCCTGTCCTTATTAGTTTGGGTTACTGAACAAATCTCCTAGAGTAGCGTACCCTACCGGACTAAAAATCTGAATAACTGAAAATTCGCCTCAAAGGGCCTCAACAAATGACTGAACAAATACCGGTATACTAGGGCCACGTACCTCTAGAGACTCAAAACAAATATCTGAACAAATTCCACTTAACAAGTGGCTCAACAAAATATTTCCAAAATCATGTTCTTAATTGAACATCTCAAAAACCAATACTTAACTGAACATCTTAAAATCAAACACTGAACAAATATCTCAACATCAAATACTGAACAATATCTCAGAATCAAGTACTAAACAAATGTCTCAAAATCAAACACTAAACAAAATATCTCAAATCAAACACAAAGATCCTACCGGACCAGTCGACTGTACAATGGACCAGTCGACTGTCCAGAGGACATATCCCAACATTTTACGAAAATGATCTAAGGCATGTCCAGTCGACTTACCCAAGAAGTCAGTCGACTGCCCCGAAAGAACTGAACAAAACCACAAGCAGAGGGTCAGTCGACTGACCACAGTCTAGGTCGACCGTCCCGAACAAATCTCAAGACTCAAAAGTACACTGTAAGCTCGTACCAGTCGACTGCACATCAGATCAGTCGACTGACGGCTACAGATCTGAACACAAAATCATCTTGAAGTTTTCTAAAGAATTACTGATCATAAAGTTAATTTATATTCGGGTAAATGAACAATTCTCAACAATCTCTATCATGGTTACATTACTCAATCAATCAATTTCTCCAATCTCATATTCTCATGATCTAAATTCTCAATTCTCCCATTAGGGTTTTCTCAACCTAACTAAATGTCTTCCCCAACACATAATCAAAATTGGTTTGCAATCACTAGATCCAGATGTTTAATATCCAAGCTTAACATAATCAGTTCTAAATTTGCTTTCTAACAACATGATCTCATAAATCAACATATCCTCAACAAATCTAAATCTTTTCTCATCATGGTCCAAATATCAAATAAAAGTTCTCATCATCCATATCGAATTAAAGATCCATGTCCTACATACAATGGGACTAACAAAGAATGGTATAATGATCACAAACAAACATAACAAGATCTCACGTCATCTTCCAATCAAAACAAACAAAACAAAGCAAAACAAACAAACCAACTCACCTGATTTGAAGAAAAGATCCACAAACTTTCTCCTTGCTAGATCCAAGAATTCTCCTCTTGTTCCTCAAAGAAATCTCAATATTCTAAATATTGTGAATGACGGCTGGGAAAGGGATTTCCCTTATATATGCCGGATTAAAATATTAGGGTTTTCACCCAATTTGCAAAATAATCCTTTTAAGAGTACATCTTACATATATAATTGTATCCTTGAAAACTAAATCAAATATAATTTAAATTAGGGTCTAATAGAAAAATATGTTTCTAAACTTCAACAAATACTGATCGGAATGCCAAGAAATTATAATTTGCATTTTAACCCTTGAAATTGTCAATTTTGCAAATAAATCCTTCTTTTCTCAAAAATTGCAAATACGCATAATTAATTTCAGAAAAATCTGGAAAAATACTAAATAATTCTCAAATAATAAATAATGATTTTTCATAAAGAAAACTTAATTTTCCAAACTTCTAAAAAGTCATTTGCACGTGTTTTGCACGTGTACCAAAGAATAAATTTCTTAGAAAGCATTTATTAAATCCTCAAAAATCATTTAAATTCATTTTCAAATAATTAAAATAATATTTGAAAATACGGGGTTCTACATCACTCCCTCCTTAGAAGAGTTCTGTCCTCAGAACTACTACTAATGAGTTCAAACACATACCAATCAAAAGGAAACAATACTTCATAAATAGATCATCACCCAAACAATTTCATATAACATCACAATCAAAATAAAGGAATACATCATTTGTCAATCGACAATACAATCATCCAAAGAATTCCATTCACATACAAGAAGTACATTCATGCAAACAATTCAGGAAAATCCTTCAGCATGCGATCCTCTGGCTCCCAAGTAGCCTCCTCGAACTGCTGATTCCTCCACAATACCTTGACCATAGGTATCACCTTGCTCCTAAGGACTTTCTCCCTACGATCAACGATCTCAACAGGCTGTTCCTTGTAACTCAGGTTCATCTGTAGATCTTCGGGAACTTCCACCAACTGGTGCCTCTGATCGGCCACATACTTCCTCAGTAGCGACACATGAAACACGTCATGTACTTGTGCTAACTCCTCTGGAAGTTTCAATCTGTAAGCTGTCTTGCCAATCCTCTCCTCGATCTTGTACGGACCAATATACCTCGGCGCCAACTTGCCACCCTTACCAAATCTGATTACTCCTTTGGTCGGAGAAACCTTGAGAAAAACTGCATCCCCAACCTCAAATTCCAAATCTCTCCGTCGAGTGTCAGCATAACTCTTCTGCCGACTCTGAGCTTCAACTAACCTCTTGCGAATCAGCTCAATCTGATCTGACGTCTGCTGTACGATCTCAGGACCATACATCTGCCTCTCGCCAACCTCATACCAACATACAGGTGTCCTGCACCTCCTGCCGTATAAAGCCTCATACGGTGCCATCCCAATACTTGCATGGTAACTATTGTTATAGGCAAACTCAACCAATGCCAAGTATCTCTCCCAACTACCACCAAAGTCCATAACACAAGCTCTCAACATATCTTCCAGTACTCGATTCACCCTCTCCGTCTGACCATCTGTCTGCGGATGAAATGCCGTACTGAAATCAGTTCTGGTGCCCAAAGCTGCCTGTAAACTTCTCCAAAACCTTGATGTAAACCTCGGATCTCTGTCAGACACAATTGAAACAGGAACTCCATGAAGTCTCACAATCTCTCCAATGTACAACTCAGCCAATTTCTCCATCGACCAAGAAATCTTCATGGCTAGAAAATGTGCCGACTTAGTCAATCGGTCCACAACAACCCAAATCGAGTCATTTCCCTTCGAACTCCTCGGCAAACCCGTGATAAAGTCCATGCTGATATTCTCCCACTTCCACTCCGGAATGGGTAAAGGCTGCAACAAACCTCCAGGTCTCTGATTCTCTGCCTTGATCTGCTGACAAGTCAGACACCTTGCCACAAAATTTGCTACATCTCGCTTCATGCCAGACCACCAAAAATGCGGTTTGATATCCCTGTACATCTTCGTACTTCCAGGATGAACTGACAATAAGGTACTGTGTGCTTCCTGCAAGATACTCTCCCTCAACTCTGCGTCATCTGGAACACACAACCTCTCACCCAACCAAAGAACTCCATCTTGGACACGAAATTCTGATAACTTGCCCTCAGCAACCTGCTGCAACATCTTCTGGATCTCTAAATCTGATCTCTGACCTTCCACAATCTTCTCTCTCAAAGACGGCTGCAGCCTCAACTGAGCCAAAGATGCCCCTAAACCTTGCAGTACAACCTCGATACCTGCCTGATCGATCTCTGCTGCCAACTCTCTTCGAGTAGTGATCAACCTTGCCAAACTACCCTTTCTGCTAAGTCCATCAGCCACTACATTCGCCTTGCCTGGATGATACTTGATCTCTGGACGAATGTCTTCCAATACCTCCAACCATCTTCTCTGACGAAGATTCAAATCCCTCTGCTGATAGATATACTTCAGACTCTTGTGGTCAGTGAACATGCTAACCTTCTCACCATAGACATAATGCCTCCATAGCTTCAAGGCATAAATGATAGCTGCTAACTCCAAGTCGTGCGTCGGATAATTCTTCTCATGCGGACGCAACTGCCTCGAACCATAAGCAATGACCTTGCCCTCCTGCATCAACACACATCCCAAACCTCTGAGAGATGCATCACTGTAGATATCAAAATCCTTCCCAACTTGCGGCAATGCTAATATAGGTGCGGTAGTCAACCTTTCCTTTAACTCAAGGAAACTCTCCTCGCACTTGTCTGTCCACACAAATGCCACACTCTTCCGGGTCAAACCTGTCAATGGAATAGCAATCTGAGAATACCCCTGAATAAACCTCCTGTAGTAACCAGCTAATCCCAAGAAGCTTCTCACTTCCTTCACTGACGTCGGCCTGGGCCAATCCCTTACTGCTTCCACTTTCTGAGGATCAGTAGCCACTCCCTCCTTAGAAAGAATGTGACCAAGAAAAGCTACCTCAGATTTCCAAAATTCACACTTCGACAATTTGGCATACAAGCTGTGCTCTTGCAATGTCTGTAATACCGCTGTCAAGTGCTTAGAATGATCCTCCTCCGACTTCGAATATACCAAGATATCATCGATGAAGACCACCACGAAGGAATCAATGAATGGCCTCAACACCCGATTCATCATGTCCATGAAAACTGCTGGCGCATTCGTCAACCCGAATGGCATCACCAAAAATTCATACAACCCATGACGAGTCCTGAACGCTGTCTTACTCACATCTTCCTCTTTGACTCGTACCTGATGATACCCTGACCTCAGATCAATCTTCGAAAACACCGCTGCTCCTCGAAGCCTGTCGAACAAATCGTCAATCCGCGGCAATGGATACTTGTTCTGAATAGTCACCCTATTCAACTCCCTGTAGTCTATGCACATCCTCATCGACCCATCCTTCTTCTTAACCAACAACACTGGCGCTCCCCACGGAGATGAACTCGGTCTGATAAGTCCCTTGCTCAAAAGCTCTTCAATCTGCTTCTTCACTTCATCCTGCTCTACAGGTGCCATCCTGTACGGAGCCTTGGAAATCGGCGCACTCCCTGGCTGAACATTGATGCAAAACTCCACATCTCTCTGCGGCGGTAATCCTGGAAAATCATCCAAGAACACCTGAGGAAACCTTCGAACCACCGGAATGCCCTGGACTACATCTGCAATAGACTTCTTAGATACCATTGCAGCCACCTGCGGGATCTTCTTCTTCCCTTGAAAAGTTACTGCGGGTCCACCTGGTGCTTTCACCAACACCTCCTTCTGCTTGCAATCAATCGTGGCATCATAAATAGCCATCCAATCGATGCCCACTATGACATCCACTCCCAACACTTGTAGCTCGATCAAGTCGATGCCGAACATCCTTCCACCAATCTCAATATCACAGCCCTCGTAATATCGATCCGCTACCAGCTCCTCACCTGACGGCGTTGCCACCGACAAAACTCTGCCTGGAAACAATTTAGGTTCCAAACCTAAGCCCTTTGCAAAACTTGGCGATACAAATGTATGCGATGAACCAGTGTCAAACAAAACCTTTGCTTTTATTCCATTTATTAAAACAACCCCTGTTACAATAAGAATGATACTCAATCTTAAATTATTCTGAAAGAAAAGCTTTTATTCATTACACTGACTCAAAATGAAAGAAATCAAAATTCCTGCATACCCTGAATTACATCTTCCGAGTTTCTCGCATCCTCCTCGGTCAATGCAAATACTCGCCCTTGCCTCTTCGGGAACTTGCTTCCACCCGAATCATCTTTCTTCAGTTGTGGACAATGGGGCTTGGAGTGTCCAGTCTGCCCACACTGAGAACAAACATGCTCTGCCAACTTCGGACATGCTGACCTGTAATGCCCTACTTCCTTGCAGTAGTAACAGGTCACCCCCTGAGCTCCAGATGCCTTCTGCACCGGTCCACTGAACTTCGCCTGCTTCGCCGGGAATCCCTTCCCACTCTGGCCTGATGCTGGCCTCTTGTTCCGGTTCCAAGAATCCTGCTTCTTCTGAAACAGTTCCATATCTTCTTCAGTCATCGCAGCCCTCCTGACCAGCTTCTCGAATCTTCGGATGCCCAACGGAACCATCCTTGACCTCAAGTTCGGCCTCAAGCCCTGCTCAAACTTTTTGGCCTTCTTTGCTTCATCCATGACCAATTCTGGTGCAAACCTCGAAAGTTGAGCGAACTTCGTCTCATACTCCCGAACAGTCATGCTCCCCTGCTGAAGGTTCATGAACTCAGTCGCCTTCTTCTCCTGAACATCAAGAGGAAAGAAGCGATCTCTGAACTCCTCCAGAAAACCTTCCCATGTCAGCTGCTGATCTCCCAAGTTCCTCTTCAATGACTCCCACCATACACCAGCATCTTTCTCCAGCTGCATCGAAGCCAACTTCACCTTGCTAGCTTCAGGAGTCTCTGACACTTCGAAGATCGTCTGCATCTTCCGAATCCAATCGTCTGCTGCTGTTGGATCAGCTTGCCCCTCAAAGACTGGCGGCCTCATCCTCTTAAAGGATTCAATCTGCTTGATGGGGTCGGCATTCACCAATCCATGCCCAGCTCCATGATTGGGCGGCGGATTCTGCTGCTGCGCTTGCTGCTGTGCCACATTGAGTGCCATCAGCGTATTCAACGTCTGATATACCTTAGCAAACTCAGCTTCAAGGTCGATCCCATTACCTCGGGAACTACCAGAACCATCCTCATTGTTGCCACCATTTCTACCTCTGGGTGCAACCATTTTGAATACTGCAAAACGAGAGTAAAGTTAGAGCAACACACTCACAATTTAAACTCATACCAATGTCCTATGGCAAAGTCAAACCATAATTTCAAACCAAACATCATATTTTAAATTCTATGTGATACTCACACTCAGATGTCCACACCTAGGTACTCACTCTCTAGTGTCCACACCTAGGTTGGTTGTCATACTAAGTCTATTATTACATTGAAGCGGAGCTCTGATACCAATCTCTGTAGCGCCCCAAATTTCTAATATGAGAGCTTAGAAAATAAGTGGCGAAATCCCAGCAATCCACTTCAATAGAACAATAAACACCAACAACACCACTAAAATTTTTCTTTATTACAACAATTATTACAAATCACAGCGGAAGTCTAAACGTCTCAACCCAAATATTTCTTTACATTTACAACTCAATAACCACACGACATGTCTTTACAAATTTTACACAAAACTAAATAGTCCAAATAGTCTCAAATGCAACATTAAGCATCCAACCTCCCACTCTAAGCAGTAACCTGCAACAAGTGAGGCTAGAGTTGAACCCTAACCCCCAAACTAAAGGGGTCAGCCATAAAAATGGTGTGAGTGGCAACTAATCAAACAAATAACATAAATGAACATAAAACATAATATCCAACAAATAATAATCAACACTAAAGTATGAAGTAACAACAAAGAATAAGGGGTGATACCAAAACCAAAAGCCAAGTGTGTGCCGAAAACAGGAAATCCAAATGCATAAAAGTGATTCAAGAAAACATCATGACTACATGCTGACAACGATGACTACTCAGAGATGAAGATAAACTATGATAATTTGCCCATGCTTGATCATTCCGGAGATTGATCCCACATCACAGGTATTTTCCCTGGATAATTCAGGAGATCATCCCACATCTAAACATAGACTCATAACCACAATAATACCCCAAAAGCGTCGCCTCGACTCCGATCATTCCGTAGTTCAATCCCACATCTCAAGATAATTACTTGGATAATTCCGGAGAAATACCTCACATCTCAGGTTAACTACCTGGATAATTCCGGAGATAAATCACACATCTCAAGTTAACTACTTGGATAATTCAGGAGATTAAATCCTACATCAAAAGCCATACTGAGGTGCATAACTCATGTTCTCATTCGTCATGACACTACTAATGCCTGTCCTTATTAGTTTGGGTTACTGAACAAATCTCCTAGAGTAGCGTACCCTACCGGACTAAAAATCTGAATAACTGAAAATTCGCCTCAAAGGGCCTCAACAAATGACTGAACAAATACCGGTATACTAGGGCCACGTACCTCTAGAGACTCAAAACAAATATCTGAACAAATTCCACTTAACAAGTGGCTCAACAAAATATTTCCAAAATCATGTTCTTAATTGAACATCTCAAAAACCAATACTTAACTGAACATCTTAAAATCAAACACTGAACAAATATCTCAACATCAAATACTGAACAATATCTCAGAATCAAGTACTAAACAAATGTCTCAAAATCAAACACTAAACAAAATATCTCAAATCAAACACAAAGATCCTACCGGACCAGTCGACTGTACAATGGACCAGTTGACTGTCCAGAGGACATATCCCAACATTTTACGAAAATGATCTAAGGCATGTCCAGTCGACTTACCCAAGAAGTCAGTCGACTGCCCCGAAAGAACTGAACAAAACCACAAGCAGAGGGTCAGTCGACTGACCACAGTCTAGGTCGACCGTCCCGAACAAATCTCAAGACTCAAAAGTACACTGTAAGCTCGTACCAGTCGACTGCACATCAGATCAGTCGACTGACGGCTACAGATCTGAACACAAAATCATCTTGAAGTTTTCTAAAGAATTACTGATCATAAAGTTAATTTATATTCGGGTAAATGAACAATTCTCAACAATCTCTATCATGGTTACATTACTCAATCAATCAATTTCTCCAATCTCATATTCTCATGATCTAAATTCTCAATTCTCCCATTAGGGTTTTCTCAACCTAACTAAATGTCTTCCCCAACACATAATCAAAATTGGTTTGCAATCACTAGATCCAGATGTTTAATATCCAAGCTTAACATAATCAGTTCTAAATTTGCTTTCTAACAACATGATCTCATAAATCAACATATCCTCAACAAATCTAAATCTTTTCTCATCATGGTCCAAATATCAAATAAAAGTTCTCATCATCCATATCGAATTAAAGATCCATGTCCTACATACAATGGGACTAACAAAGAATGGTATAATGATCACAAACAAACATAACAAGATCTCACGTCATCTTCCAATCAAAACAAACAAAACAAAGCAAAACAAACAAACCAACTCACCTGATTTGAAGAAAAGATCCACAAACTTTCTCCTTGCTAGATCTAAGAATTCTCCTCTTGTTCCTCAAAGAAATCTCAATATTCTAAATATTGTGAATGACGGCTGGGAAAGGGATTTCCCTTATATATGCCGGATTAAAATATTAGGGTTTTCACCCAATTTGCAAAATAATCCTTTTAAGAGTACATCTTACATATATAATTGTATCCTTGAAAACTAAATCAAATATAATTTAAATTAGGGTCTAATAGAAAAATATGTTTCTAAACTTCAACAAATACTGATCGGAATGCCCAGAAATTATAATTTGCATTTTAACCCTTGAAATTGTCAATTTTGCAAATAAGTCCTTCTTTTCTCAAAAATTGCAAATACGCATAATTAATTTCAGAAAAATCTGGAAAAATACTAAATAATTCTCAAATAATAAATAATGATTTTTCATAAAGAAAACTTAATTTTCCAAACTTCTAAAAAGTCATTTGCACGTGTTTTGCACGTGTACCAAAGAATAAATTTCTTAGAAAGCATTTATTAAATCCTCAAAAATCATTTAAATTCATTTTCAAATAATTAAAATAATATTTGAAAATACGGGGTTCTACAGGTAGTTCTTCTAACGCCCAAATGCATCCTAGCCTTTCATCTAAACTCATCTCAACCCTTCATCCACTCTTGAAAAGTGTATAAATACCCCCCCCCCCCCCTATTACTCTTGTCATATGCATTAGAAAATTCAAACAGAAAGAGAAAGGAAAGAAGCAATCGTGAGGAAAAGAAAGAGTTGGGTGAGTTAATGATTGAGTGTTTTTGTGTTGTGTGCTCTTGTACTTGGGTGGCCGGCCAAAGCATTAAGAAGGATGCTCGGGTTCACACTAATAAGGAGGAGAAGGCTCGAGTTTTGTAGCACAAACTAGGAGGAGAAGTTCGCCAATCGTGTTTTCAAGGAGTTCTTAGGTGTTTTCTTTTGTAAATCATAAGGTGGGTGATTTCTCAAACTTTTAATATAGATGCCATGCTAGGATTTTAATTTATGAAAATGTTAGAAACAAGTAGAAAAATTGCCATACACTTGCTTGAAGACACTAGTAAGAAAGAGAGGAACTCTAGTTTATCTAGATGAAAAGTTAGTAAAATGAATTGGAATGTGTTAATTAAGATTTGTTATGATGCTTTGTTAATATATTTGCATGCTAGAATACATATGAATTTTGATTATATGAAAAATGTGCTTATAAATGAATTGTAGAAAGCAAAATAATATCCATAGATTGTGAAATAAATTGATTAGTTACAATACGTGTCGATTTTAATTGTGTTGTATGAGTAATATTATTCACTAGATTGTCAATTATGTTGTCACTTTGAAACGTCAGAAAATGATTAGTTTTGTAATGATACAATTAACTTAAGGGCTTTGATTTTTATTAAAGAATGAAGAGAAATTGTACAAACTTATTGTGAACAAATGGGAAACAAGTAAATAAAAAGATTTATCTAAAAAAGAATTTTCTATGTCGAAAATGTATTCATGTTCCACTTTTTCAAAGAACCAAAGGAAAATAGTCTATTATGTGTTTAAAATGAGATTTTGACAATCTAAGAAAATATAAGTTTCTGTTTTTCACAGAAATATATTCTGGAGAAGTTATAGATTTTTAATAGCAAAAATTAATTGAGAAAAATCGAGTTTATTAAAGGAAGAACAAGATAAAGTGCAACCCATACAAAAGTGATTTAACTGAGCCTTATACCGGTTTGTCACTCAAGACCTACTGGTCCTCGAGTGCATTTTGGGTGCGTTACTGTAGCTGAGGGGAGCTACTGGTCTTGGGTTCAAGTCTCTCAAGAGACTCTGTTTTTCTGAAAATTCGATTTTTATTCGAATCCGAAAACCAGACCCTAAGTATACCTTAAGCCCATTCTATATTGGTTAGTCACTCTGGCCTTTCTGGTCAAAGGGTGTGCTTTGGGTTGGTTACTGTTCACGAGCGGGGGGTTTGGCCTAGGTTCGAATCCGGCCTTTGGCACTTTTGTTTGTGGTTTTTCATTTTTTCTATTTAATTCAATTTTTTGAGTATTTTGAGAGTATAAAAGTGTGAAAAAAAAATAGAATTCTTCTAACAATACCTAGACTTCATGAAAATTATTTTTACAATATTTGACTTATTATAATGGGAATTAGAAGTAATTTTGAGAAGAAGAACAGGATAAATTTTCTTAGAATATGATTTTGATTAATTAAAGAAAACGAATATTTTGAATTTAAAGAATTTTGCTGTAGAGATTAAAGATGAGATTTTTGACATGGAAAAATTGAGTAAGATAATAAATGAAATTCGTTGTTAAATTATGCAAGTGTGTATGGAAAACGAAGTAAAAAAATCATGATGAGATGTAGAAATTTGTGAATATGAACTCTCATTTTGATGAACATGAAACGAGTTCGACACTAGAGTTTAGCTAAGTCCTTACATCGGGATTAATGAATTTTTGAAAGAGAAATGTGATGAATAAAGACCAAGATTGGGTCATGATTAACAGTTGTTGTTTAAGACCGGTGTAGAGGTGACGCTAACTCTAGGATAGTAATTTTATTCATGATTCAATTATCTAAGGATTAGACACATATTGAAGATGTGATGAAAGTAAAAGAAAAACACAAGTATGAGGGCCTCGGATATACGGTGTGAAAGTGTTCACAGGATGTCATATGATGTGTCATGTCAGGGCGTGAATACATCTCCAGGATATCGGGACCGTGGCGACACTTGTGGGGTGCTGGGTGACTATGTAGTGTCATCGTTCCATGGCAGAGGCGAATTATCCATAGGATGTCTGCATGATGCGTCATGTCATAATGTGGGATTCTCTCCAGGATGTCTGGACAATGGCTAGTAACTCATAGAACACCTAGGATACTTACTGTAGTTACCGTAGTAGTTAAACTCATAGCGAGGGAATCAATCCTACAAGATGAAGAACAATTAAGAGCTTGCCCTCAGACCTATGTAGTATGGGATGCATAGAATCCGAACAAGTACGCATTAGTGTCATTGAGTATAAATAATTGCATTAAGGACTAAGTGTACATTCACACATGACATTAATAAGATAGTCCCCCTTAGTTTGTTAGTGAACAAGTGTGTGCTTTACAAGTAAGAGAAATTGATGTATTATATCCTAACATCAGTTGTATGCAACTGATGTGCCCACAGTTTCTATGCAGGATAAATTGAATGAAAGGACTAAAAAAGGAATGCTTCTTAAAGAAATGTTCAAATTGTTAATTAATTCATGTATCATGTTGTAATTTATATTTCTGCTGCGTTGATGTAAATACATTGTTGTATAAAAAGTTTTAAATTCCTTGTAAAATTGTACGAAGTGAAGTTTAAAGATTTTGTGGAACTTCGAATTCAGACTTAATTGGAATTCGGGGTGTTACAGCTTGATTCTCTATTGCACGTGATTTGCACGTGTTATTTTGTGGATTTGTGTGTGCGTGGGTTCGTTGCTCCGGGATTTTTATCCTGTTATTCTTGGTATTCAATTTCGTCGTCCAAAAGGCAAGTCACTTTTCTCCTTGAATTGAATCTTGTATCAAATTCATGTTTTATTGAAATTCTTGTAAGTAGATCCTATTCGTTATCATATCGTTATATTGATTATCTTCGTTGGGTCTATTGAGGGTTTACACGAGCTAACCCCAATATTCTTGACTTCGTGCCACTTTTGACTCCAAAGATTGAATCTTTCATGTATTCATATAGTATCGTTAATAGGGTTAATCATATAATCATAACACAATTAAATACTGTAGAGATAATTGCTAGGTTTTATGGTTGATTGATCGATTGATGTTGGATGTTGTTAGAATTGTGTATGTTTGTCTTTAATTGTATTTATCGTGCTATTACACCTTTCATGTTAATTATATAATTTATTGCCCATGGAATTGATACACATCATGTTTAATTAATTTATTTCATGAAAAATACTCAAAACCCTTTATGTTTCTTGCTGGCAGTATGTTATCTGCTATTTTCTACTCAGTAAATAATCTAAAGATAAATTAATTTCTGAATAAAAGTTGTAGCCTTATCTTTCTAGTTTGCAGAACATCTTGAATTTGTGAATTCAGAGTTGTGTAGCAAAAATTATGTTCATTTTACTACAGATGTGTTTTTATTTCCAGATTTTCAGATTCTTGTATCTTTCATGTTTAAACTGTTAAAAGGCTGATCAAATGATAAAAAAATTTCTCTGATAATTTCCAAATTGTTACTTAACATGTTTAGGAGTCTAGAAAATATTTTTAATGAATCTATTATTGAGTTTTTGCTGTATCTAAAAATATAACAACATTATGTCGAATTTCTGCTTGAACATGAAATCTGTAAAGAACAATGTGTTTGGCCTAGCTACTGTTGTCGGATTTTGAACTTTAAATGAACCGTGTAGAAGTCTAGTTTCTAGAACTTCTGAATGATTCAGTTTTTGAGTTCTGAAACAGCAGAAAATTGCATTTTTGTACAGACTACTCTAGCTGTCCAGAATTTAACTTTTCAGTTTTTGGTAGATTTCGCGCAACGTTGTTAGAAATGCCTCTATTATCTATAGTAGCGTTTTTAAATGTCGTTATAAGTTTTAAAAAATGTCGGTATTGCCCTTGTGATTTGTACTGAGAGAAATCAAAGACTCAAGAAAGCAACATGCAGTCACCCAACACTTCTATAACTTAGGCACAAAAGAAATGACTCATGGACTTTTCTCGTGCCCTAGAGCTACGTTAGCTTAGGAAGTAGTTTGCTTAGGATTTGGTATTGTTGATTGTCCTTGTTCTTTCCTAGATTTATTAGGTCCTTAGAGAAGTAGAATGATTAAGAATGAACATATAGAGAAGCATGGAACACGGTGGGGGTAGCCACCTTGTGTACCCTGTGCTCGATCGAAACGATTCTTATTTACGCAATTCTTTTTTGTAGATTTCTTTCATTGATGCATAATTTATTTTTCTCTCATTGACGATTGGGCATAACAAGAGGCTACGAATTGAAGGTATGGAGTAGTTCATCATGGAGAGAGAGGCGGGGAAGTTAAGTCCGGTGTTGATATGCCTTCCCTCTGTGGAGACATTGTTTTGGTGCTCATAGGATGAGAACTTAAGCGGATGTATCATTCTTTTATTGCCAGTAGTTTATGATGTAGTAGACTTTTATTTTGAAAGACTGGTGTAGTAGACTGTTGTTGATTTGTATGCGGTCTTACAAGCATGGGGACTTTGTTTTTTCAACTCTTCATTAATGGAACTGGTGACAAATAGTTACCTTATTCTAAAAATTATAAAAAAAACACTATAACTTAACAACAATAATTAAAAAGCTCTCTAACAACCCTTCAAAACTTCCATTAAATTGAACTTCTTTGTTTCATAAAAAATGGAACAAAAAAAATCACTTTCTCCCTTATTGAACTTGATATAGTCTAAGACCTGACAAAAGAACCTATTGCTAAGCTCCTCTTCTATTCCAGATCCCCCTTGACCGACAACTCATACTTTTTCAGAAGAGAATCCAACTGCCACACAACATCCTCTCATATCTGCTCATTTGTAGCCTGGGTAATGGAGCGGCCTGAAACCCATACCCGTCACATATTTTCATTTTACCAAACTAAATTTTGTCCAATTCAAATGTGTGAATTGACGAGAGTACCACTTGATATTAACAAATGATGATGGTTTAACTTGTAAAGTGTGGGAGAATGGATATTTACGGAAACATAATGTTTTTTAGGGAAAATGTGGGATATCGCCACCATGTTTCATTAATAAGAGTTTAATAAAATATCCCCAGAGTAATGGGGGAATGCACAAAGAACTACAAAGCAGGAAGCATAAAGTTAGTTTTAGGGCGGTTACGTATGAGAATTAGAATGTGGCAAGTTGTAGGTATTTTTAGGGTTTTTAATTGAATTACAATTAAGGACATTATTTGAGATTTAATTATATTAACTATGTTCATTAATATGATGACATGCAATAAGGTATATATTTATCCTTTATTTTTGTTATTCTCTTATCATAATAATGAGTCATCCATAATAGGTAGCCAACAATAATTATTATTAATTAGAATGGGCAGCTCTAAAGCACTTGATCCCATCAGAATTATGAAATTAAGCGAGTTTGGGTGAGAGTAGTAATCGATATGGATTACACTTGACTAAAACCTACTAGAATGGGTGACCTCTCGGGGAAGTTTGTAACATCCCGCAAAACTGAGTTATGACAATTTTACCCCTACACATGTATTTTGTATAATTGCGTATAATGTCTTATGTAATACCATGAATATTTTTAAATGTTAGTTTGTGGAATATAAATATTTGGGAATGATCCATATGCATATTTAATATACTATTTTTTGAACTAGATGACTTAAGAGAAATTGTGTTGATGAATGGGGATCTAGGAAATGGGTGAATGAGAATCATGAAAAATGACATTAATAAAATTATCTTTTTTTAAATCATGCATGGATCTTGTTGGTTAGTGACGTAAGGGAGGTTTATGGGAGGTGGAATTAATTAGAATCTAGAGTTAAGGGGTGTGGATTAATGAGTTTGATGGAATAGTGCATAATTAGTCTTATGAATACCCACATCAACATTACCTTCAAGAGATGAGAAACAAGATCTTTGGAGTTGAAGTTTTCATAAAGTAAACTTAGAAACTCTATTCTATTTCATGAGTTGTAAATTTTCTATATAAGAGATGATAGTAATAATGTATGTTTGTTGTGGTCATAAGCTTAAGTTTATCAAGTTTGGTGTTGGAACACTTCGTGAAGCTTAGAAGCAATCGATTTCAGAAGTTATAGGTGGGTAAAAGCATCCACAATGGTGTTTGATATTTTTGGTGAAATGGCAAAATGAGATATAGCAATTTTGAAAAGCGCCACACTAGTTCATTTGCCAAAGTTTGAGAAAGGATTTTTTATCGGACGGAACATGTTGTTTCTTTCGAGATGTATTTTTGTAATTTTTATAAAAATTAAAATAGTGTTAGTTATTAAATAGTCATTAGTTAATTAAATAGTTATTAAAATAATACTAAATCATGATTAAATTAGCACTAAATAGCATTGGTATCGGGTCGGGTCGGGTCGGGTCGGGTCCTTCACTACCCGGACCCGGACCCGGACCCGAACCCGGACCCGTGAGGACCGGGTCCGGGTCCTATTAAAATGTTCCTACTCGAACGGGTAGGAACAGAAGTGTGAGCGGCGAGCGGAGGCGGCGAGTGGAGGATTTAGAATAGAGGAGAGAAAAAAAAAGGCATGAGTTTTGAGTTTGGAAGAGAAAGATTTAGAATTGAGGAAGAATGAGAGGAGGGATGAGGATAGAATATTTATTTTTATGTTGATTTTTTGGGTTTTTTTAATGGGTCTGGGTCTGGGTCCGGGTCAGCTCTCTTTTGAGCAGACTCGGGCCCAGACCCGAAAGTATAATGGGTCCCATTTTAGGACCCGGACCCAAGCCCGGATAGGCCGGGTCAGTTTCAATGCCGGGTCCAGGTCGGATCCGGATTTCGGGTATTTATACCAATGCTAGCACTAAACCTAATTAATTAGTGTGAAAGGGACATTTACCTCAAACGGGACATGTCCCGTTTGAATTATTTTTTAAGAACGGATGGGACAACACGTCCCGTCCGATGCATTTTCTCCATTTTTTTTTGACGGAACAAGTTGTTCCATCTGATACTTTTTAAAAAATAAAAAAATGAAAATGTTTTACGGACCCGATCCTATTAAAATATTAAAAAAATATAGGGACGAAACGACATGTTCCTGTTGAAAACAGATTTGGGGGAAATAAATATTATTCTTATTCATCCATATTCTTTTCTGTATACATCTATATATAAGGATTACATTCTTGGAGGAGAAGAAATGAGATTGAGAGAAGATTGAGGGGTGAGAGATTTGGGGAAGCTGTTTCCTATAGATTAGGAAACAGAATATACACATTAGCAATTACTATATTTGTAACCCCTATTTTCGCAAATATGTATTTTCTGTGTATTTTCGGATTTTAGATTTTTTGTAAATTATTTTTTTCTGCTCTTAAACTCTTTTTGTTAAAATTTGTTTTTAGATCTTCTATTAAAGTCCATTTATCATCAATAGTTTTAGTTGTATCTATTTTTCTAATGATTTTTATATTGTAATACAAACCCTATTATTCTTGTTATTATTACTATTGTTGTTTCTATTACTATTATTGTTGTTGTTATTTTTACTACTATTAGTATTATTATTTTTATTATTATTACTTTTTGATTGTATATTAAAAATCCTATTTTTTATTTATCTATTTTTCCTATCTCTTATTGGTTTTTTATAACCCATAACCCTATTGGATCTATTAAAACCCAATACCCTTCATCTGCTACCTATACCCGTTTACTCTCTACCCTATAACACCCCAAAAAACCTAGCTATATCTGCCTATATATACACCCACTATAACCCATTGTTTGCATACCCTATCCCCTATTTTCAACCCCTAGCTGCCTCTTCAACCCATTCCGCTCTCCCTCATCCCCTACCTCTCCTGCTCCGCCCTGGTCCTCTGTGCTCCCAGTGCTCCTCCGCCCTCCTCCTTTCCTTCATCCTCCCCTCTACTGAAACCCATCCAGTCGCCACCCTTGCCAGCACCGTCATCCCCTGTGCGCCCTCCTCTCCGTCGCTCCTCCGGCCTCCGCAGCGACCCTGTGCTCCTCTCCCGATCTCTCCTTCTTTCCCCTGACCTTCAGCCCGCCCCTGTGTTCCTCCGCCATCGCTCCACCCTGAACACCCCCCGCTGTGCTCCGCCTCTCGACGCCCTACAGCCTCAGTGTCGTGCCTCCCTCCGTCGATGCGCAGCAACGTCGCCCTTCAGTCGTCCTCCCCATGCGCCCACATCCCTGTGCCCCCATCTCTATGTTGTTCCCTCTCCCCGTCGCAACGGAACCCCACTGCAGTAAAGTAGCCAGCGACCCCCTGGTCGACTTCCCTCCCGCTGCACCTGGCTGACAGAGGCACTGCTAGCCTGCAGCGCCACCCGACCACTAGGTACCTCCTCCCTGTGCTTTCCCTCCTGACCGCAGCATCGACAGAAGCAACGTTGCCCTGCACCTCCTGCAGTGCCACCCACAGTAGCGACAGACAGTAGCACCATCAGCCAGTCGCACCGCCTGACCCTGCTCGAGCCCCATGGCTGTTTGATCAAGAGAGTGATCTTTGAATTTGGGCCGTCCAATCACCATCGTGATCGCGATCATGATCTTCATCATCAAAGCCTCCTTTAACCTCCAGCCATTCGATCTTGATCATCTTGATCATCCGATCAGACCCTGGCCGTCCATTTGATCTAAACTTGATCTGGGCCTTCTGATCTTCCCTCACGATCTGATCATCATCAGATCTGATCTTGATCTGATCGTGATCTTCTTTAGCTCTTGATCTCGACCCTCGACCGTCTCGATCATCTTCATCTCGTTCATGAGTCGTTCATTAAGTTCGTGCCCGGGGATCCGTTCCCGTTATTCTTGCTCTTTGTATCGTTTCATCGTTGTCTCTCCGGCAAGTAACCTGTATTCTTTTCTTTGTGTAATACAAGTACTAAATACCGTTTGTAGTGTAGGTTTGTTTTAGAGACAATTCTTGTGTAAAACCCCTGTTATATCTTGTCTTTATTGTGTTGACCCCGCCTGTAGTTGCCTCATTACACACATGACATGAAATAACTTAGGGATAACCACTTCTTGTTGCATACATGCATGTTGTTCGTATGATACCGTGTGCTTGGTTGTGTTAGTTTTAGTATACTTGTTGTTGACTTGTCAAATATCCTATACCATATTGCTTGGACATCTAGTATGCCCTATTTCACGTTTGGTTATGTTTTGGATGAGTTTCATATGAACTAGTTTATTTTGTGCATGAAGGATATTTTCTGTTTTGACGATTTCCTGTTTTTTATCAGTATTTTAGACCTTATTAAGGTCAGTATATGAAAATAATTTGTGAATATGAATTATAGAGGATTCTGTCTACTTTCCAAATTTTTTGACAGATCTCAGTTTCGATTTATGAGTTGCGAGTTGTAACTATTTTACTACAGATGTGTTTAACATTCCAGATCGAGTTTTATATGAACTCTGTATGCTAATTTATTTTTCTACTGATGCTAAGGATAATATTTTTATCCAATATTTTGCTGGTTACAACTAGACTTGATTGGAATTAACCCCTAATTTTTTTGAATTTAACTGATAACTTTTATAAACTATTTTATACTTGCAAACAACTACTTTACTTGCAGAGTTTTAATACTGTTAAGTAAAGAACCATAATTTCAACCTGATTCTATTTGCTTTCTATAAATCCTTTGTGAATATGAATTTTAGCCTACTGTATCTATTTTATCACCCTTTTGATGGATCTGGATTTCGATTTATATTTTGTGAGATATTACTGTTTTAGTACAGCTGTGTTTATGATTCCAGATTTTAAAAAAAAAACTACTGTATCTTGCTGCTTTCTGATTTTACTTGACTACTTTATTTATGTTGGAAAATTATGAAACTTTATTTTCTGTTGATAAACATACTAGGGAATACCCCATAATTTTCTTGGATTTAATCAGTAAGTTTTTATGCTGTTTTCCTATCTGTGAATACAACCTTCTGATTTCTGACTGAACACGTTTTCTTGTTACAACCCTGTTTCGAGTTATGTTCTTGTGAAATACCATATGACATATATATTTTCTAGATTTGGACGAGAGTCTATTTTTCAGATTTTCTGATGGACCCATATTTGCATATTTGTAGCAACGGGAATTCCAGATTTAGTGCAGTACTATCTTGTTGTCCTGAACTAGAATTTTTGTTGTTCTATCCTGTTAAGAGTTGTCTTTCATCTGTACATGTTTATCTTCCAACCTAAACCTGTTACTTGTTCATGCCATGTTATTCTTGCCCTGGTTGTGACACATACATGCCTGTTTGATACTAAAAATAAATAACCAAGTCGAGGTTAAGAGAAAGATCTAGTAGTGGACAATATATAAAAGTGTACTCAGAAGGGGGCGTGTGTTTCCCTCATTTGGTTACATGATATGATTTGGATTACATTTGGATGATTTGGATTACAGTTGGATAATTTGGAATTTGGTTAATATGATTTGGATTACCTGATACCTGAGTAAACGGCCCTATAGAATCTCCTACGAAATCTAAACATAACTTGTTTGAATGTAGCAACCATGTGGTAAATTGATGGGACGCATAAAGTGCTACCTAGATAGTAATAAATACAAGACTTGACATGACATAAAACCTGTTATATGCTTACCTGTTACTTGATGCATGTACATGCTACTTGACACCTATTTATCTGTATACCTGTACACCTGTACCTGCTTGCATGACACTTAATATATGTTACCTGTACTTGTTAGTATATCATGTTACTTGATCTCATTTCCTAATTCATGTTAGTTATCCTGTTGTTGATATGCCTATTTCATGCTATGTTGTTTCTGCTGTTACTCTATATTTGTTTCCCCTTTCCTGTACTTGTGCCTGCACTACAAGCGGCCCGTAACTTACATTGACGGGTGTTTTGTTTCTTTTTTCCTTTTCTTGAAATTTGTTAAATTGCAAATTTTTGTGATCAGCTGCCCGATGGAGTCGGCGATCTAAGATTCTAGTTGCTAGAGTTCTTGCTATATTTATTTTCCTGCTATTCTTGAATAAATGTATTGTTACTTGGATTATTTTGTATTGGGCAGTTTGTCCCAGAATTTATGACTTGTTCCAGATCTGGTTTATTTGAGATTTATTTATTTTGTTTCAAGTAAATTTTGTTGGCATATTAATTTATTTATGCATGCGTGGTTGAGTATATTTTGTTATATTTCATGTTATGATGTTGAGTCGATCCTATAGCTTATGAATGATGAAAATCATTCGCTGGACTTAGTATCTGTATTTCGTATTTTTTTTGGGGAAGCGAGGCGTGACAATATTTCAACACCCCCCCCTCAAGTTGGTGCATAGATATTGAACATGCCCAACTTGACAACAAATTTTAAAAAGAGCCGACTCAAAACTGCCTTAGTCAGGATATCTGCGAACTGATCTTCTGAGTTCACTTTAGATATCTCAATCACTTTCTCATCCAATTTCTCCTGGATGAAGAATCTATCCACCTCTACATGTTTCATCCTATCATGTTGAACTGGATTGGCGGCAACATCACATGCTGCTTGACTATCACAATACACCTTAATAGGTTCATTCGGACCACAGTCTAAGTCCTGCAACAAGAGTTTCGGCCATAAAGCTTCCGTTATACTTAGAGCTACTCCGCGATACTCAACCTCTGCACTAGAGCGTGCAACAACATTTTGCTTCTTGCTTCTCCATGTAACTAGATTTCCTCCAACAAATGTGAAGTATCCTGAAGTGGAGCGCTTATCAATTATAGATTCTGCCCAATCAGCATCAGTATATGCCTCAAACTTCAAGTGACCATGTTTCGCAAATAGAACCCCTTTTTCTAGAGCAGACTTAATATATCTCAAAATTCTCATCACTGTATCCATGTGATGTTCTTGAGGTGCATGCATAAACTGACTTACCACACTTAATGCATATGATAAATCTGGCCGTGTATGCGCAAGATACATTAGTCGTGCAACCAATCTCTGATATCTTTCCTTATCACAAGGCACATGATCAAATTCGTTGCAAAGTTTCAGTCCTTCTTCTAACGATGTACCAATCGGCTGACAAGCAGACATTCCAGTTTCCTTCAATAAACCGAGAGCATACTTTCTTTGAGACAGAAATATACCCATTCTCGAGCGAGAAACCTCAATACCAAGGAAATATCTCAAAGAGCCAAGATACTTCATTTCGAACTCTTGTGACAAGTATCTCTTCAATGCCATTCTCTCCTCAGTAACATTCCCAGTTACTATCATATCTGTAACATCCCGAATTGCAAAACAGACTGAATTTGAAGTTCCACAGGATCTTTACACTTCTTTTGTACAATTTTTCAAGGAAATAAAAACTTTTTGTTACATCAGAGTTTACAATTACATTACATATTTACAGCAGAAGCAAATTACAATAATTTACATAAATTGAAATGTACAACACTTGAATCATTCTTTAATCAGCATGCATTCTTTAGTCTTGTTAACCACTTTATCCTGCACAGAAACTGTGGGTGCGTCAGTTGCTTACAACCGACAAAATATTATACACGGCTATCCTCTCTATGTCGAAAATAGTATAATGATTCTCAAATACTTAAACAAACCACAAACTTGATCACAAATAGAACTACTAGGGGCTATCCTATTGAAGTCGTGTTGTGCGGTGCACTTAGTCCTTAATGCAGTTATTTATATTAGATGACACTAATGCACACTTGTTCAGATTCTATGTATCCCATACTACATAGGTCTGAGGGCAAGCCCTTAACCGTTCTTCATCTTATAGGGTTCAATCCCTCGCCATGACTTAAATTACTACTGTAACTACGATAAGTATCCTAGATGTTCTATGAGTTACGAGCTCATGTCTAGACAGCCTGGAGGAGAATTCCACGTCATGTCATGACGCATCGTGAATAACCTATGGATAATTCAGCCTCCATCATGGGACATGACACCACCCGCAGTCACCAAACACCCCACGAGCGTCGCCTGCGGTACGGACTCCTGGAGACATATCCACGTCATATCACAACGCATCGTGAAGACAGCCTGTGAATATTCTCACACCGTAGCTCCGAGGCCCTCATACTCGCGTTTTTCTCTTATTTTCATCACGTCTTCACTATGTATCTAGTCCTTAGTTATTTGAATCATGAACAAAATCAATTCTCTAGGGTTAGCCCTTTCACTATACCGGTCTTAACCATTTATATCACATGACCCAAATTTTGGTCGTTTCATTTCAAATCTCATTTCAACATATTTCTTTTCGATGCCAGTATGAGGCTTAGCTACACTCTAGTTCTCAATTTTAATTCATAATCACAAAAATTGAGTTCTCATACTCATATAGTCCTTTCATAGTTCAAATAAATATCCATCTCCTTTCCATAATTCAATGTTCAATTTTAATTTATAACATTCTCATTCAAACAAATAAGTCTCAATAATTTCACTTAGTTTTCGTACTATTATTTCTTTTCCTCCAAAAATTAAAATCATATTTCTCATTTAACTTTCAATGCATACATTACCCAAAATAATAACAAAATCCATAATGAACACACTTCAAGTTCTTTTTATACAATATCCCCTCTTATAAATCTAGTATAACTCAAAAATCACTTTTGTTCTTATACTTATGCAAAACATCGATTTTATAAGGTTCTACTCAATTTTTCCTCTCACACTATTTAATTTAAGTCAAAATAATGTACAAATATTTTTCATGTAGTTTATATATTTTTATAACAATTATCGGATTTTTCCCGCATTTTTTAACGTCACAAAAATCACAAAAACGTTAAAAAAATCCAAAAGTTTTTAATTTGCTGAGTTCAGGAATCGAACCAGCGACCACAGACAAAGCCAGCGCACGCGCTAACCAAAGGGACAAAGCGCAACCACGTCACAGGAATGGCTCGAATTCATATGGGTCCATTTTCCCGAGTTCGGATTTTTCCAAAAAATAAAAACAGAAGTCTCTTGTTCGGTTTCAAACCCGAGAACAATGCTAGACCCACGCTACAGTAAGCGTGCCCAAACACACCCACTAACCAAATAGGGTAAGTGGCTAAACTGATATGAGTTGGGTTTTTAGGGGGTTTGATCCTAGTTTCAGTTCATTCGAGTTTTTATGAAAATAACAAATTTTAATCTCGTTTCTTCTCCACTTTCATTCAAAATTTCCAGAATACAACTTTTATACATTTCTAACATATCAGTAAATTAAATCTTGATTTTTGACAATAAAAATAACAAATTTTAATCTCGTTTCTTCTCCACTTTCATTCAAAATTTCCAGAATACAACTTTTATACATTTCTAACATATCAGTAAATTAAATCTTGATTTTTGACATAAAAAACATCACTTTTCTCTTTGAATACAATTTTTTCTATAATTTCAAAAATATACAAACAAATGTCGTTTCTTTTGTAAATTTGCATTCAAACTTCTCATATTTCTTTCTTATTATGAATATTATTATTGCTTAATCATTTCAGTAACAAAATCCCTCTTTTCCCATTATTAACAATTGAGATAGCAAATTCACCACTAAGCATGATTATCATTTCGATCCAATTAATCATACAATCATGTCTCCTTAGTATAGCACAAATCATCAATTAAAGCATGGTAGCATGGTCAATATTAAACTAACTATCAAAATTTGGAACTAATTAGCATTCTTTTCACACACAATCAAGCATTCTAATTTGTCTCATTCTTATAACATATGGCTAGAATAACTATGTTTCTTTTCAAATGCATCAACCATACCCTAGCATGAACTTAATTAGAAGTGTAAGATAATCACCCACCTTTGATGGAGAGAAAAACAAACAAACTCCTAATGATTTCCTACAACGATCGAGCGAAGCCTTCTCCTCCTAGATCGTGCCACCAAATTTGCTTCTCTTCCAAGTGATGCAAGTAACCCGAGCCTCCCTCTTCTTGATCCTTGAAAATGCCGGCCTCCTCCTTGGATGCAGAACACAATAGCACACAATCTCACAACTCCTTAATCTTTTGCCTCACTAAAATTACTTCTCTTTCTTTTCTTTGTATTCTTTTCTTTCAAAAATTCTAAGTGAGAGAATGAAGAGTATAGGGTGGGGTATTTATACAAAATTTTAGGGTGAATGTAGGGCTAGGATGTGAACAAATGGTTAGAGATCAATGGTCTAGATGAACTAGGGAGTTATGAAAACTACCCATAATGAACAACCACCTCTCCACCACTTCCATCACTCCCATTCCTCCATCTACAATCCGGCCTATGGGGGAAAGTGTGCAATGCACACCCTAGTGCTTGCACGTGCCAACTAGTACCCCCTCCTTACAAGTGTACATGTGAATACAAATTTAATTGTTCATGAAAAGAGTTTACACTACAACTTGGATGGTTTTAAAAGAGAAATACGTTTAATGGGCTCACTAATGGGCCAATTTAACCATGGGTTTAAATCATTAAATTAATTAATTAATAGAGTGGGCTTAAAAGACAACCGGGCTTAGATTTTAATTAGGCTTTAAAAGAAAATATTTTTTTGGAAAAATAAATAGGAACATATACTATATAAGAAATATATTTTATACGAGAAATTATACAAATAAAATTATACGTGCAAAACATGTAAAATCACAAAATCTCATAAATCAAAATATAGGGTGTTACAATATCATCCACATATAAAATGAGTGCAGTAATTGTCATTATTATTATTACTAATCTAGGGTGCTATTATTTTTGTTGGTATCTATATTCATATTGTCATTATTATTACTAATTGTTATTACTAGTACTATTATTTTTATTTACATGGTTATTTCTATTCTTATTGTTACTGTGAATATTTATTGTTATTATTGATTGTTGAAACAAATCAACTCTTATTTAATATTTATGTTTATAATTATTTCAAATAATTTACGTGGTACGAATTTTATTTTGTTATGAATCATATTTTGTCGGATATCTCACTTTTTTGTATTTAGGTTTATATTGATCTTTATATTCATATATAATGTATTTTTATCTTATTGGATCCATACCCATACCCAATACCCTATCTTTTCCTATAAATACCCTAATTAAAACCCTAACCCTAGTTAATCCCAAACCCAACTGCTAATCCCCTTTACTATTTTACCCCCTTAACCCCGTCCCCTTACTGTTTCACCCTCTCCATCTCCCGCTCTCCCTCTCCCTATTCCGCTTCAACCCTCGACCCATCGCCCTTCTCCGATCACCGTCCATCTCTTCGTCCTCCGCCATCATCCTCGCCCCCATCTCCCCTTCATCACCTTGCCATCCCCGCCATCGCCCAAGCCCAAGACCACCGCAACCCAACTCTCCAAAGCCATTAACCCATTTCTCGCCTCCGCCATCCCATGCTCTGATCCCCTATTCGTTCACCCCAAAGCCACCGGAGAACCCAGCCCTCATCGTCGTCATTGTCGCCGTTCAGAGCCAGCGCCAGCCATCGCCGTCTTCCTCTGTTTCTGAGCACGAAACAGAGCTCTGCTCTTTCGTCGAGGCCGCCGGCATTGCGTCGCTTCCCGACCAGTGCCACCGCCACCGTGGTCATCGTCGACCTTGCCGCCAGCGTCACGAGCCCCACCGCAGTGCCGCTGCAGTCGCGTCGCGCCATTCTCGCTCTTTAATCGAAGGTTGAAGACGGATCGTGAGTGGACGGAATTGCTGTTTGGTGTTCTGGCACGTCGGATCCGGGATTGGTGTTCCCTGTTTTGGCCCCGATTCGGTGTGGAGCTGCAGTGTGATTAATGTGATTTGGCTGTTCTGTGTTCGGCCGCACCAGATCCCTCTTTTGCTGTCCCGTGTTTTGGATCGGATCCGGTGTGAGGAAGAGATCCGATTGGTCAGATTTGGTGTTCCGTGTTCTGTGTGCGCCAGATCCAGTTTCAGTGTTCTGCGTTCTCTCCCGATCTGGTGTGAGGAATTGCTCTAGGATCTTGCTGTTGCGATTGATTCTTCGTGCATTATTTTTGGGAGATTTCGCCTGGGATTCTGATCCTATTATTCTATTATTTTTATTAATATCTGCAATAACAGGCAAGTCTCTTCTGGAACCCTTTTTATTGTTTGTGTTCAAGATTAATTGATCTCATGCAAGTAGATCTGTTCTTTTTATTATCAAAAATTTGCTTGACAATTTCGTTAAGATTATCGAGGGTTTACACGAGCTAACCAGACATACTCTTTAACTTCTTGCTATCTCTTTGATCTTTAACCCAGTCCCCAATGTTTCATGCATATGCACAATTTAAAATAACTAGATTTGTACTTAGAACTGCTTGATGTAATGGACATGAATGTACTGATTCGGTTTAATTGATGAATTGACACCATGACTATAATATATGTACCATGGACCTTAGAAATTGCATGCTGACACCTAGGATTCACTTGATTATTAATTTGCATACTAGATGTGATCATATGAATTAATTATCTGCCTATTCATGTTAAGACATTTGCTGGACTGCTGTATGTTTCATTTTAAAATAGATTTTTGACCATGCTAGAGACATAATTTGGAGGAACTTACTAAATGAAAAAAGTAGCCCTTGTTGTCTAGATAATTTTTCCTTATTCTGGATTGAAATTCCAATTTACCATCTGTTGGTTATCATCACTTTAATGCCTCTGTATCAGTAATTTCAGACTCAGATTTTCATGCATTTTCTGCTCTTGTTTATTTTATTTGACCGTGCTAATAGTACAAGAAAAATCTGAAATAATTTATGCTGGACCTAGACATGTATAGGTATCACCCAGAATTTACATAGATTTTATTAATGAATTATCTGACCCAAAACAATTAGTTGAACACAACCTACTGCATGCTGCCTAGACTTAAAATCTGTTTAGAACAGAGTTTTCACCCTAGTTCCTATGACTTTTATATCACTACAACAAAAACTGTATTTAGCGGCATTTATACCCCGGCATTTTGGGAAACACCGGTGTATAAATATGTTATTTTGTGGAGAAAATAAAACGTTAACATACACCGGCGCTTTTAATAAGCGTCGGGCTATTATAATATAGGCCGGCGTTAACACCGGCCATTCTGGGTTTTTTCCCCCCAAATCCCACGCCGCCTCTCCTATTTCCCCAAATCCCCCTTTTGCCAAACCCTCACGGTTCCATCTCTCTCTCTCCTCCTCCCTCCGACGGATGAGTGCGGATTAACCACAGTTAGTTTCTTAACCCCCCCTCCCTTCCGCTTCATCTTCGGAAGCGAACAAGAGAAAGAAGAGACAATAACAAAGAAAGAGAAATCTCAATCCTTGCTTTGAGCCGTTCGTCGACTGACGGAGGAGCGTTCGGCGTTCATCATCATTATCAGATCGTCACTTCAGGTTCGTCTATCTTGAAACAGATCTCTTGTTTCTCTTCGTTCTCGATCTAATTGAATCGAAGAGTTGGTTCTTTTTTCTTTCGGGTTTGTGATATTATGATTTGTTGTGTTACTGAGTTTTTTTTTTCAAATCTTGATTTTGATGATTTAATGGTTACTTTTGTAAAGTTATTAGATATTTTGGTGGGTATGATAATACAGTATTTATTTGTGGATTAACAAAAGATAATCAACTATCAATCAAACATAATCGAGCAAAATTCAGTAAAGAATTCTCCTCTTTTAGAAACAGCAAATTTGGGTTATGAATTCCTAATCTTCTGTTTGTAATCTACTAGCACTAGTATTTCTTAAAGCCTAATTTTCTACCGAAATTTGTTTTTCGATTTGTAATCTGGGTTTTTGAAATTCTGAAATTATGGAATCGAAACCATAATTTACTTACTACTTGTTCGTCCTGGATTTCTATGACCAAAGAAAACCCCAATTTTCTTTTTATTTCAATGATTTCAATCGATTTCTTGATGTTTTGGATGTCTAAACCCTAATTTGGTTAGGGATTCAAACATAAAGATTAGTTCTTTTCAGACTAATTCCTAATATTCTGTTCTTGATTTCAATTTTAATTCCCTTAATTTGTGGTCACCAGATCCAAAGAATTTGATCGTAATTTTGTTGTTGATTATTTGTAATGAATACTATATTTCTTCTGTTTCTAGTCAACCACCTGATCCGAAGATTGGGGAATTTCAGAGAGCAAATAGATGAAGCAGAGAAGAAGAAGAAGAAGAAGAGGTAACAGTGACCATCTCTTAACCTTCTTGCAATTTGTTTAATTTATTTGGCTAATGCCACATGCCAGTTTTAACACCTATATATTAACTTTTTAGCTTTGAATTAAGTGAGTCAATTTGAGATGCAAACCTCTCTTGTGTCAAGTTTGTAGTCACAACCTTGCATAGCATGATCCAGTCAGAGGACATGTGTCTCTCTTTAAACTAATCTTTAGTGATGTTTAATACATTGACTTATTTATTAATTATCCTTTCATGTTGAGTTCATTTGGAATGGTTGCTTTTTATAAGCGTGGTGATCATATCTAATACTTCAAAACTGTAAGCAATCATGTCTGAAAGGCTCTATCAACTTTTCATGCTAGTTCATCTGGTTATCTGTTAGATCTGTTTGTGTTAATTATTTGGCTATCACGTCCTTTTCTTTTCTTTTAGAAGCAAAAGAAAGAAGAATGGACCATTAACACAGGAGGCTAAGGTGACAAGCACATCTGAGCACGATACTGATGATGAAACTCTAAGCACCATGTTTTAGTAAGTAGTTTGAAGTACTTTACTAACATCTCTTTGAAATCCTTTATCAAATTTTCAAGTCAGTTCATCTATTATCTGATAGGTCTACTTCTGTTATTTTTTTTAAGCTAATTTGTCCTTTTCTTTTCTATCAAAAGCAAACGAAAGAAAAATGAGCCTTTAATGCACGAGGATAAGGTGATGAGCACATCAGAGAATGATACTCATGAAGAAACTCGAAGCACAATGTTAGAGTAAGTAATTGGAAGTAGACAAATATAACTTTGAATTATTATTAAAGTTTCAATATTGCTAACACTAAAACAAAAGAAGAATTCTCTCAAATTGGGGTAAAAATAGAAGAGAAAAGAGTTAACAAATATTAGGTATGGATTTATGAATTATGGTGTACTGGGTTCAGGTTCAACCCAACCAAGTGAAATCACTACCTATGAAGTATAAGCAGCTTTTCTATTCCTCGAAAGAAATAGTGAGCCAACTAATCTGCCATGTTTCATTAGAGAGCAACTAATGAACCTAATTTTCTTATTTTCTTGGTAGTTTGAGAAAATCCAGTGTCCATGTAAGTGCAAGAAAGCTAATAAACTACCCTAAGATTTTTTCTCCCACTTGCAAGCTAGTTCGGTATGGTCTCCTTGAATAAAAGCAAAATTCTCTACATAGTCTTTATGCTTTAGAGGACAGTCAATTTATTTAAGTTCTTATCTTTGATACATTTTGAGGGTGAAAAGGTTGACAAGATTATAACTGTATGTGCCGATGATCCCGAGTATTGTCACTACAGAAACGTCAAAGAGCTTCCTCCTCATCGCCTTCAAGAGATTCGCCGTTTCTTTGAAGACTGTATCCTCTTTCCATAAATAATGGAGTTTCTGAAAGTGACTAGATAATGAAATCAGGGACAGAGTTATGGATTGCAGTAATAGTCTTTTGTATTTTATGATTAGCAATGTAATCTTGAACTAGCAGAAATAATGCATGTGAAAATGGATTTTTTATATATTCATTAATTAAAAAAAAATTAATATTTTTAAAAAAAAATTTACATTTTTTTTATAAAAATGTTTACCTACCTCGGCGTTTTTCAAAACGCCGGGGTAGATTCCCCCCCCCCGCCCCAAAAAAAAGTATATATCGGCGTTTTTGCTAGCACCGGGGTATATTTCACCAACACCAGCATTTTCAAAAGCGCCGGTGTAGGCCGCCATACAATCCTCAGCACGCACTCCACGGGCGCTTGTTGTGGCGCTTTTCCAAATGCCGGTAGGTTATACGCCGGCGTTTATAAACGCCAGTGAAGCCCCAAAAAAGCACCGGTGAAGGCCTTTTCTTTTGTAGTGTATACCTTAATTATACTCGCTGGAATCGTATGGAAGTCTATTTTCCAGATCTTCCGGCGGTTTTAGTTTTTCTGTTGTGTAGTGACCGTAGTTCATATTTTAGTACAGCAAAGTCATGTTGTCCTGATCATGTGATATGTGTGTAAATGACTTGTTTGCTTCATGCTTTGTCTGTAATGCTTAGAATTAGCCACACATAGTAATGAAAAACATTGACACATTCTTGCATGCTCACATAAGATTAAAATGACTAATAAAAAGCCGGGGTACCATGGGTGGACTATGTAGTGAACGATCGGAAACTGTACTCGGTCGGGACCTACTGCCTGAACTGCACTGACTGATACTAATGGCCATAAATACTACCCGATAAATACAGCTCGAGAAACACTGACACTGAACATGAAACACTGATTTCTAGGCCGAGTACACAGACCGAGAATTCACCATCAGTCTAAAACGTTCACGGTGTGTTGCGTGGAACCTGTAGTATGGGATGCAGTAGTACGTGCACTAGATAGATTAATAAAATACTTAACAACCTGCATTTACTGCCTGATCCTGACATCCCGCATTACATGCGTGATTTACTATAGACCCTTAATATTTTGCCTGCCTTTGCTTTGCTCTTTGTCCTTGACCATGTCCTTATTCTTTGATATTCATGTTTTCCTTTACTCTCTGTTTTCTCTACTTGCTGCCCACGACTTGCTCTAAGGGCTCTCATTTGTTTCTTTTTAGATCAAGTATTAACATGTACCGAAGGAGCAATACTAGAAGGAATTGGTGAGCAACCTCTTTGAAGATTGGAGCTGGACCATTAGACTTCTTAGCTATCTTTTCATATTTACTTATTGTATTTTCTTTTTATCATACTTTGTATTCTTAGGCTTTATGACCCGAAACTGTTTTATCCTAGATATTGGATTATTATTCAGTGAATTTATTCCATGATTATCTTTGAATTTATTTATTGTTTATGTGATTATATTCTTTGCCTGCGTGGTTGTTTCTCGTGTATATTATTGAGTTAGACTGGTACAGCTTATAGATGATATATAATCATTCGCTAGGCTTTCGTTATGTACTCGTGTTCCCGTATTATGGGAAGCGGGGCGAGACAGCTGTGGTCAAGATGAGAGGGCGGCAATGGAGTTTGGGTGCAGTCGAAGGAAAAGAAGAACAAGGCGGCTGATAGAAGGATTATTAGGGTTCCGGGCTTTGATGATGAAGATGATCGGGGGGTTCAGGGTTCTCTTATAATGAAGATGATCGGGGGGTTCGGGGTTCGGGTTTCGATCGATGAAGATGATCAGGGATCGGAGATCGAGGATCGGGGTCGACTATCAAGAATCGACTACAGTGAGGATCCTGATCTTCTTCTTTAACTAGCTTAGATCTTGTTAGGCTCTGATACCATGTTGAAAATAGATTTAGGAAAAATAAATATTAATCTTATTCATCCATAGTCTTTTCTGTATACATCTATATATAAGGATTACATTCTTAGAGGAGAAGAAAAGAGATTGAGAGAAGATTGAGGGGTGAGAGATTTGGGAAATCTGTTTCCTATAGATTAGGAAGGAGAATATACACATTAGCAATTACTATATTTCAACAGTTCCGTCCACTATACTTTGAGAATGAGAAAATTGTTTCTCAAATACTTGCCCTTCCACTACTTGATAGAGTCCGAATTCTCTATCAATTTGATGCCTTTTCGTGGCGACAAGTAGTATCGGTGTTCCTTCTTGCTCATCCGGTTGATCCGATACAGACTTCGGACAACGACGAGCTGAGGCTCCACCTTCGCCGTTCGACACTGGAGTGTTGGATCCTGTAGGCGAGACAACAAACACTAGAGGGGGGGGTGGATAGTGTTAATAAAAAACTGCAGAAATTTTCTCGGTGCAGTCGACTTGGTTGTGAACCAGTCGACTGATATGACCAAAATAAAGCAAAAATAGTAACTCTGTGCAGTCGACTTATAGATAAGACAGGCGACAGAAGACACAATGAAAATACAACTTATACGACACTGACCAGTCGACTGATAGTGCAAGGAGTCGACTGACCAGACACTTTTTGCAGAACTTAAGTAAACAAGAGTAAATGCAAAATCAAGACAACCAATCACAGAGTACACAAGATATATCCTGGTTCGGTCCTCCCGACCTACGTCCAGTCCCCAAGCAACCCACTTGAGATTTCCACTATTCTTGAAAAAGTTTACAAGAATACCGTACGGCGTTAAGACAACAACCTTGTCTAACCCGTAGTCCTTTCTCTCAACCAGAGAAAGCAGACCCACTCTACTACCAAGAGTGAAACAAACCGACTCTACAACCTAGAGTCAAAAACCACTCTCCAACCGAGAGCAAAAGGAACAAGAAAAACTTTACAGTCAACCTATAGCCTTGTTGGTGTATTGTGTTGTTGCACGTGGCTAAAAATAAGGTCGACTTCTATACCCAGTCCAGAGCGAATTCGTTGCTATACTGGACTGAGTGTAGAGAACCAAAGGATTTGAACTTGAAAGCTTTTTCTCAAATTTTTCACTTAGAATTTTCTCAAAGAGTGCTCGGTATCTCAAAAATTGTTGTAAATGTTGTTAGATCTTTTCAGTGAGATCTGAACTCTTTTTTATAGAGTTAGATCTCCTGAACGTTGGGGGACAGTTATTCCAACTGTCAACCAACGGATCTAAGAGCTGTTGCTTTTGAAAAATCAATTTTGAAAACAGAAAACGGTCAAAAGCACTCGAACAGTCGACTGGGTTGCCATATGAGTCGACTGGTCAGAGTTTGAATAAATTTAAAACAGTTTTGTACTATCAGTCGACTGCCAGAGGTATCAGTCGACTGGTACTCAACAGTTAAATTACTTCAAACTGTTTTGACTCTTTTGGGGTTTTTGAAAAACACACATTATGAATTTTGTGAGTGTATGTGTGTGTGACAAGGCTTTACAATCAGACTAAGACTCAACAAAAGTAAAAAACAATGTTTTACAAGACATAATAACTTGACACATTTGAGCTTGAGGTCTTGAGTCTTGATTTGAGTCTTGAGTCTTGTTTTGAGTCTTGTCTTGAGTGAAGTCTTTGTCTGTAGCCTTTGAGCTTGTTCATTTGTTCAGCTGAAATAATCTTTTCTATGTGCAACCTGCAATGTTAGCTGTATAACATAGACACATGTTGCAGTGTGTTGTGAGCATCAAAATCAAGAATCAACATTCTCCCCTTTTTTGATGATGACAACACAATAGCTGATAATAACAGATAATATACAAGCATAGTAAAGATATGCTCCCCTATTAAAAACACATCATGCATACGGATCATAAAAGCATGTATCAGTCGACTTAAAAGTATATCAGGCGACTGATCAGAAATCACATACAAATAATAATAATCACAGATGCAGCAGCAGTCGACTTATATGATGATAGCCAGTCGACTGACCAGAGAAATTGTCAATACACAGAATCAAATACTTAGAGGATATCTCTCCCCCTTTGTCATCAACAAAAAGCATAAAATAAACAGTCTTTCGTATTATAAAAACATAGAAATAAACTGAAGAAATGTTCTCATACATAAAAAGTTCATTAAGACAAAATGAAATAGAAAAGTACATAAATAGAGAAAAAATAAAAGTCTTCAATTGTTCTCATCTGAATCTTCATCAGCAGCATGAAATTGAGAATGGAAAAGATCAGTGAGGTGATCAAGTTTGGAATCAATGGTGTGAAGCTGGGTATCCACAGTTGCTGAATGTTTCATGAGATAAGAGACACTCATAGAGAGTGCGTGGGTCATCATAGTTAGCTTGAAGAATAGGTGGATCAGAAGAGGTAGAAGGTCTAGAAGGTCTAGCAGTAGAACCTAAAGGAGCTTGAGAAGGTGGAGGAGAACTAGGAGTTGATCTAGGAGGAGGATCAAGAAGTTTCATACGTGCCAAACTAGCACGATCGAAACAGTCATAGTGAGTAACAACATTGGTCTCGGAATCGAGATCAATATCATAAGCAGTAAAGACTCTAGTGAGAAGACCTCCAAAAGGTAGAAAGTGAGTGTGGTTTTGTTGAAGTTTGGAAAAAATGACACGACCCCAATTTACAGCAATTTTACCAAATATTGCATAGACAGTTTTTTTGTAATTCTAGAGAATACTGGTCATAACTTCCTCTTTTGGGAAGGATGTTATAGGTGAGTATTCTAGCTACTAGCTTAGCAATAGGGGTAATATTTTTGCTAGTCATTGGAGGTCCATGATTGGGTAAAAAGATTTGAGATAAAACAGAGGCATCATCTAAAATAACATCATCAAGATATAATCCTCCGTCATCAATACCCAGTATTTGATTAATTCTCATGGGTGTGAGTGTCATTTTGACATTTTTCACAGATGAACGGATAACTACATCCCCATCGTGTTTTTGGACAACCCTCATATTTGTGTAAAATAAATAAATGAGTTGGGGATAATAGTTGGGTTGATTAGAAAGAGAGAGAAAATCATAAAGACTACTATGTTGAAATAAGGGACAAGATTAAAACGATCAAGATCATTGAAATTAACAAATCTTCCAGGGAATATGGTAATGGTACACATAAGGTACCATCGTTCAAGGAGATCGGGACTTAAAAGAAATTGAGATTAATCTTGAGAAGAACTACCCTCATGAGATCTCTTGGATCTTTTAGGAGCCATAAAAAGAGAGAGTTGGAATGATTTTACCAAAGAAAAAGACGAATGATCAGAACAGAGGCGAGCACCAACAGCAGTTGTGAGTCGACTTCCTTCTTCTTCACAGATTAGGGTTTGGGATTTTGGGTGAAAAAATTGGAGATCGGTAAAGGTGAGAAAGAGGGGCTGGTAAAGGGTTTTAACTGAGAGCAGACGGCTGAGATCAAAGAGGGAAGAAATCGACGGTTGAGATAAGAGATCACGGGTAAAAAGAGAAGTGAATTTTATCTCAAAAGCTGCGATGAATAGTCGCTGAAGACAATTGAGCTCGCGACAGTCGACTGGTAGAGTATATCAGTCGACTTAGTTGAGAAGAGACTAAATTTTATATGTCTACTGAGCAGTCGACTGTCATAAGGACCAGGCGACTGATCAGAGAACAAAAATAGATATGTTTTAAAGTACAGTACAGTCGACTTACTCAAGAACACAGTCGACTTAACAGAAACAATTTTCAACAAATATCAATAAAATCACAAATTCCAAGTTCTCTTCTTAAGTTAATGAAAGTATCCTCTTTAAGGGGTTTGGTAAATATGTCTGCTACTTGTTTATCAGTAGAGATAAAGTCTAAAGATATATCTCCTTTTAAAACATGATCACGTAGAAAATGATGTCGAATATCAATATGTTTCGTACGTGAATGTTGAATCAGATTTTTAGATAGATTAATTGCACTGGTATTATCACACACAATTGAGGGTTTCTCAAATGAAATGCCATAATCTAATAAAGTTTGTTTCATCCACAAGATTTGTGCACATGCCAAACTTGCAGCGATATACTCAGCTTCTGTGGTTGATAGGGACACGGAATTTTGCTTTTTACTGCACCAAGAGACTAGGAAATGTCCCAAAAAGTGACATGTACCACTAGTACTCTTGCGATCAGTTTTGCTTCCAGCAAAATTATCATTGCTATATGACAGAAATTGAAAATTATCGGTGCGTGGATAAAATAAACCATATTCAGATGTGCCTTTAATATATCTTAAAATTCGTTTCACTGCTTTTAAATGAGATTCTTTAGGACTAGATTGATATCTAGCACATAAACATACGCTGAACATAATATCTGGTCTACTTGCAGTAATATATAAGAGTGAACCAATCATACCTCGATAGAGTTTTTGATCAACACTCTTACCTAATATATCTTTGTCAAGAGTAGTAGTAGTAGCCATAGGTGTGGATTTACTACTAGTACTATCCATGTTAAAACGTTTGAGTAATTCCTTTGCATATTTTCCTTGATTGATAAATATGCCACTTGAGGACTGTTTAATTTGAAGTCCAAGGAAATAATTGAGTTCACCCATGTGACTCATCTCAAATTCATTTTTCATGGTATTAGCAAATTCTTGACATAGATTATTATTAGTAGAACCAAAAATTATGTCATCAACATATATTTGTATGATTAAGATATCATTCTTAACTCTTTTGATAAACAAAGTAGTGTCTATTTTACCTATTTCAAATCCTGTTTCTAAAAGAAAAGTTTTCAAACGATCATACCAAGCACGAGGTGCTTGCTTAAGACCGTATAAAGCCTTTTTCAATTTATAAACATGATCTGGAAATTATTCATGTTCAAAACCTGGTGGTTGTTTAACATAAACATTTTATTTAATAAACCCATTAAGAAAAGCACTTTTAACATCCATTTGATAAAGTATAAAATTCATGAAACAAGCAAAAGATAATAAAATACGAATAGATTCTAGTGTAGCAACAGGAGCATATGTTTCATCAAAATCTATACCTTCTTCTTGATTATATCCTTGAGAAACTAATCTAGCCTTGTTCCTTACAACTTGTCCTGATTCATCTAACTTATTTTTAAATACCCATTTGGTACCAATAATAGTCTGATCAGGAGGTCAAGGAACTAAATCCCATACATCATTCCTTATAAATTGGTTTAGTTCATCTTGCATGGCATTCATCCAATATTCATTCTCACAAGCTTCTTGTATATTTTTCGGTTCAAAATCCGACAAGAATGCTGTATGAGAAATCATATTAACATGTGAACGTGTCTGAATACCATGGGAGATGTTACCAATTATTAAGTCATGAGGATGATCTTTAACTTCAACAAATGACTTTGGTAAAGTTGAAGATATCATAATAGGATCAGTCGACTTAACAAGTTCTTCAGTCGACTGCTTCACTTCAGTCGACTGGAAGTCCTTATCAGTCGACTTATCAGTCAGATTAGTTTGTTCTAAGGATTTAATCACATTATCTAAAGGTGATGAATCAATTTCATCATCTTTATTTAAAGTTGATGAAGGCAAAGATTCATCGAATGAAACATGCATTGATTCTTCAATAGTCATTGTAGACTTATTGAAAATTCTATATGCTTTACTCCTATTTGAGTATCCTAAAAAGATACCTTCATTAGATTTAGGATCAAATTTGTCTAAATTATCTTTTGTGTTTAGAATAAAATACTTACAACCAAATGTCTTAAAGTAAGAGACTTTAGGAATTTTGTTAAAAAATAACTCATAACAAGTCTTCTTTTAGCTTAGGTCTTATAAGAATTCTATTTAAAACATAACAAGTTGTAGCAACAGCTTCAGCCCAAAAGTGCTTTGGTAAATTGCTTTCAACAAGCATAGTACGTGCGCATTCTTGCAAAGTCCTGTTCTTCCGTTCAACCACTCCGTTTTGTGGTGAAGCTCTAGGAAATGCAAATGAATGTGTTATACCATTCTTGTTGCAATATTCTGTAAATGTTTCATCCTCAAATTCTCCACCATGATCACTTCTAATAGTGACTATGGTTAGAGATTTTTGATTTTGAATACGTTTACAAAATTGTGCAAATTCATCAAATGCGTCATTTTTATGTTTTAAAAAGAATGTCCAAGTGAATCTTGAAAAATCATCTACTAAAACAAATACATATCTACTTTTATTTAAAGAAGCAACTCTAGCAGGGCCAAATAAATCCATATGAATTAATTCGAGTGGCCTACTAGTGGAAATTACTTCTTTTGTTTTAAAAGTGGATTTGATTTGTTTTCCTAGTTGACATGCATCACATAACTTATCCTTTTTAAAGGATAGTTTTGGCAGTCCTTTAACTAGGTTATATTTAGATAATTTTGAGAGATTTTTCATGTTCACATGTCCAAATCTTCTATGCCATAGCCAAGATTCATTGTTAGAGGCTATTAAACAAAAATCATTTGAAAATTCAATTGCATTCAAACATAATTCATAAATATTATTTTTACGAAAACCTTGAAAAATAATATTTTGCATAGTAGAATCATAAATCAAACATGCATCTTTTTCAAACACTATTTTATACCCTTTATCACATAATTGACTAATGCTTAAAAGATTATGCTTTAAACCACTAACTAATAATACATTTTCTATGGTTGGGTTAGAAATTTTACCGACCATGCCAATTCCTATGACTTTGCCTTTGTTGTTATCTCCAAAGGTGACAGTTCCTCCATCTATGCTTTGAATGGTGGATAGCAGGTTGGCATGTCCTGTCATATATTTTGAACATCCGCTGTCTAGTATCCAGCGTTCTTTCTTGGGTACCTATAAAAAATTTAAGGTAAATATGGTACCCTTTTTATTGGGTCCAAAACATATTAGTTTGGGGGAAACCAAATCCATGAAGAGTTTGATCTTCCTCCATAAGCAGGAATATAATTAATAGAATTACACACAGTTAAAACATATGAGTTAATATAAGCAATTCTATCATTCTTATTTAAGCTGACTGGAACCCATATAACCTTGTTCTGTCCAGTCGACTTAACAATGTCCTTCAGTCGACTGCTAGTCTGAGTCAGTCGACTTGATGGTACATTAGGTCGACTTATATGAGATTTTGATCTCGTTGAATGAGATTCAATTCCTTTGGACAGATGACTGGTAGATTAGTTCAGTCGACTTAACCAAACAGTAGATTTGCTTTTATCACTAGCATTAACAACCTTAGGCTTTTCAAAAAATTCATATAACTTGTGTGTAACACTAGAAATAGATGCTGATTTATTTCTACTAGTGTTTTTAGCAGGAGATTCTTTTACAGAAGAATTTTTAAAACCAAGTCCATATTTTTGACTAGATTTTACTTGATGGTGAAGGACATCATTTAAATTCTCTTTTCCTTTGTTAAACTTAGATACGTTCTTTGAAATCTCTTCATAATTCTTTTTGAGAGTTTCAAGATCAGTATCTAAACTTGCAATGCGAGAATTTAAAGATTTCACTTCCTTATCAAGGTTAAGATTTTCTTGAGAAAGTGTTTGATTAACTTTCTCTAGACTCTTAACTCTAATCTTTTCCTTTTTTAACTCTTAGAATATTTCATTAAAAGCATCAAGAAGATCTTCTGAATCATAGTCATTACTTACATGTTCTTGTGCAGCCATGAAACACATATTTGCCACTTCGTTGTTTTCATCCGTTTCTTCTTCGGAAGACGAATCACTATCATCCCATGTAGCTTGATAGGCCTTCTTGTTCTTGGCAAATTTGTTCTTTGAATATTTGTCCTTCTTGAAGTTGGATGGTTTTTCCTTGTTCTTTGCATTTTCTAAGGGACAATCCTTCTTCATGTGACCTATTTTATTGCACCTGAAACATGTAGGAGGGTCATTAGTATCTCTATTTTTAGAATTAAACTTACCCTTCTTTAAGAATTTCTTGAATCTTCGAGTGAACATTGCTATCTCCTCTTCATCTTCTTCCTGATCTTCTGAGTCTGTCATGGCTTTAAAAGCCAATGATTTCTTCTTTGTTTGCTGTGATTCTGTATCCTTCTTTCGATCTTCAAGTTGGACCTCGTATGCCATGAGATTGCCCACAAGATTCTCGAGAGAAAGTTGTGACAAGTCATTTGCTTCCTCTATTGTTGTGGTCTTCTTCTCCCGTTCTAGAGTGAGTGCACGTAAGACTTTTCTAACCATTTCAGCTTGAGTGTAAATCTTTCCAAGTGCCACAAGAGAATTTGTGATGTCTGTGAATCTGGTGATCATCTCAGACACAGTCTCATTTTCCTTCATTCTGAACATCTCAAACCTGTGAACAAGAACAGTAATTTTAGATTCTTTAACTTTATTCGTTCCTTCATGTGTTACCTCAAGTGTATGTCAAATTTGATGTGCGGTTGTAGCATTGGATACACGGTTAAATTCTTCCTTTGTAAGTGCACAAAATAAGGCATTCATTGCTTTGGCATTGTTCATCGTTTGGTTCTTTTGATCATCATTCCATTGTGCATATGGAATGGTAGGGGCAGTGAATTCAGTCTCTGTCATTTGCCATATCTCGTAGTTGATTGATTGGAGGTAGATTCTCATTCGGCACTTCCAATAATTGCAGTTAGTTCCATCGAATAGCGGTGGCCGTTGTGTAGATTGTCCTTCATGGTACTGATTTGTATTTGAAGTAGTTGCCATAGCCTGTAACCTTGCTCTGATACCAAGTGTTGGATCCTGTAGGCGAGACAACAAACACTAGAGGGGGGGTTAATAGTGTTAATAAAAAACTGCGGAAATTTTCTCGGTGCAGTCGACTTGGTTGTGAACCAGTCGACTGATATGACCAAAATAAAGCAAAAACAGTAACTCTGTGCAGTCGACTTATAGATAAGACAGGCGAATGAAGACACAATGAAAATACAACTTATACGACACTGACCAGTCGACTGATAGTGCAAGGAGTCGACTGACCAGATACTTTTTGCAGAACTTAAGTAAACAAGAGTAAATGCAAAATCAAGACAACCAATCACAGAGTACACAAGATATATCCTGGTTCGGTCCTCCCGACCTACGTCCAGTCCCCAAGCAACCCACTTGAGATTTCCACTATTCTTGAAAAAGTTTACAAGAATACCCTACGGCGTTAAGACAACAACCTTGTCTAACCCGTAGTCCTTTCTCTCAACCAGAGAAAGCAGACCCACTCTACTACCAAGAGTGAAACAAACCAACTCTACAACCTAGAGTCAAAAACCACTCTCCAACCGAGAGCAAAAGGAACAAGAAAAACTTTACAGTCAACCTATAGCCTTGTTGGTGTATTGTGTTGTTGCACGTGGCTAAAAACAAGGTCGACTTCTATACCCAGTCCAGAGCGAATTCGTTGCTATACTGGACTGAGTGTAGAGAACCAAAGGATTTGAACTTGAAAGCTTTTTCTCAAATTTTTCACTTAGAATTTTCTCAAAGAGTGCTCGGTATCTCAAAAATTGTTGTAAATGTTGTTAGATCTTTTCAGTGAGATCTGAACTCTTTTTTATAGAGTTAGATCTCCTGAACGTTGGGGGACAGTTATTCCAACTGTCAACCAACGGATCTAAGAGCTGTTGCTTTTGAAAAATCAATTTTGAAAACAGAAAACGGTCAAAAGCACTCGAACAGTCGACTGGGTTGCCATATGAGTCGACTGGTCAGAGTTTGAATAAATTTAAAACAGTTTTGTACTATCAGTCGACTGCCAGAGGTATCAGTCGACTGGTACTCAACAATTAAATTACTTCAAACTGTTTTGACTCTTTTGGGGTTTTTGAAAAACACACATTATGAATTTTGTGAGTGTATGTGTGTGTGACAAGGCTTTACAATCAGACAAAGACTCAACAAAAGTAAAAAACAATGTTTTACAAGACATAATAACTTGACACATTTGAGCTTGAGGTCTTGAGTCTTGATTTGAGTCTTGAGTCTTGTTTTGAGTCTTGTCTTGAGTGAAGTCTTTGTCTGTAGCCTTTGAGCTTGTTCATTTGTTCAGCTGAAATAATATTTTGTATGTGCAACAGCAATGTTAGCTGTATAACATAGACACATGTTGCAGTGTGTTGTGATCATCAAAATCAAGAATCAACATGGAGCAGAAACCCGAGCACGTGTCGCCACATGTTCGGCATGAACTGGATCGGGCTCAGTCCATACCACCGAAGCACATCAGTCACGAAGGGGTGAAGGGGCCTGCATTTAGCACGTCGTAGGCAAAGACGCATGTGTCAGGCATGAATGCCATGCACGCTCACACTTCGGGTCCGGGGAGGATTACTCTGGGGGAATCACGAAGCACTTCCGTATCTGAAGCAGGTCCCTCTCCGTCAGAACCGAGGCAATGTCATCAACCTCGGTAACCTCCTTCGGCTCGTTCTCCTCGTACATCTCCGAACTCCCATAGATGGCCTTTGTCAACAGGTCACCGGTATACTGCCTGATCCCCCATGGCCTGATATCTCCGTCGGCAGCCGACCCATTTCTCCTCCCCGTCTGGCGGGCTCTACCACCATCTCGACAATTACAGACCGAGCCGCCTCCTTCCCCTTTTCCTTGACGAGCGAAGCGACCGGCTCGACCACGGACGACCCTATTATCTCCATCCCCCTTACTCGGCTCAGCACTTCTGCCCCCTCCTCTTGAATGGTTGGAGCTACTAACCGCTGCTCACTCTGTCCTCCCGAGGAAGAGGCCTCGCTACCCGAGGATGCTCTAGACTATATATATATATATATATATATATGTATGTGTATATATATATATATATATATATATATATATATATATATATATGTATGTGTATATATGTGTATATATATATATATATACACATACATATATATATATATATATATATATATATATATATATATATATATATATACACATACATATATATATATATATAACTGAATATATATATATATTTACCTTGATGTGACGTTCTCGGTCGGAATAGTTCGCCGGAAATCGCTTTGCCATGCTGCGACAGCTAGCATAACCACCCAAGAGCGAAAATCACTGCTAACGGAGCGACTCGAGAGCAAAATTTTTTCTGAGAGTGAAAAGTAAAAGAGTGGGAGAAATGGTGGGGGGGGGGGGGAACTTATAGTAAAACGAGGACGAATCTTGGGTTTCTAACGTATTGGGCCCCACTCAAGCCCATTAAGAAGGCTAAACGACAGAATGCAGAAGGGCGGGAACAACCTAGGAACCGGCCATATAGCTCGGCAGCCATAGAAGCGCCAAGCTACCGAGGAAGAGCTACCAAGCTACTCTGACCTACCGAGCTACTCTGCCGAGCTACCGGGGCATCGACCTCCACATTGGAGAAAAAATGATGCCGAACACCTTGGGCCGTCGGATTGTCCCAAGATTCGCGCCAAAAGTTGATGAACGGCTCAGATTTCGCCACGTCCACAAAATGACAAAAATATGTTTTCTCATGATTTGAGCCTCGTGCGTCGTGATTCGTGCCATGATGGACGCTCCAGATCCAGCCGCGTAGCTCGGCAGCCCACGAAGCGCCGACCTACCGAGCTACCGGGGCACCGACCTCCACATTGGAGAAAAAATGACGCCGAACACCTTGGGCCGTTAGATTGTCCCAAGATTCGTGCCAAAAGCTGATGAACGGCTCAGATTTGGCCACGTCTACAAAATGACAAAAACACGTTTTCTTGTGATCTGAGCCTCGTGCGTCAAGATTCGCGCCATGATGGACGCTCCAGATTCAGCCATGTAGCTCGGCAGCCCACGAAGCGTCGACATATCGAGCTACTCTACCGAGCTACCAGGGCACCGACCTCCACATTGGAGAAAAATGTCGCCGAACACCTTGGGTCGTCAGATTGTCCCAAGATTCGCGCCAAAAGCTGATGAACGGCTCAGATTTCGCCACATCCACAAAACGACAAAAACACATTTTCTCATGATCTGAGCCTCGTGCGTCGTGATTCGCGCCATGATGGATGCTCCAGATCCAGCCACGTAGCTCGGCAGCCCACGAAGTGCCGACCTACCGAACTACTCTGTCGAGCTACCGGGGCACCGACCTCCACATTGGAGAAAAAATGTCGCCAAACACCTTGGGCCATTAGATTGTCCCAAGATTCGTGCCAAAAGCAGAACGGCTCAGATTTTGCCACGTCCACAAAACGACAAAAACACGTTTTCTCATTATTTGAGCCTCGTGCGTCGTGATTCGCGCCATGATGGACGCTCCAGATCTAGCCACGTCGCTCGGCAGCCCACGAAGTGCCGACATACCGAGCTACTCTACCGAGCTACCGGGGCATCGACCTCCACATTGGAGAAAAAATGTCGTCGAACACCTTGGGTCGTCAGATTGTCCCAAGATTCGCGCCAAATGCTGATGAACGGCTCAGATTTCGCCACGTCCACAAAACGAAAAAACACGTTTTCTCATGATCTGAGCCTCGTCGTCGTGATTCACGCCATGATGGACGCTCTAGATACAGCCACGTAGCTCGGTAGCCCACGAAGCGCCGACCTACTGAGCTACCGGGGCACCGACCTCCACATTGGAGAAAAATGACGTTGAACACCTTGGGCTGTCAGATTGTCCCAAGATTCGTGCCAAAAGCTGATGAACAGCAAGGATTTTGTCACGTCCTTAAAACGACAAAATACGTTTTCTCGTGATCTGAGCCTCGTGCGTCGTGATTCGTGCCATGATGGACGCTCTAGATCCAGCCACGTAGCTCAGCAGCCCACGAAGCGCCGACTTACCGAGCTACTCTACCGAGCTACCGGGGCACCGACCTCCACATTGGAGAAAAAATGTCACCAAACACCTTGGGCCGTCAGATTGTCCCAAGATTCGTGCCAAAAGCTGGTGAACGGCTCAGATTTTGCCACGTCCACAAAACGACAAAAACACGTTTTCTCGTGATCTGAGCTTTGTACGTCGTGATTCACACCATGATGGACGCCCCAGATATGGCCACGTAGCTCGGCAGCCAGCGAAGCGCCGAGCTACCGAGCTACCGAGTTGCCCAGGCGGAGAAAAGCACTTCCGAGCTACTCGAGCTGTTAGATCGCTCAGATATTTGCACCCCTAGCTGATGGACGGTCCAGATCTTGCCACATCATAAATAGGTATAAAAATCTATTTTTTATTATTAAATTCGAATTATTTATTTAAAAATTGCGAAAAAATGATTAAAATTTAGGACAATTAATTAAAAATTCTAAAAAAATAATTATAAATTTGGGAAAATATTTTTGAGCCCTGGGTAAATAATTATCGCTTCGAATAATTAATTAATGCTCTCGAAAAATAAATCACTGCTTTGCAAAGTTGAATAAATAATCTAAAAAATAATTTAAAAAATCGAGGAAAATCACCAAAAATCCAGAATAGCTCAAGACCAATCTTGAGTGTGCTACCAACTCAGGAAAACATCATCATGCATCGTATAAGATCCGAAACCCCTCATTTGGACTCCGATACAACCCCGCAAGCCATTAAATCAGTAAAACTACTCCTCAAAGGCTGATCAAACTCAGTCTTCGGGAGTGGGGGGCTCGTGATGTGGCTAAAAATAGGGTTAAATCAGAACCGTTCAAATCGGGCACGTATCTTAAAGCTCAGGGGTAAAAAGGTAATTTCACCTATAAACGGGTCTGAAATGGGAACTGGGTCTTTCTTCAAAGCCCAATAACTCATAAACGGATCTGTCTCACTGGGTACGGATTTCAACCCGTAAGAAACCCAGTCCGACTGGATAGGAGAGGATTCAGATTCATGATTATCCTCAAACAGCGATCTTAACCCGTAGAACCCCGTATTTTCAAATATTATTTTAAAGATTTGAAAATGAATTAAAATGATTTTTGGAGATTTAATAAATACTTTCTAAAAATTTATCTTTTACACGTGCAAATAGTTTCTTGAGAAGTTCAAAGTCAAATTTTTTTAATGGAAAATCATTATTTAATATTTGGAATTTATTTATTATTTTTCCAGATTTTTCTAAAATTAATTGGTTCTATTTGCAATTTTTGAGAAAAGAAGGACCTTTTTGCAAATTTGCCGTTTTTAGAGGTTAAAATGCAAAATGTATTTTCTGGACATTTTGAACAGTACCGGTTGAGCTTAATGAGTATATTTTACTTTTAAATCCTAATTTAAATGATTTTTATTGAGTTTCCAAGAATAGAGCTATATATATGTAAAGTTATATTTTGGAAGGACTATTTTGCAAATGCGTTTCTAAAACCCTAAATCATTATTTCCGGCCTATATAAGTGGGTGTGCAGCCGTCATTCGCTGCACAACATTATATTTTGTAATTTTTTAGGATCAAGAGGAGGATTTTGGATCTCGCAAAATGGGAGACTTTCTTGTCGGATCTCTTCATTTCTAAGGTGAGTGATATGAACTTTGTTTTGTGATTTGATTTATGTGAATGATTGTTTTGTTGTTTGTTTTGACATGTTTGTTTATTTAGTGTATTTTGTATGAGAACGATGCAATGGTTGTTGTTGTATTATGTATGTAAAATCTATGAACGTTGAGTAGATCTTGATTGATGAATTCTTTATTGCTTGAAAACATGTTTAAGATTTGAGTATGGTTATGATAATAAGGGATCGAATAGATGAACATCTGGATCTCGTGGATACAAATCAGATTTGATTTTGAGTTGTGGAAGATATTTAGTATTGAGAAATCCTAATGGAAAAATTAGGAGTTAAGAACATGAGAATTAAGTTTTGAGATATTGGTTGATTTGAGAAAATGTATCCATAATGAGGATTATTTGAGATTGTCGATTTTACCTGAATACAAATTATTTTAGTAAACAATGATTGCTTTTGGAAAACTCTAATTTTGATTATCATGAACAACCAAAACTAAGCAGACTGTAGGTCGACAGTCGACTGGCAGACCTATCAGTCGACTGGCACGACCCAGCTGCTGTATCTTTAGTTTTCTTGAAAATCCGTTCTGGATAGTCGACTTAGACCCTTTTCAGTCGACTGGTACACTTAGAATTTATTTTTCAAAGTTATTGTAGATTTTTCTCTGGTAAGTCGACTTATGACCTTTTAAGTCGACTTATATTCTCTTTTAAGTCGACTTATGACTTTGCAAGTCGACTTATAACACTTAGAATATTTTCTTAAAGATTCCTGGAATTTCTCTCTGGTAAGTCGACTTATGTTTTTATAAGTCAACTTATGATTTGTAAGTCGACTTATATTTTTATAAGTCAACTTATGATTTGGTAAGTCGACTTATGTTTTTATAAGTCAACTTATGATCCGGTAAGTCGACTTATGATTTTTATAAGTCAACTTATAATACTTAACTTATTTTCTTAAAATTACTAGATTTCCCTCTGGACAGTCGACTGGTGAGTTTTTGCAGTCGACTGGTACCGATACCTTTCTAAGGTGTTTTAATGTTCTTTAAACGACTATTTCTTTAAATGATTTGGATCTATAACCTACCCTTATAAATATTATTCTTCTATAGAACACACGTTTTCAATATATTTTATTGTTGGATTTGGATTATGGAATTTATTAAAGACTTGGGTTATGTTGAGTGGAGAGATTTCTCCTTTGACCGTTTGACGATGGATTAGTGAATTATGGACATATTGAGAGTGATTGATAGTCGGGTATATTCGGCGGTGTTGAGAGTCATTGATCTTTGGGGTTGGGTATACTCTGCGGTGTTGAGAGTCACTGATAGTGATTAATAACCGGGTATCCAATATGCAGTGTTGAGAGTGACTGATAACCGGGTATCCGATCTGTGGTATTGAGAGCGATTGATAGTTGGGTATACTCTGCAGTGTTGAGAGTCATTGATCTCTGGGATTGGATATACTCTGCGGTGTTGAGAATCACTGATAGTGATTGATAACCGGGTATCCAATCTGCGGTGTTGAGAGTGACTGATAACCGGATATCCGATCTGTGGTATTGAGAGTGATTGATAGTTAGGTATACTCTGCAGTGTTGAGAGTCATTGATCTCTGGGGTTGGATATACTCTGCGGTGTTGAAAATCACTGATAGTGATTGATAACCGGGTATCCAATCTGCGGTGTTGAGAGTGACTGATAACCGGGTATCCGATCTGTGGTATTGAGAGTGATTGATAGTTGGGTATACTCTGCGGTGTTGAGAGTCATTGATCTCTGGGGTTGGGTATACTCTGCGGTGTTGAGAATCACTGATAGTGATTGATAACCGGGTATCCAATCTGCGGTGTTGAGAGTGACTGATAACCGGGTATCCGATCTGTGGTATTGAGAGTGATTGATAGTTGGGTATACTCTGCGGTGTTGAGAGTCATTGATCTCTGGGGTTGGATATACTCTGCGGTGTTGAGAATCACTGATAGTGATTGATAACCGGGTATCCAATCTGCGGTGTTGAGAGTGATTGATAACCGGGTATCCGATCTGTGGTATTGAGAGTGATTGATAGTTGGGTATACTCTGCGGTGTTGAAAGTCATTGATCTCTGGGGTTGGGTATACTCTGCAGTGTTGAGAATCACTGATCGTGATTGATAACCGGGTATCCAATCTGCGGTGTTGAGAGTGACTGATAACCGGGTATCCGATCTGTGGTATTGAGAGTGATTGATAGTTGGGTATACTCTGCGGTGTTGAGAGTCATTGATCTCTGGGGTTGGGTATACTCTGCGGTGTTGAGAGTCATTGATCTCTGGGGTTGGGTATACTCTGCGATGTTGAGAATCACTGATAGTGATTGATAACCGAGTATCCAATCTGCGGTGTTGAGAGTGACTGATAACCGGGTATCCGATCTGTGGTATTGAGAGTGATTGATAGTCGGGTATATTCTGCGGTATTGAGAGTCATTGATCTCCGGAGTTGGGTATACTTTGCGGTGTTGAGAGTCACTGATAGTGATTGATAACCGGGTATCCGATCTGTGGTGTTGAGAGTGACTGATAGCCGAGTAACCGAACTGCGGTGTTGAATAGTTTGATCTATAACTACTTGTACCTTTTTCTTCTATTGAACCCTATTATATGGAGACGTTAAGGGCCTGCACCGAACCTATGTACTGTGGAATGCATAGACTTCGACAAGTACGCATTAGAGAGTCAGCATATAGAGATTGTGTTTTCTTAACTTGGCTTTATGCATGTGTTTTTCAGTTTTCCTACACTTGACACTTAGACTAGATTCACTTGTTGATTTCATTCCATGACGTTTTCATGCTTTATATCTTTTGTTATTTCTCATTCATTTATCCTTGTTGTTAAGACATGCTTGTTGATGACTTTATGTTTATGATTAAATTATGTTGTTTGTTTTTATATCACTCACACCATTTATGGCTGACCCCTTTAGTTTTGGGGGTTAGGGATCATCTCTAGCCTCATGTGTTACAGGTTGTTGCTTAGAGTTTGGAGGTTTGGATGCTTGAGATAGTTTTGAGATAAACTGATGTAATAGAGCCTTGTGTAAAACAGTTGTAAACATAAGTGTTGTAAAAAGAATGTTTTAATTCAAGGTGTTTGTATTTCCGCTGCATTTGAAAAAGATTGTTGTAATAAAAGTTTGGAATAAAATTATTTGTGTTTTTGGACTATGTGTACTATTACATTGAAGTTGATGCTGGGATTGTGCCACGTATTTTCTAAGATATTATATTAGAAATTCGGGGCGCTACATAACCACTTCTATCTATCTACATCGGGAAGTAGGGATTTGATCTTATCCCGAAACTAACGCTAAGGCGAGTATAAATACTCCTCTCCCCCCACCATAACAAGGTAATCAATCTTTTGCCAGTTTAAGCTCTTTCTTAATCATTCAGATTACTGACAAGAGCGTCGGAGGGTGCGTCGCCGGAATCAACTCCGGTGTCTCGCACTTTTTGCAGGTTAACGGCGAAAGGATCTCGGTCAAACTCTGGTGAAGTCGTTCAGGTTTGGCTATTCACCCTCTCTCGAATCCACAAATCTATCTGTTTGCTCCTGCACCGATTTCAGCGGCAACAACATCCAAACTATATCCAACAAATATAATTGTGCAACGCACGTGTAGCCCAAATCAAAACATTCAAATATAAACTATTTGTTTCTGATTCGATATATATTCATTTAATTTGATGAGTTTATTTTTTTAGACGTATCGCACGTACATTATACTAGTTTAAATTATGGGACCCCCAGTCTTAAAGAATTTCAGTGACTACTTAATTGCCATGATACAAATATCCGAGGATATTTTGATTTTAACGGACTTCGCTCATCATACCTTTTCATCCCAAGAATTCACTTTCAAACTTTTCCCAACTTTTCTTTCATTTCTGTCATAGATATCCTTTGGGCCATGATACAAAGAAGTAGGCTTGTTGCTAGGCCTTTTTTTATTTTAATTTCAATTGGGCTCTTTAAATTTAAATTGAATGAGCCTATTATTGGCCTTAACCTACAACTATGGTGCCCAAACAAAAATTTCAAACTTTGCAGCCCAAAGCCTGTGCTTTGGTGTCTTTGGGCCAAAACCGGGCATGTAGATATCCTTTGGGCCTGTGGAGCCTACCTCAACAACCTACCTGATTCCGACTGTGCATTTCATGTATACACACAATCAATTATCTGTTTAGTAATTTGTGATTAGCAAAAAATGAAAAAGAAAATACTTCTTAGTCTTTTTTTTACATTTGTACTCTACTGTTGTTAATTCTCAATGTTTCTTATAATTAACACGATATCTATTACAGGCGAGGTTATAAGAGCATCCGCTGATGCAAAAATATAGGTATTTGGCAATAGGAAAATGTAAATAGAAGAGTTGTGCTGCTATCGTTAAAGTCAAAATTTAGGTTAAAAAATTGTTAGATATTATAGTCCCATATTGGGTATTGGGTTAATTTTGTATTTGGTTCACTCCTATATATAGAAGATATTGTACTCAGTTATTTCTCAATTCAATATTCAATATTGTTTTCATCTCTCTCTGATTTATCTTAACTTGGTATCAGAGCTAGTTATATAAATTTTATTCTCTTAAATTTTCCTTCATAAAAAAATCGTCAAATTCCAACAGCCAAAAAAAAGAAAAAAAAAAATAAAGAAAAAAAAGCCATCGTCATCTTCACTGCATCAAAAGTGAAAGCTATCGTCTTTTTCTCTCCCTGTGTCTTCTCCGGCAATCCCCTTCCGTTGTCTTCTCTGGCGACACCACCGTCGAACTCCTCTGGCCCACTCCCTTGCCCTCCTCCTCTCTGCCTCCGCCCAAGCCCCTGGCCGCGCCCCCAAACCCTCACACAAACTCGCCGCCACTTCCGCACCCACACCCGCACCCACTCTTCCCCGTGGCCCCAGCAACTGTCGCTCCCACCGCAGGCCCCACAGCCTCCTCTGCCGTCCCCACCACGTCAACCATCTCTGACCCGCCGCCCCCATCTCTCCTCTCAAAACCCTAACCCCTAACTTTTCTATCTCCTCTTAATCCCAAACCAAATCCATATACCAATACCCTGAATCCCTAACCAACCTGACCCGTTTAACCCAATACCCGAAACTCGTATCCTCTATCTCCTAACCCTAAACCCACAAACCCATATTTTATTTTATTTCCTCTTATAAAAAAAACCGAAAAAAAATCGATTTTTTTTTACAGGTACTACAACTACACTGGATGGAATCTCAGTCTCTTCCACATATTTTCGCCTCCGCTGCAAGCGCCTTTCATTCCTCCTCTAGATTCAAACCGCAGCAGCACCACCTTCAGTCTGCCTCCGGTCTCCTACCTTCTCCCAACATCATTTCTCACCCTACCCCACCCCTACTTCCGCCACCGGTAGCACCGCCCTACTCCCTACCCCAATCCAGACACCAGCAGCATCTCCCTCCACATTATGCTCTCAGTCACAACAGCACTAGTCTTATTTCTCCTTGCAGTGCTTCTTTCCTCACATCCTCGGCCATGCTCATCACTCCAGCCTTGCCATCTCCTTCTGATTGGGCTAATCTTCAGCAATGCTTCACTCAGCTGGAACTACAGCTCATGGGTCTGTCTATCAATGCTGGCTCCTCTGTTCCTGCACTTTCTGCCACTCCTGGTATGAATTCATTCTAGATTTTAGATTCTGGTGCATCACATCATCTCACTAGTAATCAGACATTATTCACCACCTGCACAGCACTTCCCACTCACTCTCCATCTCTACACACAGCTGATGGCTCACCACTTCTTATTACACACTCAGGGACAATTAGCTCTCCTACTCTCACATTACCATATGTTCTCTATGGTTCTCATTTATCAATAAACCTTATCTCTATTAGTGCATTGTGCGATAGTGGTCTTGTCATTACTTTTGACTCTTTAGGTTGTTCTATTACTGATTCCTCCACCGGTAAGGAGTTTGGGCGTGCTAGTCGTCAGGGTCGTCTATATTATCTAAATTTCCTTCTAGTTTTGCCGGTATTGTTTCATCTGATGCTGATCTGTGGCACAGAAGTTTAGGTCATATTAGCACATCACGACTCCAAACTATAGCTCGCAGTGGTGTCCTTGGTTCTCTTACTTTTAAACATTTATCTGATGGTCAGGGTTGTCATTTAGCCAAACACATTGTCCTACCCTTTAGTCACAAAAGAACTTCTGAAACTAATCATCCTTTTCAACTTGTTTATTCTGACATATGGGGACTCCCGTACCTTCGTGGAAAGGCTATCTCTATTATGTTGCCTTCATCGATGACTTCACTAGACATACGTGGGTTTTTCTTATGCATCAACGATCTGAGATACCTGATATTTACCAGTTCTTTACAACTATGATTCACTCTCAGTTCGGTGTGCGCATTAAGAATTTTTGATCGGACGGTGCACGTGAGTACACTTCCACCACTATGAGATCAACCCTTCAGTCTCACGACACCCTTTTTCAGTAATCATGCCCTCACACACATGAGCAGAATGGTGTAGCTGAACACAAGCATCGTCACATCCTTGAGATGGCTCGTGCTCTTGTACTCTCCTCTTCCACTCCTCGTTCTTTCTGGGCTGAAACTATCATGACCACTGTTAGTCTCATCAACATTACTTTCTCATCTGCCCTAGCTAGTACGACACCTTATGAAGCTCTTTATCACTTACCTCCTGACTACAGTATGCTTCGTACCTTTGGGTGCACCTGTTACGTCCTTCTCCCTTCTACTGAGCGCACGAAGCTCTCTGCTCGTGCTGCTTGGTGCGTTCACATAGGTCTCAGTCTTGAACACAAAGGTTATCGTTGTTTTGATCTATTAGCAGATCGTATCCGCATTTGTCTACATGTATCCGTTGTGGAAGACTCCCCTTACTACCTGACTTCCCCTAAGGATACTAGATTTCTTGATTTCCCAGTTGTTGCTAGCCCCCAGACTTCATCTTCCCGCATTCCTTTTGATCCCACTCCTCTGCCTCCATTCACATCTCCTACAATCCTTACACCTGCTGTTCCCCCTACCGAAACACCACTTGCATCCCTACAGCAGCCAGCACCTACCCCACCTACTTCCTCACCGACACATGCACCTACTCCACCATCCTCATCCCCACACCATGTCAGTCCACCACCTATTCGTCAGTCTACCCGTTCCACTTCTGGTATTCCTCTGGCACGTTATACACCTGATGCCACTGGTCCTTCTGACCAGTTTCATTTTTCCACCCTAGCTTCCTACTCACCACAGTTTCATGCATATCTCACTGCTATACACTCTACACGTGAGCCCAGAACCTATCAAGATGCAATTCAATATCCTGAATGGAGGAAAGCTATTGCAAAGAAATTTAGTGTATTTGATCAGACTGGCACTTGAGATTTGTTCCTCTACCAGAGGGCGTTCAGCTTATTAGCTGCAAGTGGATCTTCAAGATCAAATATTAACCTGATCGATCTATTGAGCGGCATAAGGATCGTCTAGTAGCCCGAGAATTTACTTAGGAGCATGGCATTAATTATGATGAAACCTTTGCTCCCGTTGCACAGATGACTAGTGTTCGCACTCTTCTTACTGTTGCAGCCATTTGCCAATGGCCGTTATACCAGATGGACGTGAAGAATGCTTTTCTTCATGGTACCTTATCTGAGGTTGTTTATATAGATCCTCCTTTTGGCCTCCCTACTCCTCCCCATCATGTTTGCCGGTTATGTCGGGCTATATATGGTTTGAAGCAGGTCCCTCGAGCCTGGTTTGAGTGTTTTCGTCTTGTCATTACCCAGGCTGGTTTTAGAGTTCTCAGGAGCAAGCAATGTTTATCCAGTCATCACCGCAGGGGAGGGTACTTCTACTACTCTATGTTGACGATATGATCATTACTGGGAATGACTCTGCGGGCATTACATCCACCCAGAAATACCTTCATCAGCAGTTCCATATGAAAAACCTTGGCAGACTACGTTATTTTCTGGGCCTAGAGATTGCTCATGGATCTCGGGGGATACTCATTTCTCAACAAAAATACACATCAGATATTATCTCTGCTGCATGTCTTTCTGACAGTCAATCAGCCAATAGACCCTTAGAGCTTCATGTGAAGCTTTGTCCCACTGATGGTGAGCTCCTTCCTGATCCCACTAGATATAGATAGATTGTCGGACAACCTGTCTACTTATGGATGACCAGACCCGTTATTGCTCACGCAGTCAGTGTTGTCAGTCAGTTTGTTTATGCTCCTACATCAGTTCACTACGGTGCTCTTCTTCGGATTCTCAGATATCTTCGGGGTACTATTACTCGCTCATTATTCATGCTTGCTACATCCAAACTAGAGCTAAGTGCATATTCTAATTCAGATTGGGCAGGTGATCATACTACCAGACGGTCTACCATCAGTTTCTGTCTATTTCTTGGTGATTCACTGATCTTATGGCGAAGTAAGAAACAGGTAGTTGTTGCATGTTCTTCGACTAAAGCTGAGTACAGAGCATTGGCAGCTACTACTAGAGAGATTGTTCATGTTCGTTGGCTCTTATCAGATATGGGTGTCACTCTTTCAGGACTTACTCCTCTTCATTGTGATAACCGGAGTGCACTACCCATTGCAAGCAACCCGGTCTTTCATGAGCGAACGAAGCGCTTTGAAGTAGGGACCATTTCTCTTCATTATATTACCTCATCACAACAGACGGCAGACTTCTTCACCAAATCTCATACTATTCAGAGATTTCAATATTTAGTAGGCATACTCACACTGTTTGACCCACTATGAGTTTGAGAGGGGGTATTAGATATTATAGTCCCATATTGGGTACTGGGTTAATTTTGTATTTGGTTCACTCCTATATATAGGAGATATTGTACTCAGTTATTTCTTAATTCAATATTATTTTCATCTCTCTCTGATTTATCTTAACAAAAATAATAAAATATACAGACGAAAGCACATCCTCCGTCTAATAAAAAAAAATTTAAAACCTAAAATTTGATAGACGGAAGATCATGTTCCGTTTGACAATATTTAAAAAGATTTTATTTTTCTTTGAGAGCCGTCTGTCTTCCATCTGGTCGCAATTAATTAAAAAAAAAAACCAAACGGATGATGATCTTCCGTCTAAGGATTTTTTTTTTCAAAAAAAAAATACCCATCCTAAAGAAGTTCTTCTGTCTGGGTGTTTAATTTTTTTTTTTTGTTAAACCTCAGTCGGAAGAAAAGGGCGAAATATGGAATTTTTTTTGGTCTTTTTTTGGGTTTTTTAATAATTTTTTATTAGTAAAATGGTATTTTGGTAATTAAATGGATGGAAAATTCATAATTAAAGTTTCCAAAATTTTGGTGGACGGAAGATCAACTTCCATCCCACCTTTTTTTTCTTAATTTTTTAATTAGTGAAAATGGCAAAGAGGTAATTAAAGGAGTGTCATTTTCGTAAATAAATTTGAAATATTTTGGTTGACGGAAGATCTTCTTTCGTCTGTCTCCATAATTTTTTCTTTATATAATTAAAATGGAGATCTTTTGACCATTCAAAGTCGACAGACGGAAAAAGATCTTTCGTCTGTCTTATTGTAATATTCAAAAAAATTGAAAATAATTGACAGACGGAAGATGATATTCCGTCTTCTATATTTGGCAACTGCTATTTTACTCTGCTATATATGGCAATCCACTGTCCACGACTTTGCTAAAATATAGATTTTTGGCAAACGATAGTAGATGATTTTCTGTCCAAATTTCCATATTTTAGGTTTTTAGCAAATGATAGTGGATGCTCTGACATGGTGTAGTCTAACTTGAAAATTGAGACTCTAGTATTCAGTATGGAACCGAGAAATATAATTAAACCTAGTATATTCCCAAAAGTAGCAACTATAGTTCGGTTACGCGATACAATGATATCCATGCGCCCATGCCTTTAATTATCGCTAAATTTTCTACATAAATTATGTTGGAAAAAAAAGAATAACAAAGTAATACTTAGAGCTGGTATCTGGTCCTATCGGGTGGGGTCATCCACTACCCGGACCCGGACCCGGACCCGGTACCTCACGGGTCCAAAAATTGGACCCAGACTCGGACTTGCACAAACTAGGTCCGGGCCTGGGTCCTAGTTAAAAAAATTATCCGTCGGGTCCGGTAGTAGAGAATAAATATTTGTACTTAAGTATTTTTGTACCCGATACCCTACGATTCTAACAATTTTTGCACTTACGTACATGAATTAGTATCATATTTACACATCTATTGTAATCCCTGTTTTTCATTATCTATATTTTGGGTGTATTTTCTTTTTCCGTGTATTTTTCATATTGTATTCTTCTACTCCTTGAGCCATGTATTTGATCTTCATTATCAATATTTTCATCTATTTGATTTGTCGCCTTTTATTTGATCTCCTTGATTCATTTGTCTACATATTAATTCATCTCTGATTTACCGAGCTATTATTTTTTTGATCCCCATTATTAAATTGTTCATGCCCTATTTTATTCATTCATTTTAAATCCTATTCTATTTCTTGATGAATCTTTACACCCTAAAACCCTATATGCTAGTGGATCTTTAATTAAATCTCTCAACCCTACAAAATCCAATATACTCCTACCCATAACCCTGGTAACCTAAAATCCACTTATACATATATAACCATTAAGCCCCAACCCGTTTACACCCACACCCGTTACCCCCCTAAAAACTCTACCCATCTCCTATATATTTTATCCGTTGCATTACCCTGTTCATCCCAACTAATCCTAGCTGCCTATTTTACTTCATCCCCGAGCTCCCCTCCTCTTCACCCCGTGTGCCCCTTGTGCTCTTGCCGAACCCTGACGCAGCCAGCAGCAGACCCCAACACCCCCGCATCCCTGCCTGCCTCCTCCCTGTTGCGACCTCACAGCTACTGCAGTGCTAGCAGCCATCCCCTGTACTGCTCCCTCCCGGTATCGTGACCAGTAGCAGCAACACATTAGCCCAGCACGCCCCACCTTTCCCTGGCCGACTTTGCCCATGTAATACCCTGATTTTTCAATTAATGAAAAATTATTTTATTTTGCACGTAGTGTGCACGTGCAATATTTTGGTTGGATTAAATCTTATGATTATTTTATTATGATGTGCATAAATATTTTCTCAAATTATTTGGTACAAAAGCCTTTCTTTCAACAAATAAAAAGCCCTATTTTAATTTAATGAAAAGGCCGTTTTTCTTAAAAGCCCAAATGTATTTTATTTTATTTATTTTAAAGAACTATTTTGGCCCAAAAATAAAGCCCATGGATTAATCTCTTTTTTAATTAAACTTGTCATGTAGAAGACTATTTTATAACTAATTTATTTTTATACAAAATTAAAATGTACAAATTTGGCCTAGTTGCATGCACGTGCACTACACGTACACGTGCAATGCACACTCTTTATGGTGGCCGGTTGGCACATTCTTTTGGAGGGAATTTTGAAATTAGACATGGTGATCAAGGAGGTGGTTATGTGGATGTGGGTAGTTTTTATAACTCCTACTCTAATCTTGGCCCTCCATCTTTCAACCAACTAATCAATCCTAGCCCTCCATTTCACTTGTTTTCTAGTATAAATACCCCCCCTCTCATGGCTATTTTCATATGCAAATTATATCTTTCCAAACTATAGTCTTATCTTAATATTAGTGTGAGTTATAAAAGAGTGAGAGTTGTGTGCATTTTGTTTGGAGAGGAGGCCGACATCATTCCAAAGAGAGAAGCATTCGGTGGTGGTGTGTGGAGCTTGTGCGCGCTTCGTCTAGGAGGAGGTGCTTTCATTCGCGAGGACCTTGTTGCTTTGTGTGTTTATTTTCTCTCCATTCAAGGTGGGTAAACCTTTCATATTTCTAAAGTCGAGATCCATGCTAGATTTAACTATCAAAATTATGCATGAAAAATACTAATAAGAACCCACTTTAATTGAGAAGTTAGTTTACGAATTGATTGAAATGTGGTGTTTGATTTGTATGTGATTAAATTGTGTGTAGAACTCTCCATGCTTATTAGAATAAATGAATGATAGTGGTTCAATTTTCTTAAGAATGATGCTAGTATTGATGTTGAAATTACGAATGAGAATGCTAGTTTAATTGAAAATTGAGAGTATGAAATTAATTAAGAAAGAGCACGTTTTTTGAAAGAGTAACTTTATTTGAGTTGTGAGCTTGTTAATGGATAAGTGGATATATAATTTGTGATGTACATGATTAGACTAGGAGTATTGTTGATTTAAAAGAAATACTTTTATTACCATCACTAATTGTATGTAAAAGTTAGTACTTGTATTAGTGCTAATTTATGTTTGAAAAAGATATTTTGGGTTATTATGGGTTGGATAAATTCAAAAAAAAAAGTGCATAGATATGTATGTTGAATAAGAGATTTAATAACAGTAAATTAATTGTGAATGAAAAGTTTAGAAGATCTATTGTTATTCAATGTCGAAAATGAAAAATTAGTAGTTTAATGAATAATTCATGGATTATGTGAAAAAAAAAAATATTTTATTAGTGCAAAAAATTATTTTAATCTTACTGATATGAAGATCATGTAAGGGGAAGCTAATCTGGAATTTTTCAGTAACTTTCACAAAAGCAATATGAAACCAAGTTTAGTTGAACATCGAGTATTTTGATAACAGTGGCAAATTGATTCAAAAAGTTTTTAATTCATACTGTGACAACCTGAGCTAGTAGCTCAGGCGGTCACTGTGTGCGGTTGGCTTCTCTGGGTCGATCGGTTCGAACCCCTGTGTCCGCAACATTTTTCTACACAATTTTGAAAGCTTATAACTTTCGGCCCGAAAACAATAAGTATTAATTTCGCCCCCTTTATATCGCTAGCACAGTTCGGCCGAACGGCGGGTGCTCTTGGCTTTGGTTCCGTTGTGCCTGGGTTCGATTCTCACCCTCGGCATATATAAAAAAATATTTTTTTGGGGCTTTTTAGATGTCCAAAAAATGTGAAAAAAATATGGTTATTCTCATAAAAATGTAAGGAATTTTATAAGAATGATTTGGGTATTATTTGAATGAATATAACTATGATTTGGAGTTAAAATGCATAAATAGACATATGGTTCTATATGGAGTATTGATATGAAATTACAACTTGAAAGAATAAGTGAATTGAAACATTAAGAGTTGATTTGGCAAAAAGAAATGTGGTTATGTGACATGATGCAATTATTTTCTCACTTGTGGAACAATATGAATTGTGTACAATGTTTAGTAATGTAGAATTATTGTGATGTGATAATTGATATGTATATGCAATTTATGTGCAATGATGGACTTGTGAACAAAATTGAAATCATGAATTGAAAAGAGAATATACATGTGAGTATGAGAACTCAACATGGAAAATTTATAAGTTGAAGATTGTGAAATGAAATTTGAAATAGAGTAGCTAAGTCTCCCCGGCATTGAGAAATGAAATGAAATGAAATTAGACCAAGGTTGGTCATGATGAAATGAATGAATAAGTCCGGTTGATGGAGAGGCTAACTCTAGAGATTAATTTTGTTCATGATTTTAATAAAACTAAGGATTAGTGCATAGTGAAGATGTGATGAAAGTAAGAGAAAAACATTGAGTATGAGGGCCCTGGGTAGCGGCGAGAGCGTATCCCAGGAATTCCCATGATGAGTCGGGGTGAGGATGCTGCTCCAGAGTACCGTCCCGGTGGCGACGCTCGTGGGATGTTTAAAGGCTACGGGTGGTGTCATGTCTATGGTGAGAGCTGAATTACCACAGGATGTCTGCATGATGAGTCATGTCAGCGATGGGATTCCCTCCAGAGTGCCTAGACATGAGTTCGTAGGTCAGAAGGCATCTAGGATACTTACCGTAATTACAGTAGTAGATTAAATCATAACGGGGGATTGAACCCTACAAAGATGAAGAACGAATAAGGGCTTGCCCTTGGACCTATGTAGTATGGGATGCATAGAATCCGAACAAGTGCGCATTAGTGTCATGTAACATAAATAAATGCATTAAGGATTAAGTGCACAATCACAACACGACATCAATAGGGTAGTCCCTTTAGTTTGAATGTGACAAGTTTGTGTTTGTTAAATATGAAAAGTTAAGTTATACTATTTCCGGCATAGAGAGGATGGCCGTGTATAATGTTCGTCGGTTGAATAAACTGATGTACCCACAGTCTTATATGCAGGTAAATGACTTGTTAAAGATTAAAGAAGAATGGATGCTTAAAGATTGTACCATGTTGTTGTACTTTTATTTAATTGTTGTATTTTACTTCCGCTGTGCAAAAGAAAAGTGTAATATTGATGTAAACTCTGATGTATGATGAAAAGTTTTAATTTCCCTGTAAAATTGTACTAAAGAAAGTGAAAAGATCCTGTAGAACATCTCGAATTCAGTGTATTTGGGATTCGGGGCGTTACAGAGTGGTATCAGAGCCACGCTTTCTACACTTTCCACACTTGTACAAATTTATAGGGAACGACACCCTAGTAGTGGACATTAGAGTGTGTGTTTGAGTCTAGAGATTTAAATGTAAGTGACTTACATTTGTGTTGCTCTAAGATTTATGCTTCCTCCTCTCTATTTCTAAGATGGCTGATCACTTCGACCCTGCTGGAGGCGACGACTGGCATATCATTGAGGAAGAGTACCATCCTGGACAGGCAGATTCCGAGGACGAGTACTATCCAGGGCAAGCAGATTCTGACGGTGAAGAATGGCCTGAATCCCGAGAGATCACCCCACCTCCGGATTCATCTGATGACTCTTCTTCTGACGAAGAGGAAGAACCAGTTCCAAGTGGTCTTGTGACTTCTCTTCAGAGGCAGGTAGAGACACTGCGAGAGAGAGTCGGATTGTTGGAGGCTCAGCTGGCGAAACGGAAGGACGACTTTTCTTTTCTCAGTCACCGGGTATGGGAACTTGAAAAGAGGAAGAACCTGACTGATGTGCTGAAGGATGAGGTTGAAGAACTGCGGGAAGAACTTCGAGCAGCGAAGAGGACCCGTAGGAGTTAGACTATCTTAGCTTCTTCTGTTTTCATTCTGATGTCGAGAAATGTTTTTAATTCAAATGTATAAACTTTGGAATTCAATGAAATGGAAATATTGACTTGAAAGATCATGTTTCATACTTCGAATTTGATGGACCTTTTGCATCAGAATATGGAATGAAAGCTGTTGTATTGTTCGATACTGGATCCTCTCATACATTTGTGTCTCCTAAATTTGCTAAAGTGTTGAGAGTTGAACCGAAGATTTTTCCAGGCAAAATCTTAGCAGTAGCTACTCCGTCAGAGGAAACTTTGACCACTGATCGGTATTACGCTGATTGCGAGATTGTGATTGGGGATAGAATCTTTGGCATTGATCTGATCGAGCTGACTATCTTGGGAGTCGATGTTATCATTGGCATTGATTGGATGTCGGTGTACAGTGCGAGCATCGAGTGTAAGACCAAGACCGTAACAGTGAAGGCTCCAGGAGGACCTGAAGTCACTTTCCAAGGGAAGTTGAAGTGTTCTAAGTTGGTGGCAACTATCCGCAAGGAAGAGACTCCTGTGGAATTGCAAGGGATTCCTGTGGTTCGGGACTATCCGACAGTGTTCTTGGAAGATTTTCCTGGGTTACCTCCGCATCGTGATGTAGAGTTCAGCATCACTGTTCAACCGGGAAGTGCACCCATTTCTAAGGCACCGTATAGGATGGCTCCAGTGGAACAGGATGAGGTGAAACGGCAAATTGAGGAACTGTTGGAGAAAGGCTTTATTCAACCTAGTGCGTCACCTTGGGGAGCACCAGTGCTTTTGGTAAAGAAGAAGGATGGATCGATGAGAATGTGTATCGATTATCGGGAGCTGAATAAGGTCACTGTTCAGAATAAGTATCCTATTCCTCGAATTGATGATTTGTTCGATCGTCTGCAAGGAGCAGCTGTTTTCTCTAAAATAGATCTCCGATCAGGTTACCACCAAGTTCGAGTGAAAGCTGAAAATGTGCACAAAACTGCGTTTAGAACTCGGCATGGGCATTACGAATTCTTAGTTATGCCATTCGGAGTGACGAATGCACCCGCAATCTTCATGGACTTGATGAACAGAGTTCTGAGGCCGTTCATTGATTCTTTCGTCGTGGTGTTTATCGACGATATTCTCGTGTACTCCAAGTCTGAGGAGGAGCACACTGAGCATCTAGCAGCAGTTTTGCAGAAGCTGGAAGAGCAGAAGTTGTATGCCAACTTATCCAAGTGTGATTTCTGGAAATCTGAAGTGGCATTCCTAGGTCACATCCTTTCTAAGGAGGGAGTGGCAACTGACCCTCAGAAGATAGAGGCAGTGAGAGATTGGGCTAGGCCTACTACAGTGAAGGAAGTCAGAAGTTTCCTTGGGATGACTGGATACTACAGGAGATTCATTCAAGGTTATGCTCAGATAGCTGTACCGCTTACTGGACTGACCAAGAAAAATGTGAGCTTCAAGTGGACTGAGCAATGTGAGGGGAGCTTTCAGGAGTTGAAAGATAGACTGACTACTGCACCTATTTTGGCTTTGCCTAGAGCAGGTGTTGAGTATGATGTTTATAGCGATGCTTCACATCGTGGGCTTGGTTGTGTCTTAATGCAAGAAGGAAAAGTAATCGCTTATGGGTCTAGGCAACTACGACCGCATGAGAAAAATTACCCGACTCATGATCTGGAGTTGGCTGCGATTATCTTTGCCCTGAAGCAATGGAGGCACTATGTGTACGGTGAGAAGTTGAACATGTACACGGACCACAAGAGCTTGAAGTATATATATCAGCAGAGGGATCTCAATCTGAGGCAGCGGAGATGGTTGGAAGTGCTCGAGGATATGCGACCTGAGATCAAGTATCATCCTGGAAAAGCTAATGTTGTTGCTGATGCACTTAGTCGCAAGAGCAGTTTGGCCAGTTTGATTACAACTCAGAGGCATCTGATTGAGGAGTTGGATCGAGCAGGTATTGAGGTTGTCTTGCAAGGATTGGGAGCATCTTTGGCTCAGTTGAGGCTTCAGCCTACTTTGAATGCAAGGATCATTGCAAGTCAGGAGGTTGATGCTGATATTTTGGAGATGAAGGAGCAGGTTGGTGCTGGCAGGTTGCCCGGATTTCAAATAAGGGATGGAGTGCTGTGGTTCGGAGATAGACTGTGCGTTCCAAATCAGGCGGACCTGAAAGAGAGTATTCTTCAGGAGGCGCATGCTACTCTTTTGTCGGTACATCCTGGGAGTACTAAGATGTACAAGGACATCAAACAGCATTTCTGGTGGTCAGGTTTGAAGCGGAATGTAGCTGAATTTGTCGCGAAGTGTGAGGTTTGTCAGCAAGTCAAAGCCGAAAATCAGAGACCCGGAGGTCTATTACAGCTGTTACCTATTCCGGAGTGGAAGTGGGATAACATCAGTATGGATTTCATCACGGGATTGCCTAAGAGTTCTAAAGGCAATGATGCGATTTGGGTTATAGTCGATCGACTGACCAAGTCCGCTCACTTTTTGGCGATGAAACTCACTGCTTCGATGGACAAGTTGGCTGAGATGTATGTTGGTGAGATTGTCCGACTTCATGGCGTTCCGTCAACTATTGTGTCTGATCGAGATGCGCGGTTTACTTCGCATTTCTGGAGGAGTCTTCAGACAGCTTTGGGGACCAAGACAGATTTCAGCACTGCTTTTCATCCGCAAACCGATGGGCAGACCGAGAGAGTCAGCCGTATTCTTGAGGATGTGCTTCGGTGTTGTATACTAGACTTTGGAGGCAGTTGGGAAAGGCATTTGTCTTTGGTAGAGTTTTCCTATAACAACAGTTTTCAGGCTAGCATCGGGATGGCGCCGTACGAAGCTTTGTATGGCAGGAAGTGCAGGACTCCTGTTTGTTGGTTTGAAGTTGGGGAGCGTCAGTTGTTTGGTCCTGAGCTTGTACAGCAAACTTCTGAGAAGATTGATCTGAACAGGAAAAGGTTGGTGGAAGCTCAGAGCAGGCAGAAAAGCTATGCAGACAACCGGAGAAGGGACCTTGAGTTTGAGGTTGGTGACTTCGTCTTTCTGAAGGTATCGCCCAGTAAAGGTGTGGTTCGATTTGGCAAAGGCGGGAAGTTAGCCCCGAGGTTTATAGGCCCGTACAAGATATTGAAAAGGATCGGAAAAACTGCTTACCGGCTTGAATTACCGGAAGAGTTGTCTCAGGTGCACAATGTCTTTCATGTGTCTATGCTGAGAGGTTATATTCCAGATCCGAGTCATCATTTGCCAGAAGTGCCGGAAGGTTTGCAGTTAGACCTGAATTACATCGAGTCTCCTGTTGAGATTGTTGATCGTCGAGAGAAAGTCTTGAGGAATAAGACGATACCGATGGTCAAGGTAGTCTGGAGAAACCACTTGCTTGAAGAGACTACTTGGGAATCTGAGGAGAGGATGTTGAAGGACTATCCTGAGCTTTTTGCTTGATTGTATTTTTGTATCTTTTTGTTCTTGTTGCTGTGTTGTATTGTTTGTTTTCCTCGCTCTTTATTGTAGTTCCGGGGACGGAACTATTCTAAGGAGGGAGTGCTGTAATACCCTGATTTTTCAATTAATGAAAAATTATTTTATTTTGCACGTAGTGTGCACGTGCAATATTTTGGTTGGATTAAATCTTATGATTATTTTATTATGATGTGTATAAATATTTTCTCAAATTATTTGGTACAAAAGCCTTTCTTTAAACAAATAAAAAGCCCTATTTTAATTTAATGAAAAGGCCGTTTTTCTTAAAAGCCCAGATGTATTTTATTTTATTTATTTTAAAGAACTATTTTGGCCCAAAAATAAAGCCCATGGATTAATCTTTTTTTTATTTAAACTTGTCATGTAGAAGACTATTTTATAACTAATTTATTTTTATACAAAATTAAAATGTACAAATTTGGCCTAGTTGCATGCACGTGCACTACACGTACATGTGCAATGCACACTCTTTATGGTGGCCGGTTGGCACATTCTTTTGGAGGGAATTTTGAAATTAGACATGGTGATCATGGAGGTGGTTATGTGGATGTGGGTAGTTTTTATAACTCCTACTCTAATCTTGGCCCTCCATCTTTCAACCAACTAATCAATCCTAGCCCTCCATTTCACTTGTTTTCTAGTATAAATACCCCCCCTCTCATGGCTATTTTCATATGCAAATTATATCTTTCCAAACTATAGTCTTATCTTAATATTAGTGTGAGTTATAAAAGAGTGAGAGTTGTGTGCATTTTGTTTGGAGAGGAGGCCGGCATCATTCCAAAGAGAGAAGCATTCGGTGGTGGTGTGTGGAGCTTGTGCGCGCTTCGTCTAGGAGGAGGTGCTTTCATTCGCGAGGACCTTGTTGCTTTGTGTGTTTATTTTCTCTCCATTCAAGGTGGGTAAACCTTTCATATTTCTAAAGTCGAGATCCATGCTAGATTTAACTATCAAAATTATGCATGAAAAATACTAATAAGAACCCACTTTAATTGAGAAGTTAGTTTACGAATTGATTGAAATGTGGTGTTTGATTTGTATGTGATTAAATTGTGTGTAGAACTCTCCATGCTTATTAGAATAAATGAATGATAGTGGTTCAATTTTCTTAAGAATGATGCTAGTATTGATGTTGAAATTACGAATGAGAATGCTAGTTTAATTGAAAATTGAGAGTATGAAATTAATTAAGAAAGAGCACGTTTTTTGAAAGAGTAACTTTATTTGAGTTGTGAGCTTGTTAATGGATAAGTGGATATATAATTTGTGATGTACATGATTAGACTAGGAGTATTGTTGATTTAAAAGAAATACTTTTATTACCATCACTAATTGTATGTAAAAGTTAGTACTTGTATTAGTGCTAATTTATGTTTGAAAAAGATATTTTGGGTTATTATGGGTTGGATAAATTCAAAAAAAAAAGTGCATAGATATGTATGTTGAATAAGAGATTTAATAACAGTAAATTAATTGTGAATGAAAAGTTTAGAAGATCTATTGTTATTCAATGTCGAAAATGAAAAATTAGTAGTTTAATGAATAATTCATGGATTATGTGAAAAAAAAAATATTTTATTAGTGCAAAAAATTATTTTAATCTTACTGATATGAAGATCATGTAAGGGGAAGCTAATCTGGAATTTTTCAGTAACTTTCACAAAAGCAATATGAAACCAAGTTTAGTTGAACATCGAGTATTTTGATAACAGTGGCAAATTGATTCAAAAAGTTTTTAATTCATACTGTGACAACCTGAGCTAGTAGCTCAGGCGGTCACTGTGTGCGGTTGGCTTCTCTGGGTCGATCGGTTCGAACCCCTGTGTCCGCAACATTTTTCTACACAATTTTGAAAGCTTATAACTTTCGGCCCGAAAACAATAAGTATTAATTTCGCCCCCTTTATATCGCTAGCACAGTTCGGCCGAACGGCGGGTGCTCTTGGCTTTGGTTCCGTTGTGCCTGGGTTCGATTCTCACCCTCGGCATATATAAAAAAATATTTTTTTGGGGCTTTTTAGATGTCCAAAAAATGTGAAAAAAATATGGTTATTCTCATAAAAATGTAAGGAATTTTATAAGAATGATTTGGGTATTATTTGAATGAATATAACTATGATTTGGAGTTAAAATGCATAAATAGACATATGGTTCTATATGGAGTATTGATATGAAATTACAACTTGAAAGAATAAGTGAATTGAAACATTAAGAGTTGATTTGGCAAAAAGAAATGTGGTTATGTGACATGATGCAATTATTTTCTCACTTGTGGAACAATATGAATTGTGTACAATGTTTAGTAATGTAGAATTATTGTGATGTGATAATTGATATGTATATGCAATTTATGTGCAATGATGGACTTGTGAACAAAATTGAAATCATGAATTGAAAAGAGAATATACATGTGAGTATGAGAACTCAACATGGAAAATTTATAAGTTGAAGATTGTGAAATGAAATTTGAAATAGAGTAGCTAAGTCTCCCCGGCATTGAGAAATGAAATGAAATGAAATTAGACCAAGGTTGGTCATGATGAAATGAATGAATAAGTCCGGTTGATGGAGAGGCTAACTCTAGAGATTAATTTTGTTCATGATTTTAATAAAACTAAGGATTAGTGCATAGTGAAGATGTGATGAAAGTAAGAGAAAAACATTGAGTATGAGGGCCCTGGGTAGCGGCGAGAGCGTATCCCAGGAATTCCCATGATGAGTCGGGGTGAGGATGCTGCTCCAGAGTACCGTCCCGGTGGCGACGCTCGTGGAATGTTTGAAGGCTACGGGTGGTGTCATGTCTATGGTGAGAGCTGAATTACCACAGGATGTCTGCATGATGAGTCATGTCAGCGATGGGATTCCCTCCAGAGTGCCTAGACATGAGTTCGTAGGTCAGAAGGCATCTAGGATACTTACCGTAATTACAGTAGTAGATTAAATCATAACGGGGGATTGATCCCTACAAAGATGAAGAACGAATAAGGGCTTGCCCTTGGATCTATGTAGTATGGGATGCATAGAATCCGAACAAGTACGCATTAGTGTCATGTAACATAAATAAATGCATTAAGGATTAAGTGCACAATCACAACACGACATCAATAGGGTAGTCCCTTTAGTTTGAATGTGACAAGTTTGTGTTTGTTAAATATAGAAAGTTAAGTTATACTATTTCCGACATAGAGAGGATGGCCGTGTATAATGTTCGTCGGTTGAATAAACTGACGTACCCACAGTCTTATATGCAGGTAAATGACTTGTTAAAGATTAAAGAAGAATAGATGCTTAAAGATTGTACCATGTTGTTGTACTTTTATTCAATTGTTGTATTTTACTTCCGCTGTGCAAAAGAAAAGTGTAATATTGATGTAAACTCTGATGTATGATGAAAAGTTTTAATTTTCCTGTAAAATTGTACTAAAGAAAGTGAAAAGATCCTGTAGAACATCTCGAATTCAGTGTATTTGGGATTCGGGGCGTTACAGCCCACCCCATCGGCTGTCCTCGTAGCCATCGTCATCTTCTCATCTAGTGCCGTCTCTCTCCCTCTTGTTCTCCTTGTATGCACGTGTTGCTCCGCGTGTAAGTTCGTGATTATTGTGTTCTTGGTTAGTTCATGACTCATTCGTCGTTCGTTGAGTTTGTGCCCGGAAAATTGTTCCCATTATTCTCTTTCTCTCCGTTGGGTTCATCGTCAATTTCAAGGCAAGTAACTTGTTTTCTTTTGTTGTATATACAAGTACTAAATACCGTCTATACTATGGCTTTTGTCTATAGATTTGTTCTCATGAAAATCCATTGTTAGATCTTGTCTCTACTAGTTGATCTATCCGTAGTTGTCTCATTACACACACGACATGAAATAACTTAGGAACACTAAATTCTTGATGTATACATGCATGTTGTTCGCGATTATGAGGTGTCGTAGAATCTTGTATGCTTGATGTGTTAGTAGTAGTATAACTCATTGTAGACTTGTTAAACACCCTATACCATGTTGCTTAGACATCTAGTATACCATATTTCTGATTTTGTTATGATTTGGATGTGATTCACATAACCTAGTTGATTTTATGCATGAAGAATATTTCTGTTTTTGCTGTTAGCCCATTTTTGTTCAGTATTTTAGACCCTATTAAGGTCAATGTATGAAAATTATACGTGAATATGAATTTTAGAGAATTTTGTCTACTTTCCAGAATTTCTGACAGATCTCAGTTTTGATTTGTGAGTTGCAAGTTATTTCTGTTTTACTACAAAGATGTAGAAAAATTACAGATTTGGTTTTATGTAAATTTTAGAGAGTAATTTATTTTTATACTAATGTTAAAGATAATATTTTGATCCAATATTTGGCTGAGTACAACTAGACTTGACTGGGATTAACCCCTAATTTTTGTGGATTTAATTGGTGACTTTTATAAACCATTCTATAATTGCAAACAACTACTATACTTGCAGAATTTTCGTACTATTCTGTAAAGAACCTTAATTTCAACCAGATTCTACTTGTTGTTGATAAAAAATTTGTGAATATGAATTGTAGCCTGCTTTATCTATTTTATCACCCTTTTGACGGATCTGGATTTCGATTTATATTTTGTAATTTATTACTATTTTAGTACTGTTGTGTTTATGATTTCAGATTTACAAACTTGCTGTATCTTACTGTTTTATGATTTTATTTGAGTATACTATCTATGTTGAAAAATTATGAAAATTTATTTGCTGATACTAAACATACTAGGAAATACCCCAGATTTTTCTTAGATTTAAATAATAAGTTTTTATGCCGTTTTCCTAATTATGAATATAACCTTGTGATTTCTGGCTGAAGATGTTTTCTGAATACAATTCTGCCTTGAGTTCTGTTTTTGTGAATTACTATATGACTTATATATATTGATGGATACGACCGAGAGTATATTTTTCAGATTTTCTGACAGATCTAGGTTTGCATGTTTGTGTCAATGAGAAATCTCAGTTTTGGTGCAGTAGTATCTTGCTGTCTAGAACTGGTTGTCCTAGCCTTTTATGAGTTATCTGTCACCTGTACATGCTTATGTCTGACCCGAACCTGTTCCCTAGTTCATACCATGTTATTCTTGCCATATTTTGTACACGTATATGCCTGTTTGATAACAATAACAAATAATCAAGCAGGAGTTAAGAGAAAGGCCATAGTAGTGGATAATATAGGTATGTGTACTCAGAAGGGGGCCGTGTTTCCGTTACTTGATGCCATGATTTTATGATTATATGATTCATGCTTGTTATTACTATATGATGCCATAATTTCATGATTACATGATTCTTGCTTGTTATTACTATATGATGTCATGATTTTATGATTACATGATTCATGCTTGTTATTAGTATATGATGCCACGAGTTCACGATTACGTGATTCGTGCGTGTTACTTGTTACTTGTTACTTGATGCCTGAGTACACGGCCCTATAGAAATCCACCACTAGGCCTAAATGTAATTTGTATGAATATAGCAACCATGTGGTAAAAATCTAGTACGCATGAAGTGCTATCTAGATAGGACTAGATACAAGACTTGTAAACAACACAATCACTTGACACTTGTTACTTGTTACTTGTATATGATACTTGATTACTTGACACTTGTTACTTATTACTCATTTACATGCTACTTGACACTTGTTACATGCCATTTGCACTCGTTCATCTTGCCATGCTAGTTGTTTCTGTTCTTGATTAGAGTTAGTTCTCTATTTTGTTGTTACATCCTTTCCATGCTATACTTGCTTCCGCTGTTACTCTATTATTGTTTATCTTTTTCTGTACTTGTTGCCTGCACTATAAGCAGCCCTAACTTGCATTGATGGACATTTTGTTTCTTTTTCCCTTTTTCTGCAAATTATTAAATTGCTGATTATGGTGATCAGTTGTCCGATAGAGTAGGTGATCTGAGATTCTAGTTACTGGAGTTCTTGCTATAATTTACTTTCCTGCTATTCTTGAATAAATGTAATTTGCTATATGGATTATTTTTATTGGGCAGTTTGACCCATAATTTATAACTTGTCCAAGATTTGATTTATTTGAGATTCATTTATTTTGTTTCAAGTAAATCTTGTTGACTATATTAATTTAGTTATGCATGCGTGGTTAACTATTTCTTTTGTATATCTCTTGCTCATACTTGTGCTTGTTGTAAAGATCCTAACAATTTATGAATGGTGAAAGCCATTCGGTGGACTTAGTCACGTATCCGTATTCCGTATCTCCTTTTTGGGAAGCGGAGCGTGACATTTATCTTCAACAATTACTTTTATATGTATATTCCTATACCCCTATTATTCAAATTCTATATGTTTGGGGGTATTTTTTAATGGGTCCGGGTCCAGGTCGGTTCTATTTTGAGCGAACCCTGACTCGAAAGTGCATCGGGTCTAATTTTAGGACCCGGACTCGAACTCGTATAGATCAGGTCGGTTCCGGTCCAATGCCGGGTCCGGTCGGGTCGGGTTGGGTTCGGGTATTGAGTAAATGGGACAATGCTAGCAATACTTACGTTTTTTTATTTTGTTTTTCTTTTTTCCAAAAAAGGGTTTTTAATAAAAGAAACACATTTTTCAAACAAAAATACAACCAAGAAAGATCCCTAATATTTAATCTCTAATATTATAATGGGAGAGTTGGGCTTGTCATTTGTAGACAAACTGTAGACAAACAAATTCGTGTTTTGCAAGGGAATTTAATCGACCTTCTATGTCCCGATCCTAAAAAAGAGGGAAAAAAACACCGTTCCAAAAACCTAAAAATTCTCGAGCCCCTCCTTCACAAACACACCAAAACTGTCGCCGTCGTTGCCGTTGAAGCCGCCGTTACCGCCGTCGCTTGCCCTTGCACTTCTCCTCCTCCTCCCGCCACCACTGCCGAAGCTGCCATCGCCACCGCCGCCAGTGCTTGCACTTCTCCTCCTCCTCTTCCTCATCAAAAAAGGCTACCTGCCCGAACACGTCGACACTACCGTTATCAATGCCACCTTCGCTCTACGTTTTCGTCCCTGTCGCCAACGTTGGAAAAGTAGTGGCTTCGATGACATGGACGATTCCAGATTTTAGGTCCAATTTTCGTCCTAATTTCATCTTATTTTTAACAGTTCACATAATCTTTAGGGGTTTAATACAAGAATTTTGTTTTAGTTGTTGTATGATACTGTACTAGGTGGTGTTCTAATTGATATCTGTACCATTGATTATAAATTGATATGCCAGGATTTTTAATATCATGTTGTTGAATGATAAAATCATTGGATGTCAGATGATTGATTGAAGTTATTGATGTTATTAGTGAAATGGAAATAAGTAGCTTATGAGTACAAATTTTCAAAAAGAAATCAATATGTTGATATTTGGTTCTATTAGTAACCTTAAATTTCACCCAAAAAAATTAGGGGATTCTAATCCAAGAGTCAACAGATCTTTAATTTAACTCATACGAGATTTTATAAAATTTTTCATATGTTCTAAAAAATGATAAAAAGTGACCAGTTTGAGACTCAGTTGCAATTTTATGGAAAATGCCATATTTTCTATTGGTTAATCATATTTTAGTAAGTGTTGAAATCTATATTTTAGAAATACAAATAGAGAATGTGTGCTTTTAGCTTTGTTGTTGTATGATACTGTACTAGGTTGTGTACTAATTGGTATCTGTATCATTGATTATAAATTGCTATGCTAGGTTTTTTAATATCATGTGGTTGAATGATAAAATCATCACAGCTAGGTCAGTTTTTTTAATATCATGTTGTTGAATGATAAAATCATCAGATGCTAGGTGAGGGTTTTTAATATCATGTTGCAGAATGATAAAATCATTGGATGCAAGGTGATTGATCGCAATCATAAGTAGCTTATGAGTACAATTTTCCAAAAATAAATATGATGCCAATATGTTCATATTTGGTTCTATTAGTGATGGTCACATTTTTTGTAGGAATTTGGAGAGATTGAAGGTGGCGATGGATTATATCCATAAAAGCACCAACAAGCACCAACTGAAATACCACAACTACCAGAAACTCAACAACTTGCTGAACGTAGGGATATGCATAGACAATATAATAGAAATAGAAGAGCTAATATAACCGCATTACAATTGGAAGAGCTTAAGACATAGACAACGCCAATATGCAAGAAATCGACAATTGTTGATGTCTGAAGTTCAACTAGCTGAAAGAGAGACTTATGCAGTATCAAAGAAATCGATGCTCTAATATGTATGCACAACGATTGCCTGCTGAAGGTATGAATTATCGAAATTGTTTAAATATTTTGCTTAATCTTCTTACAAACATGTCTTCATTGATAACATTTATGCTTTTAATTATGAAAGGGACAAATAATCATAATTGAGTGGTAGATGGGTGGTTCCTTGTATCCCATGGTTGTTAAAAATATATAATTGTCATATAAACGTTAAAATTTGTTCGAGTATAATTTCTGTTAAGTATCTCTATAAGTATTTTTACAAATGACCTGATCGTGTGTCTTTTCAGTTGCAACCAGGTTACAGATGAAATATCACAATATGTTGTTGCTCGTTGGATATACCCTCAAGAAGTTGCCTGGAAATATTTTATTTTCCTCCTACTCGAATATATCTATCAGTTCTCCCATTACAAATTCAGTTGTCGAATCAACAATAAGTTCTATATTATGCTCATCAATCAATTGAGATGTACTTGTTGATGGTCGAATGCAAAGAATGATGTTGACAGAGTTCTTTACAAAATATAATGAAGATGCTGATGCAAGACAATATGTGTACATGGAGTTTCTGGGGCATTATAGGTGGAAGAAGACTGAACACAAATGGAGCAAGAGACAAATTGACACTACAACCTAAACATCCTATCCCGGCGTTTCTTTGGACCTACCCCGACGTTTTTAAATGCAAGGGTAGAGGCTACCGACATTTTTGAAAATACCGGTAGAAATGCCCGGGCAACTCGTGCTGGGGTAGAAATGAGGCATACCTCCAGCATTTGTTTAAAACACCGGTATATGTCAAACCTACCCCGGCGTTTGCCAAAACACCGGAACAGGCTCTATTTTTTGTTGGGGGGTTTAAATCTACCCCGATGCTTTAAAAAATGCTAGGGTTGGTATATATTTTTCAAAACTCTTTTTTTTGTAAATCCTAAAATCAAAATATATAAAGAAAGATATATAACAACAATCATACTCTTTAAAACTGCAACCACTCATTAAAATCAAAGCCCCAATTTACACTAAGTTTTATATAGTCAAATTTCACAAGATCACAACCACGCTTGTGCACATATTTTCTCTATTTACTCAAAACAATGCGCCACCATTACATACTTCACAATCAAACATATACTATATGAAGCATAAGGTTCATTTAAACCGATATGTACAAAGTTCCATACATATGGAAACATCAGACATGAGTCACTTGTAAGGAAACACAAATTTAAGTCGTACAATTAGATAAATAGCAATAGGTACATAATAGCAATAGGTACATACCTACAATTAAGAAACTTCATCTCATATGAGTACAGTTTTGTAATCCACCCATCACACCCTAACAACATTCCAGTGCAACAAGTACATTATGGTTTAAGAGTAGTTCCCTGTGTTGTTTTACTGTTTCAGTATGACGTTGGATTGAAGTTTCTTATGTCAATCCAGTAAGGCCTAGTTTGTCAGAAACGTTGTACATAACAAGATTGTCCCACATGGGGCTGAAGAGCTGCTCTCCTTCGATCATAAATGTCAGGGACCATGAAGTCAGAAGTACTGAGAAAATTACAAATCCTTCTGCAGAGCATAAGATTTTGATGAGCTTGTTAACTTGGGAATGGTATCCTTCAGTTTATTAAGAGAAGAAACAATGAAATATATATAACACCTCACAAAATTGAGTGATGACAATTTTGCCCCTCCTATGTTACGCACGTGTATTTTGTACTGTTACGGATAATATCCGTAATGTATTTTAATATAAATATTTTCTACGTATTTTGTATTTTGATTCTTATATATATATTTTATTCTCACAAATTCGATTATGAATTTGAATTTTAATTTTAACTCAAATATTCAATATTTTGTTTTTGTGTGCATCACACATGCTTCAATACACATGCCGATTACATATATTCCACCGTTACGTGTAATATTTCTACGTATTTCAATTATTTATTTTTATAACTTGTTCGAATTCGTTCTATAAATTGAAATTCATTTTTCCCATATTTTGACTCAAATATATTTATACGTGCGATGCACATGTTTTTTTATGGACTGTTGATTACATTATAGTATATATGAAATTAATGAAATGTATTTTTCGTATGTTTTATTTCGATTATTTATAATATTTTTCCGTTGATCAAATCTATTTCGTATTTGAATATTTATTTTACGTGCGACACACGTGTTTGTAGTACACTTGTTGGTTGTATTCTCTTTCCTATAGATAGTCCATACTTTTGTCATGTACAACACAACTCATTACAAAAAAAAAAGAGAGAGAAGAAGGCTTGCGGTTTGGGGGAGCTTGGCCGGAATTTTACTTGGGAGCATTGGAGCATTTTGTGAGGTCCTACTACTAGGGAATTCTACATTTGAGGTGGGTGCTTCTTTTACTTTCTAATTGTTTGTAGAATGCATGTCTAGATAAATTGTGTTTGAAATTGAAAATTTGGCATGAGTTCTTTAGTTTCTAACCCTTTTATATGATGCATGTTGTATTGACATCTAGAGTTTTGGTAGTGGATAAATGTGAGAAATTAATGCATACTAGTTGAAATTTTCAATATAGAATTATTATGTGGTCAAACTATAATTCTTATTAGAGTGTTTTGTAGTGATGTCATGCGTATTGTAGCATACCATGATTAGCTTGTGTATATGAATTGTATGTGTATATAAAGTTGTTAAGTTATGCCTAAAATTTGTGTTAAAAAAAAGGTTGGGGTAGATTATAATTCAATGGGGAGGTGAGAATTTTTCATAAATTCAGAATAAATGGCTAAAAGAAAAATATACTCATGCTAGTTTGTTCTAAAGAGTAGTCATGTTGATTAATAAAAGCATGTGTATAAAAGCTCTCAAAATTACTACTTAAATTATTTGTGTATAACTTCACTCTAATATAGATAAAATCAGTGAGAAATCATTCCTGAAAATCGAGGAGTGTATTTTATGAGGAAATATTTTGAGAGAAAACGATAGAAATCTAAATAAATGAATGAGTTAAAAGATAAAAGGAAACAGAGATTTGGGTTAAAAGGTTTTGAACTCCTATATAGTTAGAATTGGAGTTGGACTTCTTGGTCAGCGCGTCAGTAGGGGTTTGACGCCTCTAGGGTTGCGGGTTCAAAACCTGGGAGGCTCTATCCTTTTTAAAAAAATTTGAAATTAATGAAAATAGTAAAAGTAACTATAAAAGGAACTAAATGGGCTTATTAGCACAAACGCAAGTTTGGCCTAGTGGCTGGGGCTTGTTGTTGGCGCTCCACTGGTCTTAGGTTCGACCCTCGGGTGTTAGACGATTTATATTTTGGGGCTTCGATTTAACTTTGAGTTTTTTTTATTAAGGAAAAAAATTAAAAAAATATGAAAAATAAATGAAATTTTATGAACTGGTCAATATGGACCCGATTGGTGATGAGTAAAGTATGTCCGGCAGGGTGAGCTAGTTCTAGACCATGTTAACTAAACTTTAACTTAAGGACAGATAGTAGAAAGAAGATGTGATAAAACCTGGGCAAACGTAATTGGGGTGTATCTATATAGTTGAGCGGTGTACTCCGGCACTATAGATTCAGTCAGACGGTGTAATCCGGACTGTAATTTTCTTGCATCCAGTCGGGCGGTGTACTCTAGGACTGTGATGCGGAACGAGATGAACCTCAATTAAATCCGGGATTATGAATGATCGAGTGGTGTACAACGGGATCATGAATAGTCGGGCGGATGGGAGGCAGATCTCTGATATTCCTGGGCTAGAGCGGCACTTGCGGAATGTCCGCATGAGGTGGATTCTGTATAGTTGGGCGGTGTACTCCCGGGCTCGTAGTGTAATATCTGCATTAGGCATTAAGTTCATATCATACACTGACATGTTTAGGATAGTCACTTTTTTCACTTTGTTGTGCTTTAGAGTTTGTGTTTGCTAAAGTAAGAAAATCGCTGTATTATAGTATTGCGTCAGTTGTATGCAACTGATGTGCCCACAATTTTCATGTGCAGAACTTGATTAGCGAACAATGTAAAGATGAGTTGATACTAATGATTACTTCCATATTAAAGTTGTTGAATGTTAAAGTTGTATATTTACTTCCGTTGTGTAATTGTAACAAACAATGTGTAATGAATTTTTTTAAATTCCTTGTAATTTTATATGAATTGAAGTAAAAGATCATGTATTTGCTATAAATTACCTGTGTTTGGAATTCGGGGCATTACAATATATGACATGAATACTACACCTAGTTTAGCTAAATTGCAATGTAACTATGTAATTCCTTCCAAGTTCCAGTAATACACATCTACTTCTATCAGTCACCTTCATCAACAATATCTACCTAAACATTCCCGACGGAATTAAGTCTGCTAAATTTGGTAAGACCATTCTTATCCATGTTGTCTTCGATTTTCTCTTGCTGTTAGGCTCCTATTTGCATTGTTTCTATACCCTAGCATGTGTTTCTGGAGCAGATTAAATAATTCGATACCAAAATTATGTGTATGATACTGATTGATATTCAGAAGTCATGAAAAGTTCAGGTTTTAATACCTTAAAACTTTATCCCGTTAATCGTTATCCCATACCCACCTCGATGCAATTGTCAAACATCAACTTATGCAAAATCACGCACTTCCATTCTAAACTATCCGAGTTCAGTATGAACTATGGAAAGACACGGATGGGAAACCCTAACAAAAGGCAGTTGCATGAAGTTCAAAGCACTTAAAATTTAGGGTATAAGCTTTACAAGAACTTCAGAAAAGGAAATAGGAAAAAAGAAATATAACAATTAACTCAGGTAATGGAGAGAAAGGGGAGCCGATCCCAAAAAATTGGATAAAGGCTTCGTTGTTATTGTTGCTGCTATTGTGTTGTTGTTATGAGAGTGACTTCAAAATGTACTGCAGGGAAATAATACCACCAAATATAAAGACCAAGTAGTGTTTAAATTACACCACCAAATATAAATCACCGAGAAATAATAGGTAGTAAAAAACCAACATAAACAATAATGTAAGCCAGACACGGTGCAAAGTGTAGTACTTGGCATGAGCATGAGTCTTATTTTATGTAACTCATTCACATAACATTCTTTGATATTCTTCTTCAGTTACAAGAAGAAATATATATGGAAAGAAGACCAAGCGCACCGACGATCCAAAACCATAGATGACCTAAGGCACAGGAAGAAATAGAGATTTCAGTATAATGAACTGTTCTTTTGTTTTGCATAGACAAATGGATTTCATGAAGCACAATCATCAATCTTCCTAAGTGTTATGGTATAATGTGTAATAAATAGGTGTGAGTTAAATAATTCAGAACAAATTAAGTAGTCTGCTCCCTATTTAAGTATATGTAATCTAAAAAATCCATAATGATTCAAATCACTATAATACCCCTCAATCCAAACTAACATTGCAATTTGCCACTTTTAACTTACTAATAGCAAGAAAATTCCACTCTCTCGATAGAGACATTATATCAAACACTTACCTTCCACATAAACTAGGGGTGGCATTTGGGTCGACCGGGCCGGGTCGGGTCGGACCCGCACGGGTTGCAGCCAAGATAGGGCAGGTTCGGGTTGGATCACGGGCTTAACCGGGATCAAAATCCAAAATTTCAACCCGGTCGACCGCGAACCCATTCGGGTCGAAACGGTTTCGGATCGGGCTGGGTCGCGGGTTGGCCCAGTTAATTTTTTCTTTATAATTTTTTTTTTGTTTTTACAATTTCACTTACATTTTTTTTACCACAGTTATAACAGTTAAGAGTGAAAAATGCATATATTATTCATTTCAAGTACTATGAACTTTTTACAAGTTTTTTACATACAAATACAAGTAATAGAAACTCATAGAGAACATACAATATTTCTTGATTTACAATTTCACATTTACATGTTTGAGCGGATAGTCAGAATCTAAAGTTTGAGATAGCCTAGAGTTAGATTGAATAGAGGGCATTGGACTACTTTCGTGCACCTCTACTTAACCTAAACTAGGATCTCATCACCCTAAATTTTCTAATCTTGTTGTTGGACTTCAGACGAGTTCACTACAAAATGCTTGGCCTTTAGCGGCATTCTTATCGCGGCGTTTCTAGGACACGCCGTTATAGGTGAGGGGAATTTTTTAAAAAAAAAACATGCTCTCTATCGCGGCGTTTGGAATAAATGTCGTGATAGGACCAAACTATAACGACATTGTACAAATAAACACCGGGAGAACCCCTCTCTACCTCATAGGCTGCTATTTTATTTTTTAAAAAATAAATTAAATAGATATCCCGGCGTGTTATATGATAAACACCGGGGTAGGGTGTACTATAACGGCGTTTGGTTAATACGCGCAGGGATAGCTATTTTAATTTTATTTTTAAAAATAAATTAGATATATATCCCAGCATTTTACTTGTTAAACGCTGGGATAGGGTGTGATATATATATATATATATATATATATATATATATATATATATATATATATATATATATATATATATATATATATATATATCCTTTTTTTCTATAAATATTTTTATATTTTTATATGTATTCTTTTTATAATAATTTATATGTAGATAACACGAAATTTAGTTATCTAATATTATTATTGATATGGCTAAAAATAGAACCAAATCGGGACCGTTCAAATCGGGCACGAATCTTAAAGCTCTCAAGGGTAAAACGGTAATTTCACATACAAACGGATCTGAAATGAAAACTGGGTCTTTCTTCAAAGCCCAATAACCCATAAACGGATCTGTCCTACTGGGTATGAGTAACAACCTGTTACAAACCAACCCAGATGAACAAAGAGTAATTCAAATTCATAGTTATCTCTATGAAATGATTTAAATTGTAGATCTTATCCATCCACACCGGGAAGTAGATATTTGTCCTTATCTCGAAACAGATCCCTAAGGCGACTATAAATACCCCTCTCCCCCCACCATAACAATGTAATCAATATTTTTCTACATAAAGCTCTTTCTTAATCTTCCTGATTACTGACAAGAGCGTCGGAGGGTTCATCGTCGGGATCTATCCCGATGTATCGAACTTTGTGCAGGTTCGCGGTAGTAGCAAGAAACAAGTCAACATGTTGGTGAAGGTCAACAGGTTTGCCTTATTCGTTTTCTCCAAAATCCACAAATTCATCTGTTTGCTCCCACACCAAAATCAGCAGCAACAGATTGGCACCGTCTGTGGGAAACACAAAAGCAATGCAACCTAACTTCATCAGCGAGAGTAGTTTCAAGCTATGTATCCGAAAGAGAAGGGGAAGGCAGTGGTATCCAGCCGAAGAGCCACTCCTTTTCCTCCTCCTCCTCCTCCTCCAGTTCAAGATGATCTTCCTCAACAGCCTCCTCCTCAACAGGCCCCTCCAGGGTCTCGGGGGGCTGCCCGGGGGGGCTCCCGTCGGAGTCGTCCAAAGCATCATCCTCTTCATGACCATGTCGTGGTCCCCAATCCTTCAGTTGACTCTATGGCTTCTCAAAGCCCTCTCGAGCAGGATCTTCGTTAAGTGATTGTCAACCGCCAATAGGGGGTTGATCTCCGAACTCGCTTGAATGGATGGAGAGTCCTTGAGGGAGTCCATCAACCTGAGCATCCAGAGGTCTCGAGAGTCCAGACCCCCCGCAGACCGAGGACCAGAAAATCCCCTCTCACAAGAAGGCAAAGAGAGTCGCCTCAATGTCATCGACGGAGAAGTCATACTCCAGTAAGCTGAGCCACACCTAGGGACCGCCAAGCTGAAGGGGCACCAGTCACAAGGGCGGAGTTCCAGGATTTTTAAGAAGCTATTATGCGAGCCCTTAATGTTGCTCCCAACCATGAGCAACGAGCACCTAGTCCTCAACCTGCCCCAAGCCATCACCTAGTCCTTAATAATCTATATCCAAAGGCTTGTGTTAACTGCATCTTTGTAATGCTAATGACATAAGGAAAACTATTTAAATGTATCATTATGTGTTTGAAATATTATTACAAAGCTATGAAACCAGATTCAGTTCTTTTACTCCAAAATAAAACAACAGGAAAATTGGATAACACAAGCCAATACAATGTATTACATATATAGAATTAACCTGGCAAATGATATTATATATATAAGAAGCAAATAATGTTATAATACTGTTAAAATGGACTTCTCAGGGAAAAAAATTTAAGTTATTTATCCGATCGCCAATTAAACCCGCCAAATTATTTCATTTGCCCTCCAACTTTTTTATTTTCCCCCCAAATCCCAACCCCCCAATTTATACAATCTCTCACTCACACCCATCTCTCTCTCTCACACACACACCTGAATCCCCTCTCTTTCTCCTCTCTCTCTCACACCTGAATCCCCGCTCACCACGTCGCCGTCGTGCCACGTCGCCGTTGTTGTCCCTCTCCCACCATCGTCGTTGCTCCTCCATCGCCACCGCCACCGCTGTTTTCCTTTCCACTATCGCCATCTTCCTCCGCCGCCACCCACCGCCGTCGCCCACCTCTTCCTCCGCCGTCGTCTTTCGTTATCCTCCATCACCCACCGCTTCCACCATCACACGTGGTCATCTATTTTGATTAATTTTGCAAACCCTAGGTATGAATTTGATGCTTGTTTCACTATTTCACTTCAATTGGTCAAGGGAGTGAGTGCCTCGCCTGTGTAAGGTTTCATTTCCACTAAAATTTGATCTGAATCTTCTTACATTCATATAGAATTATCACATGTTTGCATCCAGTACTAGATATGAAACTCGAACTCGTTCGAGTTAGAAAGTCATTTACATTCCCAAATTACGTTATTGAGTAGATACTTTGTTTAATTGCTTTCTTTCTTTGATGCAGGTAGATCAATATACGTGCACAAGAGGTGTTTGATGAGACTCCTATGAGAAGTAAGTATAATCATAGACCTTTCTTCAGTAATTTTCTTTTTAATATTTTTGTTGAGTTATATCAAACACGTCAATGCAACTGTCCCGGGAATCCTCCATCCCTATACGAAACTCCCCTTGCTAGCATATTTTTGCATGTAATTAGATGGATGCATCTACTCAGGCAAAGGTTACTCTTTGGGCTTCCTTGTAGAGATGTTTGCAAATAAGATAGGAGCATAATTGTATTATAAATGATAATTCTGTGTTAGATTATATTTCAAACAAATTTGCTTAAAGAGCTTGTTTGTGCTACATCCTTTTCCAATTGTCCTAGTTTGACATGGGGAACTTGTTCATCTTGAACTATTAGTGTAAGTGCCTTCCACTTTGTTTTTGTATTTCCTTTGGAAGTTGTGCAGGTGATAAAATTTCAACTGAACTTTTGCATTCCTCGATTTAGGTTCTTTCCTCTCTCACATTGAAAGAGAATAAGCTTCTGAACCTTCAATTGTTGTAATTGGTGGAGGTATTTCTGGTGTTGCAGCTGCTCGGGCACTATCAATTGCTTCTTTGAAGGTAACATCGTTGTGTTAATATCCGTATTGAATTTATCCCTATTAGTTATTGAAATATTCTTGTTCCTGCAAACATTTAAGCATAATATAATTAGTGTATGTACTGATCATGTAGTTTATGGATTTTATATTTGGTCAGGTGACTCTACTAGAATCATGAAGTCGGCTTGGTGGCCGTGAGCATACCGAGTATTCATTTGGTTACCCTGTTGATATGGGAGCATCATGGTAAGTACTTAATTCTGTTGATTATCTTTTGACACAGTGTGTAAAGCAGAAGTCAGAAGATTCATGGTCTTATGGGTTTCTTTTCTTTGATTTCTTGGTCTTTCAGGCTGCATGGAGTTTGCAATGAAAATTTGCTGGCTCCATTGATTCGAATTTTAGGCTTAAAGTTATACCGCACAAGCGGTGATGATTCTGTTCTATATGACCATGATCTGGAGAAGTATTTTTGTGAGCTGCACTTTCTATCTTGTTTTGGTACTTCTATGTTTGCTAATGTCTTTAATTGGTTGACTTCTAGTTATTAGATGTCATTGATAATTTAGAGTATGTGATGATTATCGTACATAACATATTTTTAACTTTAGCCTATGTTTGTATCTATAATTTTTTTATATACATATTTTTAACTTTAGTCTAAGAAGTTCAATGAATTTGTGACATCTTGTAAAGTTGTAGATTTGTTAAAATGGCCTTTTAGGTTATCTGGACCATATTAGACCAATGTATGAGCATATAGTATCCTTTATTCCATAATTTTGACTTTTATCATGATCATTTGACAGGATTATTATCTTGAATCTTCTGATATCATTATCTTCAAACCTGCCTGACTGAAAACTTCATCCCTGTAGAGTTCTTTAAGTGAAGTTTGAGTTAAGGCCTTAGGAACTAGGAAATTATTCTTCTCTTGTTCTGCTATATCAGTTAGAACAAGGAAATAACACAAATTACAACGTATCTTGGAAGAAATTTCATGATCATAAACGAGTTTAAAGTCAACTTGCGACTAAACTTTCATTTATTAAACTTTTTCAGAACTGTTACAAATAACTAAACTTTCATTTACTACTCCGATGTTATTTTTTCATGGTCATGTTGAAGCCATGTGCATACTGAGTTTTTGGCATTTTTGGGTCTTGTTCTGCACCATAGCCAGAGTGAGGAATGGTTCACAAGATATACTTGTACTTTTCATACCATCTCCCGTTTCTTTTTCAAATTCCTATAAATTAGTGAAAAGGTGGAGAACTCCACTCAGTTTCCCTGAGAGAAATTCATTTATATCTCTTTTGTCTCTCTTTATTCTGGCCGTCTAGAGCGCAGACGCTATACCCAGTCTCCAAGTGTTTTTTTAGTCATCATCTTTGTTTGTTTACTTAGTTAATTGTCTTGTCATATGGTTTACCTAATATTCATCTTTATTCAAATACTAAGTGTGTTTACTTTTTTCTCTCTACTGCAGTTATGCACTTTTTGATATGGGTGGACAACAAGTCTCTAAACAGCTAGTCCTTGAAGTTGGCGAACTGTTTAAGAAGATTCTCAAGGAGGTAACTTGTGCTACTTCTGCAGATTTTATCCTGTAAGCTTTAAATCTATATTGAAATTTTGTTGATTTAAATTTCAGACAGCGAAAGTAAGGGATGAACATACATCTGACATGTCTGTTCTTCAAGCAATTTCTATTGTTCTGGATAGGAACCCGCAGTTAAGGTATAGCAAGAAATACAATGGGTTAATATATAGCATTATTTAATATTCTTGGATGGCAGCTCATGTACATTTTCTTTATTTGCAGGCCAGAGGGATTAGCGCTTGAAGTACTGCAATGGTATGTATGTAGAATGGAAGCATGGTTTGCTACAGATGTGGATAAGATCTCTCTGAAAAATTGGGATCAGGTGTGTGCACTTGTTTGTTTAATATCTGCTTATCTTTTTTATATTACCAAAATGGTGTGCATAGGACCTCTATTTATAATGTTTATATTGTTGGAAATAAAGGTTAAAAGTCCCTTTTACTTCTATTTAATATCATCCTGAAGCTTTTCTTTTTTTAACGATGAGTAGATTATGGCCATGTGATATGCCCCGGCTGCATTTACTTTAGAATCGAATCTGTGTGGGCTAGTAAAAGGTAGAATATTCTGGCAGAGAACAACAGATTTGCACCAGATTTATGCCCCCCCTCCCCTCCAATTTTGGCTCACTCGACTGCTTCCTGACACCTTCCTTTCTGCTCTGTATTTAAGTAGCGAATCTAAGATTCTTCTGATTGAAACTCTACTTTGATAATCCTCCTCCTTTCTTTGCCTTTCTCAGTTGGCTATATGGTTCATCTATTAATAAGTAAATTCTTGTTGAGTTAATCACCCTTCACACCCTCACTCCCCATCACACATTAACACAAAAGCACCAAAAAGGGTAGATAAAGGCTAAAGAAATTATTTGCCATTCATATAATAAGGTTATTTTCTTAATTCACAACCATTAGGTTCATGGTTTGTTCTAACACAACTTCCATCCCTTTGTATTTTATTGATGATATATTTTCTTTGATGTTGCAAATTATAATCATTAACAGAGAAAGGCTGACATCGGCATAAAAATCCGAAAGATGTTGAAACTGAAGCACACTACTGGGAGCGCCAGCTTCGCGGTAGTTCGAGAAGAGCTGGTAAACTACGCTTCAAATTTTTTTCGAAGTATTTTTATTATAGTTATATTATAGTTCAATAAATGATGATGCATATTCTTTGAGTATCCACAAATCGCTACCTTTATAACACGAGGTGGTTTTATGGGTTTCTTTTCTTTAAGTTAAATTGTTAATTTTGCAAAGATCACTCTGTATATTATCTTAGGTTTGTCATGATTGAACTAAACTTGGTGCTCAATAGGTCATATCAGAATCGAACTACACCAAACCCAACCCATCAACTCATATACATCTTAACATTGCTCAGCCACATTTTTCTTCAAAAAAAAACACACACATTGCCATCTGATGTAGTTTCTTCAGTTTTGGGTGAAACAAAATTGGTTCTCCTACCATTAGAATTTTCACTCGAGCTTGAATTGAAGATGACTCTATGAGCCGTTTTTATTGGTTCAGCAATGAAGCAACCAACATTCTTGTGATTTGAAATGAACAGATAAACCTACATAACATGCATCAGATAGAACTTTGTTGCTTATTTCTTAGTTTTATTAATTGTTCCTTCATCAGTTAGGCTAACTTACCTGGCAAATCTGAATGGCCTTATGTTGAAAAGGTAAATGAAGGAGCTGTTGTTTTAGTAAGACTGAGGTTTTATTTTTATAGTTTCGAAAAAAAACAAGATTTGAGTTCTGAGCTAGTAAAGCAAACGTAAAATAGAAGGAAGCGGATTTGTTTATTTGAAATATTTATAAGCAATTTTTCTTCTAGCCTTAAGCACAACTGAAAGCTGAACCAATGTCTCTTCTTTGTGATATAATCTGTTTCTTCTTTATGTAGAATTTTCACTTGGAAACACACATATTAATTAGAAACAGTTTATTGGTGAGATAAATTTAGATGCATGACTGAATAAGTATAATGTACATGTATCCAGCTCCAGCTGCATATATTGAGTGCATTGATTCAACAGACTTGGTCATTGTCCTGTAATGTTGTAAAGGAGAGAAACATAGAGAGAGTTGGTTAGGCAAGGAACTTGTAAGAGTGACATCACAAGTTTTAGGTGTGCATGCAACCGATATTATGAGAAGCACTAGAATTCCTTGATAATGTTTAAATACTTTGCTAGCGTGACCTTTTGCTATATAGATGTTATGGAAGCAAATGATAATTATTACCCCTAAATGCCAAATCAGCAAAAGAAGATGAAGAACTTTCTTTACATGTTAGAACCTATCTCCCTTGTCGTCATCGTCATTATCCTCAGTAGGTCCTAGTTACATCCTTCAAATAAGTAAAGATGATTTGTTCACATCCCAAACTAAATTGATAAAATGTACCAAGTACTATTAAGTAGGGAGAAGACAGTGGGCATTATCGGGTTCCTTATATTATTCATCAACATAAGCTTGTTTCTTCTACTCCTTGTTGATTCTTGATTTTGATGATCACAACACACTGCAACATGTATCTATGCTATACTTTATAATTGCAGGTTGTACAGCTGAACAAATGAACAAGCACAAAGCTCCAGATAAAGACAATGGCAAAGCTTCACTCAAGACTCAAGACTCAAGCCAAGACTCATGCTTAAAGTGTCATTTATTATTGTGTCTTGTAAACAAATGTAATCTTGTTTTAATTGAGTCTTAGTATGATGTAAAGCTTTGTCACACACACATACACTCACTCTTTTACAAATGTGTGTTTTTCAAACATCAAAAAAGGTCAAAACAGTTTGAAATAGTTTAACTGTTGAGTACTAGTCGACCAATGCTTATATCAGTCGACTGTCGGTACAAAACTGATTAAACTTATTCAAACTCTGACCAGTCGACTCATTATGGTAACCCAGTCGACTGTTCGAGTGCATTTGACCGTTTTCTGTTTTCAAAATCGCTTTTCAAATTCAAAGCTGTTTAGATCCGTTGGTTGACAGTTGGAATAACTGCCTCCCAACGTCCAGTAACTCTAACTCTATAAATAGAGTTCAGAATTCACTGTTAAAAGGTCTAACATTTTCCGAGCACTCTTTTGAGATTTTTTAAGTGTTACATTCTTCAAGAGACAAAGCTTTCAAATTTCTAAGTCTTGGTTCTCTACATTCAGTCCAGTATAACATCTGATTTCATTCTGGACTGGATATAGAAGTCAACCTCTTTTAGCCACGTACTACATCACTAATCACATACAAGGCTATAGGTTGATTGTAAACTTTTTATTGTTCTTTTTTCCTCTCGGTTGGAGAGTTAGACTCTAGGGTGTAGAGTCAGTGGTTTCACTCTTGGTGGAAGAGTGGGTTGCTTTCTCTGGTTGAGAGAAAGGACTACGGGTTAGACAAGGTTGTTGTCTGAACGTCGTAGGGTATTCTTGTAAACCTTTTTTCAAGAATAGTGAAAATCCCAAGTGGGTTGCTTGGGGACTGGATGTAGGTCGGAAGGACCGAACCAGGATACATCGTGTGTACTCTGTGGTTGTATCTCTTGTACTTGCATTTACATTTTTCTGTTTGTTTTACTTCTGTGAAACTTGTCTGGACAGTCGACTGACTCCTTTATAAGTCGACTGGTCAGACTTGTACTCTGTAAGTTTATTGTTTAAATAAGTCGACTGTTTCTACTTTAAGTCGACTTCACAGATTTGTTTGAATTATCTCTTATTGGGTTAACTCAGTCGACTGCTTCATTTCTCAGTCGACTGCATCGAAGAAAAATTCTTTATTTCCGCAATTTTATTTTAATAAACACTATTCACCCCCCCTCTAGTGTTTGTTGCCTCGCCTACAGGATCCAACACTTGGTATCAAAGCGAGGTTAAAGGCTATGGCAACTACTTCGAATGCAAATCAGTACCATGAAAGCCAATCTATACAAAGGCCACCTCTCTTCGATGGAACAAACTACAACTATTGGAAGTGCAGAATGAAGATCTACCTCCAATCCATCAACTATAAAATATGGAACATGACGGAATCAGAATACACTGCTCCTACTATTCCATATGCACAATGGAATGATGACATGAAGAACCAAATAATGAACAATGCAAAAGCAATGAATGCATTATTTTGTGCTCTCACAAAGGAGGAGTTCAATCGTGTATCAAATTCAACAACCGCACATCAAATCTGGCATACACTCGAGGTAACTCATGAAGGAACAAACAAAGTGAAAGAATCTAAAATATCCGTTCTTGTTCACAGGTTTGAAATGTTCCGCATGAAGAAAAATGAAAATGTGTCCAAGATGATTACAAGATTTACTGACATTACAAACTCACTTGTGGCACTTGGAAAGACATATACACAAGCAGAGATGGTGAGAAAAGTTCTTCGTGCACTCACTCCTGAATGGGAAAAGAAGACCACAGCAATAGAAGAATCAAATGATTTGTCACAACTTTCTCTTGAGAATCTTGTGGGAAATCTAATGGCCTATGAGGTTCAACTCGAAGAACGGAAAAAGGATACAGAACCACCACAGGCAAAGAAGAAATCATTAGCTTTTAAAGCCATGACAGACTCAGAAGATGAAGAAGAAGATGAAGAGGAGATAGCCATGTTCACAAGGAGATTTAAATTTTTTTTAAAGAAAGGTAAGTTCAATTCCAAATTTAGAGATTCTAATGATCCTCCAACTTGTTTCAGGTGTAATAAAACAGGTCACATGAAGAAGGATTGTCCCTTAGAAAATACAAAGAATAAGGGAAAGACATCCAACTTCAAGAAAGACAAGTACACAAAGAACAAGCTTGCCAAGAACAAAAAGGCTTACCAAGCAACTTGGGATGACAGCGATTCTTCCTCTGAAGAAGAAACTGATGAAACCAACGAAGTTGCAAACATGTGTTTTATGGCTTCACAAGATCAGGTAAGTAATGATTTTGATTCAGAAGATTTACTTGATGCTTTTAATGAAATCTTTCAAGAGTTGAAAAAGAAAAAGATTAGAGTTAAGAATTAGAGAAAGTTAATCAAACACTTTCTCAAGAAAATCTTAACCTTGATAAGGAAGTGAAATCTTTAAATTCTCATATTGCAAGTTTAGATACTGATCTTGAATCTCTAAAAAGGAATTATGAAGAGATATCCAAGAACGTATCTAAGTTTAATAAAGGCAAAGAGAATTTAAATGATGTTCTTCATAATCAAGTGAAATCTAGTCAAAAATATGGTCTTGGTTTCAAAAATTCTCCTATAAAAGAATCTTCTTCTAAAAACACTAATAAAAATAAACCTGAATCTATTTCTAGTGTTACACATAAACTATATGAATTCTTTGAAAAGCCTAAGGTTATGAATTTTAGTGATAAAAGCAAGTCTAACGTTCGGTTAAGTCAACTGAGTCCATCTACCAGTCGTCTGTCCAGAGAAACTGTGTCTTATTCAACGAGACCAGAACCTCATATAAGTCGACCTATACCATCATCCAGTCGACTGACTCACAGTAGAAGTCGACTGAAGGATACTATAAAATCGACTGGACAGAACAAATTTGTATGGGTTCCAGTTAACTTAAATCTGAATGATAGAACTGCGTATATCAATTCATATATGTTAAATGTATGTAATTCTGTTAATTTTATTCCTGCTTATGGGGGAAAATCAAACTCATTATGGGTTTGGTTTTCCCCAAACTAATATGTTTCGGACCCAATGAAAAGGGTACCATATTCACATTGAATATTTTATAGGTACCACAGAAAGATCGCTGGATTTTTGACAGCGGGTGTTCAAAACATATGACTGGTCATGCCAATCTCCTATCCACCATACAAAGCATCGATGGAGGAACAGTTACCTTTGGTGATAACAACAAAGGAAAAGTCATAGGAATCGGCATGGTTGGTAAAAATTCTAACCCCACTATAGAAAATGTGTTGTTAGTTAGTAGATTAAAACATAATTTGTTAAGTATTAGTCAATTGTGTGATAAAGGATATAAAATTGTATTTGAAAAATATGCTTGTTTAATTTATGATTTTACTATGCAAAATATCATTTTTCAAGATTTTCGTAAAAACAATATTTATGAATTATGTTTGAATACAAATGAGTTTTCAAATGATTTTTGTTTAATAGCTTCTAATAATGATTCTTGGCTTTGGCATAGACGTTTTGGCCATGTGAATATGAAAAATCTCTCGAAGATATCTAAGTATAACCTAGTTAAAGGATTGCCAAAACTATCCTTTAAAAAGGATAAGTTATGTGATGCATGTCATCTAGAAAAACAAATCAAATCTACTTTTAAAACAAAAGAAGTAATTTCTACTAGTAGGCCGCTCGAATTAATTCATATGGATTTATTTGGCCCTACTAGAGTTGCTTCTTTAAATAAAAGTAGATATGTATTTGTTTTAGTAGATGATTTTTCACGATTCACTTCGACATTCTTTTTAAAACATAAAAATGATGCTTTTGATGAATTTGCAAATTTTTGTAAACGTATTCAAAACCAAAGATCTCTAACCATAGTCACTATTAGAAGTGATCATGGTGGAGAATTTAAAAATGAAACATGTACAGAATATTGCAACAAGAATGGTATAACACATTCATTTGCATTTCCTAGAGCTTCACCACAAAATGAAGTGGTCGAAAGGAAAAATAGGACTTTGCAAGAATGCGCACGTACCATGCTTGTTGAAAGCAATTTACCAAAGTATTTTTGGGCTGAAGCCGTTGCTACAGTTTGTTATGTTTTAAATAGAATTCTAATAAGACCCAAGCTAAAGAAGACTTGTTATGAGTTGTTTTTTAACAAAATTCCTAAAGTCTCTTATTTTAAGACATTTGGCTGTAAGTGTTTTATTCTGAACACTAAAGATAATCTAGATAAATTTGATTCTAGATCTAATGAGGGTATCTTTTTAGGATACTCAAATAGGAGTAAAGCATATAGAATTTTCAACAAGTCTACAATGACTATTGAAGAGTCAATGCATGTTACATTTGATGAATCTCTGCCTTCATCAAGTTTAATTAAAGATGATGAACCTGACTCATCACCTTTAAATAAAGTGATTACATCTTTAGAACAAACTAGTCTTGCTGATAAGTCGACCGATAAAGACTATAAGTCGACTGAGGCAAAGCAGTCGACTGAAGAACCTGTCAAGTCGACTGATCCTATTGTGATATCTTCAACTTTACCAAAATCTTTTGTTGAAGTTAGAGATCATCCACATGACTTAATAATTGGTGACATCTCCCATGGTATTCAGACACGATCACATATTAATATGATATCTCATACAGCATTCTTGTCGGATTTTGAACCGAAAAATATACAAGAAGCATGTGAGAATGAATTTTGGATGAATGCCATGCAAGATGAATTAAACCAATTTATAAGGAATGATGTATGGGATTTAGTTCCAAGACCTCCTGATCATACTATTATTGGTACCAAATGGGTATTTAAAATAAGTTAGATGAATCAGGACAAGTTGTAAGGAACAAAGGTAGACTAGTTGCTCAAGGATATAATCAAGAAGAAGGCATAGATTTTGATGAAACATATGCTCCTGTTGCTAGATTAGAATCAATTCGTATCTTATTATCTTTTGCTTGTTTCATGAATTTTATACTTTATCAAATGGATGTTAAAAGTGCTTTTCTTAATAGGTTTATTAAAGAGAATGTTTATGTTAAACAACCACCAGGTTTTGAACATGAACAATTCCCAAATCATGTTTATAAATTGAAAAAAGCTTTATACGGTCTTAAACAAGCACCACGTGCTTGGTATGATCGTCTGAAAACTTTTTTTTTAGAAACAGGATTTGAGATAGGTAAAGTAGATACTACTTTATTTATTAAGAGAATTAAGAATGATATCTTAATCATACAAATATGTGTTGATGATATAATCTTTGGTTCTACTAATAATAATCTATGTCAAGAGTTTGCTAACACCATGAAAAACGAGTTTGAGATGAGTCACATGGGTGAACTCAATTATTTCCTTTGAGTACAGATTAAACAGTCTTCAAATGGCATATTTATTAATCAAGGAAAATATGCAAAGGAATTACTCAAACGGTTTAACATGGATAGTACAAGTAGTAAGTCCACACCTATGGCTACTGCTACTACCCTTGACAAAGATATATTAGGTAAGAGTGTTGATCAAAAACTCTGTCGAGGTATGATTGGTTCACTCTTATATATTACCGCAACTAGGCCAGATATTAAGTTCAGCGTATGTTTGTGTGCTAGATATCAGTCTAGTCCTAAAGAGTCTCATTTAAAAGCTGTGAAACAAATTTTAAGATATATTAAAGGCACATCTGATTATGGTTTATTTTATCTACGCACCGATAATTTCCAACTTTTGTCGTATAGCGATGCTAATTTTGCTGGTAGTAAAACTAATTGCAAGAGCACTAGTGGAACATGTCACTTTTTGGAACATTCACTAGTTTCTTGGTGCAGTAAAAAGCAAAATTCAGTGTCCCTATCTACTACAGAAGCTGAATATATCGCTGCAAGTTTGACATGTGCACAAATTTTGTGGATGAAACAAACCTTATTAGATTATGGTATTTCCTTTGAAAAACCTTCAATTATGTGTGATAATACCAGTGCAATTAATCTATCTAAAAATCCGGTTCAACATTCACGTACGAAACATATTCTATTCGACATCATTTTCTACGTGATCATGTTTTAAAAGGAGATATATCTTTAGACTTTATCTCTACTGATAAACAAGTAGTTGATATCTTTACAAAACCTCTTAAAGAAGATACTTTTATTACTTTAAGAAGAGAACTAGGAATATGTAATTTTATTGATATTTGTTGATAATATTTCTGTCAAGTCGATTGTGCTTTCATTAAGTCGAATGTCTCGTATTTTTTCTGTATACTTATTTTCTTCTTCTTTGACCAGTCGACTGAACTTTCCCCCAGTCGACTGATCAGTTGATATAAAAACTTATTTTCTTCTCGACTAAGTTGACTGTTCTATACTATAAGTCGACTGTCGTGAGTTAATCTGTCTTCAACGTCGAATCATCACACAGATTTTGAGACAAATGTCTATCTTTTTACTCACCCGTGACTTCTCTATGAGCCGTTGATTTCTTCCCTTTCTAATCTCAGCCGTTTGTCTCCTGTTAAAAACCCTTTCCACAGCCTCCATCTTCCACTTTTACTTTTACTTTTACCCCAAATCAGAAACCCTAAGCAAGGAGAAGAAGATCAATTCCGAAGAGTCGACTGCCGAATCTTTTGGAGCTGCTGATTCTCGTCTCTCTTTGCTATTTGTTTCCCTCTTCCTTGGTAAAATCTCATTCCTTGCATTTCTCTTAAATGGCTCCTAAAAGATCTAAGAGATCTCATGGTGATGCTAGTTCTTCATCCCAAGATTACTCACAATACCTTAGGAGTCCTGATCTTTTGGAACGATGGTACCTTATTTGTACCATGGTAATTTTTCCAGGACGATTTGTTAACTTCAATGATTTAGATAGGTTCAACCTTGTCCCTATTTTTCAAAATTGTAGTCTTTATGAGTATCTATCCTTGGTAAATCAACCCAATTACTATCCCCAACTCATCTATCTCTTTTATACAAACATGAAAGTTGTTCAAAAGGAGGATGGAGAAATTATTATTTATTCCTCAGTCAAAAATACAAAGATTAAACTCACATCCGAGATAATCTTATTATGGGTATTGATGACGAGGGACTTGATTTAGGAGACATAATTCTAGATGATTCCTCTATTTTGTCCAAAATATTTTTGCCAAATCATGGACCCCCCATGACTAGTAAATCTATCACACCGGTTGCAAAACTAGTTGCCCGAATACTTGCTTATAACATTCTTCCCAAAAGGGGAAGTTATGATCAGTATTCCATGGAATTGCAACAAGCAGTTTATGCAATTTTTGGTAAGATTGCTATCAATTGGGATCGTGTCATTTTTTCGAAACTTCAACAAACTCATACTCATTTCTTACCTTTTGGTGGTCTCCTTACCCGTGTCTTTATGGCTTATGATAGTGATCTCGATTCAGAGACCAATATCGTTATGCATTATGAGTGCTTCGATCGTGCTAGTTTAGCCCGAATGAAGCTTCTTGACCCTCCACCTAGAACTTCCCCTAGGTCTCCTCCTTCCTAAGTTCCTCTGGCAACTTCTGCTAAATGGTCTTCTGCTTCGAGTTCTTCTCGTCCTCGTGCTGATTTTGATGATCCACAAACTCTATATCAATGTGTTAACTATCTTATGGAACATCAAGCCACTCTTGATTCTCGTCTTGACTCTCTTGACTCTAAAATCACCAATCTAACTCATCTCTTTACTACTCAATTTCCTCCACTGTCTCAAGCTGTTGATGAAGACACCGAAGATGAAGATTGATGACTTTTCAGATTTATTTATGTATTTTTCTTTATTTCTTATTATCTGATGTTAGTTTTTGCAAAAGACTTTGTTATTTCTGTAAGAGACACTTATTTTCCTTATTATTACTGGTTATGTTATGTTTTTGTTGATGACAAATGGGGAGAATATACCTTCTATTGTGTTTGCTGTGTTTATTTTTTTCTCTCTGGCAAGTCGACTGCTAAACATTATAAGTCGACTGATATTACTGTGATTGTGTTTACTGTGTTTGCTATGTTTATTTCTCTGTTAAGTCGACTGATCACATTACAAGTCGACTGATACACAGTCTGTTTAAGTTTTTAATTGCTGTTTTATGATATATTTTCATGTATGCATGTTGTGCTTTTAATATGGGGAGCATATCATTTCTATGCTTGTATTATTTATGTTATTATCAGCTATTGTGTTGTCATCATCAAAAAGGGGGAGAATGTTGATTCTTGATTTTGATGATCACAACACACTGCAACATGTATCTATACTATACTTTATATTTGCAGGTTGTACAGCTGAACAAATGAACAAGCACAAAGCTCCAGATAAAGACAATGGCAAAGCTTCACTCAAGACTCAAGACTCAAGCCAAGACTCATGCTTAAAGTGTCATTTATTATTGTGTCTTGTAAACAAATGTAATCTTGTTTTAATTGAGTCTTAGTATGATGTAAAGCCTTGTCATACACACATACACTCACTCTTTTACAAATGTGTGTTTTTCAAACATCAAAAAAGGTCAAAACAGTTTGAAATAGTTTAACTGTTGAGTACCAGTCGACCGATGCTTATATCAGTCGACTGTCGGTACAAAACTGATTAAACTTATTCAAACTCTGACCAATCGACTCATTATGGCAACCCAGTCGACTGTTCGAGTGCATTTGACCGTTTTCTGTTTTCAAAATCGCTTTTCAAATTCAAAGCTGTTTAGATCCGTTGGTTGACAGTTGGAATAACTGCCTCCCAATGTCTAGTAACTCTAACTCTATAAATAGAGTTCAGAATTCACTGTTAAAAGGTCTAACATTTTCCGAGCACTCTTTTGAGATTTTTTAAGTGTTACATTCTTCAAGAGACAAAGCTTTCAAATTTCTAAGTCTTGGTTCTCTACATTCAATCCAGTATAACATCTGATTTCGTTCTGGACTGGATATAGAAGTCAACCTATTTTAGCCACGTACTACATCACTAATCACATACAAGGCTATAAGTTGATTGTAAACTTTTTATTGTTCTTTTTTCCTCTCGGTTGGAGAGTTAGACTCTAGGGTGTAGAGTCAGTGGTTTCACTCTTGGTGGAAGAGTGGGTTGCTTTCTCTGGTTGAGAGAAAGGACTACGGGTTAGACAAGGTTGTTGTCTGAATGTCGTAGGGTATTCTTGTAAACCTTTTTTCAAGAATAGTGAAAATCCCAAGTGGGTTGCTTGGGGACTGGATGTAGGTCGGAAGGACTGAACCAGGATACATCGTGTGCACTCTGTGGTTGTATCTCTTGTACTTGCATTTACATTTTTCTGTTTGTTTTACTTCTGTGAAACTTGTCTGGACAGTCGACTGACTCCTTTATAAGTCGACTGGTCAGACTTGTACTCTGTAAGTTTATTGTTTAAATAAGTCGACTGTTTCTGCTTTAAGTCGACTTCACAGATTTGTTTGAATTATCTCTTATTGGGTTAACTCAGTCGACTGCTTCATTTCTCAGTTAACTGCACCGAAGAAAAATTCTTTATTTCCGCAATTTTATTTTAATAAACACTATTCACCCCCCCCCCCCCCCCCCCTCTAGTGTTTGTTTCCTCGCCTACAGGATCCAACACTCCTGAGTCCTGACTTAGATTCCAGATTAAACTATCTGTGATTTATTCTAACTGTTGAATGATCAACAACATTCTGAATGACCTTATCACTTATAACTATTGAATGACCAACAACATTCAACTCATCAACACATGAAAATCTAGTAAAATACGAGATGTTCAGTTAAAAATGATCTTAGCTGTTTTGTGCTCTTTTTCTTCTTTTGTTTGACAAATGATCATGAAATATTTATGTTTTTCTACAAGGCCAGCATATTCCATCAGTTTTCAGTCACGCACATACACTAGGGCAAAATAACAATGAAATTGGAAGTAACACCGGGCCACACGAGGAGACTCCCCTGCTGTAGTTTGTCAGATTCGGACTTTTTTTAAAATGTTTTGTAGGAATTATATCTATGTTTTGTAATAACTAAGTGTTGTACAACATATACATTTGACACTCGTTGTATGACAGTTTATATGTGTTATATATTTTGTTTTCTATTGAGTTGTTTTTTGTGATGTGTGACTTTTGGTTGTTGAAATTGATGTTATTATTGATTTTAAGATTTAAGCATTTAAATTTTATATGATTACATGTATTTGTAATATGAGATAAATTACTGGTTTTTCAAATTCAAAATTTTATATTGAAATGTCAAAAAAAAACAGACCTATTGCGGCGCTTCATGGTAAACGCCGCAATAGGTACTACTCTTATAAAAAGTAGTACCCTCTATTGCGGCGCTTGCCAAGCGCCGCTGTAGGGTACTAATTTAAAGCGAGCTATCATTCAGTAAAAGCTATCCCGGCGCTTGCCAAACGCCGCTATAGCTCAACTTTTTATAAAACATTGAAACAGAAACGTACCTATAACGGCAGTTTGGCAACACCGTTATAGGTGGACCCCCTATAACGGTGGCTTGGGTAAACACCGTAATAGCTCATATAGATATAACGACGCATGCTGTAACGGCGTTTTCGGCGGCAATTTCATAAGCGCCGTTGTGGGCTATAACGGCACCAAAAAATGCCGCGACAACCTTGTAAAAGCGCCGCAAAAGCCCTTGCGTTTTGTTGTGGTTGCTTCAACTTGTTGATGTAGATGCCGATTTTCCTTGAGTCCTATCTCAGCCTTCATCCAATCTTCAGTGCATACGAGCATCTCTAACGAATCCGGTTTCAAGCGATTCATGTAATCTGTTAGAACTCTGCCACTTGTAGAAAAAGCACCTTATGAAGCAACTGTGGAGACATGAGGAGTTAGTAGATCTCTAGCCATATGAGAAAGAATAGAAAAAAGATTTTCATGTTCTTTCCACCATTGTAGCACTTCAATCTGAGTAGAAGAACTTTCACTATCTTGTTGATTATACCAATTTAATTTATTAGGTGCATTAGTCTTAGGTTTTTTTGATTGAATACGAGCAAGTAAATTAGCGGTGGCATCTTCTAATGTACTCTTACCCTTACATCTATAAGTATAAGAAGAAGTAACTATACTAGTTGTACTACTAGATGCAAAAGTTCTATTATAACAATCATACAAGTTATTCAATGTCGATTAATAGCTAGATAAAAATTCATTACAATCATATTCAGAATCATCTCCAAGTAAAGTAAAAAATATTTCAATCAAACTTTCCATACCCGCTAATTTGATACGAGGACCCATAACAGTTGTAATACAATACAAGATAGGAGGAGGATTAAAATACATCAAAAGTTTTATATAAGCTGGAACAACAATATGGCTAATGGATTCGTCCGAAATCATTTCTTAAAAACTTTGTATCATAGTAATGATTGAAATAAAAATACTACTAGAAGTAGAATAATAAGATATATAAAACTTCAAAGTTGCGGTTTTAAAAGGTTTCCAAATTTGGTAATAAAGATTCGGCAAAATACCATAATTAGGGAGTCATTTGAAAAAAATTCATGTTTTTTGCAAGACAGAAATTGTTTATGATATTTTTGTATTGAGTAACAACATTTAGTAAATTGAAAGTAGAGTTCCATCGGTGGTTAACATCTTTAGGAAAATTTTCTAAAATGTATTTCCCTAGCTTTACACCATCCTTTAAATTCTTGAAACATAGGACCACTCAAAGCAATAAAATGTACACAATTTCTAATTGCAACTATTTATGAATCAGCTGCTATTAATACATTTGGTACACATAAATTTAAAATATGACACACACATCTAACATGAAAAATCATTACATGGAGGTGCTAATTGTATTTTTAATGTACTAATTGAAGCATTGTTGTTAGATGCATTATCAAAACTAATAGTAAAAATTTTATCACGAATATGATATAAATTACAAACTTCTAAAATACGTGTTGCAATAACTAGTCCACTATGGGATATGACAAAGCCACAAGTGAAATGATTCTCTTTTGAATCATCCACTCACTATCTATCCAATGACAAGTTAAGTTCATCATCGGAATATCATTATAACATTTTCAACAATCGGAAGTTAACGATACTCTACAAGTTAAAGAATACAATAGTGCAATTAAAGCGTCTCTCATTTCGTTGTAAAGTTTAAAACAATCGGACTTTAGTGTGTTTCTAGGAATTCTTCTAAAGTGTGGATTTAATGCACTTTGGTTGAAAGACTCTACATTCCTACTCTTGAATAGGAAAAAGGTAGCTCATCCTTAATAACTAGTCGGGCCATTTCCCGACGAACAAGTTCAGGATCATAGGGTTGGCTATCTATTTATCCAGTCCTAGGGTTGATTTTTTGTTGGCCTTATTGGTCTTGTACTAATTCTTTGTATACATTTAAAATGTGTCGTTTAATTGTACCTGTTCCCTCACCTTTTTTCCATTTGTAACTCTTATCACAATATTTACAAATCTTATGTCCTACACATGGATTATTCTCTTCGGGAATATAGTCATAAAAAATGTGTCAATCACTTGTTTCTCCCCTAGTTTTTCTAATACTAGTGAGTTCGGTTTATTGTGTTTGTGCGTCAATATTATGCATTTCTTCTTCTATGTCGTATGGAAGGACATCGTGAGATCCTACCATAGGATTCGGTATAAATTTGGGCTCTTCATGTGGGACTATTGGTGGCCAACGTGTACCAGTGGAATCTTGTCGACTTTGCCTATGGCCGCTACCTCGTGATCTAGACATGGTGATGAGTGTAATTTATATATGCTTTTATTACTCATTTTACGTATAAAAATTGTGAGTTCGCGCTTAATTTGTTGAATTTCATATTCTTTCTACTTAATTTCATTTATTTTTGAAGGAATGAGATGGATGTTATGATTATGGACTCAAATACACAAAGTTATGGAGCTTGGAGTTGGAGAACAAAGCAATGCGAAAATGCAGCAAGAACAACACCTAGATCTTGTTTGGCTATTTTGAACTTGAAGATGGACAAATCTGAATTTGAGATCTAAATGAAAGATGTAGGTCTTCGGGTCTTCTTCAAAACGAGTACTCATTCGTCACAAACAGAGTTCTGTTGCTCCAGGAAAATCAATTTTTCTACAGCCTACACGCAGAAAACAGCAAGTGGCCAGTCGACTGCACACCCGACCGAAGTTGCGGTCGACAGCGCAGTCGACCGTCCCCTCTTTCTGTCCAGACCCTGGACACGTGAAGGGCATTAACGGTCGACCTTCCAAAGTTGCGATCGACCGCATCGGTGCTAATGTTATATTTTGAATGCGGGTTTCGGGTCAAAGGGGCTGTATTTTTATCTCTCTTTTTAGGGTTTCTTTGGAGGCTATATATAAATGCGAATGTGAACTCTAGGAGGAGATATCCTGGAGGCTAGAGGAACAAAAGAAGATCTTGAAGAGAAAGAGATTGAAGAAGAGGGAACTTGATGGCTTCAAGCAACATCAACAATAAAAACGAGTTTTTTTTTCTTCTTCTTCTCTTCTAATGTTTATTTTGCAATCAAAAAACACGTTTGTAGTTGCAAATTTATTATAAACTAAATTTTTTATTTTAGGGCTTCGATGTAGCCTAGTTTTGATAACACAATCTAATTTCATGTTATTCTATTCGTCTATTTTTTCATGGTTGTGTGTTTAATTTTTTCTCTTAATGCTTACAATTATTTGGCCAATTTTTGTATGATTTATTGGATCATGGAGAGACTGAGAGGTAATTTGTGATTTAGAACTATAGAATTAAACACCATTGATTGAGCAAAATTAGAGATGATTTACCGCGATTGATGTGACTATAAAGAAATCCATACAACTTAATGAATCATTAATTAATTAAATTTGCATAGAGATCTGAAAAACTGTTAGTTGGAGATATTTTTAATGTTTTTCGAGAGAAAACATTGAATAATTAGGGAATTTTGGCCTACAACTTGGAAAAGTAAAATTTGTTATTATATAGAATTATGAATTGTGTGGGATAAACTAGGTGAAATCAAGAGCCCTAGAATTAGATTTGCTATTAACAAACAACAAAATTTTAGATTTTCTTTCTTCTTAATTTGTTTAGTTCTTTCCTTAATTTAGTTTAGTTTACTTGCTATTTCTATTATATTTTCAGTTTTCAAATAGTAGTTAATCTAGTCAATTTTAGTACTCATTAAAATAATTAGTCCTTGTGGGTTCGACACTCTTTTCACTTATCTATACTACTTGTTGCGATTTTGTACACTTGCAAATAATCACATCACATGGTAATAGTGTATGTGGGAAAAAAAATGATTTCTAGTGTTTTACTAGTGCATGTGAAATAATAGAAAACAATCAAGGAGGTATATGTTAAAAAATAACATCTAAAAAACAATAGGAGGGTTGAGAGAGAGAAAATTAAAAAACCAACAAACAACTAAGATACAAAAAAATTAGAACTACAACAAAAATCAAGATAATAGGATGGTTGTGAAATTTTGATACCGTACTTCGAGGATAATCGAACATAGAAATGAGAGAGAAAATAAAAGTAGTGAAATGTAGTAGATGTAGTCACGACGTCACGTAGTCTGGTAGTCGTTGAAACGTAAAAGGGAGAGAGAGCGCTTCTTTGTTGGAGGAGTTGAAGTAGACGTAGTTGAGAGATGAATCAACAGAATTCGATACGGTCGAAAATTTTCACTTCTTTGTTGCTTGCATCTTTGTTGAAAAAGCTAGATTGAATTGAGTAGTAGTAGTAGAGAGAGTAAGAGAGTAAGGTGTGGAAATTTTGAGATCGAATTAAGGGGGTATTTATAGGAGGAAAAATAAAAAAGAAACAAAAACAAAAAAACAAAAAAATAGCTCAACGGCTCTGTTTTGGATCGTTTGACCCGTTCGAGTCCAAACCCACAGGTCGAGAGGGCGGGTTTGACCAAGTCAACGGGTTCGCAGGTCGGGTCGAGCGGGTTTGGCTTACAAATTTTTTGACCCGGGTCGACCTGAATTGACTCGCAATTTCGACCCGGACCCGAACTGCCTTTTTGCTGTCCTGGTTCGATTGTGTAACCCCTGTTTTTTCGTTTTGTGTATTTTGAGTTTATTTTTCGTTTTGGTGTATCTCTCTCTTTGTATCTATTTTTGGACCATATTTTGGATCTTCTATTTTCAAATATATTCATTTATCAGTTTTGCCATCTTTTTATTTTGATTTCTTGATTCTGTTGTCTCATTATCTGGATCACTATTTTTTCTGTCGCCCTGATTTATTTTAAATCCCAACCCATTTTAATCCTATTCTTTAATACCCTATTCTACACCTTTACCCTATTAAATATCCACCTAAACTACCCCAAACCCAAATCTGTGCACTTAAAACCATTTATATATATATCCAATAACCATTTACACAATCCTATACTTATTACCCACTAAACCAAAACCCAATGACCAATCTACCCTGTTTAACTAAACCATACCCCTGTTTGCTTAAACCTATACCCATTAACCACCTAATCCGACCCACAAGCCCAGTTGCTATACTGCCTCCTCCCTATTTTTCCCCAAACCCTAATACTGCATGAACCCATCCCCCTTTATATATTGGATCGACTGTTCATTTCTGCACAAAACCCTAGCCGACCTTGCCTCTGTCTTCACCCATCCACTCCATCCCGATCGCTAGCCCCCTCCCCCCCCCCCCCCTCGCGTGCTTACCTCCATCCTCCCTCTCATCTCGATACCCTGTGCCCTGCTATCTCCCACAACAGCAACATCGTGACGTCCCTCCGGCATCGTCCCCGTGGTTCCTTGCCTCGTCGCTCAGCCAGCAGTAGCACCACAGTGTTGTGCTACCCCCTCTGTCGGCTGCCTGCGCTAGTAGTAGCAGCGGATAGTGGTTATCGCCATAGCATTGTGCCTCACTCTCGCTTGTGTGCGAGTGTGCTTTGGTTTGTTGCTCGTTAGTAGGGTTCGTAAGGGTTTCATTCGTTCATGGGTGTTTGGAGCGTAGTTGTGTTCGTGGGTTTGTGATCGTTGCTGTTGGTCCTGTGTTCGTAGGCTTTTCTCGCTATTGGAGTTCGTGTGTTCGTTGAGTTCATTGCCCGGGAATCCGTTCCCATTATTCTTGATTTTTTGTTGTTTTCGTCATCGGTTAAGGCAAGTAACTTGTATTCTTTTCTTTGTGTAATACAAGTACTAAATGCAGCCTGTAGAGTTGTTGGGTTCTAGAGAAAATTTGTGTGTGAAACCCTTGTTGATATTGTCTCTATAGTGATGATTTGCCCATAGTTGCCTCATGACACATATGACATGATACAACCTAGGGTTGACCACTTTTGATGTATATGTTCATGCTATTTTGAGATTTCTGTGTTTGATGTGTTGTTCCTAATATACTTGTCGAATACTTGTAAATAACCTATAACATGTTGTTTAGACATCTAGTACACTATATTTCATGTTTGGGTTGATTTGGATGAATCTCGTATGATCTGTTGTTTTGTGTGTGAAGAACAAATCTGTATTTTTCTGTTTTCCTGATGTTGATCAGTATTTTAGACCCTATTAATGTCAGTATTTGAAAATATTTTGTGAACATGATTTGTAGAGAATTCTGTCTATTTTCTAACCCTTTCGATGGATCTCAGTTTCGAGTTAAGAGTTGTGAGTTATCTCTATTTTACTACTGAGGTGTCGAAAGATTTCCAGAATGTGTTTTCTATGAATTCTGAAGAGTAATATATTTTTATCCTAGTGTTAAATTTATTATTTTGATCTGAAACTTTTCTCAGTACTTCTAGACTTGATTGGGGTTTACCCAGAATTTTGGTGGATTTATTTGAGGAGTTTTACAAACCTTTCCATGCTTGCAAATAAATATTTTACATGCAGAATTTTACTACTGTTCAGTAAAGAACCTGATTTTCAACCTATTTCTACTTGATGTTTCTAAAATGTTTCTGAATATGAAAGTTAGCCTACTGTATCTATTTTATTACCCTTTTGAAGGATTTTTATTTCGATTTATGGTTTGTGAGATATTGTTGTTTTCATACTGCAGTGTTTACAATCCCAGATTTACAAAAGTACGGCATCTTGATGTTTTCTGATTTTTGTTGACTAAACTATTTATACTGAAAAATTATGATACTTTATGTTCTATTACTACACATATAGGGGAATACCCCAGATTTTTTTTGGATTTAATTAATTAGTTTTCATGCTGTTTTCCTGACGTTGAATACGATCTTCTGATTTCTGGCTGAACATATTCTCTGGTTTTAATTCAGTTTTGAGTTATGTTTTTGTGAAATACTATATGACTTATATATGTTTGCTGGATTCGTTCGGGAGTCTATTTTCTATAACCTTCGACGGATTAAGATTTGCATTTTTGTAGTAACAAGAATCTCTGTTTTAGTGCAGTAATGTCTTGCTGTCCTGAACTGAAATTTTCGTTGTACTATTCTTTTATGTGTTATCTTTAGCCTGTATATGTTTATCTGTCATTCTGAACCTGTTACATGTTATACCATGCCATTCTTACTCTGTTTTTCTGCACATACATGTCTGTCTAATAATAATAATAAAATAACCAAGCCGGGGTTAAGGGAAAGATCGAGTGGTGGAAAATATAGAAATGTGTACTGAGAAGAGGGCCTGTGTTCCCTATCTATTACGTGTTCATGACTACATGATTCACGACTCTGTTTATCTGAACCCTGAATACATTACTTCCCTATAGGAAGGTATACTCAGAAAGGAAACCATAGGTTCTATCTGTCTGATATGATTATCTGATATCCGTCTGTCTGATCTCTGAGTACACTGCTCTATGGACTCCACTACGAAATCTAAGCGAATATGTTTGAAGGTAGCAACCATGTGATAATAAGTTGGGACGCATGAAGTGCTACCTAGATAGTAATCACACTAGACTTGTAAGAACATGACATCTGTTATATGTTATCTGTATCTATTTATCTGACATCTGATATCTGATTACCTGATATCTGTCTGACTATCATCTATATATCTTTCTGCATATCATCTAACACTTGACACTTGACACATGTTATCTCTATCTGTTAGTATACCATGCTATCTGATTTGTTTTCCTGATTCATGTTTGATATTATATTCTGTTGTTATGCCTATACCATGCTATGTTTGTTTCTGTTGCTTTATATTTGTTATTTATCCCATGTACTTGTATCCTGCACTATAAGAGGCCCGTAACTTGTATTGATGGGAGTTTGTTTTCTCTTTCCTCTTTCCTGTAATTTATTAATTGCAGATCAGGATGACCAGTTGCCAGATGGAGTTGGTTAGATGAGATATTAGTGCTGGAATTTTTATTATTAATTTTTTGCTTATTTTGAACAATTGTATTTGATACTTGGATTTATTTGTATTTGGGCAATGTGACCCAAGATATTATTGACTTATTCAGATCTGATTTATTTGGAATTATATTATACTTTGGTTTCAAGTAAATTTGTAGAACCCCATATTTTCAAATATTATTTTAATTATTTGAAAATAAATTTAAATGATTTTTGGAGATTTAATTAATATTTTCTAAGAAATTTATCTTGTGTACACGTGCAAAACACTTGCAAATGACTTTTTAGAAGTTTGAAAAATTAAGATTTCTTTATGAAAAATCATTATTTATTATTTGGGATTTATGTAGTATTTTTCCAGATTTTTCTGAAATTAATTAGTACTATTTGCAATTTTTGAGAAAAGAATGACTTATTTGCAAAATTGATATTTTCATGGGTTGAAATACAAAATCGGTATTCTGAACGTTTTGAGAAGTATTGGCTGAAGTTTAAAAGTATATTTTCTATTAGATCCTAATTTAAAGGAGTTTTATTGAATTTACAAGAGTAATGGGTATATATGAAAGTTGTGTTCTTGAAAGGATTGTTTTGCAAAGTGTGGTAAAACCCTAATAATCATCCGGCATATATAAGGGATTTCTTTTCTCCAGCCGTCATTTACAACATTCAGGTTTTTGAGATTTGTTTGAGGAGCAAGAAGAGACTTTTGGATCTAGCAAGGAGAAGAGCTTTTGTGGATTTTCTTCAAATCAATGTGAGTGGTTTGTTTTTGTTTTGCTTGTTTTGTTTGTTTGTTTGATTGATGAATGACGTGAGATACTTTGTTGCACTTTGTTTGAGATCGGTATGATGTTGTTTTGTTTGTCTCATTGTATGCATAGTATGGATCTTTTATTTGATATGGATGATGAGAACACTTGTTGATATTTGGACCATGTATGAGAAACTATCAAGATTTGTTGAGGAAATATTGATCTATGGAATCGTAATATTGGAAGGAATGTTAAGAATTGATTATATTGTGATCGAATAATAAACATCTAGATCTTATGAATTTTAGATCAGATTTGATTAAGAGTTGAGGAAGAAATTTTGTTGAGAAACCCTAATGGAAGATTTGTGGTTTAGATCTTGAGAAGTTGAGATTTGAGGAATTGATTGATGAGTAATGCAATCGTATTGGAGATTATTTGAGAGTTATCTTTGGCTTGTGTATGAACTATTGTTTGATAAATAATGAACCATGATTCTTTAGAAATCTTCAGATTGATTTTTGTATTCAGACCTAGTTTTGATAACTGTAGGCCGACAGTCGACTGGCCTACCGTACAGTCGACTGGTACGACGCTACTGATTATTTTCAGTCTCTTGAGAATAGTTCGGGACAGTCGACTTAGACTGTGTCAGTCGACTGGTCTGCTGATTGTATATTTGTTTAGTCCTTTCTGGACAGTCGACCTATGAACCTTTCGGTCGACTTAAATACTTAGACTATATTTTTGAGAATTATTGTGATTTGACTTGGGGCAGTCGACTGATGACTTTTCCTAGTCGACTGATATTGCCTTAGATTATTTTTGTGAAATTCTGGAGAATCGTCCTCTGGACAGTCGACTTACCTCAGCATGAGTCGACTGGCACTGAGGGATCTGTACGTTTGATTTGAGATCTTTGTTCAGTTTTTGATATTTGTTCAGTATTTGATTTTGAGATATTTGTTCAGTATTTGATTTTGAGATATTTGTTCAGCATTTGATTGTGAGATATTTTTTAAGAATATGATTTTGAGATATTCAGTTGAGCCACTCGGTTAGTGGGATTTTGTTCAGATATTTGTTTTTTTGAGTCTCTAGAGGTACGTGACCCTAGTATACCGGTGTTGAGATATTTGTTGAGTTATTTGTTGAGGCCCATTGAGGCGAATTTTCAGTTAATCATATTTTTAGTCCGGTGGGGTACACTACTCTAGGAGATTTTGTTCAGTAATCCAAATTTATAAGGACAGGCATTAGTAGTGTCATGACGAATGGGAACATGAGTTATGCACCTCAGTAAGGCTTTAGATGTGAGACTTAATCTCCTGAATTATCCAAGTAGTTAACTTGAGATGTGGGATTTATCTCCTGAATTATCCAGGTAATTAACCTGAGATGTGAGGTATATCTCCTGAATTATCCAAGTAATTATCTTGAGATGTGGGATTGAACTTCTGAATTATCAAGGTCGAGGCGACGCTTTTGTGGTATTCTTGTGATGATGAGACTGTGTTTAGATGTGGGAAGATCTCCTGAATTATCCAGGGAAATACCTGAGATGTGGGATCTATCTCCTGAATGATCAAGCATGGGCAAATTATCATAGTTTATCTTCATCTCTTAGTAGTCATCGTTGTCAGCATTTGGTCATCATGTTTTCTTGACTCACTTTTCTGCATTTGGATTTCCTGCTTTCCCACACTTGACTTTTGGTTTTAGATATCACTTGTTGTTACATTTCTTGCTATTTCACACTTTACATCTTTGGTTACTTTTGGTTGGATACTATGTTTTAAGTTCATTTATATTGTTGTTTGATTTTTATGCCACTCACACCATTTATGGCTGACCCCTTTAGTTTGGGGGTTAGGGTTCAACTCTAGCCTCACTTGTTGCAGGTTATTGCTTAGAGTTGGGGAATGGATGCTTGAGTTAGCCTTTTGGATAAATGGATTATTAAGTGTTCAGTGTTGAGTTGTAAAGACTTGTTGAGTTTGGTTGTTTAGTCTTCCGCTGTGATATGTAAAGATTTGTTGTAATCAATGTTGAAAATTCTAGTGGTGTTTGGTTGTGTTTATTGTTATATTGAAGTGGATCACTGGGAATGTGCCACGTATTTTCTATGCTATTCATCTAGAAATTCGGGGCGCTACAGAGATTGGTATCAGAGCTCTGCTTCAATGGTAATAATAGACATAGTAAGAAAACCAACCTAGGTGTGGACACTAGAGAGTGAGTACCTTGGTGTGGACATCAGAGTGTGAGTATCACATAGAGTTAAAATATGATGTTTGGTTTGAAGTTATGGTTTGAGTCATGGTTATGGTTTTTGCCATAGGGCATTGATATGAGTTTGAATTGTGTGTTACTCTAACTTTACCCTCATTTTGCAGTATTCAAAATGGTTGCGCCCAGAGGTAGAAATGGTGGCAGCAACGAGGATGGATCAGGTAGTTCTCGAGGAAAGGGGATTGACCTATAGGCTGAATTCGCCAAGGTGTATCAAACACTGAATACGTTGATGGCATTCAACGTGGCGCAATAGCAGCAAGCTCAGCAGCAGCAGAATCCACTGCCAAATCATGGAGCTGGACATGGATTGGTGAATGCTGACCCCATCAAGCAGATTGAATCCTTTAAGAGGATGAGGCCGCCAGTCTTTGAGGGGCAAGCTGATCCAACAGCAGCAGATGATTGGATTAGGAAGATGGAGACGATCTTCGAGGTGTCAGAGACTCCGGCAGCTAGCAAGGTGAAGTTAGCTTCGATGCAGCTCGAGAAAGATGCTGGTGTTTGGTGGGAATCGCTGAAGAGGAATTTGGGAGATCAGCAGTTGACATGGGAAGCTTTTCTGGAGGAGTTCAGAGATCGCTTCTTTCCTCTGGATGTACAAGAGAAGAAGGCGACCGAGTTCATGAACCTTCAGTAGGGCAGCATGACTGTTCGGGAGTATGAGACGAAGTTTGCTCAACTTTCGAGGTATGCACCAGAGTTGGTCATGGACGAAGCAAAGAAGGCCAAAAAGTTTGAGCAGGGCTTGAGGCCAAACTTGAGGTCAAGGATGGTTCCGTTGGGTATCAGAAGATTTGACAAGCTGGTCAGATGAGCAGCGATGACTGAGGAGGATATGGACCTATTTCAGAAGAAGCAGGATACATGGAACCAGAATAAGAGGCCAGCATCAGGCCAGAGTGGGAAGGGATTCCCCGCGAAGCAGGCAAAGTTCAGTGGATCGGTGCAGAAGGCGCCTGCAGCTCAGGGAGTGACCTGTTACTACTGCAAGGAGGTGGGACATTACAGGTCAGCATGTCCGAAGTTGGCAGAACATATCTGTTCCCAGTGTGGGCAGACTGGACATTCCAAGCTCTGTTGTCCAAAATTGAAGGAAGATGGTTCGAGTGGAAGCAAAGTCCCGAAGAGGCAAGGGCGAGTATTTGCATTGACCGAGGAGGATGCGAGAAACTCAGAAGATGTAATACAGGGTATGCAGGAATTTTGATTTCTTTCATTTTTGAATCAGTGTAATGAATAAAACTTTTATTTCAGAACAATTTAAGATTGAGTATCGTTCTTATTGTAACATGAGTTGTTTTAATAAATGGAATAAAAGCAAAGGTTTTGTTTGACACTAGTTCATCGCATACATTTCTATCGCCAAGTTTTGCAAAGATCTTAGGTTTGGAACCTAAGTTATTTCCAGGCAGGGTTTTGTCGGTGGCAACGCCGTCAGGTGAAGAGCTAGTAGCGGATCGATATTACGAGGACTGTGATATCGAGATTGGTGGAAGAATGTTCGGTATCGACTTGATCGAATTGCAAGTGTTGGGAGTGGATGTCATTGTAGGCATCGATTGGATGGCTATATATGATGCCACAATTGACTGCAAGTAGAAGGAGGTGTTGGTGAAAGCACCAGGTGTACCTGCAGTAACTTTCCAAGGGAAGAAGAAGATCCCGAAGGTGGCTGCAATGGTATCAAAGATGGCAATCTCGAATGAAGTCAAGGACATTCCGGTTGTTCGAAATTTTCCTCAGGTGTTCTTGGATGATTTTCCAGGATTACCGCCGCAGAGAGATGTAGAGTTTTGCATCAATGTTCAGCCGGGAAGTGCGCCGATTTCCAAGGCTCCATACAGGATGGCACCTGTAGAGCAAGATGAAGTGAAGAAGCAGATTGAGGAGCTTTTGAGCAAAGGGCTTATCAGACCGAGTTCTTCTCCGTGGGGAATGCCAGTGTTGTTGGTCAAGAAGAAGGATGGGTCGATGAGGATGTGCATTGACTATCGGGAATTGAATAGGGTGACTATTCAGAACAAGTACCCATTACCACGGATTGATGATTTGTTCGACAGGCTTCGAGGAGCAGCGGTGTTTTCGAAGATTGATTTGAGGTCGGGATATCATCAGGTGCGAGTCAAGGAGGAAGATGTGAGTAAGACAGCGTTCAGGACTTGTCATGGACTGTATGAATTTTTGGTGATGCCATTCGGGTTGACGAATGCGCCAGCAATGTTCATGGATATGATGAATCGGGTGTTGAGACCGTTCATTGATTCCTTCGTAGTGGTCTTCATCGATGATATCTTGGTATATTCGAAGTCGGAGGAGGATCATTCGACGCACTTGATAGTGGTGTTACAGACGTTGCAGGAGCACAGTTTGTATGCCAAATTGTCGAAGTGTGAATTCTGGAAGTCTGAGGTAGATTTCCTTGGCCATATTCTTTCTAAGGAGGGAGTGGCTACTGATCCTCAGAAAGTGGAAGCAGTGAAGAATTGGCCCAGGCAACATCAGTGAAGGAAGTCAGAAGCTTCTTGGGATTAGCTGGGTACTACAGGAGATTTATTCAGGGGTATTTTCAGATTGCAGTTCCGATGACAGGTTTGACCCGGAAGAATGTGGCATTTGTATGGACCGATAAGTGCGAGGAGAGTTTCCTTGAGTTAAAGGAAAGGTTGACTACTGCACCTATATTGGCATTGCCGCAAGCTGGGAAGGATTAGGATATCTACAGTGATGCGTCTCTCAGAGGTTTGGGATGTGTCTTGATGCAAGAAGGCAAGGTCATTGCTTATGGTTTGAGGCAGTTGCGTCCGCATGAGAAGAATTATCCGACGCATGATTTGGAGCTAGCAGCTATCATATATGCCTTGAAGCTATGGAGGCATTATGTCTATGGTGAGAAGGTCAACATGTACACTGACCACAAGAGCCTGAAGTATATTTATCAGCAGAGGGATTTGAATCTTCGGCAGAGAAGGTGGTTGGAGGTATTGGAAGACATTCGTCCTGAGATCAAGTATCATCCGGGCAAGGCGAATGTAGTGGCTGATGGACTTAGCAGGAAGAGTAGTTTATCGAGATTGATCACTACTCGAAGGGAGTTGGCAGCAGAGATCGATCAGGCAGGCATCGAGGTGGTACTGCGAGGTTTAGGGGCATCTATGGCTCAGTTGAGGTTGCAGCCGTCTTTGAGAGAGAGGATTGTGGAAGGTCAGAAATCGGACCCAGAGATTCAGAAGATGTTGCAGCAGGTTGCAGAAGGCAAGTTATCAGAATTTCGTGTCCAAGATGGAGTTCTTTGGATGGGTGAGAGGTTGTGTATTCCAGATGATGCAGAGTTGAGAGAGAGTATCTTACAGGAGGCACACAGTACATTGTTATCAGTTCATCTAGGAGGCACGAAGATGTACAGGGACATCAAACCACATTTTTGGTGGTCTGGTATGAAGCGGGATGTAGCAGATTTTGTGGCAAGGTGTCTGACTTGTCAGCAGATCAAGGCAGAGAATCAGAGACCTGGAGGTTTGTTACAGCCATTACCCATTCCGGAGTGGAAGTGGGAGAATATCAGCATGGACTTTATCACAGGTTTGCCGAGGAGTTCGAAGGGCAATGACTCGATTTGGGTTGTTGTGGACCGATTGACTAAGTCGGCACATTTTCTAGCCATGAAGATTACTTGGTCAATGGAGAAATTGGCTGAGTTGTACATTGGGGAGATTGTGAGACTTCATGGAGTTCCGGTATCAATTGTTTCTGACAGAGATCCGAGGTTTACTTCGAGGTTTTAGAAGAGCCTACAAGCAGCTTTAGGCACCAGAACTGATTTCAGTACAGCATTTCATCCGCAGACAGATGGTCAGACGGAGAGGGTGAATCAAGTGCTGGAAGATATGTTAAGAGCTTGTGTTATGGACTTCGGTGGTAGTTGGGAGAGATACTTGGCATTGGTTGAGTTTGCTTATAACAACAGTTACCATGCAAGTATTGGGATGGCACCGTATGAGGCTTTGTACGGGCGGAGGTGCAGGACACCTGTATGTTGGTATGAGGTTGGCGAAAGGCAGATGTATGGTCCTGAGATCGTGCAGTAGACGTCAGAGCAGATTGAACTGATTCGCCAGAGGTTAGTTGAAGCTCAGAGTCAGCAGAAGAGTTATGCTGACACTCGACGAAGAGATTTGGAATTTGAAGTTGGGGATGCAGTTTTCCTCAAGGTTTCTCCGACCAAAGGAGTGATCAGATTTGGTAAGGGAGGCAAGTTGGCGCCGAGGTATATTGGGCCGTACAAGATCGTGGAGAGGATTGGCAAGAAAGCATACAGATTGAAACTTCCTGAGGAGTTAGCGCAAGTACATGATGTGTTTCATGTGTCGCTATTAAGGAAGTATGTGGCCGATCAGAATCATCAGTTGGTAGAAGTTCCTGAAGATCTACAGGTGAACTTGAGCTACAAGGAACAGCCTGTTGAGATCGTTGATCGTAGGGAGAAAGTCCTTAGGAGCAAGGTGATACCTATGGTCAAGGTATTGTGGAGGAATCAACAGTTCGAGGAGGCTACTTGGGAGCCCGAGGATCGCATGCTGAAGGAATTTCCTGAATTGTTTGTATGAGTGTATTTCTTGTATGTGATTGGAATTCTTTGGATGATTGTACTATTGACTGGTATATGATGTATTCCTCTGTTTTGATTGTGATGTTATAAGAAATTGTTTGGATTATGTTCTATATATATGAAACATTATTTTCTTTTGCTTGGTATGTGTTTGAACTCATTAGTCGTAGTTCTGAGGACAGAACTCTTCTAAGGAGGGAGTGATGTAGAACCCGATATTTTCAAATATTATTTTAATTATTTGAAAATAAATTTAAATGATTTTTGGAGATTTAATTAATATTTTCTAAGAAATTTATCTTGTGTACACGTGCAAAACACGTGCAAATGACTTTTTAGAAGTTTGAAAATTTAAGATTTCTTTATGAAAAATCATTATTTATCATTTGGGATTTATGTAGTATTTTTCCAGATTTTTCTGAAATTAATTAGTACTATTTGCAATTTTTGAGAAAAGAAGGACTTATTTGCAAAATTGATATTTTCATGGGTTGAAATGCAAAATCGGTATTCTGAACGTTTTGAGCAGTATTGGCTGAAGTGTAAAAGTATATTTTCTATTAGATCCTAATTTAAAGGAGTTTTATTGAATTTACAAGAGTAATGGGTATATATAAAAGTTGTGTTCTTGAAAGGATTGTTTTGCAAAGTGTGGTAAAACCCTAATAATCATCCGGCATATATAAGGGATTTCTTTTCTCCAGCCGTCATTTACAACATTCAGGTTTTTGAGATTTGTTTGAGGAGCAAGAAGAGACTTTTGGATCTATCAAGGAGAAGAGCTTTTGTGGATTTCTTCAAATCAATGTGAGTGGTTTGTTTTTGTTTTGCTTGTTTTGTTTGTTTGTTTGATTGATGAATGACGTGAGATACTTTGTTGCACTTTGTTTGAGATCGGTATGATGTTGTTTTGTTTGTCTCATTGTATGCATAGTATGGATCTTTTATTTGATATGGATGATGAGAACACTTGTTGATATTAGGACCATGTATGAGAAACTATCAAGATTTGTTGAGGAAATATTGATCTATGGAATCGTAATATTGGAAGGAATGTTAAGAATTGATTATATTGTGATCGAATGATAAACATCTAGATCTTATGAATTTTAGATCAGATTTGATTAAGAGTTGAGGAAGAAATTTTGTTGAGAAACCCTAATGGAAGATTTGTGGTTTAGATCTTGAGAAGTTGAGATTTGAGGAATTGATTGATGAGTAATGCAATCGTATTGGAGATTATTTGAGAGTTATCTTTGGCTTGTGTATGAACTATTGTTTGATAAATAATGAACCATGATTCTTTAGAAATCTTCAAATTGATTTTTGTATTCAGACCTAGTTTTGATAACTGTAGGCTGACAGTCGACTGGCCTACCGTACAGTCGACTGGTACTACGCTACTGATTATTTTCAGTCTCTTGAGAATAGTTCGGGACAGTCGACTTAGACTGTGTCAGTCGACTGGTCTGCTGATTGTATATTTGTTTAGTCCTTTCTGGACAGTCGACCTATGAACCTTTCAGTCGACTTAAATACTTAGACTATATTTTTGAGAATTATTGTGATTTGACTTGGGGCAGTCGACTGATGACTTTCCCTAGTCGACTGATATTGCCTTAGATTATTTTTGTGAAATTCTAGAGAATCGTCCTCTGGACAGTCGACTTACCTCAGCATGAGTCGACTGGCACTGAGGGATCTGTACGTTTGATTTGAGATCTTTGTTCAGTTTTTGATATTTGTTCAGTATTTGATTTTGAGATATTTGTTCAGTATTTGATTTTGAGATATTTGTTCAGCATTTGATTGTGAGATATTTTTTAAGAATATGATTTTGAGATATTCAGTTGAGCCACTCGGTTAGTGGGATTTTGTTCAGATATTTGTTTTTTTGAGTCTCTAGAGGTACGTGACCCTAGTATACCGGTGTTGAGATATTTGTTGAGTTATTTGTTGAGGCCCATTGAGGCGAATTTTCAGTTAATCATATTTTTAGTCCGGTGGGGTACACTACTCTAGGAGATTTTGTTCAGTAATCCAAATTTATAAGGACAGGCATTAGTAGTGTCATGACGAATGGGAACATGAGTTATGCACCTCAGTAAGGCTTTAGATGTGAGACTTAATCTCCTGAATTATCCAAGTAGTTAACTTGAGATGTGGGATTTATCTCCTGAATTATCCAGGTAGTTAACCTGAGATGTGAGGTATATCTCCTGAATTATCCAAGTAATTATCTTGAGATGTGGGATTGAACTCCTGAATTATCAAGGTCGAGGCGACGCTTTTGTGGTATTCTTGTGACGATGAGACTGTGTTTAGATGTGGGAAGATCTCCTGAATTATCCAGGGAAATACCTGAGATGTGGGATCTATCTCCTGAATGATCAAGCATGGGCAAATTATCATAGTTTATCTTCATCTCTTAGTAGTCATCGTTGTCAGCATTTGATCATCATGTTTTCTTGACTCACTTTTCTGCATTTGGATTTCCTGCTTTCTCACACTTGACTTTTGGTTTTGGATATCACTTGTTGTTACATTTCTTGCTATTTCACACTTTACATCTTTGGTTACTTTTGGTTGGATACTATGTTTTAAGTTTATTTATATTGTTGTTTGATTTTTATGCCACTCACACCATTTATGGCTGACCCCTTTAGTTTGGGGGTTAGGGTTCAACTCTAGCCTCACTTGTTGCAGGTTATTGCTTAGAGTTGGGGAATGGATGCTTGAGTTAGCCTTTTGGATAAATGGATTATTAAGTGTTCAGTGTTGAGTTGTAAAGACTTGTTGAGTTTGGTTGTTTAGTCTTCCGCTGTGATATGTAAAGATTTGTTGTAATAAATGTTGAAAATTCTAGTGGTGTTTGGTTGTGTTTATTGTTATATTGAAGTGGATCACTGGGAATGTGCCACGTATTTTCTATGCTATTCATCTAGAAATTCGGGGCGCTACAAAATTTCTGTTGGTATATTTGATTCGATTATGCTTACTTGGTTGACTGTTCTTTTGCTTCCGACTCTAATTATTTTTGTGATATGTTGTAAAGATTCTGAACAGCTTATGGATGTTGAAAATCATTCGCTGCGCTTAGTCACATCTCCGTATTCCATATTCTCTTTTGGGGAAGCAGGGCGTGACAGGGTTTTTTAGTGGTATCAGAGCACCAGGTTTGGCTAATGTATTAGTTGCCTAATATATTAGACACGCTTAGCTTGAACTGGGATTGGCTCAACATTTCACCAACCATGCATGCATAAATAAATTATTTATTATCAACTTTAATCTGGATGCTAATTGTTTTCGGTTTTGTGCAGACTACGGCTCATAGAGGTTCTACTTCTTGTCCCCAGGATGATCAGCATGGGATTGAGGTTGTCACCACTGTGCTTGAGCGCTTGATCAATATGCAGCAAAACCATAGTGATTTGGTGATGGCTGCTTTGGAAGCCGCTCGAGTTCCATCGCCCGCTGTGCCTATACAGGCAGCTCTTCCTCCCCGTCCGGATACAGTCACGAATTTCATAAGGCTGCATCCCGATAGGTTTTCCGGCACTGAGATGCCTTTGGAGGTTGAACAGTGGTTGATTCGGCCAGAGCAACTGCTTTTGGCAGCTAGAGTTGCATATGTTGATTGAGTGGATGTGGTTGCCATCCAACTGGTGGACTTGGCTCATATTTGGTGGAGGTCCGAGTCCGAAAGGCTCGAAAGACCGATCACTTGGGCTACTTTCACTAGGAGCTTTTTGGAGAAGTTCTTTCCTAGCAGCACTAGAGTGGAGATGGAGCAACAATTGAAACAAGTTTGTCATTATTTCTAATAATGGAATTTAGTTACATATTGTCGATGCAATGTTGTAACATGAGACTTTCTTGAAACAGGGATCCAAGTCTGTAGACGAGTACGTAGCTGAATTTACTAGACTTAGTCGCTTCGCAGCCGTTCTTGTAGCGAACGAAGAAGACAGGGCTCGTAAATTCATTTTGGGGCTTGAGCGTGAGATTAGGGTGCAACTTGTCTCCCTTCGCTTGCACACTTATGCAGAAGCTCTTGAGGCAGCTCATGCTCAGGAGCAGGCTCGTGGTAGTTTGGCTCTTTCTCAGCGGAATGTTCTGCACCCCTCTGCTGTTGTTAGGCCTTCTGGTGGTCCTGTTCAGAGGCCTGTTCCTGCCCGTCCTATTAGGGCAGCTCCGTACCCTTCTGCTGGTTTCCCGATGGGTGGTTTTTGTGACTTCTGCCAGGTGTCTGGGCATGAGCGCAAGAACTGTTTTCGCGCTAGCCGCCGATGCTTTAGGTGTGGCACTGCTGATCATTCAGTTCGGGGTTGTCCGCAGCCGCAGCAGAAGTTGGCTCTTCCTGCCAGGGGTCCCGTTCAGCTGGTTGCCCCAGCTCTTGGTCCAGTTAGGCCACTGCTTTTTCCTCAATGTCAGATTGTCGGTCAGAAGATCGCTGTTCCTAGAAGAGGTCAGGCTTTCAACCTGACTGCTACAGATGCGGAGTCAGCTGAATGTGTTGTTGCAGGTATTTTTTGCTTTTATTGTTTTGTTGTTTTATTGTCTTTCTTTTGCTTCTTTTCTTTCCTCTTGCATTTGTTTCTTCCATTTTATCTTTTTGCATTGTTTTTCCTCACCCATGTTCAACCATTCCTTGTTCTCTTGTCTTTTGATTCTATCTTAGGTATCTTCCTTGTTTGCTCTTTCCCTACTCATGTTCTTTTTGATTCCGGGGCAACCCATTCTTTTGTCTCCTCTCGATTTGTAGCTCGCCATCAGTTGGAGTGCAGTAGCATGTCAGAGGCTTGGAACATTGCGACAGGTGGTGGAGTTGTCATTTGTTCTCGGGAGTGCAGGCAGTGTCCCGTAATTATTGGTAGCACAGATTTCAAAGCCAATCTGATTGTAATTGGGAATTCAGGATTCGACGTTATTCAGGGTATGGATTGGTTGGGTGAAACCCATGCCACTATTGATTGTCATGCCAAGAAAGTTGTGTTCCAGATTCCAGATCGTGCAAAGTTTGAGTTCCATGTCGGGGAGTCTTTCCTTGGCCGAGCTGCAGTTGATCAAGAGGTTTATGCGATGGAATTGTATTCAGGCTGTGAGGCTGCGCCTCTAGTGGTTCGGGATTTCCTGGATGTTTTTCCAGAGGAGTTGCCTAACTTACCCCCTGATAGGGATGTAGAGTTCGGTATTGAAGTTCAGCTAAGTACGATGCCTATATCGAAGAGTCCCTACAGTATGGCACCGGTTGAGTTAGCAGAGCTTAAGGTGCAGATTCAGGAGTTGCTTGATTTGGGGTTCATCAGACTCAGTGTTTCGCCTTGAGGTTCTTCAGTCCTTTTTATCAACAAGAAGGATGGTAGTCGTCGACTGTGTGTGGACTATCGAAACTAAACAGTGTTACTGTGAAGAACCGGTATCCTTTGTCCAGGATCAATGATTTATTTGACCAGTTGAGTGGGGGTGCTGTTTTCTCGAAGTTGGATCTTCATTCTGGGTATCATCAAGTCAAAGTGAAGGTGACAGAGGTACAGAAGATTGCTTTCAGGACTAGATATTGCCACTATGAGTATCTTGTGATGTCGTTCGGGGTTACGAACGCGCCTGCTGTATTCATAAGTCTTATGAACCGGGTCTTTTCTCAGTTCTTGGATAGATTTGTGGTCGTCTTCATTGATGATATTTTGGTGTATTCTCGAAATCGGGAAGATCATGCTGAGCATCTTAGAGTGGTTTTACAGACTTTGAGGGAGAATCGGCACTATGGAAAACTCAGCAAGTGCGAGTTCTGGCTCGACAGGGTTTCTTTCTTGGGGCACATTATCTCTGGCAATGGTATTTCTGTGGATCCAACCAAGGTTGAGGTTGTAAAGGATTAGCCTGTTCCCAAGTCAGTTTCAGAGGTCAGGAGTTTTCTTAGTCTGGCTGACTATTATCGAAAGTTCGTCCAAGATTTTTCGAAGATAGCAGGACCATTGACTAAGCTGACTGGGAAGGATCACAAGTTTTTTTGATCTGATGATTGTAGTGAGGCTTTTGTTGAGTTAAAGAACATATTGACGTCAGCGCCTGTGTTGACTATTCCAGATGGTTCAGACGGATTTGTAATTCAATGTGATGTTCTGGTAAGGATCTTGGAGCAGTTCTGATGCAGAAGGACCGAGTCGTTGCGTATGCATCGAGGTAGTTGAGGCTGCATGAGAAGAACTTTCTAACTCATGATTTGGAGTTAGCAGCAATGATCTATGCTTTGAAGCTATGAAGACATTATTTACTGGGAGACTGAGTGGAGATCTTTACAGACCACAAAAGTCTCAAGTACGTCTTCAACCAGAAGGAGTTAAATATGAGGCAAAAGCGTTGGTTGGAACTTATGGTCGATTATGACATCAGTTTGCAATATCATCCTGGTAAAGTAAACTTGGTGCCAGATGCTTTGAGCAGGAGACCGGCAGTTATGTTCTTGACTTAGCAGAGGGATCTGATTGAGCAGATGCAGAGGTTGGAGTTGGATATTTTGTTGCCGAGTTCTGGTCAGAGTTATTTGGTGCTCCAGCTTCAGTCGTCTCTTGTTGATCAAATCAAAGAGACCCGGGCTGGTGATGCGTAGTTGCAGGGTTTTCGAGCTGAGGTTGAGTCTGGGTCCAGGACGGACATGGTTATTCATGCTGATGGATCGCTCCGTTTTGGGTCCAAGTTATGTGTTCCAAAGGGTGAAGTTCGTCAGAGGTTGCTTAAGGAAGCACACCAGTCTTCGTATTCTTTCCATCCTGGCGGTAGTAAGATGTATCGGGATTTGAAGCTTCATTTCTAGTGGCATCGTATGAAGAGGGTTGTGGCTCGGTTTGTTGCTCAGTGTTTGATCTGCGAGCAGGTTAAGGCAGAGCATCAGAAGACCGCTGGACTTCTTCAACTGCTTCCTATTTCAGAGTGGAAATGGGAACATATCACTATGAATTTTGTGACCACTTTGCCGAGGAGTTCTAAGGGTCATAATGCTATTTGGGTGATTGTCGACCATTTGACGAAGAGTTCTCACTTCATTCCTTTTCATGTCGGGCAGTCTACTGAGAGCCTAGCTGAGAGGTACATGCAAGAAATTGTTAGACTTCATGTGGTTCCAGTTAGTATTGTATCCGACAGGGATATGAGATTTAGATCTCAGTTTTGGAAGAATCTTCAGATCAGTTTGGGGAGTAAATTAAAGTACATTACAGCTTTTCATCCCCAGACTAATGGACAGTCAGAGAGGACCATCCAGATTCTTCAGGACATGTTGAGGTCCTGTATGCTTCAGTTTGGTAGATCATGGGAGGACCATTTGCATCTCGTAGAGTTCTCGTACAATAACAGCTTTCAGGCCAGTATGAAAGCTGCACCGTTCGAGGCACTCTATGGGCAGAAGTGTAGATCACCAGTGTGCTGGGATGACATTGGTGAGAGAAAGTTGTTGGGTCCGGAGTTCATCACCAGGACAGTTGATGCTGTGGTTCAGACTAGGAAGCATTTGTAGGCAGCTCAGGATAGGCAGAGGCGATGGGCTGATGTCCATCGAAGAGATTTGGAGTTTGAGGTTGGTGACCATGTTTTCCTTAAGGTATCACCTTGGCGGGGTGTCATTCGGTTTGGTGGTGGGGGCAACCTTAGCCCTAGGTTTATTGGGCTGTTTGATATTGTGGAGCGAGTAGGCATGGTGGCCTATCATCTTGCATTGCTGCCAACTTTGTCAGGAGTGCACGACATTTTTCATGTCTCTCAACTCAAGAGATATATTCGAGATGAGAGCCACGTTATCGACTATTCTGAGTTGATCGTTCGGCCAGATTTGACTTGTGAAATTCCGCCAGTTGCTATTGTGGATCAGCGGGAGAAAGTGCTTAAGAACAAGGTCATCAAGCTGGTTCGTGTTTCTTGGAATCCTCACTCGCCCGGTGAGTAGACTTGAGAGCTGGAGGAGGAGATTCAGTAGAAGTTTCCTCATTTGTTTCAGTAGTTTTTGTTTTGTTCTTTTTTTGGTTTATTTTTGGGTTTAGCCTATGTACCTTTTGTTTGAATTTCGAGGATGAAATTCTTTCTGTTAGGTGGGTAGGATTTGTAACCCCTGTTTTTTTGTTTTGTGTATTTTGAGTGTATTTTTTATTTTGGTGTATTTCTTTCTTTCTATCTATTTTTGTACCGTATTCTGGATCTTCTATTTTCAATATATTCATTCATTAGTTTTGCCATTTTTTTATTTCGAGTTCTTGATTCTGTTGTCTCATTATCTGGATCACTATTTTTTCTGTCGCCCTGATTTATTTTCAATCCCAACCCATTTTAATCCTATTCTTTAATACCCTATTCTACACCCTATTACCCTATTAAATATCCACCTAAACTACCCAAAACCCAAATCTGTGTACTTGAAACCATTTATATATATATATCCATTAACCATTTACACAATCCTATACCTATTACCCACTAAACCAAAACCCTATGACCAATCTACCCTGTTTAACTAAACCATACCCCTGTTTGCTTAAACCTATACCCGTTAACCACCTAATCCGACCCGTTAGCCCATTTGCTATACCGCCTCCTCCCTATTTTCCCCCAAACCCTAATACTGCATGAACCCATCCCCCTTTATATATTATACTGACTGTTTATCTCCCTACAAAACCCTAGCCAACCTTGCCTCTATCTTCAGCAATCCACTCCATCCCGATCGCCAGCCCCCCACCCCCCCCCCCCCCCCCCGTGCTTACCTCCATCCTCCCTCTCATCCCGACGCCATGTGCCCTGTTTTCTCCTACAATAGCAGCATCGCGACGTCCCTCCGGTGTCGTCCCCGTGGTCCCTCGCCTCGTCGCTCAGCCAGCAGCAGCACCGCAGTGCTGTGCTACCCCCTCTGTCGGCTGCCAGTGCTAGCAGCAGCAGCGGCTCGTGGTCGTTGCCATACCATTGTGCCTCGCTCTCGCTTTTGTGCGAGTGTGCTTTAGTTCGTTGCTCGTTAATTGGGTTCGTGTGGGTTTTGTTCGTTCGTGTTTGTTTGGAGCGTAGTTGTGTTCGTTGGTTTGTGATCGTTGCCGTTGGTTGTGTGTCTGTGGGCTTTTCTCGCTTTTGGATTTCTTTTGTTCGTTGAGTTCGTTGCCCGGGAATCCGTTCCCGTTATTCTTGATTTTCGTCGTTTTCTTCATCGGTTAAGGCAAGTAACTTGTATTCTTTTCTTTGTGTAATACAAGTACTAAATACCGACTGTAGTGTAGTTGGGTTATGGAGACAATTTGTGTGTGAAACCCTTGTAAATATTGTCTCTAAAGTGATGATTTGGCCATAGTTGCCTCACGACACATATGACATGATACAACCTAGGGTTGACCACTTTTGATGTATATGTTCATGCTATTTTAAGATTTCTGTGTTTGATGTGTTATTCGTAATATACTTGTCGAATACTTGTAAAATACCCTTTAACATGTTGTTTGGATATCTAGTACACTATATTTCATGTTTGGTTTGATTTGGATGAATCTCATATGATCTATGTTGTTTTGTGTGTGAAGAACAAATCTGTATTTTTCTGTTTCCTTGATGTTGATCAGTATTTTAGACCCTATTAATGTCAGTATTTGAAAATATTTTGTGAACATGATTTGTAGAGAATTCTGTCTATTTTCTAACTCTTTTGACGGATCTCAGTTTCTATTTACGAGTTGTGAGTTATGTGTATTTTACTACTGAGGTGTCGAAAGATTTCTAGAATATGTTTTCTATGAATTCTGAAGAGTAATATATTTTTATCATGGTGTTAAAATTGTTATTTTGATCTGAAATTTTTCTCGGTACTTCTATACTTGATTGAGGTTTGCCAAGAATTTTGATGGATTTATTTGAGGAGTTTTACAAACCTTTTCATGCTTGGAAATAAAGATTTTAGATGTAGAATTTTACTACTGTTCAGTAAAGAACCTGATTTTCAACCTATTTCTACTTGCTGTTTCTAAAATGTTTCTGAATATGAAAGTTAGCCTACTGTATCTATTTTATTACCCTTTTGGAAGATTTTGATTTCGGTTTATGGTTTGTGAGATATTGCTATTTTCATACTGCAGTGTTTACAATCCCAGATTTACAAAACTACTTCATCTTGATGTTTTCTGATTTTTTGTTGACTAAACTATTTATACTGAAAATTTATGATACTTTATATTCTATTACTACACATATAGGGGAATACCCCAGATTTTTCGTGGATTTAATTAATTAGTTTTCATGCTGTTTTCCTGACTTTGAATACGATCTTCTGATTTCTGGTTGAACATATTCGCTGGTTTCAATTCAATTTTGAGTTATGTTTTTGTGAAAAATGACTTATATATGTTTGCTAGATTCTGCCGGGAGTCTATTTTCCAGATCCTTAGACGAATTCAGATTTTCATTTTTGTAGCAACGAGAATCCCTGTTTTAGTGCCGTACTGTCTTGCTATCCTGAACTGGAATTTTCGTTGTACTATTCTTTTTTGCGTTATCTTTAGCCTGTATATGTTTATCTGTCACCCCAAACCTGTTACATGTTTAAACCATGTTATTCTTACTCTATTTTCTGCACATACATGTCTGTCTAATAATAATAAAAAAATAACCAAACCGGGGTTAAGGGAAAGATCGAGTAGTGGAAAATATAGAAATGTGTACTGAGAAAAGGGCCCGTGTTTCCTATCTGTTATGTGTTCATGACTACATGATTCACGACTCTATTTATCTGAACCTTGACTACATTACTTCCCTATAGGAAGGTGTACTCAGAAGAGAGCCCATAGGTTCTATTTGTCTGATCTGATTATTTGATCTGTCTGTCTGATCCCTGAGTACACTGCCCTATGGACTCCACTACGAAATCTAAACGAATATGTTTGAATGTAGCAACCATGTGATAAAATGTTGGGACGCATGAAGTGCTACCTAGATAGTAATCACACAAGACTTGTAAGAACATGACATCTGTTATCTGTTATCTGTGTCTGTTTATCTGACATCTGACATCTGATATCTGATTATCTGTTATCTGTCTGACTATCATCTGTATATCTTTCTGCATACCATCTGACACTTAACACTTGACACATGTTATCTTTATCTGTTAGTATACCATGCTATCTGAGTTGTTTTCCTGATTCATGTTTGATATTATATTCTGTTGTTATGCCTATACCATGCTATGTTTGTTTCTGTTGCTTTATATTTGTTATTTATCCCATGTACTTGTATCCTACACTGCAAGCGGTCCGTAACTTGCATTGACGAGAGTTTTTTTTTCTCTTTCCTCTTTCCTGCAATTTATTAATTGTAGATCAGGATGACCGGCTGCCAGATGGAGTTGGCGAGATGAGATATTAGTGCTGGAGTTATTATTATTATTTCTGTTGCTTATTTTGAACAATTTTATTTGATACTTGGATTTATTTGTATTTGGGCAATGTAACCTAGGATATTATTGACTTATTCAGATCTAATTTATTTTGAATTATATTACACTTTGGTTTCAAGTAAATTTCTGTTGGTATATTTAATTCGATTATGCACACTCGGTTGACTGTTCTTTTGCTTCCGACTCTGATTATTTCTGTGAGATGTTGTAAAGATTCTGAACAGCTTATGGATGATGAAAATCATTCGCTGGGTTTAGTCATGTCTCCGTATTTCGTATTCTCTTTTCAGGAAGTGGGGCGTGACAGATTGGGCGGGTTGCAGGTTGGTCGAACCCGATCTGGTTTCCATCCCTAATCTAAACCAATACCTTCCCAATTTCGAAGAATCTAGCAACTTTCACACCCCAAAGCAAACACAATTCATGAAACACCTCAACTGCAACTCAAAAACCTAATTATGAATAAGAAGTTGGTTTGGAACTCACCGGAGGAGCCATGGTGAGTCTGGAACTCACTCAAACTTCTTGTTCGAGTTGTGGATCGGGTTTAGAAGGTGACGGATGGGTGCGTCGAGCTTAGGAACGGCAACGGTGAAAGTGACATCGGCTAGGTGATGAAATGGTTGGGGGTTGGGGACCAGGGTATGAGAGAGAGAGACAGAAAGAGAGGGAAAGAGAGAGAAAGGACGGGGGCACTTGGGTATGGAGACGGCGATGAGCGTCGAAGAGGAAGGGAGGCATCGGGTTTGGATTTAGGATGTGGAGAGAGTGAGTGAGAGAGAGAGAGAGAGAGAGAGAGAGAGAGAGGAAAGTGAAATTTTGGAGGTGGGGGGAGATTTTAGATATTTTCAATCCTACCCCGGCGGTGTTGCGTGGAAACGTCGGGGTATCTATCCTACTCCGGTTGAAACACCCCGAATTCCAAATAAGTCTGAATTCAAAGTTCCACAGGATCTTTACACTTCACTTCGTATAATTTTACAAGGAATTTAAAACTTTTATACAACAATGTTTACATCAACACAGCGGAAGCAAATTACAACATAATACATGAATAAAATAACACTTGAAACAATTCTTTACGCAACATTCCTTCTTTAGTCCTTTCGTTCATTTTATCCTGCGTAGAAACTATGGGCACGTCAGTTACATGCAAATAAAGCTAGGATATAATACATCAATTTCTCTTACTTGAAAAATACATACTTGATCACAAACAAAGCTAAGGGGGACTATCTTATTGATGTCGTGTGTGACTGTGCACTTAGTCTTAATGCAGTTATTTATATTTAATGACACTAATGTACACTTGTTTGAACTTATGCATCACATTCTACATAAATCTGAGGGCAAGCCCTTAACCGTACTTCATCTTGTAGGGTTGGATCTCTCGCTATGAGTTTAACTACTTCGGTAACTACGGCAAGTATCCTAGATTTTTTATGAGTTACGAGCCCATGCTCAGATAGCTTGGAGGGGAATCCCACGTCATGGCATGACGCATCATGCAGGCAATCTATGGACAATTCGCCTCCATCATGGAACGATGGCACTACGTAGTCACCAAGCACCCCACAAGTGTCGCCACGATCCAGATAATTCCGGAGATGTATTCACGTCATGATATGATGCATCATGTAGACAGCCTGTGAACACTCTTACACCGTCAATCCGAGGCCCTCATACTTGTGTTTTTCTCTTACTTTCATCACATCTTCACTATAGTGTAGTCCTTAGAAATTTGAATCATGAATAAAATTAACACTCTAGAGTTAGCCTTTCCTCTACACCGGTCTTAAACATCAATTAATAATAACGATCCAATCTTGGTCTTTTTCTGCAACATTTATTTTTCAAGAATTCATTCAAGCCGGTATAAGGACTTAGCTATACTCTAGTTCTTAACCTCTTTTCATGTTCACCCATAATTTGAGTGTTCATACTCACAAATTTCTATAATCCATCATAATCTTTTTGTTTCAATTTCCAAGCACAATTATATGTACAAAACATCAATTTCTTATTTAACTTACCATATCTCATAATTTAATCTCCACACAAATTTCTTTTTCTTCTTTCTTTACTTATACCAAATTTATATTTTTAAGAAGAATTTTCAAGCTATTTCTCCCATCATTTTAATATAAAAATTACTTTCAATTCTCACAAAGTGTATTAAAATATTGTGGAAATAATTTTCATAAAGCCTAGATAATATTTGAGGAATACTAGAATTTTTTCCCAATTTTTTTTATTATTCTTAAAACCCAAGAATATACCCAAAATCGAAATATAAAAAAAAATATCAAAACCAAAAAAGGGGCAGGGGGTTGGATTCGAACCCAAGACCAAACCCTCCGCCCAGCTACATTAACAGACCAAACGCGCACCTGAAGACCAAGAGTCCAAGAGTGACTAACTGATATGAGTTTGGTTAAATATTTTTTTGTATAGACCGTACTATATTTTGAGAAAAAACAAATTTTGATAAAACAGTGCCTCTTCAAGACTCGAACCCGAGACCCTATACATTGTACACATCACCCTATACTCACACCGAAAGCCAATTTTCCCAAACCAATTCTCTATTATAAAGAGGAGTCGAAATAGCTTTATATATTCTATTTGTTTGTAAATCTCCTTTACCAAATTTCAATTTCTCAATAAATTTGTATCTTTCGAAAACAAACTTTTTCCAGAATATTTTCCTAAAAATACAGTATAACAGCAATTAAAAATCGTATTTTTGACCTTAAAATAAGTTGTCTTTACAATTTATATTTAAAGAATACCTCATTGACCTTGAAATAAAACTATAGTTCCTTCTCTACAACACCAATATAAATCCACTAAAAGGTTCTTGTTCTCTTTCAATTCTACAAGAGTTTAGCAAATTTTTTTTTTATCACATCAACATTATATAACAACACTTTATCCATTTATCAACAAACATAACAATATCCATTCATCTCAATCTACAACTAAGCCATTTATTTAAGCAAAATCATCACACTAGCATGGTTCATTAAAAATGGATGTTCTAGCATGGGTTATATTAATAAGACACCATGATGAGTTTTAAGTCACTAATTCAATCAAGATTTTCCCTTTTTTTCCTACTAGTCTTTTTTTTAGCAATCACATTGTCAGTTATTACTAGCTTCTCTAGCATATTCATGAAATTAATTTTCTAGCATGGTAACTACATTAGAAGTAGAGAAATCACCCACCTCTTTGAAGAAAGAATTAAGAATTCTCAAAGAAACTGCCTGAAGGCACGATTGCCTTCCCTTCTTAGCCGCGAGCCTTCTCCTCCAAGCTAGTGCACACCCGAGACTTCTCCTCCTTGATGGTGTACAACCGGATTCCTTCTCCTCCTTGATTGGTAGTCGGCCTCCAATATGCAAAAGCACACACACACACTCAACTCAATCTTTTCTCACACAGTCTCTATCTTTCTCTCACACAACTCAACCTTTTTCTCTTTCAAATTTCTAAGTGCAAAGAGTAATGAATGACCAACGGGCTATTTATACACAATTCATGAACAAATGAAGGGTTGAGATGAGTTTGGATGAAGGGCTAAGATACATTTGGGAGTTAGAAGAACTACCCACTAGTAAGCAACCAACTCTCCACTATCTCCCTCTCCCCACTCCAAGCATTGGCCGACCTAGTCTTCTCATCCATTAATTGCACATGCATGTGCAATGCACGTGCCCTCACATGTACACCTAGTTATTTGTTTATTTATTTGTTAATTAATTTGTTACATGACAAGTCTACCATACAAGTTGTTTTAATTAATAAATGAATTAACTAGTGGGCTAACTAGGTGTGCTATTTCTATGGGCTCTTAATTAATTAATTTAATTTATTTTGGGTGGGCTAGAATTAAGTTATTAGGCCTAAGAATTAATAAATAATAATAGGCTTTTTAAAAGAGAAGGAAAATGTTTGTTCATGACATATAAAATAATAATTTTGGAGCCAAATGCATACATTAATTTGCACGTGTGAAACACGTGAAACAATAAATTTTTTTTATATTTAATTATATGAAAATTTAGGATATTACACCGGTGTTTTCAAGAAAAGACGGGGTATATAGGGTTATTTGTTTATCTATTTTAAATTCCGGGGATGCCCCGACATTTTGATCAATTGCCCGGAAAGAAAAGTCGGGGTAGGAGTTTATTTTTGTAGTGTTATATTCTTCAAATCGATATTATATATATCATTTCTCCTCGAGAACGTGATCGCTACTATTTAAAGATATTGCTAAAGCTACTATTTAAAGATGTTGCTAAATCATGTTAGTGGTCTATTTTTGTTTGACCACTTACTTATTGTAACTGAGATTAGATATCCAATATTTAAGCAAGTAGCTGATGTGTTGGGTTTGTTAGAGAGCGAATAGCATTAACAGTTGTCTTTTAGAAGCATCTAATGCTCATATGCCATCACCTCGTAGGATAATTGGTACGAAAATAATGATATATTCCTAGATAGTTGGAGTAAGGCAAATCTGGGACCAATTCAAATCATACATGTCAGAGGATTATTCATCTGCAAGCAACCCGACTGGATTATGTGAAGTACGATTGCTAAAAAAGCTCAACAGTCTCGTAAAGCAATATGGAAAGAGCATTGATGATTATGATTTACTTACGATCAATGTTAATGTAGAGGTCGATATCCCACAACTGAAAGAAGATAAGAAGTCGGTACCTATTTCTGATGGAGATTAATATTCAATTGAAAAGCTTATTGTGAATCTAAAGTATGCATTCAATCTTATCACCAAAGCAGATGTTAATGGAGAGACTAAAATCTTTTTGTTAATGGTTCTGGAGGTACTGGAAAGACATTTCTTTATTGCTATATTTTATCTTTTTTTGCGGTAGAGAGACAATATTGTATTAGTAACGACATCCTTCAGAATAACTTATATAATGATGTCTGGAGGTCGTACAACACACTCAAGATTCAAGATTCCTATAAAATTATATTCATCTTTGTTATGTATGATCACTATCAAATCTGATAAGGCCAAATTTTTAGATGAAGTAACAATGACCCGTCGTCATGCTTTTGAGACTATAAACAAGACAATGAAAGATATCATTGAAAATGAATAAGATATCATTGGAACTGAATTACCATTTGGAGGTATTGGTTTTGGGTGGAGATGTCCGATAGATTCTTCTAGTGGTGTAGTTTGGTACAAAAGCGCAAACTATTGACGCATGTATAACATGTATAGTCAACTCTGCAATTTGGAATAATTGTTGTTCGGTTGACGAAAAATATGCGAGCCAAGGAGTTCTAGATGTTATGGTTCCTTGGGAAGGTGATAACTTTTAGAACAATTTTATCAACATAATTTTTCCTTCATTGAGCTCTAATGCACATGACAAGAAGTATATTATTGAGAGGGTTTTGCTTATTCTAACTAATCAAACTGTTGACCAAATTAATGATGATATAATATATTTATTTCAGAATCAAATCCTATTGCGCATGGAGGAATTCCACCATACAAATTGACATTAAAATAGGTGCTCCTATCATGCTTTTGAAAAATATTGATCCAAGAATTGGTCTTTGCAATGTGACAAGATTAATTTGTAAGAACTTCTTTCCAAACTTAATCAATGCAGAAATAGTGACTTGTCATTGCTATGGTACAAGAGTATTTATTCATTAGATCCCTCTCAAGCCTTTGTAAAATGTAAAGGATGTCTTTTACACTCATCCCCAAATTCCTAAAGTACTTGCTGCATTTCCTGAGACAAAAGTCTGATATGTATTGGATCTGCTCTTCTGTTAGCATGAAGACATGAATTAGAATCTATATATCTTCCTTATTATAAAAAAAGAGAACTCCCCATTTCATGTGTAGGTGTGTACTTTCCAGATCATGTATTTAGTCATGGAAAATTATATGTTGCTCTTTCTAGAGGAGTTTCGAGATCTACTACAAAACTTGTAATCAAGAATGAACATCTCGGAAGTCGGCAATGCATATATACATAAAATGTTGTGTACAAGAATGTATTGGTGAAATGTTATAGAACTTCAAAATAAATTGTAAGTTGGTATTTATATTTACAGGGGTTTTCAGTTCTATTATTTAAAATATATAAATACTATTGTGCATAACCGTGAGAAAAAATTAAATTTGTGAGTGTACAATGCTTCAATCTAAAAAATATTTTTCTTGCTTTTGTTGCCTTTTTTTACATCTTCCCAATGAGCATCCTAGAATCCATGTTTCAACATTGTAACTGCATAACTCAGATAATTGACGGGATTGGGCCTACTTTTAAAACTACTAGTATAATGCACGTGCGATGCACGTATTAGTTTTTTTAAAATTAAAGAAAAACTGTGATGTACATGGGCGAAGCACGTCTTAATAAATATAATTTTTTTGAAAATAAATATATATTTTAAAAACAATGATTTTCTTAACTCATTTACATGCAAAGATTATTTCTTTTTAAAGAAAATTATGAACATGCATTACAAAAAGCTTGAAATTTCAAAGAAACCTTTCCACAGTGGCTTTGGTAAACCAACTTGTATCAGTTCCGGGCTTTGGCTCAAGCCTAACAGAATATACCCCTTTCGCAATCTGATCTTTAGCAGCCTTCAAATGTGTGAGGAAAGAATGCAACAGCCCAGACGTGATCTTCTCCGTCCTTCAATTTGCTATGATGACCAAATCATACCTGTTAAAGAGAAAATTCTTACACTGAATTGAGTTAATGAGACCTTAAAATTACAAAAAGGAATGATTCATTACTTTCAACACTAATATCCGATTTCAAGTATTGGTTAGATCCCCAAAGTTCAACTTGAAATAGCTGCATGTAAAATTCAACAAAATACATATACTTGGTGCAGACATAGCTAATCTAACATCAAGTCAAGGTTGATTACAAAACATCTCCTTAAGGTTTATTGAAAAAAATTCACACCCGAAAACACCTTTATCCCCCTCTTTTCCTTCCTTTACTTATCCCGATTTAAGTAGCTATGACTTTTATTTTTATTTTTTTGGACCAATTTGAGTTTACCCTAAATTCCTTACAATGCACCCATTTTCTTATATTTCCACCTCAACATCCTCACTTAAACTAACATGCAGTTTGTTTACTGAGTTCAGATCAGCTGCTGAAGGCACCAGATGAGGTGAGAAGATGACAAAAGATATCTCCTTTTTTCACTCCAAACACCAACATTTTAGTCCAAAATCACCCAACACTCACAAAAACTCACAAATTCAAAAACCTTAAACATGCTGGTTTTATAAGAAGTAGATGACTATGAGATTTGACAAATACCCAATTCCCAAAATTCAGAATCAAATCACATCCAATTAAATTTTATGGAAGTTCTCACTTAAAAATATAATAAATACCTAATTCAAAATCTTCAATTAAAAAGCAAAAAACACAATACCCTACTCATCAATTAAACTAAAAGGATTGAAAATAGTAGAGTGATTGGGAATAGTAGATTTAGAAGCAGAATTTCATTACCTGGGATTGCAGCAAAAGAGGAGGCTTTAACTAAAGCGGTAGTATAATCCACGTGTAATGCACGCCTATAAAAAGTTTAGAAATTAAATTAAATGAATTTGTATATCGAATAAGGAAAGAAATAATAAAGCATTTAATGTATGTGGTATTTGAAGAGAACATGCATGAAGCGAAGCCCATAATAGGTGATATAATTCTATTTAATAGTAATTTGCACGTGCTTTGCACGTTCTAATTTTAAAAATATATATATATACAGTGAATAATAAGACGTAATCTGGCTTTAAACTTGAGACATCCCTTTACTTATCACAAACTCTTTACAAATTATCCATAGTGGTACAAACTTTTATTTTATATGAGTGACTTTTGTAAATAATCATGTCTCAAATGAATTTGAATTTTGAGGGTTTTATGGTAACTAACAACAATTGAGTAAATGAATGGTTAATATAACTCTAACTTAAAAATGAATGATTAAGATTAGATGGTTGAATGAATGTCTACAAATTACAGATTTTCTACAAATGACAACTTCAACTATCCCAGTATAATATTAGAGATTAAGGTCTTTACTTCTCTCCTCATGGTTGATATTGGATAAAGATGCACATTTATGAGTAATATGACTAGTTAAGCCTGAAAACATCAAGGCACCACTTCTTCAATTTGTTTTTTGGTGTTTGTTTTGAGGGAAGTAAATAGCTAAAACTATGGCCATTACCATTTCTTGATATTTATCCTTTTAAGAATGTGAAGGCAGCCTCGTTTCCTTGTCTGTAATGCCCGGTCTTTAGATGTAAATTAAACACATATTTTGCACATTTGCAAGCAAATATCAAAGATTTAGTAATTTATATATCCAATAGTTAAAAATTGACTGAAAGAAAATCAAGTAAAAACATCTGTAAATAAATTCAATTGAACATCAACCTAGCTAACTCCAGGTCTCCAACAGTTAATGTGATTTTTGGAAGACTTAATTTATAACAGAAAATTCACTAATTCAAGACATTTCTTTCTTTAATCATAAACCTTATAATAAGAGGAAAATTCTGTTTTAAACAGTAGAGAAGTACTTTAGAGTCTTACACTTTTGTTTCAGCATATATATGGCAGAGGGACATGGCTGTTGGGGACTGGTATTTCCACGTTAACAGCCTTCTGATTCGAAAATGTGAAGGCTCTTCGTTTCCTACTACAATATCTAAATCCATGCATATTGATTTTCATGGTATATATACCTGACAAAATAGACCACTTTAGTCATAAACCTTATAATAAGAGGAAAATTCTGTTTTAAACAGTAGAGAAGTGCTTTAGAGTCTCACCTTACACTTTTGTTTCAGCATATATATGGCAGAGGGACATGGCTGTTGGAGACTGGTATTTCCACGTTAACAACCTTCTGATTCGAAAATGTGAAGGCTCTTCGTTTCCTACTACAATATCTAAATCCATGCATATTGATTTTCTTGGTATATATACCTGACAAAATAGATCAATAAACATACAACTTGATAAATGACAAATGAGTGTCCTTGTGCAGTACACTATTTGAATGATCTGGATATTTATTTAACATCTGTATGCTATCCGATTCGAACGATTACTTTCAAGAAAAGTGAAGAGATCAAATTAGATCATGGAGAAATGGAGAAATAAATGATTTTATTACTAATCACAAATAAATGTTTTGTAAATGTTTTGACATTTAATATTGTATAACACATCATTAATTGTGTAGAAAATTATAGTAAAACAAAAAACCAAATACTTACTGGACGGTCGCGGCTGTTGACGAAATCGATGGGGGATCGCGGTGGTCGCGCGACGCGAGGAAGGAGGTTTCGAGGGTGGGCGTAGAGACTGTTGGCGAAGTCAGGGGGGTCGCGTTGGTCGCGAGAGGAGAGGGAGGAGGGTTCAAGGGCGGATCGATGTTTGGCAAAGTCGGGGGGGGGGGGGGGGGGGGGGGGGGGGGGGGGGTCGCGCGATGCGAGGCAGGAGGCATGGAGAGCGGATCAGCTGTTGACGGATGGCGAAGTCAGGGGGGGTCGCGGTGATCGCGCGACGCGATGGAGGCTTGGAGGGCGGAGCAGGTGTTGGCGAGGTCGGGGGGAGTGGGGATCGCGACGATGGCACTATGCAAGGGAGGAGAGTTCGAGGGCGGAGCAGGAGGAAGACGAATCGAGGGGGGATGAGGAGAGAGAGAGGCGGTGGGGATTTTGGGAGAGACGGAGAAGAATGGACGGGAGGGGGGGGGTTGTTTTTTCTGAGAAGGATAGTTTGTTTCGATTGAAAATTACGATTGTGACCTTCTTTTGTATAGGTATTAGGGGTAAAATTTGACAGATTTAACCCTACATTATTTTTTAGGTGTGTTATGTATAAGAGGGCATAATAGTAAAAAGCCGCTAAAATAGGGGTTTGCTTAATAATAGTATAGATAGATATAGAAAATTACGATTGTGACCTTCTTTTGTATAGGTATTAGGGGTAAAATTTGACAGATTTAACCCTACATTATTTTTTAGGTGTGTTATGTATAAGAGGGCATAATAGTAAAAAGCCGCTAAAATAGGGGTTTGCTTAATAATAGTATAGATAGATAGATATAGAAAATTACGATTGTGACCTTCTTTTGTATAGGTATTAGGGATAAAATTTGACAGATTTAACCCTACATTATTTTTTAGGTGTGTTATGTATAAGAGGTCATAATAGTAAAAAGCCGCTAAAATAGGGGTTTGCTTAATAATAGTATAGATTTTTGATGTTTTAGATTTTTTTTCAATTATTCTAGATAGCTCTGTCATTTTAATCAAAAGTATTAATCAGCTAATGCCAAATTTTTAGTGTACCTCATCAGCTGCTAATATTTTATTTTCAAAACAAAATTTTAATATAATTTGCTATTTTGGCAGTTAAATAATGTTCTATTTCTTTCTTATGCACAGTTTATATAATTTGTTGAAAATATTTTTTGGAAGCTATGCATCGCATGTGCATGGTACTATGGTACTAGTATCGAATTAATTAATGGAACCAGGTGAAGTGGTGAACAACAAAAACAAAAAAGTCAAAGCCCGACCCAATTTAATAAAGACCAATGGCACCACCGTAATATCAACCAACTTACAAGGCCAAGAGGGTCAATCCCCCTCCTCATAGGTACAGCCAGAAGCCAACTATATCTTGATAGTTCACCGTCTCCCATAACTCCAACTTTGTCTCTTAGAAAGAAAGAAAAACCCTATAAATTCTAGAATCACATTTTCTTCTTTTGGAGATGATGAGTTTGGAATCGGTAGCAAGGTTCTTAGGGATGAACAAGATGCCGGCTGCAAATGGGGGTGGTCATGCAAATAACTTGGAAGCGAAGGGACAATGTGGGAAGAAGGAAAGTTGCATTGAGTACGGGTTTCAGATGCCGTTGCACTACCCGAGATACAAACGGGCTGACTACGAGGCTATGCCGGAGAGGAAGTTGGATGTTCTTCTACAACAGTACGGGCTGCCCGTTGAGGGCGATGTCGATCAGAAGAGAAGCTTTGCGATTGGTGCTTTTATTTGGCCTTCGTGCTATTAGATTATATATTTTATGTTACTGCTTATTTTAGAAGAGAGTGAGGGAGATTTCTATTGTTCATTTTGTTCGATTCTTTCGGAAAACAGAAAGTTTTATTCAATGGAAACTTTTTGAAGGTTTATTGGATTACATTTTCAAGTATTATTTTGTTTGACTGTCAAATATCTTTTTTGGTTGGGAATAATTGCAATGCCAATTTGTCATTTTTTAGCAAACGAATTGCTGCAACGGTTTCTCATTTTGCCCATTTTATAGCAAAGTTGCTATTCTTGTTTCTCAAATATGAGAAACGAAAATGAGAATTCTCAAATTATAAAGGACGGGGAATGATTCTCCGGATGGGGAATGATTCCCCGTCTCTCAAATTTTAATATATTTTATTATCAATAGACGGAGTATCTTATACCGTCTAGTAAATTTTATTATTTTTTTTATTTTTAAAAAAGGGTCAGACGGGATATCATATCCCGTCGTTCCCCTTTATTATTATTATTTTTTTTAAATGAATGGCCATGATTGGCCGATTAGAAAAAAAAAATCGAAATGGTGGGACGGGGAATGATTCCCCGGACGGTACATGATGTACCGTCCATGAAACATGGATGCTGAGTGGGTAGGTTTAGGTAGTTAATTAGGTTTAGGTAGTTGTATAATTAGGTTTAGTTATTATTATATTATTTAATTTATTTAATTAATATAGTTTAATAGTTAATAAGTAATTAACTTTTTTAATTTATTTTTAAAAGTTGAGACGGTATATGATATACCGTCCCACTCAATTTTTGGCGAACAATATAGCAAACGACCACTGCAGCGATCGATCCTATTTGCTATTACTGTTGCTGTCATTTTATAGCATATGAGAAAAACGACTGTGGATGCTCTTACAGAGACTTGAAGTGTTTAAAGTTTGTTATTTTAGTTCTGGCATTGCTTAAACTATTTGATATTTTATGATTTGCTAGAAATAGTCTGAACCCTTTCCTATTTCCTGAAAAAACAAGTAAATGAAAACTTTAATATCTTGTAGTACTCTTTCAAAAATCAAATTCTATCTTTATAGTCTTGCTATCTCATACATATATATGGTGGGAGAAACAATACAATTAAGTCAAACTAGATTCATAGGCGGATCTGGGCCCAAGCAGTCCAAGCAATTGCTTTGGGTCCCCAATTTTACAGGGCCCCATATTTTTTTAGTATTTACAATGTTAAAAAAAGTAATATTTTTTAAGTTTTACATGCTATTTAATTTCTACAGTTTCCATTCTATTTTGTATGTTTCTTCTCTACTTGGTGTTTGCTCTGATTTTCCATTCTTTTGCATCGCATGAGTAATGCGGCTATGAGTGTTTCTTTTTGATTTTTTGGCTGCCTGCTTCACGGCTCCCCCATCTAGTGGGGTTAACTTTGTGTAACTGCAATTGATAGCAGTGGATTATCACTTCCCTAGTGTTCTTTGCGATATCTGTCTACTGTCTCTCCCTGGGTTATTTTGTTTCTACTTACAGCTTTCCTTCCACTGTTGGTATTTCGCTTCGTTGGCCTCAGCCGAGGCTGCGATTGGGTATTGACTGACGGCTGCGATGTAGCGTCTTAATACGGTTTCTAATGTTGTTGCTTTTACTGCTGTATTGCTTCTCGGTGGTATCCTTCTCATATCTCCTTTGTGGTGCTACTATATTGCTCGGTTATGTATAATTCTGGGATGTCTTTTAATCCCAGTTTTGGTTGTAGCTGCTCTTGTTAATATTATGCGGTTTGTTTCTTTTTTAAGCGCCTTCTTATTACTTTTGATTGCGGCTTGGTAGCTAGTTTCTTTATGGATTGTCGTTGTGGCTGATTGATTTTTCGATTTTGCGGCTCCCGAGCTCCTGTGATTGCTTGGGTCTTTTCCTGCTCATGTTGCTTCTTCCCTCTCTTGGTGATCCAATTATATGTTTTGCGCATATTATCATTTATTGAATGATTGGAGGCGTTCGGAATCGCATATTCCGTTTTGATTGGTTTGCATCTGAGCGCTCGGTAATTTGGCTGATGTTTATCCGCCCCTGCATCGGTTGCGGTGCAAGTCTCATTTCTGCAGCTGATCGTGGCGATGGCGTTCGGCTCTGGGTCTGCCCAACCATTGTTACTTCAGACTGCTTGTTAATTCTTTTTTAGTTTACATCTTGTAAATCTACTACCATTTTTGATACTCCGATTGTACTATCTTTTTATTAATATATTTGTTTGCATGGCTGGAGCCTTTCGGCTCTATCCGGTTCATCAAAAAAAAAAAGTAATATTTTGCGATATAATTACATTGTATTACTAGTTGTTTTATTAGTTTAGTTGGTTAGTGTATTGTGTTAGTAATGTAAGTGTTGCAGGTTCAAAACTTGCATGAGCCAATTAATTTTTCAATCATTTTTATTTTTAAAACTAATTATTGTTCACATAGCCATACATGTCATTTTACCATTTTATGAATTTAATATTATTTTTCACTTAGTCCATGTATGTCACTCTATGATATTTTTTCAATGTTCTTTGGTATATCATATTTATTTGTTTATGATAAATTTCTAACCAAATTTTCAAGTGCATATGGTTATTCTATATTTTAAGCTTCTAACTAGTATTCTCATATACATATAATCATCATCATTTCATTCTGATCGTGTGCTCTAATATATCATATTTACCTCTTTGAGATAACATGTTTCGTTTTTGTTGTTAGAGTTTGTCCGGGTTCTTTTTTGCCACGAGGCATTTCATATAAAAAAACGTACGTTATCAATTAACTTTTTTTTTGAAGCATATATATAAATTTGTTTTCGTTTATATAGTTTGGTCTCCAATGCTCCAAATTTGTTTGCATTTAAATAATTATCATTATTATTTTGTCAACTTGCAAAAGGCCCCATTTGAGAATTTGCTTAGCGCCCCCTAAAATTCAGATACGCCCTTACTAGATTATTTGAATGATTTTGCGAAGGAGAGATCATGCATTTTTTTATTTTTTATTTTGAAGAAAAGGTGGAATATGGCCACCCTGTTTCATTATTAAGAAATTAATCAAACAAACTCAAAGTACTGAGCCAGATACAAAATCCTACAAACAAAAAAGTATATAAATAAAACATATAAACTCCACCCTAAGCATGAGGAGTGGGACAAAAGGTACCAGCATGGCCGCACCACACGTGCGAGAGAACCAAAATACGTCACATCCCCCAAACAAACCCTGGGGCGGTGGGTCACACTCACTATAAAGGTCGTCGCTGTCTGTCAGTTGATCGTCGGACGATCTGAACCTCCTCATCGTCAAAGTCCTCGACCTGGAAAATGCTGGATATCCTCCCCCTAGGACCTGCTGCAGCCACATTAGGCCAAAATGAGATAAAATGCATAATGTGAGTCAGATTACCAGAAATATTATTACGAGTTGTACGAAAATAATAGTTATTTCAGTCTAGCCAAAGAGCCCAGGTCGTTGTGGCGATAGCGATATACCATGCTTCTCTCATGGATCTTCTCTCCGTTGCAAAAGTTGGACCTACCCATAGGTCCTCATACACAGTAGGGTACAGGCTCATCCCCAAGGTACTGAGTACCTCGACCAGTACCGCTTTGCTCCTGGAGTAGTGTAGGAAAAGGTGGTCTCTAGTCTCAATATTATTATGGCAGAATCAACAACTAGGGTCAACATTCGGTTGTCATTTAGCGAGGTTTTCTCTAGTCAAGATCGCGTCGTTCAGCACCAGCCAAAGGAAGACTCTGGTCTTCAGCGGGGCTTTTGTCTTCCAAATGACGCACGACCACTTTGGAGTACATCTCCTAAAGTGTATGCGGTTATACAGGGATTTAACGGTAAAAATACCGTTTTTTCTAAATCTCCAAGCTTTCCTGTCTGGACCTTGAGAGCATATAATTCCAGCATTGGTGATGTAGGACTGGAGTTCCAAGAGCCTATCCTGAGATCTCCCATCGAGCACTTGTTTAAAGGCTGGTTTCCAGGCACCTCTTTTCCAGGTAGCGGCCACCGTGCAGTGTGGTTGTGACTCATGCTCATAAAGGTCGGGGAATAGTGCTCTTAGTGTGTGACCCCCATACCACTTATCCCACAAAAATCTGGTAAGCCTACCATTATCGATCACAGAAGTGACACAGTTAATGAATGGTTCATATGCCTTAGTGACGCCTTTCCATAACCAGGAGACCCACAGGCCTACCCTGAAGCCTAAATTTCTTGTTCCATTCCCATGTAGGTATCCCTGGACAAAGTCTTGCCATCCTTCCCCATTCGGGTGGAATACTTTCCACCACCATTTACCTAGTAGGGCCAGATTCATATCTCGCAGATCCAGAATGCCTAGTCCTCCATGGCTTTTTTTCATGCAAGCCTTCTCCCATCTGATAAGATGGTATCCGCCACGGTCCGGGTTCGCCCCTTTCCAAAGGAACCGTTTTCGTATCCGGTCAATTCTCTCGATAACCCATCGGGGCATTTCAAAGAAGGAAAGATAGTAGATTGGAAGATTTGAGAGGACATCATTAATAAGTGTGACTCTTCCTTCCAGGGATAGTGCTTTGCCTTTCCATCTTGACACCCGCTTTTCAATCCTGTCAATGATGGGTAGCCAATCAACCTTTTTGAGCTTCCCAGGTCTTAGTGGCAATCCCAGATATTGTATAGGGAAGCTCTCAATGGAGTAATTAAGGACTGTGGCATGTTCATATGCCTCCTCAGTAGTCATGGCGATGAGGATGAGAGCACTTTTATGGAAGTTAACCCTGAGGCCAGACCAAGCTTCAAAACTATAAAAGATTCCTTTGAAGGCGATTGTTTCCCCGAAGTTGCCATTCCCAAATAGTAGGGTATCATCTGCAGATTGGAGAATAGAGAAACCTTGGGGGTTGGCCCCCCGGCCACCGGAGCAACCCAACTGCTCTGCTGTAGTTAGCTATCATGGACCGGAGTATGTCTGCTACGATGGTGAAAAGAAAAGGCGAGAGCAGATCTCCTTGCTTAAGGTCCCGTTTGCACGAAAATGGGTAGCCCGACTCCCCATTGACAGAAATTGACGTTCTGCTAGTGGTGAGGCAAGAGTGTATCCATCTGATCCATCTATCCCCAAAACCCTTTCCCACAAGTGCTTTCAGAAGACAATCCCATTCGACTGAGTCATATGCTTTTTCGAAATCTAGCTTCAGTAGGAAGCTCTTAGCATTTGACGTGTGACATTGGTGGATGGTTTCTTTGGCCGTGGCAATACTTTCCTGAATGCAACGTCCTCTAATGAATCCCGTTTGATTGTGACTAATAAGTTTATCCATCACTCTTCCCAGTCTATTAGCGAGTGTTTTTGTGATGATCTTAACAGAGCAGTTAAGAAGACTGATAGGGCGGAAGTCGCCCACTCGTCGGGAGTCTTCTTTCTTAGGAATCAGCACAACTTCCGCATAGTTTAATCTCCCTAGTTTTAGTTTATGGTCATAGAAATCAGCGAACATCCTCAGGAAGTCGTCTTTGATTTCTTCCCAGAAGATCTGGTAGAACATCATTGGGAAACCGTCGGGACCTGGGGCCTTGTCTTTTCCAAGTTGTTGCACGGCCTCCCAGACTTCCTTCTCAGAGAATGGTTTTTCTAGTCCCTGCATCAGACGGTCGGGGATGCCCCCTTGATTTTTCCAGAAATCGTGGTTAATGGGAACTCTCAAGTCCGCTTTGTGACCAAATAATCGCTTGAAGTGGGATTGGAATGCCCTCCTGATGTCCTCATCGCTTTAGGTAATTCCAGTGTCTGAGTGGATCAAGTGAATGAGGTTAGACCGTCGGCGGGCACTGGCCACTCTATGGAAGAAAGCAGTGTTCGCATCTCACAGTTTGAGCTACGAAATTCTGGATCGTTGCTGCCATTTGATTTCATCAATCCAATAGAGTTGGTCAATTTCTTGTCTGAGTTGAAGCAACCTATTCCGCTCTTCCTGACTCAGATCTCTAGTCTCTTCGTCAATACCTTCAAGAAGTGAATCCTTAGCCCTCCAGATGAGCACAAATCTGGTACGGTTTCACTTTCTTAGCTTGGCCCTAAGTCTCCTAATTTTTTCACGCCATATAGCAGTCGGTTCTGACCCCATAGTCGGGCTAGACCAGCTCTTGTTGACCATGTAGTGGAAGCCTTGGAATTCTAGCCATGCTCTTTCGAATCTAAATTTTGGAGATTTTCTGGGTGGAGCTTCCCCTAAAGATAAGAAAATGGGCACGTGGTCCGAGGTGGGTTTAGGAAGAGATCTAGTCGAAGATAACGGAAATTTGGTCTCCCAGTCAGTGGAGACCAGAATCTTGTCTAGCTTGGCTAGGATAGGCGTCGATTGCATGTTCGACCAGGTGAATAGCCTATCATTTATGGGAATGTTAACCAGATCCAGGTCCGTGATGACCTCATTAAATGCTTCCTTATCAGAGTCACTAGCACCTCTGCCCCTGTGTTTTGAGGCGAACCTAGTGATGTTAAAATCCCCCCCCCCCCACCCAGGGGTGCGGCGCGTGTGCTTGGATTGCCCGTAACTCCGTCCAGAAGGACAATTTAGACGCAGTGGTATGAGGACCATATACCACTGTAATTGACTGAGTCCACAGGTCCTATCTGCGTTGAAGCAAAATCGAGACCAAAATTCTCTGTATAGCTCATCTATACATCAGAAAGTTTCTGAATTAAAACCTATCGCAATTCCCCTCGAAACCCCGATAGATGGGGACAACCTCCATTCAGAAATTCTGTTACCCCCCAGCCTATTCAGTCTGGACACATGCGAAAGTTTGGTCTCTTGGAGACCCACAATGTTAGCTTTCGATTTGGCAATGACCTCCTTCACCATTTCCCTCTTGCCCCGTCTCCCCAATCCTCTAACGTTCCAAAATAGGGCTTCCATTAATTATGGTTGGGTAGGGGATCGTGACTCGGTTTGGAGTTCGATATGGAGTTGAGGGTGACCCTCTCGGTCTCCCAACCCCTAATCTTATTCAGGAGGAACACATTCCGCTTGGTATCGCCTACCGCAAGACCACACGTATTGGCTAGACTAAAAATTTCATTATCAGTAATGAAATTAAAAATAGAAGCTAGGAAGAAACGCGTACTTCCATTGCTAATCTTAGAGGATTTAGCGGCTGCTGCAATTTCCAGATAATCATCTAGGGACTCCTCATTAGTCCTCTTAGTGACCTTCTGAGCTCTAATACCTGTGTCTGATGTAGCCTGGCCTGGTGCAGTCAGCTGGGATGATGGATAGGTGGAGGGGACAAATTTAGGGGAAGTGTCACGGAAGTCAACATCGAAATCATAATCCTCTGACTCCCCTTCAGAGTAAACAAAATCATCTTCAAGATTCAGCCTGTCCTCACGATCGTCTTCATCACAGTGTTGTGCTAACTGCGTGTAGGGCTCTCCCGTAACGGACCCCTCTGTGGGCCCATTACCAGATGCAACTTCCTGCTGAAAAATTTGCTCTTCCGTAGTGGACCCCTCAACGGGCCCAGTACATGCTAAAATCCGTTGCTTTTTGTGCAAATCCGCCTCAATAAGCCCCTCTATTGGCCCAAATACCATAGAAGTCACTTTGGGCCCTCATGCGTTCTCAGAGTTCACTTTAAAAGCACAGTCAGAAAGAGTGTTTCCATCGCTTAAGCAAAGTGTTCCCTCGCGGTGCAGCATATCCTCTCCCTCGTCTTCTGCACCTGTCACCAGCAAAGGTGGGCCACGTGGCTCCTTCTCTGTGGATGGTGGAGCCATCGAGACCCCCTTATCAACCACGCCTGTCATTGTAATCGAAGGGGTTGGCACTTCGTCTTCTTCCCCAATATGGGTCTTTCTCCCTTCCCCTATTTCCTTACCAACTCGTTCCTCTTCTCTGTTAGAAGAGGCACTCGTCTTTTTCCCCAAAAAGGCCTCTTCCTTCGAAGGCGCTCGATCCTGAGTGTGGTGATTTAGCCTTAAGTACCCACTTCCATGAAAGGCTGCCTGCTCCATGTTACCCCCTTCGAATTCTTACCTAAAACAGCTTTCCACTTTCCACAGCGTCTGACCCCAGCCTCTGCATGTCTCTGCTCCTCCTCTCTAGGCATGTCTACCCTATGTCGTGGGGTTTAACTGCCATTTTGAGCTCTCTGCAAGCCTATGTTTGTATGCATGTCTACCCTATGTCGTGGGGTTTAACTGCCATTTTGAGCTCTCTGCAAGCCTATGTTTGTATGTTTCGCATTTGGGTCTGTATAATTTTCTGTTTGTATGGATCTTGTCTTTTGACCGTTGGGTTCTTTGGTGGATTTTTTCCCTCTGTCGCCGATGAGTGATTGGGCAGGGCCCGTCTCCTTCCTCCTAGCCTCTTTGATGAGCTCCCGATGTGCTCTCTCCACCTCGTGGGCCCCATCCAGGGTAAGATTCCACTCCGGCAGCACCACCTGTCGGTAGGAACGCCCATCTCTGAGTGCAGAAGGGGGTGATAGCATTTGGGGTTCCATCGTCTCCGGATCCGCTTGCGAGTCAAGGACAAATCTCACAAGGTACGACTCATCAAACGAGTATACCTTTGCGAAGCGAGGCATAAGGGTGATGTCTGGGCTTCACTCTAGCGGAGACGATCTCCGATCGCCACACTATCTTGCTGTCCATGTCTTCGATGGTCCCGAAGTTGGTGATGATCTCTTGTAGCATCTCTTTTTTCCAAAAATGTAAAGGGACGTTGTGGATCCAAATCCAGTAACGATCACTTTTAGGCAATTCTGCTCCGAAACTTGGACTCCAAGGGAAGAACTCCATGCTGAAATGGCCAAAATCTACCACTCCCATAGCAGTCACCTCTGTCATCTTTTCTGGCGAAGGGAAGGACACTAAGAATTGTAAGTGGCACAACTTTTTTGCTACCCAATCTCTATGTGCGGCCATCGGCCATTTGGACTTCAGCACTTGGATCATGTGGTTCTCTGATGGGCACCCTGCCCGTATTTTGGTAACGGCACACCATCGCCACAACCACTGTACTTCGAGCCTGCTCGTCTCCAAGCTATTGGCCAACCTAATGAGAGTGGGTTTATCTGGTGATCTCCCCCTTATTACTGAGCACTTATCATCATTGTTGGAGGGGGTGACATTCGTGCACATATAAGACATATGCCCTCATTTCATACATTTCAGACACCTCACCTCCTTCGTACAATCTTGCCGATGGTGGCCCAGGTCACCACAATTGAAACCTGGTGTAGGTCTTCGTTCTCCTTCTCTTTGCCTTTTTTTGATTTCTGACTGTTGATTAATAGGGTCACTGATTGCAATTTTCTTTCCTTTTCTGTGGACTTCAACCCACTCCGCCTCCTCCGATTTCCCAAGTGACTCCTCCCTGCCCTCCTTGTTGTGCGGACCCATCTCTTAGGCCTTCTCAACAATGGGGACTAGCGGAGGTTGTACCTGTGGCTTAGGAGTTGGTTGCTTGGGAGTTAGATGGTGATTGTGATGGGGTTGGTATGGTGGTGTGAGGCTCTGGGAATTCCTGGTGATATGGTCCCTTTTCGGAGGAAAGGCATCCCACAGGGTTCTAGTAAAGGTTTATGGGTGATGGTGGAGGTGGTGTTTGCAGTGGGGAGGTGTGGTGGAGAAGGTGGTTGCTCTCTGTGTGAGGGGTGGTGCTGGTAGTGAGAATGTTTCTAATGATGAGCAGGAACTTTCTGATATACGTGATGGTTGTTGTGATGGTTGTTGTGATGCCTCCAATCTCCCCTATTCCCATTGGAGAGGTGGTGACCACCGTGGTGCTCTCTGTTACGCTCTGAGTGGCTTGTAGCAGGGACCCCTTGGTGGGCCCATTCTCTATGTGGTGGTTGCGCAAGGTGATGATGACCCAGCTCTCTCCTAGACCGCTGCTGAAGTGCACTACGGTGTGCTCGCACGGGGGAACGATACCGTCTGAGCCTCCGTCTATCTCCATCGGGGGGGTGGTTCAGCACAGGGTGTGACACCGGGTTTGGAAGTTGCAAAGTGGTTTGAGGACAAGGTTGCAAGGGGTTTTAGGCAGATGGATGTGGTGGAGTGGGAGTGTGGTTACCGTGAAGAAGGGGTTGGGGTGAGGGGAGTTGGGGGAAGAGTGGGGTGGAGGTTCACGTCGTTAGGAAGAATGGGGTAGAGCACTACTAATCGGAATGGATATAACGGCATATCTATCCCGGCGTGTACTCCTAAATGCCGCGATAGATCGTCGTTATAATATTTTTTTTAATATCGGACCTCTATGATGGCGTTGTTATATCACGCCGTTATATATATAATATATAACGGCATCTACGAATATAACACACCGTTATAGACTTGACTAATCGGTATGGTATACATTCCACGGCGGTTTTATTGGCACCGCCGTTATAGGTGCCGAATATTAATCCCGTCCCGCTCCACTATTCATTCCCCCCCAAAAAAAACCTCTAACCCTAACTATTCACACCGCTCCACTATCCCGTCCCGCTCCGTCTCGAAAATCTCTCTCTCTCTCTCTTTCTCTCTGACCATTCGCCATTCTCCTCCGTCTTACCGCTCGTCCCCTCTCCCCATTCGGTGCCATAGCAGAAGTCTTGCCAGTCGCCATTCTCCATTCGCCACCGCCCTTCCCTTGCCGCTGCCACTTAGTCCATTGCCGCCACCCCTCCCTCCGTTGTCGTGCCTCCCTTGCCGTCTCCTCCGTCATCGCCGCCGCCCCTCTCTTCGCTGGTATAGACACAAAATTTTACATATTTTAGGGCATTTGATTTGTTTCAAAATTTTCATGCTCCTCAGTCGATATGGTTTGGTGAATGATTTAGGACATTTGGAAATTTTACAGATTTTGGTATAGACTCAAAATTGATTTTGGTGATTCCTTCATTTGTCCTTAGTCTTTTATTTTGGAATGTTTGTTCTACTGTTGTGAGGATTTATGTTAGGTTGACAAACAACCTGTTGTACAACTTAGTCAGATTTTCATAGCAACCCCATTTTTTATGGAAGAATGGTGAAAATTCTCTTAGATGGGTCTTTGGTGGATGAATTTATGATGCATTTTGTTTTTTATGATTTAGATTTCTTTTAAAGAGTTTTAGTTTTGAATCTAATAGTGGAAATAGTAGATTTTGAAAAAAATCTCAGCACCTAGTATCAGTATGCATGAATTAGTCATTCTTAATCACTTATTAACTCATACTTAAAATTTCCTTTATTAGAAGGAAAATTTATAATAGTAATTGAATTTTAGTTTGAATTTTTTAGAACCTGAATATGGATCTCTGGTCATATTCTGTAATCATACAGTGATACATTTGTGCTTTACAATTTAGTATATATAAATGTAAGAGAATCCTGTCATATTCTCTTAAACTATTTCTAATATATATCTTGCTTTGTACATTGGTTCTGACTCATTGTATTGGGTTGAGTTTAAAACAGGCCTAGTTGCATTATAAATATCCTGTATGTATTTACAATAACCTCTACTACTAGTGTGCCACCTACCCGATACTGAAGATAAAGTCAGTGGTTTTGGTAGTGGGTGTAACATTACTTTTTACTAATTGGGTTCAGATGCTATTATTATAATATCTTATTTAATTTTGGGTTTGTTAATTGCCCAATGCTAAAGCTTAAGCTTCTGGAACTGTTATTGACATGAGAAACTAAAATTACTACTGAGGCAAAAAAACAAATGAAAGAAAAAACAGACTTGTTTAGGCCTCTCTTTCATTCCATAAAGAAAAGAGAGTAAATATTCAAGTTTTAATTTACATTTTAGTGTAAATCTTTTATGTATGAATATAGACTAAAAGCATTTGTGCACAACCCTGACAAGTAGCCAGGGACACCTTAGAGAATACGGTGCACGCTTGAACAACTTTGCAGTTTGGCATACCCCCTTTTCATGTTAACAACAAATAGTAGGAGTTACCTAGAAATCGTTGTTGTTGAATTCGACACTAATGGCGGTCTCATACTCTCTCGTCAAGCCAGCATTTTGTACTCAAGTGAAGAAAAACTCTCTTTCCATGATTCCCCTTAGAATGTTATTGATGTTAGATAACTAGTCAAAGAACATAGATTGGGTAATATGCAATTATTTTGACCGAGACCAAAATTGATATGGATGCATAGAGTGGGGTATGAGTCTGTGAGATATGGGATGGACATTTGCCTAATTGCAACCAGTACAAATGCAGATGGGTGATGATAGTATACAAACAATGGAGCACTGTATTTATTTTTATTTTTTTTGAGTGATAGGGATTGCATAACTATTTTTGATAAGACGATGATAGATAGGTAGCAAGAAACAATATATATGATGTTAATTACACAACTGTCTGAAGTGGACAGGCCATGCTTGTTAGGTGTTAGCCTGTTGTCGTCATTTGGAAGAAATTAATGCATTTTTTGAATGAATTATTGAAACTTGAAAGTTAACATATTATATTGTCTAGTGCACGAATCTTGTAGCATCTATGTAGGAAGGCCTAATAGAAAGTACATGTAAATAATGTTAACATATTATTTGGGGACCTAATAGAAAGTACATGTAACTAAAAGGACTCTTTTGAAGAAAACCTCTTTTTACTATCGTGATGTTGATTTAGGATGAAGAAAAAATCATGATGTTGATCCTAACCTACTTATATTTCAGATTGACTCATATTTTTCAAAATGGATAAAAGTTGGATTAATAAGCCACGATTATCCAAAGCGTATCGGGATGGTGTTAAAGAATTTATTAACTATGCAAAGAGCAATTCTCCTTATCCGAACATGATTTTATGTCCATGTGTCCGATGTTCAAACTGTGATTTGAGGACGTGCGGCATAGTTGAGACACACTTGATTTGCAATGGTTTTCTACAAGGGTATACACATTGGTTTTGTCATGCAGAGTCTGTTCGTTTAGCTTCTACTACTCCGGTTGTGAATGAAGATGAGGCTTTATTTACAAATGATCTAAGTATTACTGATGAAATGCACTCTTTAGTGCGGGATGGGTTAGGATTCCATAACTTCGAAGCTCACTTTAATAATCCAATCAATCAAGTCCAGAACGAGTCAGTAGAAACATCACATCAAGGCGATGGGGTGGCAGAAGAAATGCCTAGACCTGAAACTAATAAAGAATACGAAGCCTTTCATAAGTTGTTAGAAGATGTAAATACTCCTCTGTATCGTGATTGTCACAAGTTCTCTAAGTTTTCATTCATTGTTAGACTGTTTCAGATTAAATGTCTAAATGAATGGTCTACCAAGTCCTTCACTTTGCTTCTTGAATTGTTGAATGAAGCTTTTCCTTAAATCTGTATCCCCAATTCAGCCCAAGCCACAAAGAAATTCCTCAAGCAATTTGATTTAGGATATGAGAAAATACCATCATGTCCATATGATTGTATGCTATTCCGGGAGGATAAGGAGACTCTTGAAGATTTTGAAGTGTGTGGTACTTCAAAATGGGTGAAAATGCCGACAGAGGAAGAGCAAATTGATGAGCCAATTACAATAAATAGGAAAAAGAAGCCGGCAAAAATACTGCGTTATTTTCCTCTAATTCCTAGGCTACAAAGGCTGTTCATGTCATCTAAGACATCTTCTGATATGAGGTGGCATGCAGAAGGTCGCAAGAATGATGGAATTCTCAGGCACCCAGCTGATTCCGAATTATGGAAAAATTTTGATGAAAGATATCCTGATTTTGCTGCAGATCCTCGGAATGTGAAACTTGGATTGGCCGGTAATGGTTTTAACCCATTTAGGCATATGAGCAGCACTTACAGTATATGGCCCGTTGTGTTAATTCCATACAATCTACCCCCTTGGTTGTGTATGAAGCAGTCATCCTTCATTTTGTCCATGATAATTCCTGGACCAAAATCTCCTGGAAATGACATAGACGTGTATCTGCAGCCGTTGATTGATGAACTGAAACTATTGTGGGAGGGTGTTCCAACATATGATGCAACATCTAAAGAAACTTTTCATCTCCGGGTTGCCTTGACTTGGACAATCAATGATTTTTCTGCATATGGAAATTTATCTGGTTATAGCACGAAAGGACGTTATGCTTGTCCTTGTTGTGCTGAGCAAACTATTTCAAAGTGGCTATATAAAGGCAGAAAGTTCTGCTACATGGGGCATAGGAGATGGTTGCCTACCATACATTTTTTCAGGGCTGAAATAACGACATTTGATGGTACCGATGAGTGGAGACATGCTCCTATAGTTAATTTTGGGTCAGATGTGTTAAGACGGCTATAAGGCCAGCAGTTCACTTTGTCAAAGGAACCCGAAGTCATTAAAAATGTCAAGAAGCGAGCTAGAGATGAGCAACAGAACACTGATGAATGTGATAGTCCTATCGATTTAGGATCATGGAAGAAGAAGAGTATTTTTTTCAGTTGCTATACCGGAAGTTCAACTTATTGCGCCATAACATTGATTTGATGCATCTTAGAAAAAACATTGGTGAAAATTGTATAGGAACAGTTATGGGGGATGACCGGAAGACAAAAGACAATCTTAAGTCTCGCCTTGATTTAGTAGAAATGAGCATAAGGCATGAGTTCACCCTGAAGAATTACCCAATGGCAGAGTACGACTTCCTCCTGCAATCTACTCAATATCAAAAAGCGAGCTGGAGATGTTTTGCAAAGTATTACAGGATCTTAAGGTCCCTGATGGTTATTCCTCTAATATATCAAGATGTGTCAACTATAAGGATAAAAAGTTGTAGGGTCTAAAGTCACATGACTACCATATCTTGATGCAGGATCTCCTTCCCATTGCTCTGAGGTCTTCAATGTGTGAGCAAGTCACTTCCGTCCTGAAAGATTTATCTATACTATTATTAAGCAAAGCCCCATTTTGGTGGCTTTTTACTATCATGCCCTCATAAATATAACACATATAGAAAATAATGTAGGGTTAGATCCGTCAAATTTTACCCCTCATACCTACACAGAAAAGGGTTAAAACCGTAATTATCACACAAACAAACTATCCCTCCCCCCGGTCGATTCTTCTACCTCTCTCTCAAATCAAAACCCCTTCCCTGTCCTCTGTACTCATCCTCCCCCCCCAAAAAAAGATCACATCTTTCCCTCTCTCTCGAACCTTCTGCTCCCCTCCCATGGCGACCGCGGCGATCGAGACGAATCCGCTGCTTCAGGACTTCGAGTTCCCGCCCTTCGATACGGTGGAGGCGGCGCACGTGCGGCCGGGGGTGGCTTGAACAGGTTTGATAATGAAGATGATGAATATATATGGGATCTTTAATTACATATGTACAATTTTATTAATTTATATATATATGCAGATTTGTTTTAGGATGATTGTTCTATTGTTTTAACTTTTTCGATGAATATGATATTTTGTTTTGAAAGAGAAACTAAAACCTTCTATTCAATTAAGTATGAGATTTACCATCTTGAAGGACTTTTTTTAAATGATCACAGGTGTCTTCCTTTGTACACAGGTAAATATTGATGGATACCCAAATGGATCTTGTAGGTTTCTGAGAAACCTCTTTATGTACATGCTTAGTTGGTTTGGATCCCTAAATGGATCCTACAGAATCTTAGGGATCTGCAAGTAGATCTTCTATGGTCCAACCAGAATACGATATCTTACTACCTAAATGTGAATGATAAAATATACAGTCTACAATTGCCTTTCACTTAAATTTCATGTACCTCAGTTCTTTTGTAAAATAATTTGGTACATAATGTTGACGTCCGCTCTCCGAGATAATTTTTGATTTGTTCCAGATAAATTTGTGTTAAAATTGGATATTGATTTTTTGATGTTGCATTTCTCTACAGGAAATTATTAAAGATTTGATGGGAAGGCTACCACACATGAAAGAGCTTATGGATATGTATTGTGGCCCTGATAGAGTAACTGCAAAGCAACAACAGCAGGAATTGGAAAGAGTGGCGAAGACTATACCTGAGAATGTACCATCCTCTGTGAAGAGGTTCACTGATCGTGCAGTCCTTTCACTTCAGGTTTTACCACACCCATTTCATTTTCCTTTGTGTTATACATGTACTTGGAATTTGAAAACTATTTCTTTTTGTCCAATACTATTGCTTATGATCACCTGAAAGTTTTATCTTGTGAATTATAATGCTGTGAAGCTTCAGAGTGAACAAAGGGTTGCTGGAAATCCTTAAAATAGCCCATCCGAAGTGTAATCCTGCCTAATATTTTGTTAGCTTGACTTTATGGTTTCAAAAAGGGAAATTAGAGAAGCAAGTTCTGGAATTTAGTTTGACCTCCAGTTTCAATACAAGTTTTTTTATACAATGGCAGAGGGTAGTGCACTGCCATAGCTGTGAGGGTCCCTATTCTTGGTTGCGATGTCTGGTAGTCATCTACTATTTCTTACTCTAAGAGCATCCACTATCGTTAGCTATATTTCTAAAAAATGGAAAATTTAAGTTTTTCGTTACCACTATCGTTCGCTAAAAACTTAGATTTTAGAAAAGTGGTGAAGTGAGCTGCCAAATATAGCAGCAAAATATAGCAATCTCCAAATATAGAAGACGGAAGATCTTATTCCGTATGTAATCTTTTTCCAATATTAAAAGAGGTTGGACGGAAGATCTTCTTCCATCCGCCAACTTTTACTGCACAAAAAATGAGAGATGGAAGTAGATCTTCCGCCCTCTAATTTTATTATATAAAAAAAATAATAAAAGAAGATAGATCTTCTATCTCACTTTTTTTTATAAGTTTTTTTTTTAAGGTACACACAAATTTAATTAATAATAATAAAAATTTGCCTCAGAAGATCTGGGAATTCCCCCCCCCCCCCCTAAATTTACGAAAACGCCACTCCATATTTACAAAATTGCCATTATAGAAAAGAAAAGAAAATTCGGGGGATGGTAGATGTTCTTCCGTCTCAGACATTCATCCAAAGTTATCTTTTGATATTTACGAAACTGCCATCGGATATTTAGAAAAATGCCATTAAAAAAAATTGTTAGATGGAAGATCATCTTTCGTCCCTTCTATTTTTTTGTTTTTAACGACTGCAGCGCTCTCCATCTTCTCCTATTTCCAAAATTCGGGGGATGCTCTAAGAGACGTTGGAATTTGGAGGGTTGACTGTTCATTGGCTGAACTTGCAGAGTTGCTAATTAAGATAACCTACTAGAGCCTAAGGTCCTCTTTTCATTTTTTCCTCAGCAAGGGATCTACACCCAACAAACTAGAGGCTGATGTTTATTAGACAAGCAGTTGTAAATTTTGTGAAATCTCCCAAGTTGATTTCTTATGTTGAAAAAAGCAGTTCTACACTGACTTAGTTTCATGGATTTCCTCAGCCTTTTTCTCATTTTTTACACTTTCAATAACCATGTGGCTATAATGATATCATTGTATCTTCTTTTTAGTATTATTATGTACATATTGTTTCAACAAATTAGTCATGAATACGAACATTAAATTCCGTATTATTTGCAGAGCAACCCAGGATGGGGCTGGAACAGGAAATGTCAGTTCATGGATAAGCTTGCATGGGAGGTTACCCAGCACTACAAAAAATAAGGTTGAATTTTCCAAGGATACTTAGATTTTGCAGAAGCAGGCATCTGTTGCAAGCAGTTTTTATTTATAAATTGTACTTTATTTTACTTGCAGCTTTGCTTTATTTTCATGAGAATAAGTCTGTTATTAAGTTTTTGTTGTAATCTGGAATTTTTACTGTTGGTCATTTGAAGATTTGCAGTGCTTGCAGACCAAGATTGTAATATGTAGCAGATTTTGGCAATATTGCTGTTGATTTTTACATATTTGGTACCTGAGATCTTAATTTTTTTTCCTTTGTACACAGGTAAATATTGATTTTAACTTAGTAGATTGTTTCTTTTTCTTTTTATTGAGGAAATAGACAGCTATCTAAGATAGCTAGCCATCCGCACTTGGAATATTGTTTCTTTACAGGTTACAGTAATATAACTGATCCTGTATTCACAGATTGGCATATCTATCCTTTTGCAGGCTGCAGCCAAAGTAATGAGGGAAGAAAAGGTTGGTTAAGTTTTGCACTAAAATTTTATATATGAACTTTCATTTTCTTTATAATTTTTATGTATTCTACTTATTATATGACTGAAAGAATTGGAGAGTAATATGAATTTGTTTTTTCATTATCTTCCTGTTTAGAAAATTGTCTCAAATGATTCATAACATATATGAGTCTTTTCACTTCTATGTGAGTATTATATCACTTTGTAAAATTAAATTTTCTTCCTGTTCTCATTGAAGTATGTATGTTTAAGCAACTTTATCCGTTAGTCACTCTTTTTGTGTGTTTTGAGTATAAAATTTATGCAGTTTATATCTAAACTATTATTAAGCAAAGCCCTATTTTGGTGGCTTTTTACTATCATGCCCTCATAAACATATAAAGTTAAAAAAATAATGTAGGGTTAATTCTATCAAATTTTAGTATATTTTAGTTTTCCATGCATTTTAATGTACTTGGAAAAGCCATTACCCCTTCACAATCCATACTGTAAGTGATAATGAATTTTAGTACTCAACCTGTACAAAGTGCCCGGAAGTTTTCTGCTGTCTTAGGCACATCATCGCCAAAATGACCTATCACAATCCTACCAACAGGACTTTCCTTCTCGATGCTTATATCAAAATAGACTTTGTGGGTAACTTTAGACTGAACTGCAGTATCCTGTAACTCCATTGGAGAGTACAAAACCAGATAAGGAAGTCTATCAAATTTCAACAAATTCACTTCATAGGGAAGCTCTATTATCTAATTATTACTGCACGATCAGGAGTAAGTGACACTATATAAAGGAATACAACAATGATACTGTGATAGTAGTTTTATGAGGCGTTTGGTAAATTCTGTGGGCATTTAGCTTTGGGGCATCTCAACTTTCTGAGTGGGGTAATTGTAGTTATCTCAACTCCAAAAGAGAACCCCAAACATGCAATCTAAGAATAAGAGATATGCAGAATAAGATCAATTACGGTCGCGTATGTTTGCTTATGTTTCTAATTTAATTTAAGCGGTTCTAGCCAAAGATTGTTGACTCTCTCATACTGAACTTATTTTGTTTAAAATTATTGCCCTTGCAAAAATATGGTTGTTATTTTTTTTGTTTCAAGTTTTCAAGTCATGTAAATATGCTTTATGTACGCGTGCATCGCACGTGCATTATACTAGTGTAGTATATATAAAGGATTTTGCTCGAGATTGCTACGTGTTGAAGATATTAAAAAATCAAAGCAGCGTGCTGCATTGACACATTGTCAAATGGAGAGGATATTCCCCCCATCATTCTTCACTATAATGGTTCACTTGATAATCCACCTAGCTGATGAAGCAAGACTTGGTGGACCAGTACATTATCGGGGGGATGTATCCCATTGAGAGGTAGTACTTCATCCCTCATTAAGTTAGAGGCTCTGTTTTTATTTTTGAAGTTTGATTTTTCCTAAAAGCACAGTGCACCGATATGCAAGGAAATTAATTGAATTTCCTTTCAGTTAGTCACTCTTGGACTTACTAGTTCTCGGGTGCGGTTTGGGTCGGTTACTGTAGCTAGGCGGAGGGTATGGTCTTGGGTTTGAATCCGACCTCTGCCCTTTGTTTTGTGTTTTCTTTATATATATATATATATATATATATATATATATATATATATATATATATATATATATATTTCGGTTTTTAAATATTTCTTGAGTTTTAAAAGGGCGTAAAAATCGGAAAAAAAATTTAATTATTCTTCTAAAATTGTTTAGACTTTATAAAAATTATTTCTATAATATTTTGATATATTTTGTGAGAATTAGAAGTGGATTTCATAATAAAACTATGGGATGAAGAACTCAATAATTTTTCTTAAAGTGTGACTCTTGTTTAATAAAAGAAAAATGGAAATTTGGAATGCAATTAGATTTTTTCTCGATGAGATTTTATGGTTATTAATATTTGATTAAGATTATTGGAATTGCACACAATGTTATAAGTGATTAAATTGACACGGAAGTTGAAGTGTGTTACTTCATGTTTTGAGACGATAAGAAATGATTCTCTTTGAGAAAGAGTTTATGAATAAAAAATTGAAATGTTATTTTGAGATTGAATATGACTTATTGTTGATCTCTAGAAAGAGATAGTTGTCGGAATCTAGAGGCTAGGTGAGACCTTAGTGACCGACAGATTTATTAATGAAATTGAGAGCTAATCAGTGTGGGTTGAGCATCTCTTGAGAAGTAGCCAGGTTGGGCTGACTGTCTTTTTTGTTTGGTTTAAGTCCGATAAGGTAAGCTAGCTCTAGGTTGTGATGATTTTCTTCTAAAACAAACTAAAAATCTAAGGATTAGACACATAGTGAAGATGTGATGAGAGTAAGAGAAAAACACAAGTATGAGGACCTCATATCTACGGTGTGAGAGTGTTCACAGGATGTTTATATGATGCATCATGTCAGGATATGAATACATCTCCAGAATATCGAGACCGTGGTGACGCTTGTAGGGTGCTCGGTGACTACGTAGTGCCATCATTTCATGGTGGAGGCGAATTGTCCATAGGATGTCTGCATGATACCTCATGTCATGACGTGGAATTCCCTCTAGGATGTCTGGACACAAACTCGTAACTCATAGAACATCTAGGATACTTACCATAGTTACCATAGTAGTTAAACTCATAGCGAGAGATCTAACCCTACAAGATAAAGTACGATTAAAGACTTGCCCTCAGACCTATGTAGTATGGGATGCATAGAATCCGAACAAGTATACATTAGTGTCATTAAATATAAATAACTACATTAAGGATTAGGTACACAGCACCGACGACATCAATAAGATAGTCCCTCTTTAGCTTTGTTTTGTGATCAAGTTTGTACTTGTCAAAGTATTTAAGAATCGTTATACTTTCGGCATAGCGAGGATGGCCATGTATAATATTTTATCGGTTGTAAGCAACTGACGTGCCCATGGTTTCATATGCAGGGCTTGGAGTTTATAAGAAGATATAAAGATGAATTTGTTGTTGATGATTACTTAAAAAATAAAGTTGTTACAATTGTATATTTATCATTGTTGTATTTTACTTATTCCGCTGCGTGTTGATGCAAAAGACTCTGATGTAAATAAATTTTTTAATTCCTTGTAAAATTATACGAAGTGAAGTGTAAAGATCGTGTGGAACTTCGAGTTCAGACTTATTTGGAATTCGGGATGTTACATAACTATTCCTACTTCTTGTGGGCTCTACATCTTCACATCTTTCAATTACAATTGTATGACCAATCTGAGTGGAATGCAGAATCAATTTTAGGATGAATTATAAAAGGAAGATAAATAATTATGTCATGAATTGTAGGAGAGAGACTTCATACAATTAGTAATTTGGGCATGAAGTACAGTACACCTTACATACCATCATCACATGCATCTTCATTGTCATTCAATATAGATGATGATCTTCTTTTTTATGGCTCCCCTATACAGAAATCGTTACTATTTCTCACATCATCTGATAGCAAATATGATCTTCTCCGTGATTATTCACCAATACACCAAGTATTGTACGTCGCTGAATTTATTTCATGTCCCCATTGTCAAAATCACCTATTGAAGACATGTTGTTTTCTTGATGGAAATTTCTAATTAACTCTGAGTGCTGCTCTAAACTGTTCAAATTCAAGGTCACCCTTCTTTCATATGTATGGGTAGGTAATTCATTTGTCATAATACTTCAAAAATGTTTCTGTCTTAGCTTAAGAATTCTTATAGTACGTGCAATTATGTGTGGATCTGAAGTAAGGAGTGTCCTTATAGGATGATGCCTTTTCCGCTGCAATATATCAAATCTTTGACGTCGTGCACATGCAAAAAGTGCTTTATTGAGTTGGAAAGATGACATTTTTTTGCATCCTGCAGTAATAAGTGTATTTTTGTGCAATTATTTAAATATGAATAATAATATCACTTTTATAATTTACCTAATTCAACATACTGAACAAAAATATAAAGAAACATTATGTATTGAGAAAAATAACAATTAACTCAAAAAAGGTATATACATGAGGTAAGGACACATAACATACCTGATGTAATGAAAAAATTTTGATTTGCCTCAAAATAATTGAAAATCTCCATATTTCTTTGATTCTTCACACCTACTGTTGTAAACAAAATAGTTGATGATCTGTTAATAACACCATTCTATCAATTCTTCAATATTCAAATTTAACAATAGGCACTTGAAATTTGTCTCTTCTATTAGATTTTAGTTGCAGTAGGTCCATCTCATTAGTACCCATCTTCAAACAAAAATCACAATTGAATTGATATTAACATATAGAAGCCAAAGGATTAATATTAATATATATGAATAACTGATCAACTTTGGTTTACAATCGTAAACCAAAGTTGAACTCAAAGTTTAGACTTCTTCATACATATCAATGTCGAAATTTTTTTTAAAAAAAATGATATTATCTTTTTCAAGAAAGTTGATAGCAATATTAATTTTAGGATTCAGATTAATCGGTTACGAAGATTCTACGTTTTGAGAAAATAAAAATTAAGTACTACAATATGAAATTATTCAATTCTAAATCTGGAATTTAATTAATCTGAGATTAATCAATTCTAAAATATGAAATTAATCAATTATGAATCAGGAATTTAAATAATCTGAAATTATTCTAATCCTAAACCGAAAATAATTAACTCTAACATGGGATTAGTTAAAACCAAATTCTGAATTTAATCAACAGCAAGCTCGAATTCAACTGCACTCAAAAATTAAACTTACAAATTAAACTTAATTAAGCCCTAAAATTGATCTTAAATCACACACTAATATGGACTTCAATCAGTTTCCTACTCCAAGCAAACCCTCATCCAAAAGCTCTGGCTTAAACCCAAACCCATCCCGACTTAATTACACAAATCTGATAATTAAAAAAAACAACAACTAAACCTGCACTTACATAGTCCAAACCCAAGCCTCCATTGCGTGGAGAGCGGCGTGCGGCGTGAGGAGGAGGCGGCTGCATAAGTGCGGCGAGTGGCGTGCGGATTGAAGGGGAGGGGGAGGCGGGAGGGATGCGAGATGCGTACGCGGTTAGGAGGAGGGGGCGGCAGGAGGGATACGATGGTCTGGGTTTGGGATTTTTTATGTTTTTTTTTTTTTTGAAAGTGGAGATGAAAATGAAGAGTTGCTGGGTGCAGTGAGAGGGTATGGGTTTTTTTCGTAAAAATGTGTGGTTTGCACGTATATTGAAACATGGAAATTTTTTTCTTTTGTTTTCCTTTTTCAATTTCAAAATAGAAAAAGGGGAAATGGGATATACACTCTCCCCCTATTAGTATAACTAGTATAATGTACATGCGATGCACGTCTAAAAAAGTAAAGTCATCAGATTAAATGAATATATATCGAATAAGAAAAAAATAGTTCATATTTTGAATGTTTTGATTTGGTCTACACATACGGTGAATATTTATATTTGATGGATATAGTTTACACGTGTATTATACGTATTTATATAGTTACAAAGTTAGGGTTGGTTTGTTACGAATCACAACTCTCATTAAAATAGTAGAGATATATAGATATAATGCAGATGCAATTCGGTTACTTCTGTAGAGATCGAACTTATATTGTTCCAGATATCACGTAGGATAAGCAGTGTAACTTGTTACAGTACTAAATATATTGAGCATTTAATGATTCTTATATTTCCAATAGAAGAGACAATCGTAAAATTATCTATGCCTTCCTATATGAGGTTTGATCCAGAGTAACTAGCAATAATTAGCAATTTTTTAAAATCAAATGTTTTAAAATTTAAAATATATTTTCTTAGATTCACCTTAGAGCATCTCCAACCATACTAGCTAAAATGGCTAGCCAAATTGTTCAAATAGTGTTTTTGCCTAGTGAATTTGGCTAGCCATTTTGCTTCATCTCCAACCATGCTTCTTCCTCTATATTTTGCCTCTTGCTCTCTATTTTGCCTCTTCATGTTCATGGCTAGGCATTTTGCCTAGCCATTATGCCTAACCGTTGGAGATTCAAAATGAGTGTGACTCTCCAAATATGGCTATGCCTCTTCATTTTGGCTAGCCATTGGAGATGCTCTTAGAAGATAAAAAAATTATGCGCCGTACCATATTTTTTGCTAAGAGTCCTACTAGCTTACGTTTGTAGAAAACGAACTCGCTAGTGAGCCAGGAATTCATGTAAATGAATTTGCACATGACTTATGAGAGTGTACAAACGAGATGGCCCAGATAAGTGTGTAGACTACGGTTATGTTTCGATAAAAATGTAAATAAATAAATAAATTTTCCAAAAAAAAATTCTACACAGAAAGCCATCTAAATCAATGCAACTAACTAACAGCCAAGGCCCATCCGATTTAAGACCAATGGCAACACCGTAATTACAAGCAGCTACCAAGACCAACTATCAAGACCCAAATGGCAAGATATCTCCAATAGGTCATAAGTAGCGCCAGCTAATTAAGTTTCAAAATCCACTTCATAATTATCTTCTCACCGCCTCTTCAATCTATATAATAAAACACAAAGGGTGCGTTTGGGAACCCAAAAAACTAGGAAAAGGAATGGAATACTGTGGATAAACTCATCTTATCCTATTCCACAGCTTGTTTGTTTTGAAAAAGAAAACAAAGGAAACAACTAAATTTTATTCCCTAGAGAAAGATTTTAGCCAATTTCTATTCCAGCTCCACCCCCTCGGAAAGCTGCGTAAAGGAATGGAAAGAAGATTTGAAGCTCCACCCCCAATTTCTATTCCATTCCACCAGTTGCCAAACACACACAACTTATAAAATTAATTCATTCCTTTCCTTTTCTTTCCATTCCTCTCCATTCATTTTCATTCCATTCCTTTCCATTCCCCAACTTCAATGTTTCCAAACAGACCCAAAGAAAGCTATCAAGTGGCTCACATTCAATTTATCCCAAAATCAATGGACCAGATCTACTCTCACAAAACATATTTTCCCGCCCAAATTTCAAACCCCACAATTTTAAAATACACACTCTCTTTCTCTCTCTTTCCCAAGATACCCACCCGTTCTCTCTCTTTTCTCCCGCTCATTGTCTCTCTCTCTTCCCTTCGCTCTTACTGTCTCTCTCTCTCTCTCTCTCTCAGCTCATTTCCCCAACCCCCCTCTCTCTTTCCTCACTTCCCGACCCCGTCTCTCTCTCTCTCGAATCACTCCCCGACCCCCCCCCCCCTCTCTCTCGACGCCCTCAAGGCCCGCCCCCACTCTCTCTCTCCACGCCCCACCTCCTGAAACCCCGACGCCCCGACGCCCAACCACCTCGGCGACCCGCCTCCTCAAGCCAACCCCGATGCCCTACCTCCTGTCCTCTCTCCTCACTTACCGACCCGCCTCTCTCTCTCTCGACGCCTCCACGCTCTCTCATATTTGGTAATTAGTCACTTACTTTCCATTTTGCTTATTTTGCTTTTTTTTGTTCACTTATTTTAACTAATTTGATTTGGGTTTTTGTTACTTTTGCAGGGATTGTGGGAAGCAGGTGTATTTGGGTATGGATTTTTATTTTTATTTTTGTTGTTGTTGTTGTTGTTTTTTTTTTTTTTTCATAAAAAAGATGACTGTTGTTGTTGTTGTTGTAAGTTGCTGAATCAGTTTTCGAGTGGGATAATTGGTTTTTTTCTTATTTATGTTTTTGAGAATTTGCAGGGGGTTTTGACACTGCTCATGCTGCTGCTAGGTTAGTTTGATGATTGTTTTGTGGTTTTTTAATGACCCGTTTGAGTTGAGAGAACAAATTGAGCTGAATTTTGTTGAATTAGGGCTTTTGATCGAGCTGCGATCAAGTTTCGGGGAGTGGAAGCTGACATGAACTTCACTTTGAAACAGGTAAAGATAGGAATTTTTAAATTTTTTAAAAAAATTGGTATTTGAGAGTTGAATTTCTAATGGTGGCAGACGAGTAATCTGACAAAGGAGGAGTTTGTTCATGTGCTGAGAAGGCAGAGCACAGGGTTTCCGAGGGGGAGCTCCAAGTATCGAGGGGTTCCGAGGCAAAAAGTATGGCATGTTATCACTTTTTTTCACTCTTTTGATACGTGCTTTTAAAGCATTTTGTTTGATGGAGATGTCGTATTCAACTCAACAGATATGTCTATTTGGGCCTTTTCGATACAGAAGAGGAAGCTGCACGGTAGCAGTTTTTTTTGTCGGTTTTGTGATATTCAATATTCATTTATTGTGTCAATTAATCTTATATATATTTGAGATTTATCAGGGGTTATGATAGAGCAGTAATTAAGTATAATGGTAGGGATGCTGTGACCAACTTTGATCCTAAAATCTACGAGAATGAGCTGAATTCTGTTGGTAAGTCAAGTTAGTGATTAATGTTTAGGGACGATGAGGACAAGAACTATTTGTTCTGTGTGTTGATTGTTGATGTTTGTCATTGAATGTGAGCCACTTGATAGCTCCAAGTATCGAGAGTTGAATTTCCACAGGGTGAGACTCTTCCCGGTGTAAGTTTAGCAACTTCATGTATTTAGAAATAAAGTTAATCTCTATGCAAATGTATATTAACTGAATTCTATTTTCCTTCTACTGTTGTAGTGCATCGCAGATAACAACCCTGAAAATATCCCTTGCATGAATTTGAAGAATGGTCTCTCAAGGTAATCTAAACAAGTTTTAATATATATTGCATTTGTTGAAAAGATTGAACTTTCATCATGAACTTATGTAGCAATTTTCAGTAAATTTAAATTTTTCTTCCAGAAATGAACTGTAAATTATTCTAAAACCTCATTAATATTCTAAAAAGTTGGACCAAAATAAATCATTAATACATTGGTAACAAAGTAATTCATATAAAGTGTACACCTCATAATTATTCTCGCTGTAGAACATATTAACTTTCCTTGAATCTGTATCAACACATATTCTTAACAAATTGGTCTTCCGTTTAGTTAGATATGTCCTTGCACTCAGAAGAATAATTTAGAAAAAAACTGTATACTCACTGGGATTTCTGTAATTGCTCATTTCAGGATGAAGTTAGCAAGCTTCTATGCGCAACAATTAGTGAGCGAGAGCGAGACATTATAAGGCACTATTTCGGTATTGACATTGAATGTCATACATGGGAGGATATAAGTAGGCAGTAAGTACTTCTCATCCAGCTTGAAAATGTATTAAAAGTGGTTGATAAATCTATAGTTGATTCTTATTCTGATCATTCAGAAACATATAATTCTACTCATAATTTATTTTGACATACATTTAATTTGACATATAGTTCTGACAGTTGACATACATTTAATTTGACATATAATTTTTCAGTATGAAACTAACACACCAAGAAAGGATGATGAGATTAGGGAGGTTACAAATTAACTCACAGTTGAAACCTCATCAGCTTGCTTTCCAATCCCTATATGAGAAAGTACTAGCTAAAGATACAAAAATAATTTCCAACAATTTTTAATAGGCTAAAGCAAGTATGAAAATTGAAGAAGGATTAATATATCTATTAAAACTAGGACTAAGGTAATGTTTTTTGTTCATATTTTGATACCTGCTGCAATGTGACTGAAACCTGATGTTCAAATCTATATGAGCAGAGTAAGAAATTCGCAAATGACACACAACAACATGTTTTGGGAGCAAATATCTGAACATAAAGTAAGATAAACATCCAATCGATGTCTTTAAATGATACAAAATCAACTCTGTAAGTGCTAAATAGCAAATGGTAAGTGAAGGGCGCTACTTTGGAATGCTCCTTCCATCTAAGGCATTTCTTGCCTCCGCTATAGTCTGTAAGTCCATGAACTGGATTAATGCCTATACATAAAAATAGATCTCAAATAGGTTAGAGTTCTTCAAGTGCGTTCAGAATGTAAAATTGATTTATAAATAGTGCAATGCAATGATGGAGGAAAGGCCAAAATGAATCTAATGGTACAAATTGTGCAGAAAAAGAAGTCAGTCAAACTGATTATATCAGATATGAGTTTCTTTGATGAGAATTGCAAAGACAAAAAATCAGTGTATGTTTTTTTAGATTTAATGTTTAGTAGGAATTATAGTATGTGTTCCATTGATTGTGTGAAACTTTCTCCGAGTGCTTATCATATAGTATATTATTTCCATTGTTTAGCACCGATAGAGTAGGGAGCCCGTTCGAGTTTGACACTGATAATTTCCAGATCAATGTTGAATTTTATGCATGTTTTGGTTTACAGTACTCCTGTATAATTTTAATCTCTTAATTATAATGAACACAATAACTGTAGTTTTTTTTCTTTCTTTTGTACTTTGTGTTCTACATCGTTCAATTCATTTTAAGCTTGCTTTAAGCATTCTTACCTGACAAACTTATCCAATTATTTACCAGAAACTTGACAGTTTTATGGAGATGGCATTTGGGCAAGAGTGATATATATATTTTTAAATTTATAATTTTTGCTAGGAATACCAGACCTACAGTTGATGGATAATGTTAGTTGAAGTGTTATCATTGCTTTCATTAACAAAGTTCACTTTCAAAGCTGCCAATGTCATGTCTTTTGGTGATAAGCAGGTGGTGGATCAATCTCGAACTTCAGGACACAATGGGCGTTGCAAGAGATAGATTAGTGGAAAACTACTTTGGGGTAGTAGGGTGGGCTTATGAGCCAAAATTTTGGAGAAGCAGGGAAGCAATGACCAAGGCAAATTGTTTCATAACATACATTGATGACATATACGATGTATATGGTTCACTGGAAGAACTTGAACTCTTTACTGAAGTTGTTGATAGGTAATGGACGTATTCTAACTAAACTGACATGAATTAAATTTAGAAGAATTGGTTAAGATGAACTTATTATTTCTTATAACCAGGTGTTTGAAGACTACATATCACAAAAAACGTGGTGCTGACCGTGTATGCTTTACACACCATCCGAGTTGCATTATATTTTCTTCAAGATATAATTCGAAGTCCAAAGGTGGTGCATCTCCTCATAGTCCATATCACCAATTTTAAATTTTTCCAAATTTCCTTTTTAAAACATTCAGCATAATTATATACTCACCCTCCTTTGTATTGGACAGAGTCCTTGCAGTATCTTTCTTTGCATGATAATCGATACCTCCGCTCCTTCAAAGGGCACAAAGACAGGTGATGATTCTCCTAGGTTTGCAGTTTTACTGTTTTTTTATCGTAAACGGTGGGTCCATAGCCCCCTGTGCTTCAGTAGAAAGATTTCAGTTGCAATTTTACTCTTCGAAACAGGGATATAACTTACTTTCAGTTGCATGTTGCAAATGTGAACTGATGTCTTTATGTCGGGTTCAATTGACAATAGTGTGAGGATATGGGATCTCCGCGTAAATGCTTGCCAGGTTTAAATTTCGGCTTCTTCATGCATTCACATATTTCACATATATTTGAAGAAAATCAAACATAACTTGGTGTTTGTAATTGAACTGATTATAGTTGATCTTGCTTAGGTGGATGAATGCAATGAATGTCGTTTGACTTCGATCTTATCGTGCATTGAAATTTTGGTTAAATTCCAAAGTCATTTGTATTTGAATGTTTCAGTCAGTTTTGGCATGACTACTTTAAATTTTTATCTGATGTGTCTACATGATTCCTTTCAGGGGAAACGTACAGAGTTAGTATAATCAACGGGGAACTGATCATCGTCATATTTTCAATACCTATGAAGCTCTGGTCAAGGTAATGATTTTGAGTTCTCTTATAATCAGAACACTTTTTATTTATCTTTTGTGTGTATGTATGCACTTTACCAATTTATCCTCTTCCAGGTTGCTCATGAATTCAAATTGATTGAGGCTCTCAACCAATCTTGATCAGATGTGCAGTACTTCGGAAGTGTTTGTTTCTTTGTGGAAATGTAAAGAAATTATCTTATCTGCATTTACCTGCCTTTTGCATACTTTCATATACTCATTCTCTCTATATACCAAATGCAGTTAAAGTATAAAAACTGCATCCTAATGTATTATCTGCATATAATTAGAGTGTTTTTTTTAGATGATATACTTGGAAGAAAACTAGCGACGAGGCGCATGAAAAAAAATTCGTTAGTAGCTTGGCGCTTTCAATTAAATCTTTTAGGGCCAGGGTTATGTAGTTTTAATTAATTATTTTGGAAGCTAAAACAATGCATTACAGGAAATTGGAACATTTTCATTGGTCGCAGTCAGGAATTTAGTAGGGAAAGCTTTCCCGACTACTTTCTTTGGGTTGCCAGGGATGTTCTGTTGGGAATGCATGCATCAGGATGCTGATCTCATCAATGGCCGGGGATGAAACAGAGACACATCAGTCATGGTAATCTTTGTTCTCTGTTATGTTTTTTATTATTATTTATATTTAGTTTCACTCTCTACATTCTCAATGAAAATGTAATTTACTTTCTCTAATAATGCTCAGAATGTGTTCGATCAAATTCCTGTAGGGGATACTTTTTAAATCAAATCTACATGAAAAAATCATATACATACATCTACATGGCAAATATCTGATGTTTATCTAGAAATGTAAGGTAGGTCTCCTCAAGATGTATGTCCCTTTCATTTTAGATTTTAATGAAATGGATTTTAGTATTTGTACTTGAACTTGATTCTGGTCAAATTTGTTTAGGTAGATGAATGCAACATTGAATTGATTTCTACGTCGATTTGCTCGCAATTCGGAAAAATCCTGATCCATAAGTATTTAGCAGGGCTTCTGTGTCAATATTGGTCTGATTTATCTACATTATTTTTATATATTGTTTTTATAACGAGTTGCAGCTACTATACTGAATAGTTTTACTGCTCGATACCCATCAGCAGATTGGGCACAAGAAGGAGGTGATCCATGTGTACCAGCTTCCTGGTCCTGGGTACAATGTAGTTACGATCCACAACCGAGAATTATCTCAATGTCCGGCCTTTCATTAATGTTCATTTAATTATTTACATTGGAAACTAGAGCAAAAATAATTTTTGTCTAAAGTTAAAATGAATATATACAGACTAACATAAATGGTAATTATGCAGTACTTTGTCTGGAAAGAATCTTACAGGGGATATTCCTTCTGAGCTAACAAAGTTATCAGGCTTGGTTCAACTGTAAGTTTTATAGAGCTACTGTGATTAAAAATAGTGCATTCATGTTTTACACTGCTTCGTCTCATTGACCAAAGAGGAGAAACAGACATATTTTGTTGCATAATTTTCTTTTTTTCTTCATATAATAACAAGTCATAGCTGATTATCACAGGCGTCTTGATGGAAACTCACTCGCTGGTTCTATACCTGATTTCAGTGGATGTTCAATTCTGCAGATTATGTAAGAATACATATCTCATAATTTCTGTATAACTGACTCTTCATATTGTTGAGTTTTTTATTCTTTTATTATTTAGTTATTTTTTATATTCTCTTTTCAGGTTAAACATATAGGTCAAGTACAATCAATGGGATAGAGTCTTAACAGCTTGACTACAATGAGAAAAGTTCTCTTTTTCGGATGTGATGGTTGGCGACCGAGTGCATACAAATTTGTTAACGTGAGCATGTTCTTTGACTTGGTTATGAATCTTCCATATTCAGTATAACTCTAATCTACATAAGCAAAGAGTACTTGGTTATGTACTTTAGATTTAATGGTTATCTACCTCTTTTTTCAACTCTGTTCTTCCTCTTCACAAATCTGAAACTTCACATTTGATTTGTTTTGTGAAGTGTGAGTAATATCTACATAACACAATCTGAAACTAAAGTTACCTTTGCACAATTCACAAATCTGAAACACTTCACAATTCACACTTCTTCAAAATTCACTTTCACTTTGATTGCTGATCAATTATTTAAATTTTCAGGTACTTGATGGACCCAAACATGAATTTTGTCAAGTTCTTTGGAAATAACTATGACGTTGAGACACTATCTGATGGCATAATCAAAGAAATATCAGAACACAAGAAGCAGGGATCATGACGTGTTTGCTTCTGATGGAAAATAATTCATTTTTTCTTCTTTTTCTTACATCGATTTCATAGTTGGAAAATCATTCTTAAACCATTTTTGGTGGAAGAAGTGATGAGATAGTTTTGGCAGTAAAGAGTTGACATATACCAGATGATGTTGTTAACCACAGTGGGAAATAAATTTATCCGTTTTTGAAGATTTGAAAGGGTTTTAGGGGATTCCAGCTCATTTATTGTTATGGCAACTTCTTCCATTGTTTGCAGTTTTCTCAACTTGGCCTTTTGTACTATTAATAATAATAGGAGATTGATGTTAAGCTTTTGTCATGCCCAATTTCAGTGTATTGGATACTTAGTTCTTTTTTATTAGAAAAGCGATTGGATGATGTTGCTGTCAGGTGGGATAGTGGTAGCGGCGGTAGGGTTTGGGGTGTCGGGTGTGAGTACGAAGGGGATATATTTATCTAACGGGTAACGGGTCGGGTCTGGGTTGGGTCCCCTTCGTTTTTTGTTTATTTTTCTATTGCGGGTCCGGGTCGAGTCGGGTCGGGTCCAATTTTAGGGGACCCAGACCCGACCCGAAATTTCAACGGGTAGTAATTTAGGACCCATACTCTACCCAAATCAGATATGGTCGGTTCTGGTCCAACGTCAGGTCCGGGTCGGGTCCGGGTTTCGGGTTTTAATACCAATGCTATTAGTCATATGAAGATTTTTTCTTCCGAGAGCCCTATATATATAATGTCTATGTGATGTTGCTTGGATTGGCCTGGGGAAGATTTATATTTCTTGACTGTGATGATAAATTTTTAATTATGAGCAGAATTTCATATGGAATTGCTGTAAAATGGCTAAAATTATAAAGGAGGTTCTGTCAAAATTTTCAGAAAATTTCCTAAAATCTATTATGATTCCAAACTATAGCTTTAGTCATATGAAGTTTTTTTTTTTTTGCCAGAGCCTAATATATATTATGACTGTGTAATGTGACTTGGATTGGATTATGGAGGAATTGTTATCAAAGGAATAATATTTCATGAGATATTCCATCGAAATTTTTACTACACATTTTAAAGAAAGTTAAGACGTCGCGATAACATGCCGTATGAAACATTTTAAAGACGCCGTATTAGAAAAACATTTTACACACCCACCTTTTTTGTTTTATGCAGTTCACCCAATCAAATAAATCTAACTAAATTTATATGCAGTCCCGAATACGTGCCGTAGGCACGTTCCACGGGCAATCCTAGTCTCCTATAAATACCCACCCTCAACCCTAACTCCAACTTTGTCTCGAAATAACAAAAAACCGTACAAAATTAAGACTTACAAATTTTCCCTTTTGTGAGACGAGTTGGAACCCGTAGCAAAGTTCAAAGAGATGAAAGGGATGCCAGCTGCCGATGGTTGTGCTCATCTCTAATCTCTAATCTCTAATCTCTAATAATCTCTAATAATAATATTATAATGGGAGAAGGGCTTAGGGTCTGTTCTGACCCTCTTATAAGAGATTTACAGTAAGAGTCTCTTGTAAGAGCCTCTTTTTGAGGTGTTCTTTTATATAAAAATAACCTCTTATAAGAACCTCTTATAAGAGATTTCTGCTCTTTTTTCACCTCTTACAAGAGCCTTTTCTCTACTTTTAGACATTTTTGTCCTTACTATATAATTTCTCTATACTGAAATTGGAAAAACATGAATTTTGCACAAAATTAAAAGTACAATCATTTTAATCGGGCGGCCTAGGGCTACCAGAAACTTTAATCGGGCCTCTAGGTATCTTGTTATTTTGCCAATCTACGTTTCAAACAATAGTTTGATCTAGGTTAGGTATTCATAATTTTGTTAGTTCTAGTTATTAGTTGGGATATTAGGGTTTTGTTAGTGTCATTTGTAAATATTTGTCATTTTGTCAACACGTGCAGCGCACGTGTTGGTAGATTTTTTTCCTTTTCATTCTCCCTCCCTATTTTTCTCACGTGCAAAGCACGTGTATAATACTAGATTTTTTTGTCCTTTTCATTCCCTCCTTTCTATTTTTTTCACGTACAACGCACGTGTATAATACTAGTGTAAATAACGCGAAAGCAAAGGGACAATGTGAAAGATGGAAAGATGTGAGGGGTACGGGTTTCAGATGCCGCTCCACAACCCAAGATACAAACGAGCAGAATACGAGGGTATGCCGGGGTGGCAGTTGGATTGTCTTCTAAAGCACTACGGGTTGCCAGCTAAGGGGGATGTGGAGGAGAAAAGTAGCTTCACTATTGGTTCTTTTTGTATGGTCTTAGACTATATCATGTTTGCTTTATGTAACCGCTTATTTTTATATTGAAGAGGGGAGAGAATTTTTTATTTTTTCATTGTTTTATTTTTATTTGAAACAGAGAAGTTTTCTTAATGGATGTTTTGAAGGATTACTAGAGTAATTTTTTATTATTGTTGTTTTTTATGTTAAATTATATGTTGGGTGTAGGGATGTAAATAAGCTTGTAAAGCTCCAAGCTTGGCTCGGACTCGGTTCGGTAAAACCTTGTTCATGTTGGATATATAGGTATATTCTCAATATAATAGAATATTATTGTGTATAATGTTCTATGGAGCAACACGTGCTTTGCACGTGTTATCTGTTTAATTGTTGGACCGGGTTGAGTGGGCATAAAGTCCAGTACCCTAAATCCAGTTCATCTCATATAAAAGCTGGTCTAGAGGTAGTGCTCTGTGATATTCCAATACTGATAAGCAGGATATAATATCTTAAGCGGCTATGAGATATAAACCCTAACCCTAATTACTCATCTTGATATAACAATCTTAAGATATTAGAAAATTAATTTCAAGATTAGAGAGAGAGAGGTCGTCAAAATCACCGTCCGTCGGGATCTCGTCGTCGTCGTCGCTAATCGCCGCCATCGTCGGCGTTGACTCTTGCCTTCGCAGCCGTCGCTGGTGCCGCCAGTGCTGCCGCACGCCTCGACCCTTTAAATCAGGTCAACCTCGACCCATCTTCCTCTCCTCTGACCCGATCCCGCCATGGCGTCGGAGATCGAGGTGGTGGAGCCGCAGCCGCCGCCCCTGACGCTGGGGTCGCGTCTGCCATTGCCGGAGGTCGCCGAACCCAGCCGTCGATGCTGCCTCTTCCTCCACTTTCTTCTCCATTGATCTGTGAGATTGAAAGAGAAGAAGGAGAAAAGTTAGATCCATTTTTTTGATTGGATTTCATTGGTGCTTGGTGTTTGAACTATTGGACAAGATCCAAATCGATCCAAATTAATGTTTCTTACTGGCTATTGGCTTGATGTTTGGTGTTCGGATCCGCACATCAGATCCAGTCCAACAGCAATCTCTATTGGTTGGAGATTATTGTTTGGTGTTTGGACTGTTGGAGCAGATCCGAATTCAGATCCAGTCAATAGTTGTTCTATTGGTTGGAGATTGTTGTTTGGTGTTTGGACTGTTGGAGCAGATCCAGATTCAGATCCAGTCAACAGTTGCTCTATTGGTTGGTGATTGTTGTTTGGTGTTTGGACTGTTGGATCAAAACTAGATCCAGTCAAAAGAAATCAGATCTGGATCTAACCAGTGGAGATAACCCATTGGGTATTGTTTTGTATTCCATGTTTGGGGAGAAGACTAGATCTACTGAAGTATACTTCCAATTCAGATCTAAATTAAAGATAAGTTTTTCACCAAATTTAAATTGTTATTTAATTATTTGTTTGAATTTTGTTGCTAAGTGCTAAAGTTCAAAACCGTATTAAGTTGTTTAATTAAATATAAATTTGAATAACTGTTTTGGCTACGTGCTAAAGATCAAATATTTATTTTGATAAATTATATGCTTTGACTATAATATTGAATCTCCAATTAAATTGCTGTGAATTAGATTGTGCTAATAATTTGTTTAATTGGCTAATCTTTAACGATTTGATGAATGTAGGAACTTCAAAGTTACTTACAAATTGTGTGTATTGGAGACGATGGATCTGCATCGCGGTATGATAAGTCTGCACTATGCGGCTTCTCCATCGAATTTGGAAAATACTTCTAACTTGAAGTGTCAGTATGATCTATTCTAATCTTTCTTAGTATTTTTATGTGATGAATGTGTTATCATTTTGTGCATTTGATCATATGATTGAGAGTTTAGATCATAGTTATTCTCGCTTAGGAAAACTAGCATGTTTAGGGTTGTTAAGTATTTTATCATACTATGTGTATAAATATTTTGACAAATTCATTGTCTGCAGTTTGTGTGAGATTATATATTTTCTTCTCTCATCAAAATAAATAAATGATGCATAAGATCTGTAACAAATGGACGTAATTTAGGTAAGAGCATTTTGTAATGCAGCATATGACTCCATTAGTTACGTTTTGCTCTTTCTCGTTCATTGTACTGTGTGTAAAAAATTGAATTATAAAATATTGGTCATTATCTCGTTTAGCGTTTCGAAGATGTTGAAGAACGAATAAAGGAAAATATAGCTCAATGTGTTTGAGCAAGTGGACATTGTTAGAATCACTAGAGAAAGCAAACAATTTTGTAAAATGTGATAGAGTAATTTTGTTTTAACTCTTATAATGTGCATATATGGTCATTAGCATGTATAAGTTGAATTTAACAAATGAGACAATTAATAATAATAGTTCTAATTGTGTATTGTTCCTAAACATAGCAAATTGGCTAGGATTTGAGAACTATATATTAAATTGTTTGTTCTTATTAAAACTCATAACTCTGCTAAATGATACTCCATTAAATATGACAAATATGAAAGTTGTGCTCAGATTATGATCACTAGAAAATCATTTAGTATGGTCTCTAGGAGCACACAACTTCTTGAGTCAATACATTCTGATATTTGTGATCTCGGTAGTTTTGTGACTAGATGATACGATAATTGGTCAGAAGTATTTAATCACATATGTAGATGATTATTGAATATTTGTCATACATATATGGAGGATGTAACACTCGCTATTGTGATAAATTAAAATCTAGTTAAATACTAAAAATCAAGAGTTCAGTGTTGATGGAGTGGTGAATATGATTAATAATTTTAGAGTAATTTGCATTTGGCATAATCTCTAGTGCACTATATTTACCATTGTCAAACAGTATTGATAAAGTTAGAATCAAATACTCAGTGAAATGTTGAATTCTGTGTTATTGACTGTTAGTTTGACTTTGAGTAATTATGAGTGATGTTACGTTATCAATCATATTTCTAATTTGTTACCATACTCTAAGTTAATTACACCTTGTAGATTAACGGTATAAAAACACAAATAATTTTGTCAAAGTGAAAAATGTGGTATGATACATTTGTTAAAGTACATGATCCCAGAAGGCCTAAAGTAGGACCTATAATAAATATTTGTGTATACTAAGAAAGTACAGAATGTGGTTCAATGGATAGTTTTGGATCTATCTAATTTGGGTTAGTAGAATCTGGACTTGCAAAGTTCTTCGACGATGTGTTCATCAAAGACAAATCTATGAAATTATCAGTCCTACTGTCACGGTCAATGATTCACAGTTTGAATTAAGAACCAGTCCTACTGACACTTAAACTTGAATGACAAATGAGCTAAGAAGAGTCTTTAGTAGACAATGAGATGATTTTTTGTCATACAATAATACATTAAATTAGTTGATCTGCCGAAATTGGCTAAAACTATAGTAAGTAAGTGGGGTTTTGTAGAACAAACTTAATTTTGACTGATCAGTAGCAATTTTAATCCACTTCTAGTAGCTAACAGATTGACTGAGAAAAATGGGGTAGATTTATTTGATGTTTACTCACATGTTTGTCATATTGCTACAATAAGTATTCTTCTTACCCTTACATCTATTGAAAATTTTGTTATTCATACAAGATATTTAAACAGTTTTGTACTGAAAAGTTTTGAATTAATATGTTTAGTGAACAAGATTTACAATTTAGTAAAATTATTGTATGTTTTAAAACATGTAATATAGCTAACGTATAAATATTTTGAAAAATTTCTCAAAGAGTCTAGTATATGAATTAAGTAATTCAGATCAGTGTCTTTAACTTTGTGGTGTGTCAAATATAATGGCTATTATTTACTTGGTTTTATTGACATACTTGTTGATTAGAAGTGACATCTCTATCATAAATGGAGTTAAATTGTGCTATCCAAATGAATTTAGCATTAAACACCTAAGTGTTGTGGGCACCATATTATGTATAAGGGTGAGTTTTGGTTGGCAAGAGATAACCCTTAGTCAAACTCGATAAATCAATAATGTGTTTCAAAAGTGGGGATATAGTGATTGAAAGTGTGTTTTGAAACACCTTATGATTATGATAAAAAAGTTGACACCTAATGATGGTGCAACTATGAGATATGTTGAAAGTCTCATGTATACAAAGTTCTGCACTAAAAAGACATAGCCTTTGAGGTAGGTATGATCTGCAGACTCACTAATAATTCCATACACATTTGAGTGCCCTTAAGAGGCTAATGAGATACTTGAGTGGTACTCAAGAGTTTGCTTTGTGCTACTCAAAGTTTAGTGAAAGTCGACAACTAGTGGATATATGTTCACACTAGTAGGAGCAGAAAAATTATGAAGATTAATAGGCAAACAAGCGTTGCGTTCTCATTCAAGAAATCAGACCTCTATGTGTTATCATCTGCAGGGGAAGAGGCTGAGTGGATTGAATGACTTATTGCTAATCATCCATTTGAGAAGTTTAATGTAAATTCTCTAATTCTGTTATGCGACTATCAAGCTATAATGCACTGTAGCTCATAACTCACTCTATAATAGTAAGAGGAGTATATTAAGGCTGAAAGAAGCCTAGTTGAACTTTCTCATAGATAAAGTGCAGTTGTGACAAGTATGGCTAATGCTCTTGCTAAGAGACTTGAAAGTGATCTAATTATCAAAATTGTGGGAAAAATAGAGTGAAAAGCTATTGAGTCAAAGCTTTAACATCCAAGTTGTTTTGAGATTTAGAATCTAATTGGAGCCGTAGAGAAGTTCAAACTGAAGAATCAATTTTAGGCAGTTGGCCTGCTTTAGATAATTTGAAAAGTTCTATGTAAATTCTGTTTTGCTCAAAATGGAGGAGTAAACATAAAGCAGTTTGCAAGGATATAGTTTTGGTTTATTTATTTAAAGAATAAATTTGTCACTTGCTTGATAAAACTTCTGTTGAGTTTAAGTCTCTTGTGTTCATGAGCTTAAAACTCATATTTTGTTCTTGAAGTTTATTTGCGTTGGTTGATTTTGAAACTATGACAGGTTTTTCTAGTCGGTTTAGTCATTGTGAAATATTCTGTTTTGATATGGTCTTTGAACTATTTGATTATTTTGGTTTAGTCTCATTTGAACTATTCGAGTTATAATTGATTTAGTCTATGAACTATATTATTTTTGTGAGCCAATGATTTAACGGGGCATTGCCTAATATATTGAGAATATAGGAGGAGATTGTTGGATATATAGGTATATTCTCAATATAATAGAATATTATTGTGTATAATGTTCTATGGGGCAACACGTGCTTTGCACGTGTTATCTGTTTAATTGTTGGATCCGGTTGAGTGGGCATAAAGCCCAGTACCCTAAATCCAGTTCATCTCATATAAAAGCTGGTCTAGAGGTAGTGCTATGTGATATTCTAATACTGATAAGCAGGGTATAATATCTTAAGCGGCTATGAGATATAAACCCTAACCCTAATTACTCGTCTTGATCTAACAGTTCAAGCTCGTTCAATAACAGTTCAAGCTCGTACAATATTTAGATGAACCAAGCTTGAACGTATATTTGTGTTCATTTATTTAAATGAACGAACATGAACAACTCTTGGGCTCGAGCGCGGCTCATTTAGAGCTCGGATAGGCTCGTTTAGGACATGGAACTATTCAACTATATGCTTATAATTCGACTATGAGCTCTAGACAAGTTCTCAACAAATTTTAATAAACCCTCACTACAGACGAAGACAAAATCCCCGGCATTTATTTTGGCAGTCCCGACGTTTAAAAACGCTGGCGTTGATGGCCTCGGCGCTTTGCGAAACGCCGCCGCGAGCGTCGGGTTTGTCCTCGTCGGGGAAAAGTCTTTCCGGCGTTTACAAATGCCGGGGTTATCTTTTTCGCTATTCCAGTGTTTGGAAACGCCGGGATAGCGTAATTTTCAATTTTTTTTTCATTAAAAACCTATCCCGGCGTTTTAAAACACCAGGGTAGGGTTTTTTTTTTTTTTTTTTTTTTTTTTTTTTTTTTTTTTGTGGTGTAGTAATAGTTGGGTGGTGGTTTTTGTTATTTAATTTATCGAATCAAAATACCTATAATCCATGAATCAAAAATAATAAACAATAAAAAGGTTATTACTATAGAGCGCAAATTCATTCTAATAATCAAAATTATATTTAAACAATTCAAAATTATATTTAAACAATTCAGTCCAAAACATCCACAAATTCAATTAATTACAATAATTAATCAATAATTGTATGCGCATTTTAAACGAATAGCTAAAATATGGTACATTCTCATCATCAGAATTGACATCAGGTTACTTTGTATGAAAGTCTTCCCATGGGTTAACCTGATAATAGTTTATACAGAAACTCTGAGTGCATGAGCATGCTTTAGTGCTTTTTGCAGATCCTCGTATTTCCCCCCCAAGAAAATGCCTCATCAGGTTGAGCACCAAAGTCACTCGCATCAAACTCCGGTGCTGTGTTGATAATAACAGCAAAATATGCACCATCCCACATCATATTGGCATTATAAATGTGATGCTTTGGGAGCCCACCACCTAAAATTATCATTCCAGTTTTTCTCAGACCAACTCGTACTCGTACTGCTTCCTCCATCATTGCCCTTATTTATGTACAATTAAATCAGATTTACCTTTATCAAAACAATTACTATTATGAGTAGGTAATCGAGTAGGAGAAAATGTAATGCACCTTGCACAATATCAATAACTAAACCAGGATTGCGTATGGAATGGCAGTACTAGTGAGCCATCAGTCAGTGCATGGCAATAGACTGGCAAAGTGCAATAAGTTAGAAATACTGGAGATTCACATGTACAATGCAAGTAAATTTTAATTTTGAAAAAAATAAAAACCAGCTACCAACTTAATAGAATCATACTCTTGAAGGATAAATGAAAAGGAGTACTTTATTAAGAGAATGAACAATATGTTGAAACCATTTAAGATTTATTAGGTGTAAAAAAAGTGTTTTAAAGAAGAAATTAAACATAATGAGGGATTTGTCACCTTGTTGAGTATGAAACCTTGGATGATGTTCCCTAATTCCTTAGCTATGTACTTAAAATGAGAAAATCATGTGCAGTAATATCTACGTAAATATAATAGAAATGGAAAGGTAATTTTATATTCAACAATATCAACTATGTAAGTTCAATCTAGTACTCAAAACAAGAAGTGTGGTCACTAAGCATGTTATGGTTTTTTTTTGTAACAGTTTATTTAATTACTATTAAGAGTAAGGGAAATTAGTGATCAATTCCTACCTATGTTACACAATGTATAGATACAAAAAAATGAATTAAAGTGTTTCCACAGTAATAAAAGAACAAGAGTAGCACACAACAATCTGACAAATGGGACTATGTTCTTGGATGGTCAAACTTCATCAAAGTATCATTTACACATATATGTTTTTTTTATTCGAGATGAATTTTATTGTTCACATATTTTAATATTCTCCAAGTGATTGAACAAGGTACAAAGGTATGTATCGTGAATGCAACCATTTGCTTCAGGAGATAAAGGGGGTTATCTATCTCTGTATATGACACGAAATGGGTTGTGCAAGCCTCATATCTGCCAGCCATTACCCATTAAAAAAACATTACATATTTAACCTACAGAAAAGAAGAAATAGAGGTATGCCATGACACAGCCCATAAAAGAACAAATATACAAATTAATGAAGAAACATGCAGGTGAGAAGAGGATAGCCAGTTCTCGCAAATGATAATAGGATAATGCAAAGATGCATGTACTTTATAGACCCAAGACAAGTATGAAGTTTCGTCATTTATTTCTTTGCCAAGATGAGCAATCACCTTAGATGGTATCCAAAGTGAACCCTGAGAAATTAAACCATTCTTGCATAGAGGTCAACAAAATGAAGACAACAACTATAAGATCAGAACATGCATGTTCAGGAAACAAGAAATTCCAGATTTTGTGGGCATAATCAAATTGAATGAAGAATACATATATATATATAAATTAATTTGTAAAGAATTATTCTTAGACGACAATGTAACTAGAGAGAACTCTTTAGTCATCCAATTACTATAAGCAATTGAGTCACACTATAAGGAATTAAAAGATATTTAACTATAATTTTTAGTTTGTGAGCCTTCACTACAATGTGACATATTTATTGCAAGTTTAGGCAATTATTTGTACAGATGATTTGAATTTGGTAAAAGTTGGAACTTTACTACATCCTCTATAATGATATCCGCCTTATCATTCTATCTATCTAGTCAAGTTGCAATTTGGTATAGTGAAATAGTGCAAATTGTAGAAATATATGCTACACTTGCAGAAAGGCATATTATACGCTTCAAAAACATCTCCTTCATCTATGTTACACATGCGAATATGGATGATCCTAACCTGCTAACATACGGAATGAACCATGCATTACCTGCACTAGTCAGCAGATATAGCGAATTTTACCGAGAAACATTTAAGTAATCATTTCCCTCAAAAAAAAACATTTAAGTAATCACAGTTATCTACTAGTCCTATGTCTGCTTTGACACTACCTATGTTCCAAGGATAAATTTATCATTTTTGTGGAGAGAAGCGTATAGAGAAATAAATAAATAAAAAAGAACAGAAAAGAAAAGCAAAAAAAAAATCTTTATGAAGATTTTTTATGCATCTTGGTACCACTTACATAATGAGTTCAATATTTCAGCACGGATGTACTAAAGACAACACAAATACTACACATACCTCAAAATCTACCTCAAACTTACCTCAACCACTAAAAGACAAACCCCCACCACTAAAAGGCAAACAAAAATTGATTAAAATATTACCCAAACCTTGTTTTCTGGTGGTTGGGGTATGTTTGGGGGTAAATTTGAGGTATGTGTAGTGTAGTCCTCTAAAGACAATGAGTTTAAGATCTCATACTTGGAACCACTTATATATATTCATCGAAAATAGTGAAGTATTTGAAACATAACATAATACTTCTCTGATATGGTATAAAATGATTACCTTTGTAGACTGTTCATCTAACATCTGGTCAAGGATTGGATTAATCCTCTACTTTGCAGTAATTGTCATTAGGCACCAAAAGATTTCCAATCCAATTTAACAATTTTGATCGCAAAAAGGCTCCAGTAAGAAAAAACTCACCTTTATATGTTAGTGCAAAGCATTTGATAAGGTCCTTATAATACCGCCCGCAGTTGTAACTATAACTCAACCTATAAATGCCACAACCTTGTTTATAAATTACAATCCGTCAAAAATATCAAATCAAAAGGACCAACTTCAGAAATAAAACTCTCACTTCACCCTCAGGTAAAAACATAAATATGTGGAGTAATATAGATATATAGATCTATACTATTATGAGAAACTACAAGTTTGAAGAATATTTTTAGATTATGTTGTCATATTTGCTCACTATGGGATAATTTGAGAAAGTTGACTGTAATTACAAAAACATCATTAGTAATGATAAATTGTAAGTAAGTTCAAATTTAGGTATTTTATGTTTAATTACATAAGAAAACAACATAAATTTTTGTGGGTAAAATCACAAAAATACCCCTTAGTGTCAATTGATTGATAATGATATATTTACATAATAAACATGCATCATTCCTCGTGCGTCTAACTTTAGAGTCAACTGAATAAAGAACACACAATGTATCTAATTAGTAAAGAAATGGACTGTACTAATATCTATCAACATTCGATATTGGCTATCACAAGTCCATTGTACTAATAGCTATCCGACAAGATATAAATTCATTATACTAACAGCTATAAGCATTCGGTATTAAACATTCACTATTAGCATTCAGTATAAACTCATTTTCGTACTACTCTTGAAAACTATTAAAATCCATGCTTCCATTAGGGATTTAACCCGTCAATGCAAAATCCAACATGCAATTCATTTGAGAATACTACAACCAGTTTCCCAACAAAATATTCAAACCATACATTAACTCATCATACCAATAACTACAAGCACTAGTATTAACCACCACAAGCTCACATTCACTGACCATTCAATGCTCAACAAGAAACCTGTTAGGAATTGTGCCCTCAAATACACGTAGGCACGAGATACTTGAAGTTGGAGAAGAAGAGGAGAAGACAAAGAAGCAAGGGAAGACAAGCAGCAAGTAGAAAAAGAGAAGTCTAGAGGGTTGCGGTCGATTGGTTAGGGGTGCGGTCGACCGACCTACTCGACTGGGAGTTCTTCGAGTGAAGGCGTCCAACAGAGGAGGGGACAGTCGATCAGTCAGCCCAGTCAGCCCTTGGGTCTTGGGTCTGGATCTGCACGATGCGGTCGACCAGCTTGGGGTACGGTCGACCGACACCGACGCTGAGTTGTTCTTTTGCGCTTACGGGATAAAGGCCCAATTTGCTAGATTTGTGTATATCTTTTAGGGTTTACTTGGGGACTTTATATATGGCCGTAAACTCTAAGGTTTAGTCATCTAATCTAATCTGAATAGATCTGATCATTATTCAACTTCAAGAAAGATTGTGCCGAGTGTTTCAAAGGTGAGAGAGAGAGATTGAGAGTTGTAATCTCTTTTGTAATCTTTGTACTTCTTTGGGAATAAAAAGTATTGGTTATCTCCACATATCGGTTGTGTTCTTGTGAGATCCATATATTATGGTGGCTTGTTCTTGGTTCATCTATTTCTTGGGAGTTTCTATTGCTTGTGGTGCACTTCTGCTATTAATACTATGAGTTGGGAGTAGATTTCTCTGACAAGTGGTATCAGAGCCAGGTTGGTTCGAGATGGCCGATAACATGATGAAGATCGAAAAATTCGATGGGAGTGACTTCGCGATGTGGAAGATTCAGATGATAGCGTATCTTCGTCAGAAAGATCTTGATGGTCCGTTGTTTGATGAGAAGCCGGTAGGTGCAGACAAGGATGCGAAGGTCTTGGCGGAGTGGAATCGTTTGGATCAGAAAGTGCTGGGGTAGATTCGGTTGGGGCTGAGTAGAAAGGCGTTATTTCATATATCGAAGGCAAAAACCACAAAGGAGGCTATGGAGATTCTCACGGATATGTATGAGAAACCATCGGCATCTAATCAAATTCTTCATTTGAAGAAATTGGTTAATATGAAGTTGAAGGAAGGGGATTCAGTAGCAGAGCATGTGAACAATTACTGTATGGTTTACAACTAGATGGAAGCTACAGGTTTGAAGTTTTTAGAGAGGGGGCAGTGATTGTCACTTCTATCTACTTTACCCGATAGTTATGGTACGGTGGAACAGAATATTACAGGTACTATGACAGATTCGACGACTCTACAGGATGTGGTGAGTAGCATTCTGAACGAGGAGGTGAGAAGGGTGAGAAATGGGGGATATCCATAATCATCTTCTAGAGATTCTGCCATGTACGTTGAGAAGAGACGTGGAAGATCTAAGAGCAGTCGAAAAAAAAGGATCAGAGTAGTTCATCTGAGAGTGAGTCTGATGACAGCGATGGGGGACATGGGCCTGAGTGCTGGTATTATCACAAGAAGGGTCACATGATGCGCAGTTGTAAGGCTTATATGAAGAAGAAGTAGGAGAAACCGAAGAGAGATAACCCAAAGGAAGTCCAAGGAGGGCTTGCTGAGGAGTTATGTTTATCAGCTCAGGAGAAGTTGGGTACTCAAGATTGGTGTATCGATTCGGGAGCTTCTTTTCATTGCACTCCGAGGAGAGAGAGATTTGATGACTATGATGAGGGTTCTTTTGGAGTTGTGATCGTGGGAAATGGTCACCGGTGTCCTGTACATAGGGTTGGTACTGTTCGCATGAACATCATTGATGATCTAAGTGTTGTCTTGCAGGAGACAAGGCATGTTCCAGACTTGAAAGAAAATCTTATATCGATTGGAAGGCTAGACAAGGAGGGGTTGTCTACTACAGTTGGTAGTGGGGAGTGGTACATAGCTGCAGGTTCAAGGGTGATTGCAAAAGGGAAGCGTGAGGGAACGTTGTATTTGCTTAGAGACGTGAGAGGCATTTCTCCTGTAGTTGACTCTCAGCCGGAATCGAGTAGTGGGTTGTGTGGGGTAAAACCGAGTTTTTTCAGTTATGGAGGGGAGGTTACTAATTTAGTGGGAGCTGCTGGCCATGGAAGTGATCCTAGTGGGCAAGACGTTGCTGCGGAGAGGGTACTTTGCAAATTGGCAGTTAAAGTTTCAAGTCGCTCTTGTGTGATAGAGAGCATTAGTATCGATATGCGGGGTGATATAGATGAGGGTAACCGAATTGGGACTGTAGGGGTTAAATAGTTTGCGGAGTTTGTGGAGGTGTCGTCTACGGAGGTTTATAGTGCAGAGGGTGCATTGAGAGGCTTCGAACCATGTCCGGTGTTGATGGAGATCTTGCGAGGTAGGGAGTCTCATAACACGGAATCCGACACGGAAGGTAGTTTTTCCGGTATTCGTGCTCTATGCAATTGGTGGAGCACATCCTTCATGAGGCGATGAGGGGTGGTTGGTGCACTCCACATGGTGGAGTGGTGGAGGTGCTCTTCATGAGAGTGGAGAGTACTTGGGTCTTCCATGAAAGTGGGAGATGACAGAGATAATATGAGGAAAGATTGCAATAACTTTGAAGCGTGGTGTATTTGGTCCAAGTGGGAGATTAGTAGAAATTGTGGCCTCAAATACACGTAGGCACGGGGTACTTGAAGTTGGAGAAGAAGAGGAGAAGACAAAGAAGCAAGGGAAGACAAGCAACAAGTAAAAGTAGAGAAGTCTGGAGGGTTGCAGTCGACCGGCTAGGGGTGCGGTCGACCGACCCAGTCGACTGAGAGTTCTTCGAGTGTAGGCATCCAACAGAGGAGGGGACAGTCGACCGGTCTGGGCAATGCGGTCGACTGGTCAGCCCTCGGGTCTGAATCTGCACAATGCGGTCGACCGGCTTGGGATACGGTCGATCGACACCGACTCTGAGTTATTTTTTTTGGGCTTACGAGATAAAGGCCCAATTTGCTAGATTTGTTTATATCTTTTAGGGTTTACTTGGGGGCTATATATATGGATGTAAACTCTAATGTTTAGTCATCTAATCTAATCTGAATAGATCTGATCATTATTCAACTTCAAGAAAGATTGTGCCGAGTGTTTCAAAGGTGAGAGAGAGAGAGATTGAGAGTTGTAATCTCTTTTGTAATCTTTGTACTTCTTTGGGAATAAAAAGTATTGGTTATCTCTACATATCGGTTGTGTTCTTGTGAGATCCATATATTGTGGTGGCTTGTTCTTGGTTCATCTATTTCTTGGGAGTTTCTATTGCTTGTGGTGCACTTCTGCTATTAGCACTACGAGTTGGGAGTAGATTTCTCCAACAAAACCGAACAAACTCCCGACAAAATAAGGTTCGAAGTAAACCCTAAAAATATCTTACACCTCACTGATTCTCTGAACTTGGGATCCCTCTCCTCTTCACTACAATCCTTAGCTACTTCCTCATCAGATAACCTCCATTCTAATTTCATTAGCATAAAATTTCAATTTTTAAATGTCCAAAATGAAAAAGATTCAAAATTTTTTTTTGGTAATTTTGAAAATTCTCATCATCTCATTGACGACTTGGATGGTGTCACAGAGGCTTTTAGGCTTCGAATCCAGTGGAAGCCATGGAGGAAAAGAGGCCATTGAGATCGAAACCGTTATTGAAAGTGTAGCCTTTGATTTTGGTGAAGTTCTTGTTGGACAAGGTTTTGGCTTCCTTGAAGACGACGGAGCATGCAGAATCTTGGGTTTTGATGTCAGATTTGGACGCCATTATTGGAGAATCTTGAGGTTTTTGAATAAAATTGTTACCAAACACACAACAGAAAATCAACTTAACCTTCTTTTGAATAAAATTGTTACCTAGGGTTTTACAAAGAGAGAGGCAGAGGAGGACGATGACCAAGCAACAGGTGCGAGAGCGAACGGCAACGGCAGCTGCGAGAGCGAACGGCGGAGGCGGCGAATGTGAGAGCGAATGGCGGCAGGTGCCAGAGCGAACGGTCGGATAGAACTCGAAGAGGGAAAGAGAGGGGGAAAGATAGGGAATTTTTCAGGGGCGAAGGCAGGTCCTTAGAGTCGACGGAGCATCTGACATGAAGCTTGTTCCACGGTGGACAAATGGGTTCTTCTTCAGCCATTTATTTTCTTTTTATCGAGTCTGTAATAGTCTGTAATAGCTGGCACGTGCATAGTGCACCTTTTTTCATATCTGTTATAACGGGAAGTGGGCGGGAGACTTTTGTGCGCTTCGCACGTGTTATTTGTAAATTTTCATCCTGTAGCGTAACTGCCCATTCCCTATAAGAGCTGAGCTGTACTTCTCCAATCTTCATCAATAAAAGTCTAGCTTCCCATCTCCAAATCTCTTATCTATTCTCAACCCTAGTTCTTCAAGATTCCGCCATGGCCAGATCTCGGAGCAACCGAAATCCAACCCCTAACAATTTGGTATCAGAGCCAGATAACTTCGATGCCGATGGTTGCAATGAAGGGAGTACGGCGTTTGAGGGGGAGGTGGCTAATCTGAAGAGCCCAATGGTGGAAGGACAACTTCAGACCAATTACCTCACCGAGAGAGTCGAATCCATTGCTACAAGCATCGGGGAGAGGTTCTCATCGATCGAATCAAGAATAGAAGCAATGATGGTGGAGATGCAGCATAACCCCCCACGGCCATTGAACCCTCCTCTGCTTCCTAATCCACCCTAACCACCACTTCAGAGAGAGGTAACAGTTTCTAACTCAAATATATTGCAATCCACCAATTACAGTGAAGGGGGAGGGGTGTTTCGAACACCATTTATGGTGGAATTCCCAATGTTCCATGAGGGAGATCCAATAGAGTGGATCTGAGGAGTAGAACAATTTCTGGATTTTTATGAGGTTCTTGTGAACCAAAAATTGAAGTACGCTTCTCTCAACCTAAAGGGAAGGGCGGTGCAGTGGTTCTGAAGGCACCTGAAGCCTAGGATGCACGAAATCTCTTGGACGAAGTTCCTAGAGGAGTTGTTAACCAGATTTGGGCCTACGGAGTTTCAAGACTACGAGGGAATTCGATCCAAGCTGCAACAAAAAGGTGATATCGAAACATATGTTCAAGAGTTTGATCGAATTTCTAATTTTGTAGAGGGATGGACAGAATCACACTTCCTTAGCACTTTCATTAGTGGACTTAGAGACGAGATACGCTGGGATGTGAAATCTCAACGGCCTAAGAATGTGAATAAGGCTATTGGATTGGCTAGAGTATGAAGAAAAAATTGCATGTCTATGAAAGAATTACAGAACCCCTTTTGCAGCTAGAGTTCCAATGCCCTCTCCTAAACCACATTCTTAATCAAACACCTTCACCCATCCTTCCATGGCTCCTGCAACATCACAAAACCCCTTACACTCTGCTAGTAACAATGTTCCCACATCTTCAACTACATCCAATTTTGTTCCCAAAAGGTTGAATATACAGGAGATGAAGGAGAGAAGAGCTAGAGACTTGTGCTTTAATTGTGATGAGGTACATACCTAGGCACGTTTGTAAGACTTAGAGATTCTACTTTCTGGAGGGCTTGGAAGAGGAGGAAGAAGGGGTAGAAAATTTTGAAGCAACTCAGTTGGAGGAGAACTCACCTACAGCTGTGCAGACTCCTTTACAAGAGTTGGTGCAACCTGAAATATCCTTCCACGCACTGGTGGGCAATCAAGTGTACCCTCAGACGATGGGAGTTAAGGGAAGAATAGGAGGGAAGGAAGTTAATATCCTCATCGACTCCGGCTCTACCCACAACTATCTTGACCCACAAACTGCACTTAGAGCTAATCTAACCATTATGAAGGAGCCCCGATATAAAGTTACAGTAGCTAATGGGCAATGCATGTACAGTGAAGGCCAAGTTTCAAGTGTGAATTTCATTGTACAAGGAGTGGAATTGCAAGCGGAGCTCTTGCTCTTGCCTCTGGGTCCCGCACAGATGGTATTAGGTGCACATTGGTTAAGATCTTTAGGCCCAGTAACCATGGATTTCTCACTCATGACTATGGAGTTTCAATTGGAAGGAAAGAAGGTATTGCAGGGGATCATCAACTCCCAAATGCAACTCAAGGATGCTCAGGAATTGTTTAAAATGAATCATTGTATTTGCCAAGCGTATATGATCCACATCCAAGAAATTGTGCCAGAAGAAGAGGGAAGCAAGAGCTTGTCACAATTTTACATTGAACCTAAGGAACTACAACAGGTTCTACAAAAGTTCCCTGAAGTTTTCACTGACGTTCTCACACTCCCACCTCACAGGTCCATCGACCATCAGATACCCTTAATAGCAGGTTCTAAACCTATATGTGTACGTCCCTATAGACACCCACATTATCACAAAGGTGAATTTGAGAAACAGGTGGGTGAGATGCTTACTGCAGGATTCATTCATCCTAAAAACAACCTTTATGCGTCACCTATGATTTTGGTCAAGAAATCCGACGGCAATTGGTGACTCTGTGTGGATTACAGGGCAATCAATAATCAAACATCAAAGATAAATTTCCAATTCCCCTCATAGATGAACTCCTTGATAAACTAAATGGTTTTAAGTACTTCTCCAAAATTGACTTGAAGTCAGGTTATCATTAAATAAGGGTGCGTGTTTCTGATATACCCAAGACGGCCTTCAGCACTCACCATGGTCACTTTGAGTTTGTGGTCATGCCATTTGGGCTTACCAACGCTCCAACAACATTCCAGTGTTTAATAAATGAAATCTTCAAGGAGTATCTGCACAAGTTTGTACTGGTATTCTTTGACGACATTTTGATTTACAGCGCATCTTGGGAGAGTCATCTCCTTCATGTCACTACTACTCTAACTGTGTTGAGTAAAAACCAGTTGGTGGCTAAGGTAAGCAAGTGCACCTTTGGGCAGAGGACTGAAGGGTTTTTGGGGAATATCATCAGTGAAGAGGGAATTTCAGTCGATCCTAACAAGATCAAAGCTGTTGAAGATTGGCCCATACCACATACAGTTAAGGAGCTGGGTGGCTTCTTGGGATTAACTGGTTATTATAGAAAATATGTGAAGAATTACGGTGGAATCGCGGCTCCCCTCACCCAACTTCTGAAGAAGAGTTCTTTCCAATGGAGCTCAGCTGCAACCTTAGCCTTTAAAGCACTCAAGGAAGCCATGATCAAAACCCCTGTTTTGAAATCTCCTGACTTCTCCAAGCCATTTGTGTTGGAGACTGATGCATCCCAATCCGGAATTGGAGCAGTACTTATGCAAGATTCTCATCCTATCGCATATATGAGTAAAGGTCTAAAGGGAAGGTTGTTGGTACTCTCGACATATGAAAAAGAAGTTTTTGCAATTCTATAAGCTGTCAAGCAATGGAGGCCGTATTTGATGGGTAGCACATTCATCATAAGGACTGACCAAAGAAGCATCAAGTACATATTGGATCAAAGAATCAATACAGAGATTCAAGAGAAGTGGCTTTGGAAGCTATTGGGGTATATGCTCATTATGGAGTATAAAAGAGGGGTTGACAACTCTACTGCAGATGGGTTATCGAGGAGAGAAGGAGAAGGGAAAACATGTTGTGAAATCACTTTTGTTGTACCTGAGTGGTTAGATGGTATCAAACAAATGGTTATGGAAGACCCTTACTTCGTATCATTGCAAGAGAAGTTTTAGGCTAGGCAAGAGAACCAAGATTTGTACAAAAAGTCAGGTGGAGTTTGGTACTATAAGGGAAGAATATTGGTAAGTCCTCACACAAATGTGAGGCACTTGATTTTCTTTGATCACCACACATCTAGATTGGGGGGACAGTCTGGGTTTCACAAAACCCTGCAGAGAATCAGGAGAGATTTCAAGTGGGAGGGAATGAATAGAGAAATTAAACAATGGATAAAAGAATGCATAGTGTTCCAGACTAGTAAAAGTGAAACCACACAACCTGCGTGCTTACTACACCCTCTCCCCATCCCCGATCGTATTTGGGAGGATATTTCAATGGACTTTATAGAAGGTTTACCCCAAGAGTCAAGGAAAAAGTGTGGTGATGGTAGTCGTGGATCGTCTAACCATGTATACTCACTTCATAGGAGTATCACACCCATATACGGCACAATCAATAACTCAATTTTTCATAGATAACATATACAAACTGCACGGCATGCCAAGGAGTATCGTGATTGATCGAGATCCTCTCTTTATTAGCAGGTTTTGGAAGGAATTCTTCAAGGTTCAAGACTGCAAGCTCCACCATTCTACAGCTTACCATCCCCAAAGTGATGGCCAAACAGAGGTAGTGAACAAAGCTTTGGAGTTATACCTGCGATGTTTTTATAGCCAAAAACCCACTGATTGGGTGAAGTGGTTAGCGTGGGCTGAGTTTTGGTTCAATACCAATAGGCACGCATCTGCTAGAATGACCCCCTTCGAAGGAGTTTACGGCAGACTACCACCTTCAGTACTTCAATATGTTAGAGGCACGGCAAGTATGCCTGCGTTGGAGGAAGAATTGAGGTCCAGAGACTCCATTTTGAAGCTGTTGAAGGACAACATATCCCTAGCTCAAGAGCGCATGAAGCATTTTGCAGACAAGAAGCGCATCGAGAGGGAATTTGATGTGGGCGACCTAGTGTTCTTGAAGATCCAACCAAACAAGCAAATTTCTCTTCGTAATCCTTCACCACAGAATCACACTTCGAGGTTTTTTGGACCCTACAGAGTGATTGAGAAGGTGGGTTCTGTTGCTTATCGCCTACAACTTCCGGAGGGAGCAGCCATTCATCCAGTTTTCCATGTTTCCAAGCTAAAGAAATGTCACGGTAATCACACCCCTAATGTGTCCTCTGGATTTCCTATCTGGTGGGTTGAAGAAGATGATCAAGAAACACCAGAAGAAGTAATTGACAAGAGGGTGTTCAAAAAGAAAAATTAGATGGGAATTGAGTTACTGATCAAGTGGAAAAACTCAGGAATAGAGGGTGCCTCATGGGTTGACATACAAGCATTTCGTCGCAGATTTCCAAACTTCAAACTTGGGGAAAGTTCTTTGCTAAGGGGAGAGGAGTTGTCAGGGGCGACGGCAGGTCCTTAGAGTCTTTTTTTTTGAGGAAAAGGTGGAATCCGGCCACCCTGTTTCATTAATAAGAGATTAACAAAACAAACTTAGAGTACTGAGCTCGCTACAAAACTACAACCAAAATGATACAGAAACACCACCCCTAACATGGTGGGGTGGGACCAAAGCAGACAAGAAAAGTACATCATGGTCCCCCTAACAAAACCCTATGGGGTGGGCACTTCTGATCCGTGTCTGTCAAGCAAGCCATCAATCGATCATCGGACCGATCTCAATTTCCTCATCGTCAAACACCTGAACCTGGAACACGCTCTCGATCCTTCCTCTAGGACCTGCTGTGGCCATAGTAGCCCAAAAAGAGATAAGATGCATAGTGTGAGTTAAATTGCCAGTAATACTATTGCAAGTTCCACGGAAGTAGCGGTTATTTCTGTTTAGCCAAAGAACCCAGGTCACAACGGCGATAGTAATATACCACGCTTCTTTCATAGCCCCCCGTTCTAGCCTGAACTTGGGACCCACCCATAGTTCCTCATATATATCAGGGTATTGTGACGTCCCTAGGGCGGCGAGTACCTCTACGAGGACCGCTTTGCTCCTAGGGCATTGAAGGAAAAGGTGGTCTCTCGTTTCCAGTGTAGCAGGGCAAAACCCACACTGGGTATCCACACTGGGTTGTCGCTTGGCTAAATTTTCCTAAGTCAGAATTGCATCATTCAAGACCAACCATAAAAAAGCTTTAATTTTAAGCGGAGCTTTTGTTCTCTATATGACTGCCGACCACGCTGGTGTACAACCCCTAAAGTGAATGCGGTTGTACATGGATCGAACCGAAAACTTCCTGTTCTTCTCTACCCCCCAAGATTTCTTATCAGGGCCCTGGGAGCAATTAGTTTCGGTATTGATGATGAGGTTCTGGAGTTCCGTAAGTCTAAGCTGGGAGCCTACATCAAGCACATGTTTGAAGGTAGGCTTCCACGTGCCCCTTTTCCAAGCTGAGGCCACCGAGCAATGAGGATGTGCCGCTTGCTCGTATAAATCTGGGAACATGTTTCTGAGTGGGTGCTCCATACACCACTTGTCCCACCAGAATCTGGTAAGTCTGCCGTTGCCGATGACTGACTTCACGCAGCTAACGAAGGGTTCATAAGCTTTGGCGATCCCTCTCCAGAACCAGGAGACCCGGGGGCCTATCCTGAAGCCTAGGTTTCTCATGCCATTGCCCTGCAAATATCCCTGAGCAAATTGTTGCCACCCTTCTCCATTAGGATGGAAGACCTTCCACCACCATTTGCCCAGTAGAGCCAGGTTCATATCTCGAAGGTCGATGATGCCTAGGCCCCCATGTTTCTTTTTCATACATGCCTTCTCCCATCTGATGAGATGGTACCCCCCTCATTCCGGGTCAGCCCCTTTCCAAAGAAAACGTTTCTGCGTTCGGTCAATCCTCTGAATCACCCATTGCGGCATTTCAAAGAAGGAGAGGTAATAGGTGGGAAAGTTTGACAGGACGGTGTTGATAAGCGTAACTCTCCCTCCCAAGGAGAGGGCTTTACCCTTCCACCCAGCAAGCCGCTTGTCGACCCGATCAATAATGGGAAGCCAGTCTGCCTTTTTGAGTCTCCTGGGTCTTAGTGGCAACCCTAAGTATTGAATGGGAAAACTCTCAGTAGGGCAGTTGAG